>JAOXYF010000028.1:3689305-3707245 GCA_028565775.1 Sternarchorhynchus goeldii
ATATATATTCTTTCATGAACACGAATCTTCTTCTTCAGCTAGTCCTTTGTTGTACTACTTTTGAGAACAACAAAGATCTGGAATTGATCTGGAATGTCGGTATTGTGAATTGGGATATAACTTAACATTTATTTTTTACCAAGAATCTGACCATCACTGTAGGGTTCACAAACCCTTAAGCAGTACTTATAAGAAGGTGCAATCTTTATTACTCTTATTTGCAAAATGTAATCCTTTTTGTATTCTGTCCTTCACAGAGCCTTCAAGATCAAGGCATTTCCTCCTTCTTTACTATGCTGGTGATTTTGTGGTGCTTATGATGGATGCAGTCGCTCTCCTAAGCATGCAGTCATCACAGTTATACATCCTCTGAAGGAATTTAGCTGCGTGCCTCCTATGTGTGCTAAGTGAGAAGGTCGAGCAGGGTCTAGCGTCAGCTTTGATTGGTTCAAGGCCACGTGGAGTGTGCTAAGCTCTTAAGGGATGGGTGGCATTGAGATCAGCAGGGAGTGGCAACCAGGGGTCAGAGGTCATGGTTAACTGAACAGACTGCGGCAAACTTCCTGCTCTGTGCCTGAAGCCTCAGCAAGATGGAAGAATGGATGGAAGGATGGGAGGACAGGGAAAGAGGAGAAGAAAAGTTAGAGACGCACTGGAATGAGGAACAGATACAGCTACAGGATGAAAAAAGAGACAGAAAAGGATAGATGTGTAAATAATTAAAAAATATCTCAAATCGAGAAAGTATGTGATAAAATCTCTGGTAATGACGTTATCTAAAAGAGCATCTCTGCAAACAAGCGGATCATTTAGATTGTGGAAATTTAAAAACATTTTTTTGCATTATAGACAGTGATAGAACATGTGAATTCAGCAGTGGAATTATAGAGTGTTTACAGCTACAGTAACATTGGCCTGAACTGGCAGTGCAGGGGCAGAACAGTGGCCTGGTTTGGCAGGTGTATGTATATCACAGTGGTCCCGGTTGGATGGTGCACTCACCGTGACTGTTGCAGCGTGAAGTCTCCACCAGCCTGTTTCCCTGGTCGTAGCACACCATGGCCTGATAGCGGTAGCCCTGGCCACAGTCCCTGCTGTCCTGCATACGTACTCCCGTTACACCCGTCACGCTCGTCACACCCGTCACACCAGCCATGCTCACTGCAGCTGCTGCACCCTCCGGCCGCCCCTCAGGCAGGATGCAGTCGGACCAGTTGCCCACAGGCTGGGCGTTGTATTTGTCGCACGGGCAGTACTGTGTCTCACTCAGAGGGTACATCTGCCCGTTCTTGCACCTGTCCTTCTTCTTGCTCTTCCCTGGAGGAAGCGGAGAGGGAGTGGATGAGTGCGAGCCAAGCTGTGGCTGGCTGGAGGAGGGCGAGGAAGAGGAGGGCCCCATGTAGGGAGGGACCTCTTCGGAGCATCCGAAGGGCATGTATAGCGTATCCCTGTGTAGGGCATCGCTGTGTAGGGCATCCCCGTGTAGGGCATCCCCGTGTAGGGCATCCCCGTGTAGGGCAGGCCCTGCGGCCAGCTTCAGGCTGCCTGGATCTATTCTGCTTTAGGGCTTTTAACGCGCTCAGATAAGACTGGGCTCATGGGTAAGATTGGTATAAAGACCAAAATTTAGAGTAAAAGTGTTTCAGCCTTAAGAGATGCATACCTCACAATCTCTAGTTGGAATATATCCATTTTGAGAATAATCAGTGTCAGTCAATGCCAGTGGCTAATAATTTGCATGTTTGCAGTTCAATTCGAGTGACTATGTGAAGTTTATAGGGGACAGTTCTTCATGGAACTTCATTTTCCTGACATTTTTGTGGGCAGACACTGTTAGGAAGGATGGCGCTTACCCACGAGGGCTCTCCTTCGCGTGCGTACCCCCACACAGTCAGCTGTGCAGGACGAGAACTTGGACCAGCTGGTGAGCTGGCAATCGTCTCGGCATGGCACCTGGCACGGCTGGCTCACAGTGGGCATGGAGCCGGCAAACTTCAGACACTGGTCAATGTCTGCTACAGAACTGTCCAGCTGCCGACAGGAGACCGCTGTAGGATCACACCCGCGCACACACACAAACACACACATGCACACACAGAATAACACACAATAGATCATATATAGGTACACGTACATACACCCACACTCACACCATACCCACACCAGTGAGACACCAGTAGCACAGAGTTAGAGAGATGTGTCAAAGGGTAAAAATCAATGCAGCTGTGGACACAAACACAGAGAGCTGTGAGAAGGCCTGATAACAACTGTGTTTCTAACTGCACAGGCTCCAGCTGCAGATCACTATCTCTCAGTTCTTCCCAACATCTGACTTTCTCTTACATCATATTCCTGAGTGACTCATTTCAAACTCACATGACATCTAGAAACGTTAGGAACCATATCCAAAGGTTAACATGATCCTAGCGCTGCGATGCTTCTGTTATGCTTGGATCCTTAAATGAGGAGACCGTAACGCTTGGCAGAGTAGCAGTGGTGCTCTACAGTCCCAGATCTATGGTCCTTCATCCTACTCTTGGAGCCCCATCCAGCGTGTGTTTGTGTGTTATTCCTCCTGTTGCACCTGGTTCGTCTCATCAGATATGAAAGCCCTAAGTGCAGTGAGAGACACAGCTGCGCTGAGGTAGTAACCAGGCCACAATGCTACAGAGACGCTCGATAGTTTTGAGGAAGAGCCAAACTTTCCAACAGCTCTCTAAAGCAGCTACACCACTCCACAGAGTTCCACTACTCCAAAGAGAAGTTATGTCACTCTGTAATGGGAGACAAGAGCATCACCTTATTATTGTTTTTTAGAGATACTGCTCTATACTTCTAGAGAGCAGAAATATTGAGCACTCAGTTCTGACCTTTTGTTGAGTTACACACAGTTTGGGCTATGAGGTTTAAGAAAGAATCACCAAAGAACTTTAAATATTTAGAAGAATCATGTGAACTGTATTTAACATTGGACAGTTTAACGTGGGGGTAAAACTGATATCAAACTTAACTGCTATTCTCAGGTGCGTGCAGTTTCTCAAATAATGCTCAAAAACACTGGAATTAATTTCCCCAAATAATGACTAACGCTATTGAAACAATGCAAATAAAAATGTGCATCACTTGGAGATGTCCAGCATGTCTGAGCTGCTGTGAGTGGATGTTTGCTAGTGTAGTGATGATCTGGCTCCGAGGTCGTACCTCTGGTCTGGAGCCCCGTCCCGCACGCCTCCTGAGCCCCTTGGTTTTCCCGCCGAAGGCTCCATGGCACCAGCTGGCAACGGCGCCACTTGTGGGTCTTCCACCTGCAGCCCCCATGGAAGAAAAACACCGACGCTAATAGTGCAAGGCGTGCTGAGCGAGAGCACACTAATAACGAGTCACTGTTCAGTAATGCCCGGAGAACCAAGCTGGGTTTCTGTTAAACACCTTCATGGCTCACTTTCTTGGCCATACGAGATGTCCCTCTTAGCAATATAAGGCCCGGGAATAACTATTGCTCATGCTTGCATCAGCACAGAGAAAGAGAGAGAGAGAGAGAGATAGAGACAGAGAGTGGGAGAGAGAGCGAGAAAGAGAGAAAGAGAGAGATGGAAAAAGTCAGAGCAAGAGAGAATGAGAGATCAGGCAACAGAGAAAGAGAGAGTGGGTGCAAGAGAGAACAAGAGAGAGAGTGAGCGAGAGAGAGCTGCAGGCAGTGTGTGCGCACCTGTAACCAGGGCAGTCTGAGCTTAACGGTGGACTCTCACACTCTCTCTCTTCGTACAGCGGCTCTGGACAGTCCAAACCCCCGTTGGCTGGTCTCCGGACGGCTGTGCGGAAACGTGTTTGCATACTCTTCCGCCCGCCAGCCCCTAAGAGACATAAGTGTTGGAGTCTGGGAATGATTAGGAATTCTCGGGAACAAAGGCACTTTACAGACAGGGCACTTATAGAATATATGCTGCATTTCAACATAATTCGAAAGAATTAAAGAATCTATAATTTCTTGCTTTTTCCTATAAACTGTAAAAAAAAACAGAGCACATGAATTTCACCATACTGTCCATTATATCTGTATGAAATCTGGAACAGACTAATCCACTTACCAGAACAAAGCTCTCATCAAAAAATCTGGAATTGCTACCAGCTAGACAAGCAGATTTATGTCCTTCTGCCACACAGAGGATGCCAGAGTACGAAAGGCTTTCTTATTGCACTATAAATCTCAGTCATGTGCACAGCAATGCCCTCCAGCTTTGTGGAAAGTTGACTGCCTGATTGACCTCATGCAAGCGCTTTACCCCAAGCCTGAAATGGAGCGTACCTGGTTCACAGGGTGCAGGGCAGGCTGACCACTCACTGAACGGTGTGACCACACAGTCCTTCTTACAGGGTAATACGCATGGTCTCACAGACGGTGGCCGGGGAGCTTCTGGGCATCTGAGACACACACACACGCACACACACACAAACACACACACACACACAAACACACACACACACACACACACACACACACACACACATAATATAGTTATTCACTGAATGTTGCGTATATTTGAAAAGACACAATGACCAAACAGTAAAAGGGCCTTGAAAAAACTGATTTGTACTTATCACACATAGCAACACTGTAACAAAAAAGCACAGAAAAAGGCTTTCAGACTGTGCTTTTACCTAATCCCCAACCATCCATAATGGGATTAATTATCGGGTTTAGCTACTGCCTGTCACTTCTGTTCACCACCTGCTTCGCAAAACAGAACCAGCAGCCTCTCTGCTAGCCCTGAACTCAAGAACACACAGAAAATCTAATAACAGTCTTGTATATATATATTATCTTATATAATAACATACTGTATGACAATCAAGCGTCCGTGCTCTGTTGTTGATTAATGACACTCAGTTTTGTGTCGGATTTACAGACAGAAGATGCAGTTTTAGCACAGTCATCTTTCTGAGCAGTAAACTGTCATTGTTCTCTGCTGTCTCATGACTTTAGGCTATATGTTCACCAGCCCGAGAGAGATTAGGCCGTTAAAACAAACTGCTTCCTTCAGCGTCATGTTCCACTGATTCTATCATCGGGTGATAATCCGCTTTTATCAGTGGCTTTTATGGCCTGGCGTGATTTCCAAACGGGGCTTAGCTTTATTCTGCGGCTGTGCGCCGAACACCGTTCTCACCCCTGCCGATCGTTGGATAAAGAGTGAACAGAAGCAAAACAACCAGGCCGATTGTAATCTGATCTTATTCCTCATCATCCAGAGCTTCGGTCTCAGCTGCCAGTCCATTGGCCCATTTAACTAGCGATAGCAAAAGCAACATTGCTGAGCGGTGGTGAATTGTACCACTATGCTACTAAGGAAGACAGGAACCCTTTATTAAAGTCATGTTTCTGATGGGACAGACAACAGCGTGACAGAGCGGAAGCCATGGAACGCAGATTTATTTTTAATACCCATAGATGGAGTACATAGATGGAGTACATCTGTACATCTGGGAGGCAAACACTGTGAGGATTGGATAAAGGAGCACTGCTACAGTGCTACATCATGCAGACTAAGACTACAAGTGTACTCACAGTAAATAATGTCTAGCTAGCAGATATTTTAGTGTATATTTTACCATAGGTAGCACTGGGGATTTCGGCTCCATAGGAAAAGCGTGTTTGATTGTTCAGTGTTCAAGTGGGAGTTTTCATCACAAAGTAACTTTTTTGAATGAAGATTCTCACTACAGGTGGCTGCTGTAGTGAACACAGACCACTGCTCATACATGCACTCTACTCTAACTTATGTCTGTCTAGCTTCTTTTTGCATGTTGAAAAGTGGTACAGGAGGGATCAGATACTTCAGAAGCAGCTGTTAGCACACTGGGACTGAACTGGACTTGACTGAACTGCTGTAACCACAGAAGCTGCCCAAGATAACGCTCAGGGCATTTTAATTCTCCTCAATAATGTTAAGATATTATTCAAGTGAAATGTGGTTCTAATTTTTGTGCATGGCTTGGAACCTTTTCTGTGGCATCATCAAAAGCAGTTCACACATTTAACCATTAGGAAATTAAAAATATAAATTGCTTGGCTATATCAACCTGTCATTAATTTTTAATTAGGAGCAAAATGTCAATCATAATTGGTGGTTTAAGGAGAATGATCTATTTCCTCGTTGCCTTGCCAAACCAGATAATTAGTACCACTTAAAAAAACACTTTAACACCACTGCTTTCTCAATAACTATTATTAGAATGAGATTTAATTTCAAAGTAAAATTATGAACATTCACATGACAACAATAATATCCTAACCATGGTTACAGTTTATGTCCCTTAATGAAAATTGGCTGATAGACTTCCTGTCTTTATCTCCTTCTGTGCAGAATAGCAACATTATATGAATGATTGGGGTTTTTCTCAGAAGAAATATGATCTTAAATTGCTGAAAGTATTAAATAACATTTTACTTTATATTGGCAAATCTCTCTCTCTCTCCATCTTTCTCTCTCTCTCTCTCTCCTGCTCTCTTTCTCTCCTCTCTATTTGGCCCAAAATAAGGGTCTTGTTGACAATCCAACCATCACAAGTCTCACAGTGTGAAGGAGAAACATGATTCTAAATCCTCCCATCACTCTCCTGTGTGGAACATCAAAGCAGTGGGCCTGCAGGTTTGGTAATTTCTCCATCTTCGTGACTGAGGGACGGGTGTGAAGCTGCCGGCCCCTGGCGCTGCAGTGTAAGAAGCCCGGGCCCTGAGGAGCCTCAATGCAACTGAGGTGCTGTGGGTAAATGAAGCTAAAACTTGGACCATCTGAGATACGGGCCGGAATTAAGGAATTGCAAGTCTGCCATCTGCTTTTAAAGTACCCTGGCATGGAGTGAGGTTTAATCTTAAAGTATTCTATCCAAGATACATGCTAGGCTAATTCCTAAGTCTTGTATTTTAGGTGTTTTGTTTGGATAGGACATGGTGACTTCTGTTATTCTGTAGTGATTCAATTGCAAAAAAAGAATTAAACCCACTTAATTACTGTCATTATCATCAATAGAAAATTAAGCAGTTTATAACTGACTGGGATAATTAGCTGGTTTGGGTCTCCATGTTTATTCAGTTTTCCCCAGCCTAGATTTGCCTGGAGTGAAGAGATAGGCTTTGAGTGTGAACTGTCTCCTCCCTAAAGCAATCTATGTCTGCCACACACATATACACACACAAATACATGAACACAGACACACACACACACACACACACACACACACACACACACACACACAGAGTCCCTAGTGTGATGGAAACAAACTAACATGCAAAACTCATTATTCCATTCTAAGACTCTTAAATCTGGGACCTCTCAAATATGGGTTTGAGCAGCTTGATGGGTTCTCTGCCCTACTAATGAAGTCATCAGTCAAAGATATCAAAGTATTACTAAGCGGTGAAAATATATGCATTAAATCATCATCATCATTACAATTTCAGATGGCATAATTTTTGCTAAATACACATACAAACATGAAAAAGTGATGATTTTCTTACCAAGTCAGCTATCTTTCTTATTCAAATTAGCTGCAATGTACTGTGTAAGGCACACTCTTAAAAAACAGGTGGTAGTTCCCAAGGCATCAGGCCTGAAGCTTCTCCAAAGGTGTCTTTGGCATTCAGTCAACAGAGGCTGCCTTAGGCAAAAGCCCCAGCAAAATGTATCATTCATTCATTCATTCATTCCACAATATCTAAAATCCTGCTAGCAACCATTGCCTGATTTAACCTCACAGTTTCTAGTGTTATATCACAGAAAAGTTGCAAGACAACGTAGTTTGGGACTGAACCATAAACCGAAGTCTTACTTTTTTGGAGGGACTTGGCCAACGTTGACTTTGACGCACATGACCTTGCGGGTCTGCACACCTGTAGGGCAGGTCGGCTTGTCCGGACCAGAAGGACCGGTGGAGTTGAGCGTGGTCAGTGAGGGGTCTTCCGTGCAGGGTCCCCAGGGACCCGTCTGCCAGTGGTGCACCACACAGGCATGCCCATTACAGCCCCTCACCTCCTGCAGTGCGCTGGCATTGGGGCAGGCGGCACCTCCTGCAAGCACACGCCGCAATAGGGTTTAGTCGCCCAACACCATTGAGCTTTCAGCAGGCTTTCCACCATATTTGAAAGCCTGCTAGCATCCACTGCCTGACTTAACCCCTCAGTTTCTAGGGTTATATCACAGAAAAGGTGCAAGACAATGTAGTCTGGGACAGAATCATCTAGAAAATGAAACTGTTAGGACTGAGCATTAAGTAAAAGTAACTACAGTAATTAACTGAAACCTTTCAGCTTTTACTGTCAGTTCAGCATAGCTAGTTACTCCATGTTCCTCTCTAAATGATGGAGTGGACACACTTGGTAGCAGTCCATGGCAGACAGTGAAGCAAGTTTGAAAAGGCCCTGGGCACGAACGGATAACTGCAGATGTCCCCGAGCTCCCAGCGAGATGGAGAGGCCCAGAGGGGGGCGTGAAGGGCACCCCATTCATCCAGAAAGAGCTGATTGGTTCCATAATGAATCAAGCTCCGCCCCTGAAAGCTCTTGCTGTATGACGCACAGCAGTGCAAGAAAACTGCAAACGTGACCCACTGAAATGATGGAGAAAAACAGCAATGTTGCCCCATGTTTGAACACGAGGTGTAAGAGACTGGCAACTTTTTACAGCTGTTCTTTAGTTTTATAGCCATATGGTTTGATGCAAAGATACATCATGAGCAGAATAATAACAAGAGCAAGGTCCTTACAGCCACAGTCACCAGTCTAAACATACATTTGTCCATTTTAACCTAACGGATACTTGTGTTCATATAGAAAGAAGGGGGTAGAGTACTGGTCCAGTCCTTCTGGAGGACAGGCACTCTACAGTCCCAATGCTAGATGGTGGCTAGCTGATTAGCTCACACCTGCCACTGCCCCTGGCCCTGTTCCCAACATGCTGGGATTTGTGTCACAGAGGTTTCTAGGTGCTACGACTACTACTCCACCCTATTCTGGTGAGAGCGCACGGAAAAGTGCAGAGTTTGTCAAACTGTTTTTGACAGCCTAGCCACTGGCTAGCTTAGCTTGGTGTCAAGGCTGAATCGCCAAGCTCCGTGAGTTTGGTTTGGTCTCAAACTACATTCAGAATTTAGCACTGAAAAAAGTTAGCTTGTCCCCAAGGTCTGGACACGATACGATGTGTTACGGCATTTCAGGCGCGACCCAGAGGGCTTTGCTCATGGTTTTTTTTCCCTCTTTTTTTCCCCTCCAAATCCATGTTTGCAGTATAAATTTCAGTCCTCTGCTGACTTACTCAAATCTAATCTGAAAGACATCCATAATGCATAAAGGACTTTCTGCCTGAATGACTGCATTTAATATCTGTCTCTTACATTAAGGCAAGCTGGAGGACTCCTGTATGGGGAAGGCAGACAGCACATACCTGTGATAACACTAAAAGTAATGTTTGCTGTCTGAACAGTGATGCAACTCACAAGGGCACTTTTATGGAAATCGTTCCTTAAACAAACTTATTCAAGCAAATGATCTAACGTGAGTAATGGTCATGGTCTAGTGCGCAAGGCGCTAGTATTACATTTTGGTTTCAGACAATCGTTCTTGGTGATTTATAGACAAGGTGCTGTATGAATTCTGTCTAGTGATTATTTCCAGGTCCAAGCGTACATTAAGCACCCAAACCCTAAAGGAAACCACAGCAACTGCAGAAGAGGAAGGAAATGTGCCAGAGCTCTGGAAACTTTGGTTAAAATGATTACAAAAGGTTAAATTTGTCTATGTTGTTGGCATGGTCATTAAAGCCCTAAATCTATGAGCAGTCCAGCTTAACACATTTTACGTTCCAGAACTGTTATCACTAAAACTGTTAACACTAATGTCACTGTGAAGAAAAAGACAACAGCTGCACTTTAGAACTGCTTGAAACTGCTGGAAAAAAACATAGAACATAAGACCATTATAGCTATGTGAATAAATGGCAGAAATAAAGAAAAAACTATTTTTTTTTTTTGGTTTTGAAGTTACCTTCTCCCGCGTTGTAGGCCAGGATGGCCCTAGTCCTCATCTGCCTGCCTTCTGCTGTTTTGCTCGAGCAGGTCTGGGAGCAGGTGGACCATGGTGTCCAGGGGCTGAGCACACAGTCTTTAGGGCAGGGCACCACGCAGGGCTCAGCGGCAGGGAGCCCAGCCTCATCACACAGCTCCCTGCCCACCTCTTTACCTGCACATGGAGTGGTTGGAGAGTGACAGCGGATGTCAGTCACCAGGTTAGGCTCCTCGAAACATGGCAGATGCTAGTAAAAGGGTCACTTGGAACCATCAATAACACAGCCAGACAAAGCCTTGTTGCTAAAATTAACAGAAATGTGAAGTTTGTATCCACAACAGGGAAAAGGCTCCTGTGACCGGCTTCTCTGGGAGAGTCCATCTGGCCATACTGTCATTGGGTATGTGTAACAGCAAAAAAACAAACAAGGATGTCTGCTGGGGGGAGGGGGAGGGGGAGGGGGAGGGGCTTACACATCTCCTTGCACCACAATCCTTGCACTGCTTCAGCCGTTAGGACTACAACCAAACCATTTCATCTCCAACAAACAAGTGGCAGAAAGGGTGTCTGCTCATACTCAGAAGCTCAAACTGCATCCCTGTGCTAGTATTAGATGCAGTAAAAACACATCATGAGAACCAGGTTGCTGTCAAAACTGAGACCCAAAGCTAAATCCTGAGTGAATCTAGGCAGAACATCCACCTACATCTGTATGTGGCGGTGTGAATTACATTTTTAATCAGGGTCTAAAAATAGAGAAAGACGTAGCCTGGAAGCTCCCATGGGTTGCAGAAAATTTACACTTACACATTTAGAATTCACGACCTCAACAGCAGACTTGCTTTCAGCAAAAGAATAAATATGCTAATATCCTTTTACATCAATTCTATTCTGTGCAAAAAAAAAACCCAACAAAGCAATAATAATAAGAACAAATTATTTCTCATCTTGTCTCTGTGTAAACTTAAGGTAAGGGTGCACTACTCAAACACTGAATCAAAAGGGAGAGAAAATTGGGACAAGACAAATGAGACAAAAGTAGCCGAATCATGCTCCGGAGAGCACAAAAGACAAAAAATACCAGCAGCAAGAGAGACAGTTGCAAAGCTTTTTTTATCGATGATCTTAGTGAAGCAGCCACATTGATCGGTGCAGTGCAGTGTGCCCATTTGCAAGCGTTCTCCATAAATGCCTGTTCTGTGAAAAAAAGCACACCCCCACCCCCTTCAAAAGAGCAAATGAATGAGCAAAGAAACTTGGTGTGGCTTGTGGCATGGTAGTAAACAGACTCACATCACCACCAGGCTGTGGGTCTGTATCCCATTAAGGGAGACCCAGTGAAACAGGAATAAGGCAAAAAGCTTGCTGCTTCCAACACTGTAGACCTTCTAGAATGTTCATAACTAAGAAAGTCTGGCTTGTTTTATGATGATATAGTGATATAAAAGCATGCACTTTTGGTGCCGGGTTTTAAAAATCCTTTTAGTGCTAGACAGAAATGTTCCTTGACGGTTGAATAACGTTTTAAGAGTGTACAAGGCTTTTGAGAAAGTCTCCTGAGACGTGTTAAACTTAAGGGAGTGTGCTGAGAGCCAATATGTGTGTATATTTGTGTGTGTGTGTGTGTGTGTGTGTGTGCGTGTGTGTGTGTGTGAGAGAGAGAGAGAGAGAGAGGGAGAGATAGAGAGAGAGAGAATAAGTGAGTGAGTGAGTGAGTGAGAGGGTGAGTGAGTAAGTGAATGAGTGAGAGGGTGAGTGAGTGAGTGAGTGAGAGGGTGAGTGAGTGAGTGAGTGAGAGGGTGAGTGAGTGAGTGAGTGAGAGGGTGAGTGAATGAGTGAGTGATGCACAGACAGACATGAAGATGAACATGCACTGAGGAAAAAGAGAGAACTAAACAAAAACTAAGAGCAGATACTGGATGGAGACCTTTAGCAGGTCTGATGAGCACTTCTCAAAGTAGCTCACTGTTCTCTCTTCAGTGTGCAATAGCTAAGAAAAAATCCATTCTGTAGACAAAATAAGAAACTAGTGTTATCTGTTAAAAACGTCTCCCCACAATATATATGACCTTGGCTTAGAGGATCTTCCTTAAATTCCACAACTCTACAGCCTCACAGTGACCTTATGAGCGGGCAGTGTTGATTCTGGTCGAATGAAATGCCTTGAATTCAATGCTGACACCAAGCCAAACCTTTTCCAGGGACATCGAGGAAGACAGCCAATTCAGAGATAGTTGAATGAGTGCCATTTATCTTTTTTGATGAAGGTTAATTCATTGTGTTATCATATGTTTCACTGAATGGGATTTATTACTAGACTTGATTTATTACCAGTTATTGTCATTGTTGTCTAGTTCTGGCGCATGCAAACAGAACTTGTGCTGCTTTGGCAAAACAAATATCTCAAAACAAGGATGCTTTAACATATTTCAGTGCTTGGTAGGGACGATATATAAGTCATATTAACATTTACAGCGTTTAACTGCCTTTCATCCAAAGCAACTTGCAACTGCATACATCTTGAGCAGCTGAGGGCAGCAAGTCAGAGGTGGGCTTGAACCAGGAACCTTGTGATTACTAGTCACAGGCCTTAACTATCAAGACACCCCCATATACATATGCCCTTAAGCATTTTAAATACGTCTCACCGTCACCGTTGGTACAGATGACCTGTGGTAGCTGTTGTCCTGGTCCACAGTCCATGTCCCCATCTGGGACACACTCCTCCAGTCTCAGCAGCCTCCATTCAAAGCAGCTGGGCTCGTCACACGGGAGAGCCTCCACCAGGTGGGGGCAGCTGCCCTCCCCACCTGTCGGGTAGTTCGTGATCTTCCGCCGTCGAAATTTGAATCCTGGATCCAATACATAAGGAATTTGGATGGTGATAAATCTCTTGATACTTTGGCTTAAGCTCCAGAGATTGAGCGTAAATGTGTAAGTATGTAAAGTCCTTAATCTTTCCACAGGTTTGTGAGGAAATCTCCACGTTTACTCTCATCATGGGGGAAATCTGCTGTTGGCATAGGTAAATGACCATTTTTTAAAAAATAGTTTTGTGTGTTTTCACTGTACTCAGTTTCCTGTTTTTTATGACTGCTTTTAAACATTAGGAATGACATTTTTCATTTAAATAATGTGAATAATGTTTGCGAAATTAAAATATGATACACTGATTGGTATACCAAAGGAGAGTGTTATATCACATGAATATTAATAACTACACTTGTTGTCCTCCAAACTGCTGTAGAAAATACATTTGATGTCAAGAAGGGCATAAAACTTGTTATTTCACAGCATTGAATATTTATTTCTGGGGAGAAAGTGAATATGGGTCATTAAGTTTCCATACACTAATATTTCTGACAGCTGTATTGAGCAGCATCATGAACTTGCATCCAGTTTTCATGTCAGTTATCTTTTAAACAGCCATGCGTGATTAACATGCTTTGATGATTAAGACTACATGGAAAGGTGAAATCCTTTGTTTTTTACTGTTCAGTCATCACAACTGAAATGCCCCGTCAAAAAATGTATTCTACTTTATATCTTCAAACATTACTAGAAATGTGCATTTCTTAGAAACACACTGCAGGTGTACAGTAGAGACCTTAGCTCTGTTTCAGTTTGTGTTAGACATCTTCCAGGCACTGTTTTGTGCAAAACCCTCCAGCAACAGTTTCACCCGAGATAACATGCCAGCACTACCCCTTCAACTATAACACTCTCATGTCATTACCGCCGTGCTAAGAATAGTACACTACCTAAATAATACCTGTTCAACACTGGGCTTGAGCTCAGAAACGAGTAAAGATCAGGCAGAACAGACTGCATGTATATAATATAAGTGAGTGTAGGTGCGTAAAATGTCTAAAGTGTATGGTGACTGGAGGAAGGGCTTGAAGTGCTACCTTTCTTCATGGTTTGGTCATTGCAGTTTTCAAAGGTGCAGGACCCCCAGGGTCCCCAGGGAGAGACCTCACACTCGATGGGACATGAGAGGTGACAGAGCTGGCTGGTACTCGGCACTGACCCTGCACACAGCTGGCTGTCCACAGGCTGCAATGCTAAAGAGCACACACACACACACACACACTCAATTATACCACAACCACCAACAAACACGTAGATGAAACATGTTGAGAGGTTACAAGCTACAAAGTCTGCAAGAGCCGTTTTCATCTGTATTAATCTGTATTAATCTCTTTCACAGCTCAGAAGGGCTAGCATCTGCTCCCTACTACACAGCAGCTGACAGAGCAAGCTGAAAAACAAAGTCATTGGTGAGAATAAGAATAACAAGAGTCAAAAACACAGAGAACAGTGCCATCCACACATGTATGACCCAAGGTTTTCTTCGCTAACACTCCTGATTGAGAAAGCCTCTGCACTGTGCAGATGTCAGGCCGACTTCAAGTTCTTCCAGGAGACCAAATCCTGCCATGCTGACGGGTGTGAGACACGTGTGTCTGCCCTAAGGAGCACTTTGCTCCAAATACGTGTCCTCCACCTGCACAGGCTCAGAATAAGACGCCGCAGGATTCCCAGAGGCAGTCTCTGTCATGCAAGTCTCCCAAAATAACAAAATTATGGAGATCTAAGTCAATGGGCGAAAAGGATGTTCAGTGCGACAGCACACGGTAATTGCTTTGTCTCTGTACATTCCTGGAATTAATGGAAGCAAAAGTCATAACTAACACACACAACAGGGAGACTGACTTATCAAACGCCAAATTAACATAGCACAACAACGTACGTGTTTACCCTGCCAGATGGACTAGACTCCCCCTACACTGTGTGTGTATAATCAGTGCTCTGGAGCTGTGTGAACAGCCACACACACAGAACACACAAGCTGAGTATAAATGCAGTAACACAACGCTGTGCATTCAAAAGCTAGTAATGTTTACTCTTCTTAAATCCAACCAAGCAACTGAAACTACTTTTTATGACCTTAAAAAAGCGAGTTCTACCAATTACAGTTGGCTACGATAATGAAATTAAGGGTAACGTTAAAGCAGTTGAATGGCTTTAAATATCTAACCAAGAAAGAATACAAGGCCATTCACAACAGCCCCCTGGCCCTGACACACACACACACACACACACACACAAAATCACACACATGCTGTAAGGTGCTGTCTTAACTGACATCCCGATCATTCTCAGCTGCATATACTGCCCAGTGGAGAACTAATTATGTTCACTGATACCTAAACCGCATTCGTCCTGAAACACAGAAAGAGACCCTGGTTTAGAAGTAGATCTGTTGGCAAAGGAACAATAGCACATCTGGACAACCTGAATGCACTAGAGCTAAACGAAGGTGTACTACCCCTGTCATGGATAGAAAATAACTGATTTGAAACGGCTTGATTACAAAAAAAAAAAAAAAGACTTTGGAAAGAGGTATGGGCCCATATGCCATTCAGTAATCAATTAACTAAATAATAATTCAACTGGCAAATCAATAATCAATTAAAAAAACAACAGTATTCAATAATAAAAATGTAATTAAATCTTTTCTCAAAGTGGCAACCAAGTGAATGATAATTACGTTGTTTTAATTTATTGTAATTCGCTCTCTTTTATTATTGACTTGCCCATTGTAACAGGAGGCGGAACCCAAATCAATTCAGATCGTTAGAGAAGCTGTCACTGGTCCTAGGTTCCTATATGCAGATTTATCCATCAACTGCTACACTTCCTAATTAATAAAATTGATTTATCAGCTGAACAGTTAAATACTGAGTAGCACAAATGGGCTCCCATAACAGGAAGGGAATTGTGGGTACTAAGGCTGGAGTTTAACAGGGGAGAACTGAAGTGGTTTGCTCTACCTTACCTGCGATTTCATATGTGATAGAAAGGAGCAGCTGGGCATTAGACTCCTGAACACCCTCAAGCTGGCCTTCTACAACACAGAGAGAAGATCTATCGCTAACAAACACAAGTGCTGTAGTGTGGAGCAGGAGGGAAGATGTCTATGTCAAGTACACATTCTAGAAATAGGAATGTCACACGACCATGTGGGATAAACCAGTCTGGGACAAACTTGGGATAAATCGCTGTGTCTTGAGTTAAGAACTTTGCTTAAGATGTTTAAAGTCAATATTAGTTGGTTTCACCAGCTAATTCAGAGATTTTGTAATGTTCTCTATTGGTCCACTGGTAATGAAATGTCCTCTTACTCTTCAGACAGCTCTAAAATGTTAGCAGAAATCATCTACTATACTTCGGCAGTGTAAGGACTCTTGAGTGAATAATAGAAATTGTCATTGCTTTGTGGCCAGTGTCCGTAAGCCAACACGTTCCTGCATGTCATTCACATGCCAGTCACTGTCTCCTCCTCCTCTGGACGGCTGTGACTGCTCCCCTGCTCCCCCTGGTAGAACATATGTCACAGAGAAATCCTACAGAGCCTCTATGTGTGTTGGCCCTTTGCTCCCTGCCTGTTCTGGTTACCATGATAAAGAGACAGGTCCCCTGTTCCATGTTGATAAGTCACTGCCCCCCCCCCACAGCCAACCAGTACCAACCACAACCAGGCTTCTCCAACCAGTACCAGCTGCCGAGCCCCCTGGCAGCAAGCTCCTCTGCAGCGATTACAGGCGCATTTCCGCCTTTGAGAAGTGCCAACACTAATGCAACAACATGGGCGTGTTCCGACCGGTCTCTCCACACGGTTCTGAAGGGATGTGCGAGAGAATCAGGAAAGAAGGGTTGGGGAGAGAGAGAGAGACAGATGTAACAGAAGCAGGTAAAACAGAGACAGAGAGAGGAGTGATAGAGAGAGAGAGAGAGAGGTCGAGCGACAGAGAGAGAAAGACAGCAAAAAGTAAGAAGCGATAGAGGGAGGAAGGTAGGCAAGGATGAAGACAAAAATTAGGTCTTTTTCTAGAAAGCGTGCCACTAAAAGGAGGTGGCTGTATGTAGGGAAGTGCTGATGCAATCTGTATGAAAATGTGTGATTTCCTATTCACGTGAGTGGGTGGATGGGCAAACGATGGTGCTCATTTTGTGTTGTTAGAGCCTGATTCTCTAAGAAAGCCAGGAATAAATCCCTGTAGATTTGAGCGTTCCAACCCACTCCTGCCAGAAACACACCTCCTTTGGTTGCATTTCATTACTTTGTGGTAAATGGTATATTACAAACAAGAAACGCAATACCCTAATTGTTTTGCACTGTTCACCCTTCTATATGATTGACTTAATCCCATAAGTTAAGGCCCATATGCAAATATCTCATAACCATTGTAACATTTAACAATACTGTCACTGTCACAGTATCATTTCTAATGATGTGCATGTTGTAACTGCACTTTCAGGCCCACTAAGTCCACTGGGTCTTGGAGGCAGGGCTTTGTACCTGATTTGTCTTGGTTGCTGCTCAGGTCAGAGAGCAGATCCTCGTTTGTCCGGACACAGAACACCTCCCTCACCTGCAGGCCACCCCCACACAAGCCTGTCTGGTTGCCACGGCGACGGTGCTGCTGGCTTAGCAACGAGTCCACGCGACACTCACCCCATTCTGCGGTCCTCCAGGTGTAGCTGTAGGGGTCATGTGACAAAAAATGTACCTGACATATTACATTTCATCTTTACTGCAATTCCAGTATATAAATATAATTAAATAAGTTAACAGTAATAATTCTGAAGACAATTTACATTTAAAGCATTTGGCAGACACTCTTATTCACAGTGAGTTATATTTATCAGTGTGATAGTACATCTGCTACCTGGGAATTAAGCCCACAACCTTGGTGTTACCATCACTTACGCTTTGAACAAGTGTTTGCACTTTAAATGCACTTGGAAAAATGACTTATGTAAACACCTGAGTGAATATAGCATCAATTATATATATATACAGTATATATATA
>JAOXYF010000028.1:3707338-3720521 GCA_028565775.1 Sternarchorhynchus goeldii
ATAATGTGGCACAGTTGTGCAGGAAACAATACAGGCTACCACCATCAGTCATAGACTGTATAAGTAAATGACTAAGAAACATAGAGAACCTATAGGTGTAACTAATCTAACGACCTCTGAGTAGATGTTATGTTGGTTAAGATTGGTCTGCAGAGTTAATTTAAACTCAAATGAGCACAGTTCAACAAAAGCTGATTCAGCCTTATTTCTACAGTACTTTCCGATGCAATTATCCCTATTTCAATAGGTCATTTGCTAGAGGTTCATAAACTGTGTCAGGAGCCATTCATTGTAGAATTTACGATTTCAAAGGGTTCAGTAAATTTTTTCTCACATCTGTCCTCTGTGCAGGTCATCTCTGGTATTAATGATTCACTCTCTCTATTATGCAGTGCTGCTAATTGGTTATAAAGCTGTTGGCTATTACTATTTCTTGGCTGCAGTTCAGCACTAGAGGAGAGTGCTGGTGTCCTTTTCCAGTTCCTTTGCATTTGTAACAACACATTAGCCAGCCTGACCCATTTTCCCTTTAAGGCTGAGTAGTAGTTGTTAAAGGTACACTTCACCCAAAAATGTTAAAGGCATTAATAAGGAGCCATTTAACACCATGGAATTAGCAGTGCATCTTAGTGCTAACTGCTCTGGCTCGTTCTTATTCAGCACTAGCTATGCCAGCACTTTGGGGCACAGCAGTCCTTTTTATGTTTGCTGATCACTCGAATTTACAAAAGGTCTTTAGAAAATGGAAATGCCCAGTAGGCACTTCACATTTATGCCAACGAAAGATTCTGTATTCCTGGTCATCATGGCTTTGATCAGCGATGGGGAAAGCGCAGTTAATGAAGCTGACCCTGTCCTAGAAACGCCGGTCCACGGGAACACAGCAGAGCCAAGGTGAGCGGTTTCTTCGTGCACTCTCAAGATTCTCTAATTGAAAGGTAGGGAAAGTGTTCAGGGTTGGTACTGGTGACTCAGTGGTGCGACCCCAACGTTCTGTCCCCGAGGGCCATCTGTGAGATGAGAGGAGGTACGGGCCCCCCTCCGAGACCAGCACCGTTTGTCTCTCTGCCCGGGCCTGGGCTCTGAGCCCAAAGACCATATGTTCTCTCCACCACTCTGTTCTGCACCCGGTACAGGGTGGCAGGCCAGGGGCAACCAGCACCCGCTGTGGGTGATGCGCCCGCTCGGGCTTGTGTAAGTGTCCCAACACCAGGGGGCTGTTTTATGGCATGTTGTGTGCCAAAGCAAAGCCACCAACCTGCTGCCGTAGAAACACACGATTGGGGGCGTTAGCGTTGAGATAGTGTTGTTCTAGTGTGCAGCATTTGGTGCTTTTAAGAGCATTTCCATGGAAACCGGCAGCCATGCTTGAACGAATGGTCATGAGGTTGACTACCCTGAGCTTGAAATAGATGTATAAAAAATATACTGTATAAAACAGAGATGTCATTCATAAAACAGATATGTCATTTATGATACAGACAGGAGTTTTTCTTATGTGTGAGAGCGAACATGAAATGGACATGTTAAAAACACTCAAATTAAAAAAAGTAAATTGTATAAGATTTTAAGACCAAGAATTGATCTTCATTCCTCCTCCCAGACTCCACATTTATACCATTGCTAAGAATAATCCCACTGCTAAGAATAATCCCACTGCTAAGAATAATCCCACTGCTAAACATAATCCTTCAGATCCCTCCTCTTTAGGATTTCGGCGGCAGGCACATACGTGGTGCAGGGTGGGACGCCGTCTCCTAGCGGCTCGCAGGGTTCCCTCTCCTCCAGTGGGGGGCACTCTGTGCCTCCTCCCACAGGGAGCTGTCGGATCTGCCTGCTGCGTCTGCGCGTGCCCTTCGGAGTGCTGGAGTCGCTGCACGTCTTCGAGCAGGGACTCCACTCAGTCCACTCGTTCAGCACACAGTCTTTGGGCATCAGGCAGGACTGGTGCAGGTCCGGGAGACTCCAGTGGGGACAGTGGCTGCAATCAAATTTTACGTTTTGCTTTGACATCTGGAATTATATACATTTCTTTATGTTTTAGTTACGACAGCATATTGTTTTTTTTTATTATTCTTTTTTAATCGTGTTTCAAAACGTTTGTGTTACACGGTGTTAAACGAGATTTAATATAATTATTGTTATTTCAAGTTCCTGCTTTAAGCGACGATGTGCTTGAGAGTGAATTAAAAATGTCAAATTGAAATTTATGAGAACGTGTCACTTCAATTTCCACTTTCGTACTAACACCATGTAGTCCTTTAACAATTAATCGATCGGAATGTCAAAACGACTGTTCACCATAATCAGTATGTTCATGTTACCTCAAATACTTCTTTGCCAGAATTGCCAATAATAATTACATGGGCTTTTAACGATGTTTCAGTGACCAGTAATTTGATACATAATGGTAAAAAGAGAAGCATTTTATCTTTGTCTGCCTCAGTCGTCTCGAGGTGAAGCCGCTGACAAGCAATTAGAGCTAATTACAGGCTGTGGATGTTACATTCCAGCTTCATTTAGCAGACTCCTATTTGGCTGCCGCTACTGCCGTGTTTACCTTAGGCCAGCGTCCAACCTGGGCGCACTATACCGCGCCGTTCAGATTAAGACACGCCGGAATCTGGCGGCATAATGATAGTGTAGCATAATGACAATAGCCCGTGATTGGCTATTCCAGCAACAAGAAGACGCAAAAAAGTGATCGCATTCACGTGATGTTCAGAAACGTGGTTAAAGATAGCAAGGAGTAAAATGAAACTTAACATAGCGAGCGTAAAGAAAGTTCTTAGTATTGTTATTCATATACACCATATTTTGATTCATTCTCTCTCTCTCTCTCTCTCTCTCTCTCTCTCTCTCTCTCTCTCTCTGTCTAAATTATGAATGTTCTCTGAAGTGGGCAGAATGAGAAGAATACATGCAGAATAAATGCAGGCTTGACAGTTTCAATAAGAATGAGGTGCCTTTGAAACACCCGAGAATTCTGGTGATTCTTCGTGAACTTGACCACTGGGGAAATCATTTTTATACCATATTCTACCATATCTTATAACTCGGAAAATGTTTGCCAAAATATGAAATACATGACGAAAAATAAATGAAAAAGTAAAATATATAGTATATTTTACTAAATATACTATATATTTTACTTTATTAAAAAGTATATATATATATATATATATATACATACTTCACAAGTGAGAACAACTATCATTTCAATATTGGTTCATTAGATACCTTAAAATATCTCTCACTGTCGGTGAGAATCGATACAGAATCTTAAAGAAAACGAGCAGACAGTGAAGTACATCAAAAGAAATGGAAGGAGAGGACTACTGGCAAAAGTCGCACAGAAACTGCTAGAGAGGAAAGTGCGTTC
The DNA here is from genome assembly GCA_028565775.1 of Sternarchorhynchus goeldii. Taxonomy (NCBI): domain Eukaryota; kingdom Metazoa; phylum Chordata; class Actinopteri; order Gymnotiformes; family Apteronotidae; genus Sternarchorhynchus; species Sternarchorhynchus goeldii. The sequence continues at coordinate 3,710,721 of JAOXYF010000028.1, forward strand.
CACTTTTTAGAAGTGGCAAACAACTATGAATATTTCAGAGGCAGAAATAAACAAGTCAACGATTTAAATGTATGCTTCTGGGAACACTGTGAATCGTCTAATGCCTGCTTTCGATATATCATGACGAAATATATGTAGTAAATTATATCGACTTATTGGATATACCGAATTATTGGTTCGATTCTGTACTTGAATACATTTGAATATGACATAGTATGCAACATACTGTACAAATGGTGTAACCATTTAGCTATGTACTTTAAAGTCGGGACAATTTGATAATACTGGTTACATAAATCTAAATGGAGATTTGAGTGATGTAAAATGGGAAGCTTTTGGGGGAACAGCAGGTAAAAAAAACAACAGGTTTCGATACATCTTGTAGCTCCGTGTGATGTGTGATGTGTGTGTGGGGGGGGGACATCAACAAAAAACACATGACATTTACACAATTTAAACTGTGGCTTTTAATGGCTTCTTTTGGTCTTTTGACAACTGAAAACAAATTTCTCTGGTTGTAAAACACCAGTTTATTGTTCTGTTCATCTCCACACAGCCCAGTTAGAGGGACCAGCTCTGAGGTCTTAACCCCTGGTTTTACTAGGCCACATGGGTGTGCTACCAGTATAGCACAATCTGGGTTCATGTAAGATGATATCTGGGTGCCGTAGCTTAAAACATTTGTGTTCACCGCATCTTTTCCCACCATTCCTGGCCCTTATATAAACAGTACACTTTACAAACTGGGGGGAGGGGCTTCTCTCTAATGACTGGCTTAAAGAAATTAAAAGTTGTTTTTTTATAGTGTTGGCCAAGATTTCATTTACATCAGGCAGTAGGAATAGAAATGTCATCAGTACAGTGGAGAATAGACATCTAGAAAGAGGAAGTGCTCCTTTACTTTGACAGGTTGGCAGAAAGAGATAGAAGGGAGAAAGAGGGAGAGTATGGAACAATTGTCCCCTGCCTGTCATCCCCCAGACAGAGGGGCAAAGACGCTCTCCAGTCTACAGCGATAGAGCCGTGGAAGTTGCTCTCAGCTCCAGCAGACTGGAAGGCCGTGCTAAATAAATTGCTCACTAGGGAGGTTTCCTTGTCTCGTGATGAGCTTGTTAAATCATGCTGGACGTTTGGAGTAGATGAGGAAACAGAAAAAAACCCTGGCTGTGCTAACTGAGGAGTGATACAGCCCCTTGCTCACCTGAGCGACACAGTGCTGCCGTTGCGGTGCATGCAGGCCACCTGCCGCTCCTGGAATCCGACCTCCACGTTCCACAGCTCGCTCTCCTGCCGATTCATCCGGTTCCGATTCCTCTTGCTCTTGATCAGCTCATGGGTCTCTGGGTCCCGAGCGGCATCGTGGCCCTTGGGCTTCCGGCGGCGGGCCTGGCGGGCGGCGCGGCCGGGGGGCAGGCCGGCGGTGGCGGTCGGCGCCGGGGGCAGGGCGCAAGCGCTCCAGGCGCCCACACGCAGGCTGAAGGCTGCCTCCCTGCCATCACAGACACCTGGTGAGCACGTGCGGAACTCCGTGAGGTTGGGGCACGGCAGGCCGCCGAAGCGTGGCGGTGCCAGCACTGAGCGTGCGCGGTTTTGAAGGCCCAGGCCGCACGTCTTCGAGCAGGACGTCCAGGGACTGAAGTCAGATGCCACACAGTCCCGCGGACATGGGATCAGGCAGGCCTGCTCCAGCAAAGGTCGCGGCTCGAAGTACTCGCAGATGGCATCGGCAGCGGGCGAGCCATCAGCCCTCAGAGCGCACCTCACCTCCCGTGTCTGGATGCCCTCCTCGGCCTCCGAGCAGGTGCCTGTGTGTCCGCTGGCCGAGCGAGGAAGAACGGGCACGCACTGCTCCCAGGCGCCCAGTCTCCAGTCGTACAGTTCACGGTGCCAGTCACACACTCGGAAACAGCTCTGCTGGTTGGAGGGGCGAGCCTCCTGGAGGCAGTTGGTGGGTAGTGTGGTCCAACCCTCCACGTGGGCGCACCACACCGCCCGGCTCTGACTGCCACCCAGTCCACACTCGATACCCATGCACCTTCCCCACGGCCCTGAAGATCAGCAGAGGGCACAGAACAGGACCATGAGAGTGTGGGACAGGAAGTAAAACACATATTATAAATCCTAAACCTCTACATTTGGGAAAGTGACATAAAAACATTCTTTCATTCCACTAAGCAGAAAGTTTAAAAAGAGATTAGCAAAGGATACAGAAACCAGAAGGTACATACAATGGACCAGTAAAGACTTTACAGCTGCAACTGTTTCAACAACTGAAGACAAATTAAGGCGCATTAAATGCAAGATGTTCATATGTTTATATCTGATATATAATTGTTATAAATTTGCTTATTGAAAATTCACATTTTCATTGAAAAGTCTATAAAAGCTACCTATAGTTACCCTCCAGGCTTGTTGAATAACTTAAATCTTCATGCATTTTATTCAGTAACTCTGCTGAATTACTACTAAATAAATTGTTACTACATTGTAACACAAAAAAATGTGTCTAGTTACATGATTTAAAAATGAAAGCCTGGTCACCCCAAAGCTGCAGCTCTGTGGAGTGAAAAAGGTTGAAGTTCTTGAAAGCTGATCTGCCTGGTTCCTCGCTGGTTCCTCTCTCAGTGTGGAGGATCTCCAGCTTTGTTTATAAAATAAAGTTGAATGTAAATGGCTCAGATGGGCTAACTGCGACATCCTTGGCCCCCTGAATGTTGACGGAATAAGCTGCTGAAATAAGTTACACTTTAATTAAGGGTTGTTGCTGCTGCTGTACGTCAGAAATGTGCATCAAATTCCACACACGGAACAGGCAGGAAAAAAAGCTCAGAGAAAGCACATCAGACCCTGCTGTTCACAACACTTCAAGGCAGCCTAATTGCTAAGATGGAGCATAATTGCTAAAATTGCTGGTCTGTGACAGTAAGTATGTTTGTCTTCTTTATCCAAAGGTTTGTAGGTCTCTAAACACGCAGACGTAAACGTCTGCACAGGTCCGAAAACAGGCTTCTGAGGGAAGTTGAATATAATTTTGAACCAGTAGAGGGAAAGGCCTGCTCTTAAGGATGCTCTCAAATGAATCAGCATAAGCAGTAGGACCACATCTACACGCTTGAGGACCAGATCAGCAGCTAGCGGCTAATACAGTCAGATCAAGCTGTGGTCATAGCAAAGGTCCAGCCTGCTGCTTCCATTAGCTACTGTTACTGTGTTCCGCGACTGCCACCCAACCCTGGCTTGATCACCGCAGCTCGGATCCTGTGTTACGCCTTCTGCTTGCACCACCGTTCACTTCACACGCAACCCTTAACAAGGCCTCCGGCCCAGGAAAAAAACTTGCTAATTTATTTATTTTTTTAAACTCATTCCTTAATTAGGCGACGGGAGGGGAGTCCCGTTGAGAGCGAGGTCTCGTTTGCAGTGGGACCTCGTTTACACCACGGCGATCGTGAATGGCAGGAAGGCACCGAGCGGCTCACCAGAGGTGGGCGTGTCCAACATGCCCAAGAATGAAAGGCATCGTTAGTCAATGTGTTCTGCCCAGGGCGATTCAAGAGAACGCAGTGCACTACCATGGTTATCTGCAGGTCGGCACAAATGAAGAATAACTATAAGAAATAATTGGGCAACATCCACTCACATACTCATATACAACCCCACCATCCCCCTCCATAGCCTATTCCCTGACTGCCTATTGCACATTGATTTATTTTGTGTGTGTGGGTGGGCATGGCGACTGGAGCACAGGGATGTTGTGGGGTTTGAGTGTGACCTGCTGGGTGACATAGACCAATACCTTGAGGGGACATTCTGTACCATGGTAGGGCATCCTGAGCTGGGACTTTGTGAAGAGGCCTATGCTTTAACAAATCTGCGCTTTATCAAATTTCATTTACAGCATCACATATCCTATCCATGTAGCCTATATAGGCTCGACAGGGCAATAACCACTGAACTAGTGGCAGCCAGAATTTAGTCGCTCTGAATCTGAGTCCACGGAGTGCAGGTTTCCTCACCATTGCACCTGGCCTGAACGCTCCTAAATCCATGGCAGATCCGCAGTTCGGTGAGAGATCCAGACGGTGAAGCGATGGGCTGAGATTCTGAGGTATATTACAGCGTCCCGTCCTCCACAATTTGGGGCTGCACGGTGTGGTTTTATGGCTTCAAAAATTTAGGTTTTTTCGGCGGTGTGTGTGTGTGTGTGGGGGGGGAGCAGATAAGTGAAAGAGAAAGAGTGGAAAAGCAGGCTGCTTTCCTGCAGATAATCTCCCCCCCGGCAAGCAGCAGCAAATGCGAGCTTCACTAAAGCTTTCTGCTAACAACAGTGGGATTTCGTTTTCAAGTCTGCACTCTCTGGTGCGGTGTCAGCGAAGGGGTGTCAGACAGTGATTATCAAAGAAACAGAAACCAGCCATCTGAAAAAAAAAAAACAGAAAGAGAGAAAAGGTGCAGGCGAGAGTGCAAAGCTTCACTGCCATAATCCAAGATGGAAATTAGAAGCTCTGCGCCGATGCACTGAAGTCAGCATTACTGTTGGTTTTTATTCACTCTTCAGCTGACTTTTTTCCACTGGCTTTTGGAGTACACAAGTTTCCCACAGACACGGGCAGACAGTGAGGAGGCTGTATGACATCGAGTCTCATGGGACCACACTGATTAGGGGCACAGAAGGCCTGTCAGGCTCTTCAGCAATTACGCTGTATGTTTGCGTTCTGCGTATCAAGAGACAGCTGCTTATGGTAGTGCTGTGCTCAGCTGGCATGAATGTTAATACCCGCATAAGTATTACTGAAGCAACGTTGAGAAAGCTCTCTGTAATGACATTAGTTCAGCACTCTACGCTGTGCCCTGTGGGGCTGGACCCGGCCTCTCTGCCCTCAGCTAGACGGACGAGCACAGGAGATCACTGGAGGGAGGGAGCGGGGCGTCAGAGCCAAGCCTCCTGCTGGGTGCGGACCAGTGCTCCTCCCACAGCCGAGGGGTGATTCTAGCTGAGGTTAGTGAACTCTCACTGAACTCCCACCCGGCCTGGGAACGGACTGTGCTGTCGGGTCAGTAGAGAAAGACTGTCAGTCAGAGGGTATTAGTGGAGAGTGGGACGAATTCTCTCAGGCACCACTCCACAGGAAGCACCTAACCGTGCTGTCTCTCACGAGCCTTCACAAGGTTTCGGAAGAAAGCACTTCAGTGAAGCACTCCTCTACGTAGCCATCTACACAGGCTTTGACCAATCCACAACAACTTTCCAGTGTCCCGTGGCATAACTGTCAGTGCATACATAGTCAGTCTTAGTTATTTTATTTTAGCATTCTAATATATAGATGACCTAAAAAAAAAAACCCCAAAAATGTGTTCTTGACTGAAATAGCTGACTTAAAAGACTCTACTAAATATCAAAAATATGTCCACATTTATCCTTCAGAGGTCATACAAATCACTTCTGCTACTGCACATTATGCAGCAGTTTAAAAATAATGTAGAGCATATGAAAGACATAAATCTTTCCCTTCCAAAATGAAAAAAGGATAAATTGTAAAATGTTTCCACCAAAACACAAATAGGTTTCCAAAAAACACCTTTCAGTGAGATGGTAAATACTTTATAAATACTTTATAAATACTTTATAAATACTTTATAAATACTTTATAAATACTTTATAAATACTTTATAAATACTTTATAAATATTTTATAAATACTTTATAAATACTTTACCATCTTTAACATTTAGAAAATGTCTAAATGAGGGAGATATAAACATTTATTAATTTCCTGCCCCGAATTTAAAATAAGCATAAAGGAGGTGAAAGAGCACCTCAGGCACCAGAAATACAGACATGAGCAATATTAAAACCTTCTTAGCATTCCGAGATGATATTCTAAAAGTCTGTCTGGAGGCTTCAGCCTTTGAACACTGCTTCAAACACAGCTTGGCCTTAATTAAACCATAATACATACTGTTTTATTGATGTCTTGTTGCATCTATAAAAAGTTCTTACTATAAAAAGAACATTTTTACAACATTGTAATAATTTCTCATTAAATTGGGGCAATTTTGACAGCAGTGTAATATACACTGCCCTGAGTAAAAGAGACCTGCCCTGTTGAGGTATGGCCTGATATTAAGACAAAATTCCTACTCTGTGGGCCTTAGGGTGTTCTTGTTGGAGGATATGGGGGGCTAGGGGGTGAGGTGAGGTGAGGGGGTGAGGACGCAGGAAGAGGTGTACTCACCGCAAAGCTAGCGAGTCTGCTAATAGTTTGCTACCCAGTATCGCTTAGCATTCACTGGGATAAATGTAATTAGCGGTTGAGGTCTCAATATAACTTGGAAACAGAGTCTGCCAACATTTGTGTACCATGATTACATTTCTGCCCTTTGATGAGCTGAAGTGCATATTCAGTAATAGATGCAACCAAACATCAAAGCTCCTTCTGCTCCTAAAGGTACTAATCAATAGGGAGGAATCAGAATGAGGGGAGTTCAAAACTCAGCGTTTCTAATGGCACATTTTAAAGCTTTACCAGCTATGTACTGTCACCACGCTGGCTGGAGAAAGAAAATAAACCATTTTAATGCACAACTGGAAAAAACCCAGAAAGGCCTAATGGTGTTGTGCTATTAGAGCACAATACGTTCCAGGGATAAACACTGGGATGTTTTCTGGCTTTTTTTTTTTTTTCTCCAATGGAAAGATGCAATGAGAAATCGCAGCATGTGCTCGTGCCCCTGGTACCACAGTAAATATTAATGCAGTACCAGTGAGCGCTCTGCTTTTCTCCCTAATGATGAAACAAGGCACATGGATGAACGCACCCCCTGAAGGGGGGTGGCGGGGTGGGGCACTGGAGAAGAGAGTAACGGGGTGGGGGCTTGTTCCCAGAGTCAAGAAGCCCTGATTCCACCCATCCGCCCTTGGGGTCGAAGGCATTAGTGAGACGCTGGGCAGAGGCAGGCAAGCAGCCCTGGGCTCCTGAATGGTGCAGATCCCCTCTGCAGGGTAAGAACTGCTACACCAAGCTAAGCAGAGAGGTAAGCCAATCACATGACCAAACAACACCAGGGATGAAACCTGCCCTAGTCAGTCGAAGAGAAGGCTGATGTGACATTCAGAAAAGAAAAGAATGCTTGTATGTATGTAGCAAAAACGTCAATGTTTAATTAATGGCAGTGGTGTGCATATAGTGACTGGACACACATGGACATTGCAAGAGTTATTTCAACAGTGATGTTGTTGATTTATACTAGTTATACTGTAATGTACAAGGAATGTATAAGAGACAGATGCTATGCTGGTCCACATATGAATAAGTATCAGCTTTTCTCAGATTTAACTGATATGTGAGTTTAATATACAGAATTATTTTAAATAATTTAGGAAGTAAGGGAGAGTTGATGTTATTGCAAATCATTATGAGATATTACACATTTTTCTGATGCAGAAACCAAGACTGAGCTTTCACATTTCCCAGCCCAATAGAAATAATCAGTCATAACTGCACAAACAAATAAATAAATTTAAAGTCACTTGTGTTTGTGTGTGTGTGTGTGTGTGTGTGTGTGTGTGTGTAAAAAGTCACAGTGTATCTGACTGGACCCCTGCACATAATACTGTGTCTTTTCTGATTCTCTCCTATACAAACACAGAGATTTCAGCAAATCTTTCTTTTTGCCTCAATCACAGCTTCATCCAAAACCCCATATGAATTTAGGACAATATCTAATGCTTATTCTTCTAGGAATAAACTGCACCAGATACATAGGAAATACAATGAGAACATAAGAAATACCAATTCTTTCGTTGCTTTAAAGTGGCCCAATTATCTGAGCCAAACACAAAGGTTCAGCTGTGATTCAACACCCCAAAGTTCTTCCATTATTTAAAATACCATCATTCTTCCAAAAATGAACACATGGGAACTGCATACCAGAAATACTAATGAGGATATGAAGATTTGAAGCAATTTTACATAAGTTCTGTATAATTTATTTTTATAAAGTGGGCATTTATTCATATTTAAGAGTTGTTTTAATATAGATTGTACAGTAATGATATAATAATACAATTTTATGATGATATTTGTATGAAATAATGACATGGCAAATAATACTTGGGGATATTGAGTTAATATATTGATTAAACTCTACAATTTCTGGTCATATCTAATAGCATATTTTTCTAATATAACTTTATCTGAAATAATTAATTTGAGTTAATTTGCCCTTGAGTGAAACTCATTGAGTAAATGAAACTTTTCAAACCATGGACTTGAAAAAGGGTAGTGCTATGAATATATGTAATATGCAGGACCGAGTTCATTTAAATTCTCTCAGACCTTAGAACAAGAAGACAACAGCCTTGAATTTTTCATACATCTTCACTTATAATTTTTATCAGTAAGGAGAGTAATATGATGTCATGGCACTAATTCTTTTACAGTATTTAATGGCAGAGCGTCACTAATGTGTTCAAACGCAAAATTCAAAACAATTAGTTATCCAGATACGTCACAGGCCTACTGGCAGTCCAAATTAGTCTGAATTTGGGGTTAATCTATTTTTGGCAGCCAGGCCCATTATGAATGCTTGTAAGTACATTTTGTTCTAAGATGGACTTGTCTGTCAGTAAAGACATCTTACCGTTTTCTATTTGCTATAAAGTGATGCTAGAGATCCATGACAGAGATGGAAGGATTCATTACTACATTTAGATGATGACTATGTAGATCAGACTATGTATATGATGACTATGTAGATCAGACTATGTATATGATGACTATGTAGATCAGACTATGTATATGATGACTATGTAGATCAGACTATGTATATGATGCTTCGCTTATAATGAGAGAATATTCTGGACTTGGAGCGTTCTGTTTACTGCCATGACAAATGGCATAGATGAGCTTTGTAGCATTCCCTGGGATCTGGATTTAACCAATCAATGAACTGCCTATGCAGTCTCTTTGCTTTTTTTTTTTTTTTTGTGGTTAGTGCTTTTGCCTCTCAACACGGGGTCTTGGGTTCAAGTCCCCACCTGGATGGAGTTTACATGTTCTCCCTGTGCCTGCGTGGGTTTCTTCCCACAGTCCAAAAACATGGAGATGAGGTGAATCGGTTACTCTAAAATTGTCCTGTGTGTCTGTCTGTGTGCCCAAGTGATGGACTGGCACCCTGTCCAGAGTGTATCTGCCCAGTGCCCCAAAAAACAAGAGTTTATATATATATATAACCAACTAACATATTTTATACAATGGTACTAAAGAAAATGTTTCATCTAGCAAGTACCTCTGTATGATAACTAATTTTCAAAAGATAAATTGCACACTCAAATAAACATATTGCCATGTTCTACTTCCTCAGTACTCACTACACTGATTAGATTCCATATTAAACCTACAGTGCTTCACTCTTCAATTTAACAGCACACCGGTGGGTCGTGAGAAAATGGTAAAGTCATCACATACCTGATGCTTTTCGCACTCGTTAATTAAGCAGGGATCATGGGCTTTATTTATACATTAAGATAAAGGGAGTCATATTGTCCCTCTCACAGCAACCTCCTGCTCACTCCCCTGAGTACACTATCTTTACGTTCATCCAGGGACGCTGGGATGTGAGAGTATTGTGGAACAGTGTGTTGATGTGAGAGTACTGTGAAACAGTGTGTTGATGTAAGAGTACTGTGGAACGGTGTGTTGATGTGAGAGTACTGTGAAACAGTGTGTTGATGTTAGAGTACTGTGGAACGGTGTGTTGATGTTAGAGTACTGTGGAACGGTGTGTTGATGTTAGAGTA
>JAOXYF010000028.1:3729255-3787555 GCA_028565775.1 Sternarchorhynchus goeldii
ACATGCAATAGAGGAGCTAGGACACATGCAATAGAGGAGCTAGGACACATGCAATAGAGGAGCTAGGACACATGCAATAGAGGAGCTAGGACACATGCAAGATTGCATCCCTCCCTCACCTCTCCACATGGCATCGCTGTGAGCTTGTAAATACCAGCTGTCTGGCATCTTGGTCCATCACAGCAAACCAATGTAAGCACAGATATATCCACATGCTCATGCACACGCTTGCACATGGTGTGTTCAGATCAAAACAGCGCACGCACTCAGACAGTCACATGCACAAAAGCACACGCATACACGCAAGCAAGCGGACACACATAAAGGTGTGTGAGCGTGCACACACAAGCACACATGCTACATATATTCCCAAACACTCTCTCATGTTTTTATAGTGAGATTAGACTCCCCAACCCACATGCTGAGAGATAGTTTGAATGATATTAAACTCTATTCTGGTAACAGATGCCTCCATCACAGGGGAAGGTGGGGTTCACATCACACCAGGCCAGAGTGAGAGGGGCGTGGTGGATGCAACGGGTGGATGTACAACCTTCTTGATTCATCAGAAGGACAAGATGCACCAGTGACAACTGACCTAAATACACGTCTACTGCACTCACACGTGCGTGCACACACACACACACATACACACACACACACACACATAACTTGTGCATGAGCTACAGCATGTGAGCTGTTGTCATGGAAAAAGTGCAGAGGCACAGAGATCATTTGAATGCGAGTTTACAGCAATTTCTGCATAACACAGCGCTTCCCACGCTTGTGGAAACTGCTAACAGACTAATGCACACTCATATGAAAACCAGGCAATCTGAATGCAAGAATCTGGACAAAGACTGTATAAAAAGGATAAGTGCATAGAGTGAAAGACAGAAACAGACAGAAAGTGTGTGATAGAGAGAACAGAGCAAATAAAGCTCGAAACGATGCAGTGTTTAATGAAATATGGTTGTCACACTGCCGTTGCTATGACTACAGCTGTCACCATGGCGTAAAGTGGTTTGTACCATGACTGACAGCTGTGACGGCAACGTAAATCCAATCCCCTCACTGGGGGAAAAAAAAGCCCAATCTCCATTAAAGACAGGATGCAAACATGTTGCGTACTCGCCCGGGACAGACAAATGTCCATGTGATCCATGCAGAACAGGAGGAGGAAAAACTAGGCAGGACTATGTGGTGTAAGGAGTCCCCACACCCCATCTGGACATCCACGCACCTTAGACACCTTAGATTACAGGGTGATGTCATTGGATAGGAGCAAGAAGGAGTGAACATTTGCAAAAGCAGAAGATGGAGCTTGACACTCTGAATAAAGTTTGACATTTTCTGCATTTTCTATTATAGAGTGAATACAGAAGTCGCTAAAGTCAGTAACAGTAAACACAAATAGGGCCGGTTAACACTTCATCTTATTATGAAGGTAATTATGCAAATAAGACCATGCTAACTGGGCCTACTGCCATTCCCTGTAAGCTCAGAATCAACTGTGTATGAACTGTGAAGTGTTCCTTTGTTGTTGATCCAATTATGGTGTGATTGTAGATTAATGTGTTATCCACACACTGTTTGTTACAAACATGTTGTGACCATATAATAAGCAGCGGGAATATCGACTACTCAGCAACATCAAAGCCTTCTGAGATGTGATGGGATTACTGCATATTCAAATACATAAATGCAGACTGAACATCAGTTTTGACCAAATGCACAGAGGGGGAAGCTGTGAATAAGTGGCACAATAATCAAAGAAAAGGCTTGCCTAGTGTGAGCTTGTGTCGGTTGCCTGGGGTGAGCTATAATTGGTGGAGTAATGGAAATGAATTTGTGCTAGATCTTGAGGCCACTGCACAGGCCCCTGGAGCTGTGAGCACTAGGGTGTGAATACGAAGAAGAGTAGCACATCTCTCTGCCCATGGGTGAATCGGGCACATGATCTCTCTGAGCCAGGAGGCTGTGGGATAAGTGGTGGGTGGACAAAGGACTGCACTGACGATTGCATCGTTTTCCTGATTTTAGCCCATGGAATTAGGCCAGCTGTCAGGAAAGGCAAGGACTTCAAGTCTGATCCGTTATGGAATGTAATGGATCGTGAATGTTTCCACTGAGTGCACCAAGGACATGGCTTGGTTTTCCCGTTAGCTGCCGTGTGAATGTCAGCTCACATCCTTCTCAAGTTTCAATATGTGCGGCTCCATATAAAGACATTCGATTGTAACTAATATTATCGTAGCTTTTACCAAAACAAAAGCAATAACAGCTTTGTCAGAACTGTGTAGTCAGAACTTTGGATGGATGGAAAGCTTGCAGAAGGAAGGATGGGGTGTTACATGGCCTACAGGGCTAATTAAGACAGGCAGATAGAGACAGAGCGAAAGAGAAGTAAAATAAGAAACTGAAAAGAAAACTGAGAGAGAGCATGCTGAAATAGCAGCAGGAAGAGATAGAGTGACAAAGCTCCAGAAACAGAGATAGAGGAAGAGAGAAAGAGAGAGAAGGATGATGTCCACTGCTTGTATCCTGGAAGGGCATGGCCATTCTGAGATCATCTGGCCATGCCTGGCTAATCCAGGAGCCTGTCGAAGATGATTGTCTGGAGCGCGAGCGATGATGACGTTACACTGACGTTCCCACCGTGTTCAAGGCCACATGGACACTCTTCTGCTAGAACACATCCATTCAAGCCTTGGGACAACATTCCAATCACCTCAGAAGCCATTAAAGCATTCTCGAGCACCCAAATGGCAAAATTACCATTTCCTGTATGCTTGACAGACTAAGACAAACACGGTCGCTCATTCCCAGGGGACCAAGGTGCTCTCACTGATGTGAATTCAGTCTCTAAGATCCAAACCATGGGACACAACAGACAGGGGCATCCTCTACTTGTGATGTTGTATACTGTAAGTAGAGTAAAACTGAGCCCACCACTCATGAGTGAGATTGTTTTGGATCTAATGGCTATGAACAGCTACAACTACAAACAAATATGAATCAAATGATACTTAAAACATCACATTAGAGGCTTAGCATACAGATCTTCCACAACCAAAGGGTAGAAAAGGACAAGACCTTTTGACCTTTCCACAGCATTATTACCTACAGGAACTGAAGCTGGACTGGCCAACTAATAAATGTCACAGTTCTCAGATTCCATTCCTCTCAGGCCACTGAATGCGGTGTCATGTATCTCACAGGAGATGAGAAGGAGACATTTTGAATGATTCGTCTGGGCTTGTTGCACTAGGCATGTAACTACAAAAAAAATCACATCTGCTCTCTTTGTGGCTCTGGTGGAATTTCCTCTACTGGGACATGTAGCACTGAAGTGAGTTGAGGTCTTACATCTGTCACTGTCACCATTCTTTGACCATTTTTAAGAAGAGCTGAGATGAAAGCAGAGATACTTTTTTTTTTATCAACTATATCACAGTTAGGAGTTCTCTTTAAGTGTCAGTTGTCCTCTTCCAAAGTGTTTTAGACTAGATTTGTACCCAGTCATATATCTCTTACCTGTGAGGTCTGAGCCCAGGTCAGTGACTGGATTTACATAAAATTTTAGTTCATAGGATTTAGTTCATAAGGGCCACTCAGTACAAACACTGAATAATTTAATCAGCCATCTGAGATGCACTGCAAATGAAGGCAAAAGTCACTTTACTGAGTCACATATAAATCAGAGCACACTCAGACTCTCTGTCTTATAAATGACATCACATGAACAATGAATAATATTCAGATATTACCTTCAGGCTAAGGCTGAAGTGTACACACTCATCTGTCATTTTAACAACAATGAATTAAAAAAGCACAATAACAACATTTTGAACCAATGCAAATATGACTGATATCTGCCAATCCTCTTATTTTATGATAAATAAATATTACGGACGGATCAAAAGCAATCTACAATCCACACAATATGCTACTGCAGCAACAGTAATGACCTGGCCTTAGTATAAGCCTTGATATTTAAATTAAACAAACACTTTCTGAGTGAAAACTATCATTGGAGAGAAAGAGCTTCCAAAGATCTGACTATGACATAATAATTAAATGTTAACCTATTATACTATATCATAGTTTTGTAATGAAAAACTGGAAATTGTAATTTAACATGATGACCTTCAATAGCTCCAGAATATGGATAATAGTTTGGCTATGAAAAGAGAGATTAAACACTTACAATGCCAGAGGAGATAAGAAAAGTGGAGAAAGACATCAAACATTCCTTGAAAGAACGGATTTTATTCATGGAATTCATTCACATTGTAATGGCTTATTATTAGTGGCCCAGAGAAGTTTAGAACATCTCTGAGCACTTTCAAGCAAAATGTGCTTGAAAAATTAGGTGCTCAGACGGCCAAATCTCAAGCAACAACATGGGCTTGATACATGGAGAAGGTAACGCTGTGAAACAATGACCTGAAAGCTTCATCCACGTCGAAAACCATGCTCTTATCCAGCCTCTGCTGATTTACCACTGACAAAAAAACTCTTCTCATCTGAGACTTTATTATAAAAGTTAACTGACATTTGCACACCGTGTGTTCCCAGAGGTAATCTTAGTTGTCCCTTTGTGCTAATTATCTTCACCTTTAGGGACCGATAGCAGAAGATGGTAGATGAGCTGAAGAGATACCTGTGATAGACGCTGGGTAGATCGAATGTTTGCATCCATCAAGCTCTGTTGCTCTGGCTCTGGGGAGATTTTGAGTGTTCATTTTTACTGTGATGGAATTTTGATGGTGTACAAGTGCTGATGCAGTGGAACAGAGAACAAGATCTGAAGGTCTGCTTGTACAATTCTTTTCATTTGCCAGCCATGTGATTAGCTTTCCTTTTATTAATCCTTGAACAGAAACCAAAGCTCCCCTCTTTGAAATGCATTTAAGACAACCATATAAGAAAAAAAAAGCATTTTACAGATTAAAAAAAATCAATGCCAGCTGAAAAACTCCAAAAGAATAATGAACTCCAAGACAGCCATGATAATTTATATACATATCCCATAATTGAAGACTGTTGCCAAGGGTCTAAAGTGGTAGCCAACCAATTATATCCAGAGAGAGTTCATTTGCCTCCAGATATGGTGAAAATGAATGCTGTAAAAAGTGATATTAATATGCTTTCACAGAACTTACTTGAGCAATTTGAAGGAGCCAGTGACACAGATACACAGTTGCACATCTGAAAGAAATGTTCTTAAATCCTCCCAGCATATATATTAAGTTTTTTATTTTTTATTATTTCTATTCGAATTGCTCAGAACAAGGTTGCAGAGTATCCTGGGGATGGTTTTCTATTGATTGGATAAGTCTTTTGCTGTGTGACATAAAGCTAGTGCTCTTGATTGCTACTAGTCTCTTATATTACTGCCTCTAAAGTTTTAACACTTTGATCGTATCTACTACAAACCTTTATGAACAAAGGCATCGTTACTGAGGAACATGCAAAAGCAATAGACTTTCATGATAAGCCAGAGAAGAACACCCTAGATCTACACGCTAAGGCAGAGAAGAACTTAAGAACTTTCCTGTTCTATAGAAAATAACAGGAAAAATAACCAACAGTCACTAGCAAGGGCGAAGGCAGCTATAAGTGCTCAACAGAAATCACTATATGTGCTGGGTTAGCAGAACTTGTCAAAGTCTGTATAGAGGGTTAGGGTGGTAGGCGCAAAACACAGCCGCATTTAATCATTACAAAGGAATCAAAATGACACTGTTAAAGACCCCACAGAAACATGCAGACCTCTCACCCACCTCCTCCACTAGTGAAAGAACACTGTAGATAAAAATACTACTGGGATAGAGGAAGAGGGAGGGAGAGAGAGAGAGAGAGAGAGAAGAAGGGTTAAAGAAGCCAAGAAGACAAAAGAAAAAGACACAATTTCCAGGTTTTACAAAGATATTGTGCTAAATATGTGTTTGCATCCCTACAGAGTAATTAGTGTGAAAGCCAAGAGAAGGCTAAAGCTCTCCAAAGGTACTATGAAATTTGTTAATGTTAGCATGATGTGGCTTCTCGGGGGAACTTTAGCTGTGCGTGTTTTGTCAGTGACAGAGGTTTAAAACCAGAAGCGGCATTGTTCGTGACATCAGTCGATTAACTGGATGTGCCTGTATTCTCATCTCAATTGTGGCATTATCGGGGAAGTGTTCACCGGCTGGGAAATGCACTTGAATGACCCATCAGTTTCCAAGAAAAAGTCACTCTGTCATCTAGACTCAGAATAACCATGAAGTTTAACACTTCCTTGATTGTTCAATAACTGCTGGGCTGAATATTTTCCTGAGGGCAGAGTAGACATGAGGTTGAGATAGGTGAGGTAAAACAGCATACTGACGAGGGCGTCTAGGGGAGGAGAGGTTTAATTGTTGCCCCAAAAATAGGGAGAAGCACCTGGTGTTTTCTGGAGCAATCCAGACTGGCCACGGTACAGGGAAAGAGACGTCCTATAATAAGGACAGTTTACAATAAACTCACAATATAGAAACATCAAAGAATCGAGTGAGAATCACTCATAGATTGTGATGTAAGTGCTTCTGGGTTTAATATAACATATATTGAATATAAAAAAGGGTATATAATGTTACAGTACAAATGTCACATGCATTTTCCAACATTTGTGACATTTGAATGTGTGTATCGACTGCTTTCAAATAAACTACACCTAGACCTTTTCATAAGCCATGGTCTATATCGACACAGTCAACTTCAGATCTTCCTGCAGCTCTTGCCTCTGAGGTTGTTGCTGTGAATGCCATTCTTTCTTCAAGCACTGTCTGAAGTACGTCGGAAAAAACAGGGGCCACGAACCTCCTCTCAGAGCGTCTCCATCAACAGCAGATGGCAGATGTATTGTGCCTTCATGAAAGCAATAAAAGAGAGATGAACCAACTCCCCGCAGTTTGACGCAGGCCGTCCGCTGGATTCATTATGCATACAGCACACTGTGCTCTGTGGCTGCCCTAAGTAGTCTGAGACGTGCAATAACCTTATCGAGCTGCCTGAGCGCAGGGGCTCCGACTCTGGCTCCACTGATATATGAAGGGAAGGTGGATCCCAGGCCACCTGCACCCCCTGCCCCACAAGAACCAGACAACCTGCTCTCTGTGCCCTTAAGCAGCCCCACCTTTGAGAAGCAGGAAGTTCGAGCGGCTCTGCGCTGCCGCGTCTCCCATGCTGTGCGGCGCATGTCTGATCAGAGTGCGATTGGGAACCACGGAGACTGGGAGCGAGACGCGCGTTGGCTGTATTTTCCATGCTCCCGGTCGCCATGATCGAGCGCTTGGCTTTCACCCGTATAAATCCTGCCCCTCCGAACCTCCTTATTCAACTACGTCCTCTTTTGGGAAAAACAACCCACACGCACAAGCACATAGACAACAAAGCATTGCATGAGCAACAGAAGTGAAAAACAAACAACCCCCCGTGTTCCCGCTCAGCATCTCCAACTGGCCCAGTCGCCAGAAATGAGGCGCAACATATATCAGCCTGCTGTCCGGTAACATGTAAACAGATTTTAGATTTACTGCATATCAGGTCAGGGTACAACTTTTAACCTTGGTGACTTCTTGTGCAAAATGAAATGAAACTGTAGAGCAATGTCCATCACCTTTGTAGAATGTGTAAGTATCTTTACCTAATGTAGTCTATTAATAATATCGCTGTATATCAGAACAGCAGAGGCAATTACACAGATCAATCCATCTTGAAATATACCCACCATATTGCTTTTAATAAGCAAATGAAATCCACTTATTTCTAACGATTGTTTGTAACTTATGTTAGCCCATGTCTCAGCACTTCAAACCTAAATGAGTCTTTAGTCATAATTTAGTCAAGGATAAATGCAGCACGCACAGACAATGTAACCGTTTTCATGATGAAGACTGGGTCAGTAGTGACTGCGAGTCTATTAATATCTGAGTCACCTGCTGAGTTATTTGGGACAAAATTAGCCTTGTTCTTTAAATATGAAAAGAGCACACTTTCAAGGTGACTCAGTAATCCTCATTTCAATGTTTTTATCACATTTAAGAGGGCCAAAAATAAAAATCCACTTAGGGGATTTGTTTAGTCTAACTGTGCTACCGTCCCAGTTATCATAAGTCTGGAGTTAAAGTAGCAGCAGTCATACCTGTCTCCCAGAAGTATACTGTCTTGCTGTCTCCTGAGGTTTGAGCGTGGACTCCACAGCACAGTAAGAGCAGTGTCCACAGGCAGGGAACGGCGCATTTCCACGTGCAGACACTCAGTGGCCCCCTAACCCCAGGCCCCATGGCTCTGGGGAACCTGGCAAATCCAGCCAGTCCGAGATAGAAAGCAAACCCGGCAGAAAGGTGAAAAAGGGGATGATGTCTTGCAGGTGGATGGAGAGCAGAGAGCCTCCTGGATGTCACTGTGGAGAGCAGAGTGCCTCCTGGATGTCACTGTGGAGAGCAGAGTGCCTCCTGGATGTCACTGTAGAAAGCAGAGTGCCTCCTGGATGTCACTGTGGAGAACAGAGTGCCTCCTGCATGTCACTGTGGAGAACAGAGTGCCTCCTGCATGTCACTGTGGAGTGCTGGGTCAGTGTCCTGGGAAATGGTCGAAGCACTTTGAAGAGCTCCACCTGCCCTTTCTTCCCCAGTCCCTCCTGCTCCGACTCGGACTGGTCCGAGCGTAAGGGAGTGCGCTCCAGCTGAACAGCGCGGAGCAGCCAGTGCCGTTTTGAGAGCCGCCACTGTCCTCCAACTACTGCAGCTAACTGCCGAGGCACCTCCTCTCTCACGCTTGCTCTCTCACTCTCTCTCTCAGCCCCCACCCCCTTGCTTCCCTCCCTCGCTCTCTCTCTCCCTCACTCTCCTTCTCCCTCGCTCTCTCTCTCCCTTGTGCTCTCCCTTGCTTTCTCTCTCTCTCTCCCTCTCTATCTCTCCTGTGCTTGAAGCACGAGAGCGTTCACTCACTCCAAGCTCCTGTGACGCTAGAGGAGACAAGATCAGAGCAAAGCCTCCCCTGTCGCTAGGGGAGAGAGAGAGAGAGAGAGAGAGAGAGATGAAGAGAGAGAGAGAGAGAGACAAATCCAGACAGAGAGACAGACTAATGGTGGAGGAAAAGAGATGATAAATTATATGTGCAAATAAAGGAGTGAAGATGGAGAGTCTTTTGTTAGCACAGTGGGTAAAAGAAAAAAAACTAAACAATAGTCACTAATATGTGAATAACAAAGGCTAAAATGCAACCAGAGCATTCATGCGGCAGTTGTAAATCTCTACATTAGTACGCAGTGATAAATTTTCCAGCTCCATTTTGATAATTCCCCAATTTGCACTGGTAAGACTAAACCAGGATGGTAATAAAACCAGAAACAAATGTGTATCTTTACATGTCTTGACATGTAAAACATAAAAAAGCTTTCATATGTCAACGGTCAGTTGCCAGTTACGCTGGAATATCTTTGCAGGTCTCTTTGGGGTCCTGATGACTTAATCTACTTTCCTGAGGTCAGTGACCCAGTGCGTCCTGGACGCAGGTGGCTAATGAAGACATTGCGTGGGAACATGGTGAATGTGGGCACACGGGTTGAATCCGCAGCTCTGCTGGGCAGGAGGCTTTGATAAGCGTTAGATGGGCTGACAGATGGATTTAGCTGCCGACTGATGAAGAAAAGGTGCCCAAAAGTGGAGTGGGGAGTGGATCCAGTGCCTGTAAGCCGTGCTCGGGGAAGCAGGTCCGCAAGCTGGGACTGACACTAATGGTTAAATCTATAACACTGATGCTCGTCTGACAGCTCCAAAGGCAGCAACAGTGTTCCGAGCGAATGGAACTAGGATAACAATGCCTTTAGGATTCTACTTAGATTGCAAAGACGGTGAGGAAAGCAAAAATAGTCCACATTTATTAAGGGTTATGAACATTAAAAGTGTTTGTGCATGCACTTTTAGTATTTTCATCAGTGACTGGGGAAGGGCAAATGTCTTAAACAGTTATTGTCTCCCTTGCTCATTTTGCACCTGCAAAAAACCTTGCACATGGTAAGTGTGTTGCTTATTCAGGCACTGGGAAATGCTTTCACACTGGTCAGAGACAAAAGTCACTGTCCTTACATTAACTTGACCCTTACTAAAGGGTCAGTCAGTGCTCACATTTATCAAACAAAATCAAACTGGGGAGAGTGGAGGACGGCCGTGCGTGCTTCGTGAATGGTGTGGTGGCAGGGTGTCGCCGCAGGTGGGAAGTCCACTCTCCCTCTCTCCATAGAATGGACAGCAGGCAGCCCTCTGTGGCGGGCACTCTGGCATAGTCTGTGCCCACTATGGCTGGCACCACACAGCGTCCTCAGCTCTAGATGCAGTTCTCGCCTGCCTTAGTCAGGCTCACCTTGAGCTTTTCACTTTTTTTTTTTTTGTATAGCACCTGAACGACTTCAAGATTAAAGTTTTAAGATGATTATTGAGATGATTTAAGATGCGTCCTTAGCTGAATGTACATTAAAGGGAAAGGCTAATTCTGTTTATTCTGTCTGGAATATATGATCGATTACTACTGATAATAACTTAGTACACATTTCTCTGTACTTGCAGAAGACTCACTGGCACTTATAATAAATGAACAGTCATTAAATGCCATCTGTAAATGAAATATAATGTCCTATGTAAATTAGTATGCAATGTAAACTCAAAACTACTAGCATTACATTCAAACAATAAACATCTTAGGATGAGACAGACATTGAAATAAACAATAAACATCTTAGGATGAGACAGACATTAAATGCTTTATCAAAGCCACTCTCATGTAGTTTTATTCAATTTTCAATTGCGCAACAAATTAAAAAAAGGGTTAGTTATGTTTTCTCTGATGGAAGTGTTCCAGAAATACACATGTTCTACATAAATGTTAACAAACTGCTGCAATACTTACAAATATTTTTACATTTTAACAGTACAGAGTACCATATATGTTTTGATGAGTGCCATTTTTTTCTCTCATATAGCAGCTTTAGTGACCAAGATTGTCTGATATCAGCAGAATATTTTCTTTATATCAAATATATATTCTTATAAAAAGAGCCACATAAAAACGGACTCAGTTTCCTGCTACTGCTCCATTCTGTAGCCTGTCTGTCACAATCTATTTCAAAACATTTCGAATAATATCACATCCTATTAAAGTGTCACGGTGAGAAATGCAGCTGATACACTACACTGGGCCTCTTCCTTGTCATATAGGCCAAACTCCCCGAAGCGAAAGCAAATCTTCCCTGGCCCTCACTTTAAATGCACTCACTGATGGAGACCCAGCCTGTCAGCTCGAGTCCAACTCCACTCTCTCCACACGGCGCTCAGACTCACTCTGCTTCACTGGCTGAAGCTCTATGGAAGATGGACTGCGGACAAAGACATCAGAATAATCACATAAGAACCAACACACCACTACCTAACAGCACAGAAAACTTAGAAATCAGACATAAACTCTACAACCTTTTTAACCTGGAACCATGTCATGAACGATACACAGCACTCAGTGGACAAGCATGGTGAATTCTGTAATGCCACTAAGTTACATAAGACTTATTCATACATACTTGTACTGGGCTGTTTACAGTTTTGTTTTGTTTTTTTCTCTACATTCTGAAGCACTCATTCTGCTTAGACTAAGCTTGTGGGTGTAACCTCATACTGTGAGCTAATTATGGACACTCTCCCTACAACACAGACCAGTTATTGGTGTACACTACTGAATGTGGGATATACACACTGTAAAAAGCAAATGTACCTTACTTAGACCATCCTCTAAGATCTGTTAGTTACTCCAGCTAATGAGTGCAGCTTTTTCATTAACCATCTGCATCAGTATAATCACATACCCCATCATAATACTTGCAAAGTGCCATGGAATTGAAACATCCATTTACTTGCCAGGAAACATCTAACAGAAACACAAAACCTTGAAAGAACTTTGAATAACGGGAGAGATCACTTGCATCCCTTTTCTAACTAATACTATTCAGGAGAACAGGGATATGAGATTTCACCTGCTGCATCTATGTACTGAGAGCAGCTGAAGAGAGCAGGTATCTCATCCAGGGACATGGATGGAGACCCACTGAGAGGCTGCAGCACTGAGGGGGGATGCAACAGCCTTGGCATAGCCAAACAGGATTGGCAGTGCTCGAGATGCCTCGATGAGGCCTCCAGTCAGTGACTCATTCAAACCAGGGAGGGGAAAGATGCAAAGCCATTCCCAGCAGCCTCTGCTCACGTTCTGACCCGCTGCCCTACCAGCCAGCAAGCCAGCAGCCATGAGGTGCCTGAGCTACGTTGCAGTGAGTTAGACTCTAATGTACAGTAACATGTACTCGAATGGCACGCAACATGTAAATGCCACTAAATGCCTAGTCAGAGCTCTGACAAGGAGATTAGATTAAACCTGTCCTTTCCAGTCAAGTATTGAACCATTCTGCTCTAAAAGTCGTCAGCTGCGGTTCTTGGTCTGATGGTGTTCGCACACCTTTCTGAACAGGCTTGGAGGGGAAAATGAAAGAAAGTCCTCTGAGCTGCAGCCCATTACAAGGTTAATAGAGGCTGTGACTCCCTCTTTGGACACCGATTATTTATGGACACCACTCAACACTCTTCAGGATGACCAGGAGCACAGCTTTAAGCATATGTCTTGTTTTATAACTCCAATTTCTACCACACAGACGCCGAAGTGGTTTGCTGTTCTAACCTGGGGAGCATGTCTCTCAAATGAATATACCAGCCAAGATGGAATAGTGAGGATAACACCTACACTTAAAAAGTGCCCTTCTGAAAAAGCAACTTCTGAAACACAGAAATTTCTCTTCATCTTCATTGACCAAACAACAGCTCCAAATAACACAAGACTAAATTACACAGCCCCCTGAGTGGGTCCAATTTTTCCTCCTCTCTGGGTTTCTGCTTCATGCCTATAGCGGTGGTTTAGTCCCTGTTGTCCTTGCCTTGTTCACTGGACATATATACCGAGACTGGTGTAGCTTTGTGGAAATGTTTATTGTAAACAAATAAAACTTTATTTGTTTAACTTAACTGAAATGGTGTGTGTAATATGTCCAGTCCTTTGAGAACATCTTATGGATTCAGATACACCTGATTTGCTGTGAGCACAAATTTACCAATGCTGTTGGCAGTGTAATTCCAGGAAGAGTTGAACAGTGCACAGGCTTTGTTTTGTGCCCTGTAATATTGTACATTATTTGACACAAACATATGACAGATTTCACCAAGTCTAAAAATAATATACCTACCAGATTAGAATTCAAATAATGCACATCCAGACAGTTAAGGTGATGAAATTTAGCTCATCCATTCACATCTGTGCAACCATTGGCATCTGTGAACACACACACAGTTAACTCCTACCCGTGTATTAATTTAATCCTATTCTTACCCATATCCATAGTCCTTAACATATACAGAGTAAGTATATACCTTTAATGCTAAATATTAAGTATATACCTTTAGCATGCTAAGTATATACCTTTAGCATGCTATACTCTGCTAAATGCCATAAATGTAAATGTAAATGTTAATGATTCATCATTGTTTAGACATCCTTCCAATTTTCTATAAAGAAAGCTTGTTACAAGGTAAACATTTCCTGGATGTTTTATGTAATACTACACACACATATAATTCTGAAGGAATGTTCACTTGTTGTTCAGTCACCTATCACTCAGTAGAAATCCACAGGGCTTTTTCAGTTAGAGATAGAAAGACTTCAGACTTATTAATTCTGCCCCCTTTTAAAAGAGGTTCTTTAATAATACCACCATTATACCAGGTTGTCAAAGCATTAAAAAGTACTGAAATTAAACTAGTACAGAAAGTTACTGTGTATAACTGCTAAATAACTATAAAAAAGAGTTTAACAGAGGTTAAAAAACTGCCTACAAGGACCACTGTTAATGTCAAAAAAGCCACCATTCAAGTGTGTCTTACATTTTCTAATAGAGAACACTGAAAATTCTTTTAGCAGAACAACAGAAATGAAAGACCAAATGCTTTGCTAGTATACATTTACAGGTTTGAAAATGGAAAACTTGTTCATTAGTTTGATTCAAATTCACTGAATTTAATTTAAGAAATGTGGCTACAGCTCTCATATTAAACAGGTCATAACTTGAGAAATCAAATGGAAAGAATTTCATGATTACTGAATTAGCTAAAAGCAACAGTCCTCACATCTTCTCTTAGGAAGGGTCTTGTCTTTTGGATTAGTGTAACATCTTGCTTTGTGTAATGCCCCAATGGAAATTCTTAGCTTGTTTGGAAATATTGAACTTGAATGACCAGTATCTCATCTTCCCCCCAACATGTGGATGTGGGGGAAATTCACAGTGAGTATCAAAGGAATATGGGTCAGAACAGCTAGAGGGACCGAGCAGTGCCCCCATGAGGAAAGGAGGTCATATTTAACATTGTCTACATAGCCTCTGGGAAAAAGCTCTCAGATAGCAGGAAAGGCACAGACGCAAATCATCCAGATTTTGCAAACTGTATTGAATGTGGCATTTTAAAGGCATTTCCACCATAAGGAACCCTAAGATCTAGTAAAATGCTCAAGGGTGGCTCTCAGAGAACTCTAGCCAGTCAGACAATGATGCAAAAAAAAAAAGATTAACTAAAGCAAAAACAATAATCTTCCGTTGAAAGCTAAGCTAGTTATTTTGTGCAATGGCCGAGGATATGGATGGATTAAAGAAGACAGCATCTTCCCCTCAGTGGTAGGCAGCTTCTTTATTATAACCAAAACACTAGCTAGGCACATGTCACTCATTGCGGTTGCCACGGCAACAGACACTTACATGGCCAGCAAGTAGAGTGGCATTCATTAAAAGCTCACCATGACTCTCTACACAGGGTCAGAGGAAGGCTTATAAACCAAAAGAACATGCCAGGCAATATGGGTGCTCGAATACAGTGTGATGCTGGAAGGTTCCTTGTTTACTGTCATTTCTTCTATATACAATTCCAGTGACACAAAATAATGTTAGTCCATAACCATGGTGCAGTAGAAAGGAACACAAGTGCAAACACCAATGAATATGAAATACAGGCCAGTCACAAAAGTACATATCGCAGCACTGACCGAGGCACTGAGTAAAGTGATGTGAGAAAGACAGAACATACTATGACATACTATGTATTTAGCATATGTGGTTATAGCATATATGAATATAACAGTCACAGTGGCATCATCCGGTACAACAGTGTAAGAATACACAATATGTGTTAAATGGAATGCAATATTTGTTAAATACTGCATTTATTAATAAATGTTAAAAAGTCCAAGAGCATGAGATTAATGTATTTTAAATATTGAATTTTGACAACAGACCTTAAAATTAGCAGATTTATAACAAAATCAAGGGAGTAAGATGATGTTAATTAAGTGAGTGTATGTGTGCGTATGCACGAGGAACTATCAGGTCAGTCTGGGAGTCGAGGAGTCTGATTGCTTGGGAAAACAAACTGATGCAGTCTAGCCCGAATGCGGTACCTTTTCATAGAGCAAGAGAGAGAAAAGTGCAAAGGGTGTGTGGGATCATCCACAATGCCAGTGGCTTTGTGAACGCAGTGTGAGGTGTAAATGTTTGTGATGCAGGGGAGAGAGACCCTGATGATTTTCTAAGTTGTCCTCACTAATTGCTGCAGGGTCTTATGGTGACAATGATGTAGGTGCTCAGGATACTCTCTATAGAACCTCTGGTGAGGATGGTGGGTTGGTGGTGAGCTTTCCTTAACCACCTTTGGAAGTAGAGTCACTGCTGGGCTTTGTTAGCTATGGAGCTGGAGTTGAGGGTCCAGGAATGGTTTTCTTCTAAGTGAACCATACCTGGCATTTGGTGCTTGTGACAACTTCAGTAGAAGAGCTTTTGATGCAGAGTGGAGAGCAATCACCTTGTATGTTCCTGAATTTAACAACTATTTATTTTATTTTGCCCAAGTTGATTACTTTGTGCCAGTCTGTTAGTTGTTGTGCCTCCTCTTTGTATGCCGATTTATCATCCCTGCTGATGAGACCCACCATGGTCATATCATCAGTACAGATGGGAGTCACCAGAGGGAACAACTGTGGACTGAACACACAGTGTTAGGGGATCCCAGTGCTCAGTGTGATGGACTGAACATGCTGTGTTAGGGGATCCCAGTGCTCAGTGTGCTCAAACTGCCAGGGGTCCAGTGGGGAGTGTGCTGTATCATGGTGCGCCTCATGACAAGTTTCTCAAAGCATTTAATGATGATGGTTATGAGTGCAACATGACAGTAGTCATTGAGGTAGGACACTGAAGTCTTCTTTGGCATGAGAATGAGGGTGGTGACCTTGAAAAGGATGTAGGAATATGGGTCATTGGAGTGTTGGAGCGTGATGAGTATATACTAGGTGGTTTTACATCTTGGTTACGGGTGGAGTTTGGTTGGGGGTGGTGCTTGCTTCCCACAGTCTGACCCCCCATAATCAGCAGATGGCTGCCTTAGTCACATGCTACTCAGTGATACATCTCTGGTGATTTGAAAAATTAAAAGGTTATAAATGGTTATTTTTGAGATTAGAGAGGTACAGATGTAATTAAATGCTTTGTTCCCTTGTCAGAGTGAGCAGTGTGTGCAGAATGTGAGACACTACAGCCATCTCATGAAAAATAGAAAGAAAAAGGGAAAAAAGGCTACTTTACAGCAGGTGACAACACACACTCACACACACACACACACACACACACACACACACACACACACACAAAACATTCCAGCTGGAACTGAACAAGCACGAGCACACCATGTGTCTAGTTCGTTTTTACAGTCCCAAACTCCAGGACACTGACTTCTGTGAGGAAACCTTGAAACCTCTGATAGTATTAGACTGATTTATCAAGATCAGATGGAATCATTGATAAAGGCACAGGAGCTAACAAACATGCTTAATACATTCATACAATCTGCTTATATAGCACTTAGGCCTGTGCTAAATAGACTGGACATTTTGCCTATGAGCAACATTGTCTAAGTAAAAAGATCCACTCAGAAATGAACAAAATTAATCAATACTTTGGATGAATTTAATGATCTGCCACCATCTTGATGACTGTGCAATAGAAACTTGTCTGAAAGATATATTATACTTTGAGGTAAAAGGTAGGTCACTTAGTAAAAGTGCAAGCTGGTTATGTTTAGTCATACCTTGCGTAATGTCATGTCATACATCTCTGGGGTACCTTTAAAGGTTTGTACAAGCCAAGGAGGTTGTCATAAGCACAGAAAAAAACTAAATGACACAAACGTCCAAACTTGCTGACTTTCAAATCCTCCCATTAATCTCGTCAACAAATGGCCCCACCCTTCCTTTACAGGAACTATAGAAAAACATGTTGATTTTCTATGGAAAGTTATGGTTCATTTCCAATTTATATTGTGCAACCCATGGCAAAACCACGCCTTCTGAGCAAAGTTATTCTACACAACCTGCCGACCTCGTCATACCTTTGTCTTTACACGTCTTACGTGTCTGTAAGATGACGTGTTATTCACTTTGTGTACTGGCTCATATAAACCTCAAAACCAAATTACACAGAATGTGCGATCTTTGATGAAACCCGGAAACCTGTTTCTGCCGAGAACATTCTCATAAAACATTTATAACACTGATCCACGTCAGAAAATACTCGATTAAGCTAACAACACTTCCATCTAGTGGTTTCACTGTAAATATAATGTCAGTGCATTTTAGTGACTGACTTAAGTACCCTCGTCTTAAAGAAAGTATTTAAAATATTTTAAAAACATAAATAAGGATTCTTTTCATTTCCTCTCTTAATTACAGTTTACATTCTTACTAATTGTATGTATGGAAGCATCCATATATCCGGTAATTAAGTACCTGTAACCTTTTACCACAAACTTTACCACAGAACAGCCCATGAACCGTTAGCTTCCCATTTAAGCTAACAATACTAGCACTTAGAAACGCTCGAGCACCGGTAACCGACTGCCCTTCGTTTTCGATTTGAAAAAAGAAGGCGTGGTAAGAAAGATAGGAAGGGCATATCAGGCAGAAGTTTTTTGATTGTGCCATATTCCACACACAGACGACACTTCGAAACTCTTGCTAAAGTTCATTATGTATATTTACTTTTAATTAATTAAATTGATTGATAAGAAGTGTATATCAGAGAGACGTTCTTGATTGTGCCGCATTCATATACAGACGACACTTCGAAGCCCCTGCCAAGGGTCAGTATGCATATTTACTCTTATTAATCAAATAGATTGATAAATATCACTACATTTTCATTTGGAGAAAAATGTCTGGTTTTGGTGTTACCATAATTATGGGTGATGTATAACCCTCTGTGTTATTTAGCCTTTTCAGTCTAAACATGATAATTTGACAGTATGGATGTACAAGAAAACAGATGCTTGATTCCTGCAATTGATTATAATGGCGAAATGTCTACAGAAAGAGATGAAATTGCTTAAAAGTGTTCATATGTCCGTATATGTATTCAGCCAACTTACCCATTTTGTTCAGTAGAGGTCGTGAGAGAAATTGCAAAGCCATCTCACACGCCTAAAATAATATGGTGCGTTCGTCGGAGGTTAAGTGTCTTATTTTCTGTAAAATCGCGAAGAGTGTGAAAAGTGATACCATGTAGCAGGGGTTGTTTTTAATTTTGAAGCAACTGTGCTAGAACAAAAAAGACACATTCAGTATCAGCATTTGCTCTTTTTCACAAATTATACATACTTCCTAATATTTACCTTCGTAAATAATTTAGAATTATTTTAAACATTTATTTTGAACGTTCTTCTTTTATAACACTGCTAATAATTATACTATAAAATTCTAACACCCTGTAATTCAAGATTATTTAGTTATTACATACCTTCTTGTTATTCAGCCAACAAGGCTGAATCACAGGCTTTGAATATATTATTTGAAAATATAGCTGATTTCCATTTCTGTTAACTAACATTTTAAATATCCTCTCCCTCAAACATTTCTTTAAGGTACAGTACTGCACAAAACGTACTGTAATAAATTCTAAACTATTTAAGTGAATGTGTTTATTTGTACTGGGAAAAATTCTCTATAACACCCAAATAAACACTACCACAATTCAACACTTGTTATTGTACAAAAATATACAATAAATAAATCTT
The DNA here is from genome assembly GCA_028565775.1 of Sternarchorhynchus goeldii. NCBI lineage: Eukaryota > Metazoa > Chordata > Actinopteri > Gymnotiformes > Apteronotidae > Sternarchorhynchus > Sternarchorhynchus goeldii. The sequence goes on from JAOXYF010000028.1 coordinate 3,748,473, forward strand.
TGTTATCCTGTAATATGGCTGGAAGAACACACCTGTGACATTGTGTTGGCACAGGAGCTAATGGTGTAGACAAACAGGTTTAATGAAAAAAAAGAAAGTAATGCTTAGGAACACAAAAAAGGAAGGAAGCTAGGTGTTAGTCTAGAGCATGCTAATGGGCTATGTTGGGTAACTTCTCCTGTGTGGTAACATAGGGAAAGGAGAAACCGGGAACAGGTGGGGGCTCACCTCAGTACTCAATAAGTGGGTAACTGGGAACAAGGAAGTAACTGAGAGATGTGAGTGGTGTTCATGTGAGTGGAGTGTTGACTGAATGACGTGTCAGTGCTTCTGGTTCTCAAACCTCTCAAGGCGTTTGACCTGATAAATGCGACAGAGATCTTTTAAACACTGAAACACAACAAACAACTAAAGATGAACAACTAAAGCAACACTTTCAAATGTGTCAGAACAGACACTCACCCTCAGTATAACTGAAGATGCATGGAATTGTTTGAACAGACAAAAAGAACAAAAAAACAGTTAAAGCCAAATGAAGAAGCGTGGGAAAATCAACACTTACTGCCCTGAACATAATTTGTTGGTGGCCTTGGCATTTGTACTATTCTGTATTTATTTAGGGTTTATTCAAGGTGTCATAATTTCTGTTCTAAGGCTGGAAATGTCCCCACCCTTACAGGGTGTGGCTGATGTCATGAAAAATGACATGAAAGTTTAGCTCATCAAAGGACAGACATTCTAACGTTCATATTTGTGACAGTACCCTGTTCTGACCCACATGCTGACACTGTTAACAAATCCCCTGTGCCAACCAAGTCTGCTGTCCCACTTTCCTACATATGGGTCGGTCACACTTAATCACCATTTATTAAGGTACTTAGACAAAGTGCTTGGGTATTTAGTTTTTCCTCAGGCATATCCAGAGCTTGAAATTCTGGTAGTTCCAGGATCACTTGAACAGGTTATGATCTAGTTTGGTAACACTGGCCTCGAGCAAAGGCTTGTACTCTTAATCATATTGATCTCTGCACTAGTCAAGACACATCTGAACACTAAAGTGTTGCTGAATGTGGAAAACAAAGTAAGTTGGTTTCAAACCATCTGCTCCCCCCTATATGAGCGCATGGGGCAAGCAATGGACCTCTTCTTCAGTAAATATTGCACAAATGTCTGTGCTGGTGTGTAAACAGTAATAAAAATGCACACAGTGGGAAATTCAATAACATGATTTAATATGATAACATGGTGCCAGATGTTATATAACCCACATCACCTAGCTCCTTACGACAAATCTTTGGAAAGACGATTCTCACCATTTGTCTTGTCTTTGTTTAATCACTAGATGGACTACTCTACAAAAACACTGGCAAAGGGCTGCTTTGGGAAGATTTATAAGCAGAAGTACAAAGATACTTGGGCTGCAATGAAGAAAGTGCCTGTGGTTTACATCAGCAAGGAACAGCTCGACCGAGAATGCAGAGTATACTAGTGCGTAAGCACGCAATCGTCGTTCAACCATTTCAACATCCCTTTAAAAAGGCACTGCAACTCCATTCACAATGGAACTAATGAAAAAGGCTAATGTGGAGAGGACGTTATTTGCATATGTCTCACTGGCTCTGCATCAGCATTGTTAGCATTTTTGGGTGATGTGTTCTTTTAAATTGAAGGATTGACATTTGTAAATGATTGAAACTCTGGTGGTGATGTGTGGAGGAAGTAGCTGCTCTTATCACTATCATTTCATAGAGCCCCAGTAAGTAACAGAATTTTATGACTTTCAAACTGCAGCAAAGTACATCACAACAATGTGGTGAAACTCCTTGGGGATCCATGGCTGGAAAATGGAATGTGGCATATTCCTCTGGAGTTTATCTTTGGAGAGGATCTTGAGACAAGCATATTCAACACACAGAAATCTAAAATACAGGTACATTTTAAATCCAGGGTAAATGATTACTGAAAATAACTAAATATGTAATTCTCTGTTATGTATCACTAAAAATATGACTGAATTGTGCCTATAGCTGACTTCATCTGTGAAGGCCACCATCATCACTGGCATGTGTGAAGGCTTGTTCCATCTCCACAGTAAAGACATTGTCCACCAGGACCTCAAACCAGACAACATCATGGTAAGAGTGTAATAACCCCTAATACAGTTTGGCAGTGGGAATGGAACAATGTAAATATGATTTGTAAAAAATTTGCAACCTGTTGCACTTAAACAAAAGACTAGACAAAAAAGGAAGGCATAAGACAATAAATACATAATTTTTTATGAAGATTAAATGTAATAATTAACGTCCTGTTCCTCTGCTTGCCACTAGGTTGAACACCAAACCCATCGGGCTGTGATTATTGATATGGGTCTGGCAAAATTCTTTGTGAATGGCTTGAGCTCAGCACAGAACCTGGGAAACGAGGCCTACTCAGCGCCAGAGATCCTGCACAGGAATGGCATAAGAGACAAGCGCTCAGACGTCTGGGCCATGGGCAAAATTATCGCTGAGCTCTGTGCAGGAATCAGGCTGCCAACAGATTTCTTGTCTTCCCACACGATTAGGGAAGCTGTGAAAGACAGCCCTTACTTCAGTGTTGTTCCCAAGATGGTAGCGGTAAACGCCACTGAGAGACCCACGATGATTGCAGTGATTGGTGAAATCCGACGAGCCGGAGCAGTTTTCGGGGCAGACACGGGGGCAAGGGCAGGGGCAGGGACGGGAAAGTCTACCACAGGTTTCGGGGTTCAAGGGGGCGGTAGAGGCAAACCTATAAATGATCTTGGGGCGAAGCAAATTCGGCACCCACCATGCCCTTTTCCAGCCGAAGGGCGAGTCCACCAAACCCCAGCGGTACATCAGCATCCACAACCAGAAGTAGTACTCCCATTTACTGGAAGAGGGGCCATCCCTCAGAACTCACAGATGTGTATTCCTTGTCCCTTACCAGCTGATGGAAGAGTGATTCAGCACTGCTATGATGAGGATACAGGTCAAATGGTGTACAAGGAGATAGTGACCAGGAATGGCAGAGTTGTTAAATATGAAGACGTGGTGAAAATGACCAAGCCATGAAAGTAAAAGCAAAGCACCCACTGTCCTAGGTTCACTAAAATATGGTCTGGACATTGGAACTTTATGCTGTTTTATAGTGGTTTTTGTGTTTCTCCCCCTGTTAAAGATCGCTGTAGACCACTGATAATTCCAGGTGTATGTCGGGAGAACATGAGAACATGGCTATTTCTGTGCTTTCTGTGATTTCAGTGAAAGCATTCTGCATCCCTTATCAGTATGTGAGACTAAAAACATTCCTGCCAGAAAGAGAAATCTGAAGTCTGCAGATTAGAGATAGTAGATATTATTAACACAGTGGACATAGAGAGCATGTAAACACATGAGAACATGTTCACCTTTCACAAAAGGTGAAAACAGTGATTTTGGTATTAACTTTATTACAAAGATTTATTACAAAAATACCATTCTGTGCATTATATCCCCCAAAATGTTTGCAATTTTTCACACTTACATCTGATTGGCTTGCTGAAGTCTCTCTCGCTTACCGTTTCTGTCCACGTGCTGCCATCTGCTCAGATGGCTGATGTACCTACAGTAGGTAGGACTAATGCAGCTGGTTAGGCTGGCCTCAGTAATGGTTGTAATGTCTTCCCGTGTCAGCACTAACTCATAATGCTCTTAGGCATGTACTGTGAGTGTGGTATGAGCTGGATCTATTAGTAAGTTTCACTCTTGTGTTTTGGATTATGTTTACCTCATCTCTCCATTATAGTGATGGGCAAGGCTCAGCACAGTCCAAGTGCCCAAGGCCGCTCACAATCACACGCACTGCTCAGTTTAGCATTTCCCTCTCAAGTCATATCATGAAACATAGAAATAGATTGTTGTATAAGTGTGTAATATAAAAGTAGCAAATTTATATTCTCATCATATTACACCCCATATGCAGTATTCACTTTTGAATACTGAAGATACATACATCTAGAGGAATCTTGTATTTATGCTAAACATTTTATATGTGTACATATTCTTTTCTTTCTTTTGAACATGTATGTCTGCATTATATCTTGGAGATTAAAGTAAAAATTGCCAAAATGTTGTCTACGCTGTAATGATCTCAACTTTAATATGGTGGTCTTGACTGTGATATTTTCAAGATACAAGCAATGATGCTTGGAACAGCTGTGACAGTAAACGTGAACATAATTGCAAAAAACAACCCAGATATAACATAAAAAATCCAGAGATACCTGAAGTATTTCATGTAAGTGCGTCTACTCCTTTAACACTGCAACTTAATCAAAAAATTAACATCTGTTATTTATTTATTTATGTGTGATTTTTTTGTATTGTTTGGTTTCCTGTCATTTGTCAATTTTTTTTTCTCCAAACCTTCTCCAAACACATCAGTTAGTCTGTGCGATTCTCAACAGCATGCAAACTATGACAAACCTGCCTTTTCTGTACACCTTGTGGAAAGGAGCACGTACAGGTTTGCAGTTAGTAAACATCTCAACCAATTCTGCAGGTGGTCTTTTTTCAGAACTGCTTTCAGGGAGCTGTAGCGCTGATATTATCACCTGTGAGTATTTGCAATAATCATGAAATATGCTATTTTACTCTAGTTGACCAGCAGGACGTCAGATCTGCCATAGCTCATTAGTTTACATAGGCTTAACATTTCAGGTTGAAACGTTGACAGGTTTGCTAAGTGTTCTCAGTAAAAACAAGCTGTTCATAAGGATATGTACAAAAAGAATATGGAATAAAATAAGGATATGAAGAAAAGAAGCAGAAAAATATGCTCAATTCAGTATTGTACTTTTTTCTGCGATACATTTACTACAAGTGATTACAACATGCTATGTACGTTCATAAATTGGCTTGACAACTGAAGTCCATAGTTTTGGAAACCATTTGACAGTAGGACATTCTACAGTAGTAGTATGAAATTATGGATTAAGTACTGTAGTATAATACGATGAATATAGTTTTCTAAATGCCAGATATTTTCCTTATACATTCTGCCATCCTGTGGTACAGAACAAATATGACACGACAACTTAGCCAGGTAGAAAATAAAAAACGTAATAGCTAGTTAGAATCAGATAACAGCAAGGGACGATTCAAAACTGATATGGTGATGTGTGTTTTCAGTTTTGTATTGTTTGTTTGTTTTTAACCTGGGATCAAAGTAATTGTGAATACCTATTGGCAGAGAGTCCCCAATGAATAACAAATGACCGGCCAAGCCCTTTGTGGTACTTTATTTTACTCTCAGAATGTTTAGCAAAACACTCAGTGATATTAAAACAATTTATATACAACATGACAAAAACTGGCTAACAATTACAATGATATGCGCATGTTATTAGTTCATGTTTTTTCCCTTATGAAAACAAGTGAAAATTAATATCTGGAAGCTCTAGATATCTAGCTAGCAGTTAGCATGTCATATTAATTCTAGCCACAAGGTGGCAGGATTTACCTTTTTATTTAAGTTTATTAGCGTTTTCTTCCCCCTAGTTGTTGCATTCCTGACCTGTGACTAAAAAAACGTTTACTATATTCCAGATGAAACTGTAGTGTTTGACTTGTGAAACACTCTGTAAAAAATAAACAAATAAATAAATGTCTTTTCTTTTGCCAGACCAGACTGAAGAAACAGGAGCACATGAGCATAAACATACATGAGTAATAACATGTGCCAACCTTTATACACCGACACTATATTGAGTAAAGCCAAGTTACCGCCCTAAAAGTAACATAATGGATTTGTAAAGTTAAAAAATGTCCTTTAGAACATCAGACACAAAAATGAACTGAAGCACCCGTCCATCATATGACCTGTGACATGTAGTCCACCACGTTGCAGTAGTCCAATCAAAGTCTTATTGATGTTTAATGTACTGCAGGTGTTAACATTTGTGGTTTGAAACAGCAGTTTTCTGGAAAACTTTCCATCTCATTGGCATAGATTAATTGTTTTGAGGACTGGGTAACTGGGTTTCAGGATGCAAGTATCTCCTGCACCTGTCTAACTGTGATCCTTGGCAAAGCTTTACTCCCAAAACCTCCTCAGTGTCTGTGGGAAAAACACACTCAGATCCTCTTCCAAGCAGATACATCACAGTTTAGTCATTTGAAACTTTTTAAGTGTTCTCCAAACCATGGAGAACATGCAATTTTCAGTCATGAAGCTACTATACCAAGTAGAGTTTGTTCATAATTTCTATTGACAATAATTAACATCTTTAAAAATAAAAAAGGAACAATTTCAATAATTCTACTGTAGTGAAAGGTTGGATTTCTTTCATATTTGAGTGTAAGATCAGTCTGATAAAAAAAATTGTAGTCAGAAAAACTGTCCATTATATTTGTTTAACCTAAGTGGAAATATTAAACTTTCAGGAAAGATTATGGTTTACATTGTTCTGACCTTGCTGTGAATAATACAAACTTCAGTGAAAGTATTCTGCATACACTATCAATATGCTACACTAAAAACATCACTGCCAGAAAGAGAGAAATCTGAAGTCTGAAGATTTGAGGACATTTTCACTTTTCACAAAAGGTGAACACAATGTTGATGTTGATATTGTTTGTCTGTCTATATTCTCTGTAAGAGAATCTTTCCAGAAAAAAAATACCAATATATTGTCCGGTGTTTCGGGCTCCTAGGCAGCGAGACACGCCCACTCCCATACCACACGGCTCACATTTTGTTTTCTAGCCGGTTTTATCAGTCGCTACTTTGCTGTATCTGTTCGCTAAGGAGAATAAAGCTCCTTTTGCTCCAGCCCCGCCCTCTGCTCCTTTCATGCCGCCGTCACACATATAGAAAAAATACCAATATATTTAAGAACAACATATTTACAGTGATGCTGATAAGCGTCTTGTATGATACAACACCCAAAATCGATTAACTTCATGTAAGTTTTATGGTAATTTCATGAATATTTGTAGTCACCTTATATAACTAAAGTAACACAGGACTGCATTTGCTTTGTGAATTAACATAATAAAATGCAGCATGTAAATATTCAGGCTGTGTTTAACTGCACTTTTATTTAAAATGTTTTAGTGTGTGAATTCACTAGTTGTTATTTAATATTTTTACATTTTTAATTAAGCACTTTTGATGATAAAAAAAAAAAAAGGACAGAAATAAAACTGATTTCCCAGTGAAATATTTACTCAAGTGAGTAACCGGAGCCTTTCGCCTGTGTTACTTTGACAAAGCTATTTAATGTCAAGATGCCCAGGAGCCAAATAAGTATGGAGGCACTTGGTAACCTACTAAATAAACATAACAAAATGGATGAAATTATAAACCATTGTCCAGAGGGGAGATGGGTTTGTGTACTTCCTGTACAAAAAGGAAGTAGTGTTCCTCATGCAAGCTTTACCAGCAAATAACCTCACCCTCCCTTTACCAGAGAAAAGAGAGAGTCAAGGTTATGTTCGGGTTTCGCTGGATGATTTTGTTAGGCCCCTTGCTAGATCACACCCCATTTAGTATTCCGCAAAAGCCAGTTTTTCTAAGTTGCTAAGATTTCTCTTGAAGCTTGAATGCATTAGAATATGCTGACACAGACGATGTCAGTAAAACTGTCAAACAGCTGCATGATGTGTGGATGAACATTCCTGCTAATTAAACAATCATAATAAAAAGCTTTCAGATTAACTGTGAAAAAAGGGGGAAAACTCACAATTTGTCTTTTAACTGTAGTTGGAGGAAACACTGCTTTCGCAAAGTTTATAAGCAAAAATATGAGGTTACTGGTTCTGCAGTGCCCTCAGGCTTCATCACCAAGGAACAGCTCACCAGGAAGTACAGAGTGCACTAGTGTGTACATACCCAGCCTTGATTCAATTCTTTTAATGTCTCTGCTTAAAGAATACTTCAGCTAAAATGCCAACAGAATTAGAGGCTTAGGGGCTATTTGGATAACACTGATTAGCCCAGATTTAGCTTGTTTGCATTTTTGGATGAAGTAAAAGCATATATTTAAAATGGAGTGGTTTATAAGTGTAAATTATAATAATTCTGGCATTAATGCACAGATAAGATAAAGTATTGTTTATGAATCATTTATTTCCTTGGACTCAATTAGTTAACATAATTCTGTCATCTTTTGCAGTAGTTTTCAAAGTTTATCTTTGAAGAGAATCTTGAGACAACCATATTTAAAACAGAGAAATCTAAAATACAGGTACATTTTTAATTCAGAGTAAATTCTCAGTTATTTGCACCAATTTAATCTGAAAGGTTTTTGTTATGACTGTTTATTCTTTTAATTAGCAGGAATGTTCATTCACACATCATGCAGGTCTTTGACAGTTTCACTGAGATTGTCTATGTCAACATATTCTAAGTTAATCAAACTTAAAGAGAAATTTTTAGCAGCTTATGAAAACTGGGTTCTGTGGAGCCCACAATGGGGTGTGGTCTAGCAATGGGGTGTGGTCTAGCAATGGGTGTGGTTTAGCAATGGGGTGTGGTCTATCAATGGCCCTAATGAAATCACCCAGTGAAACCTGAACCTCTACACTCTCTTTTTTCGGAGGATGACGTTATTTGCTGGCAAAATGAGTGGGCTTGCATGAGGAGCACTAGCTCCTACAGCTAACAAAGTCAGTGAAGGTCACCATTATCACTCTCTTATGTGAAAGCCTGTTACATCTCCACTGTAAAGATACTGTTCATCAGGACCTTGAACCAGAAAACATGGATGGTAAACGTGTATTAGGGTTTACTGAAGCTCACGAAGGCAGTGAGAGAATCATAGTTAACATGTGTTCTATTCCTTTTCATTCATTAAGTTGAGCACCAAACCACTTCTGCTGTGATCACTGATATGGGCTTTGGCAAAAGTATTTGTTGATGTCTTGACCTCTGCCCTTGTCTGGTGAAATCCTACATTGCACCTGAATGTCTGAGCCATGTATAACATCATCTCTGAACATCATCGCCAAACTCGCTCCTCGAGGAATCACTGAAGTACAGCCCTCGTGATTGTGATCTTGGTGTTGTGTCCCAGATTATAGCAGAATGCGCTACTCGTTGAGTCACCATGACTCCAGTCAAACACTTCAACACCCCAGTGATCTAATGCTCGCAGTTATGATCTCTCATCTAGTGTGGACCCAGGTTTGATCCCTGGACCTGGTGGACTGAGAGGGTCTCCCCTACCAGTAAACCCATCCTGGTCTGGTTGCCTGCCTGCCTCCCTCGTGTCTTTGAGGGAGCACTCATGCACCTCACTTTCTCTTCCTTGTCATCACTTGTCCTCTCACTGTTCCTTCTGTTCCCCAGTTGTGCAGTGGGTTGAGCTTCGCTTCCCTGCACCCTATGTCCCTGGTTTGAATCCCTGTTAAGCTTTTAGCCTTAGTTCAGTTTGGTTGGTTTTTTCACTTTTCTTTTGCTCTCACTCATCAGCATTTGGGTCCCTCTAGGAGGGGTGTTCTCCTAGTGCATAAACATAGGGTTGCTGCTTTAGTGCAGCTGGCACTAAGGGGAGCGGGTAGGGGTATTTAGCCAGCAATGCGTTGAGCCCCCGATAATCCACACATGGCCTCAGCCCTCCATCCTTCTTCTTAACAAAGAAGAAACTGGCTGAGGCTAGAGAGGGACGGTTGTAACCCTGTGCCAAAGCCTCCTGGATGTATTGTCCCATGACCCACCTCTCCTCCTTGGAGAGTAGATATACCCAGCACCACAAAGGTACATGCTGGGCATGAGACAGGGAAACAGCTCTCATCTTCAGACATTGGGTGAAGCCCTGGTCCTTTAAATTCCTAGCAGGGATGTGGAAATTTGCCAGATAATTCCATTTGCAACTCTCCCTGGAGTCCTGTCATGAAGGCATCCAGTAGGGCGTTCCAATGGGTCTGGGCGATTGGTGTCCAGAATACTTTGCTGTAAAGTGGGGTCCTTCCTCAGGTGGAGCAGGGTCTGCCTACAGACTCTACCCTGGCATGGATTATAGAAAACAGCCTTGAGTTCACACAGGGTAGACTTCGAGCAGCTGATTGGAGCCGAACACCAGCACAGCTCCCCAGATGCAAGTGGACACGATACCTCCTCTTCAGCTGGAGGTGTTGTGGACATACCCAACCAGGCTTTGCCCAGGACCGACATTCGCTCAACTCCTGCCTCTGTTGACCCATAACAGCCACCTGGGTCATGAGCAGGTTGGTCCAGTTGGGGTCACATGCCTCGTTCCTCGGTGGCTCTGCATTCTGTGATGAGGCCAGCACAGAAAGACAGAGAGGCAAGGATAAGCATGATACTTTATTCTCCATAACAACTCTTGAGCGACAAAGGCCAAAAAACAAACAAACAAAAAAAACCCCGCCAAAATCAAGTGAAGTGAAGAAAAGCTGCAAAAAGCTGGCGTGGTCAATTGCACAAGCAGCAGGCCGTCCTTCTCTGGCTGAGAGCTCAGGCAATGTGCTTAAATAAGGGAGCTAATGAGGTGGAACAGGTGTGTGTGATAATCTAATAAATCAGTGATTGAGATGGGAGCAGGTGAGGGGTGTGGTTGTGTGTGTGTGTGTGTGTGTGTGTGTGGACATCACCCTAGGCACCCCATGACATCATCATTTAGGCATTTGAACTTGTTTAAAAGACTGTTTAAGACAGATTCTTTAAAGGTTGTTTAAAACACAATAAAAAACGTTAAAAACCCAGAACACATGGGTGGCAGAGATGTGGTGACAGAAGCATTTTGATATTTCACGGTGGCCGCCCTCGACTCCTCCCCCGTCCTGTGTATGTGTACGTGCGTCTGTGTGTGCGTGTCTACGTGTTATGTGTGCGTGTCGTCTTGGTTAGTGTCGTTATAATCATTCGTTTCACCTGTTTGCCGTGAGTGTATTTAAACGTGTGTGCATCCCTGTGTCTCTGTCGCTCTTTGTCGACCTTGTCGCTGTTTCGTGTGCCATAAAAAACGTACTTCGTGTTAGCAGTACGCTTGGACATCTTGCCTCGCTTTTTGCACTTCTGTCCACGCTCGTTACATTATACAACTGGTAAAAAAAATAGTTTTATTTATATAAGCTAACAATAAAAAACTTATACGTGAACAATGTAACTAAATAAGGATGGAAATTAATAAAGACATCACTGATGTAAATACCGAATTATTTTAAAGCACTTTTTATGTACTGAATATGTACTGATGCTATTAATAAAACAAGCAATTAAAACATAATACACACTCTGGTTTGGACTTCCAATATGTGTCTTAAAATTAATCTGACGCATATTTAACTGGAGGACAGTTCTACTTTTTGTAACACTGTTTCAAAATCACATTACAATCATTATCCTGTCCCCCAGGGTTCTTTATCGAATCCGTATGTGTTTTCATTGTTAATGCTACCTTTGGGTATAATTATCAGGGTGCATGGAATAAATTATGTTCATGATAGATCTGAAGAACTAGATAATGCTAGATAATACCACTAACTCCACTAATCTCCTACAGACAATAAAAAAACATCAAAGACATGCTCTCCAAGAGTGAGATAAATGACCATTCGGATAATAACCATGGTACTGTAGCCTGCAACCACTCTAGATGTGCTACATGTAAATTTATTAACACATCTACTAAAATAACTAACACAGAAGAAGCTATTGTTATGTCCCATTGCACCTTAGGCATTACTGTTATATTATATTTCTTGAAAGAGATAAACTTTACATTGGAGGAAACCCAGAAAAAACTTGCTGACTGTTTCAATGAACATTGCTGTACCATCGGAATTAGAATTAAGGATTTATCATTTTTGATATCAGTCTTTTTTTCATTGGAGGCTAGAAAAAAGTAGAAAAAGTGCTACTATTTGCTACTACCTATATATCTGTGCTAGACTATGATAATGTTATTTACATATACTTGCATCTTTTCAATGGTCTACATTTATTAGACATGGTCTACCATGGAACCCTAGGTTTATTACAAACTATAAAGCCCTTACTCACCATTGTTCTTTGCATGCATGGGTAAGTGGTCAGTATTGTTCACCCGTTGGCTAAAATGTTGGCATATTTTTTTTATCTACAATGCTATTCTTGGTCTGCTTCCACCTCACTTACAGATCTAACTCCTTCAGAGTAGTAAGGGAGGTTGCTGTCTTCTCTCCTAGGACTTTCTCCTGCTATCTGTCCCAAAAATCTGTACTGAGCTGGGAAAGAGAGTGTTGCACACTGCCCCTGCCTCCTGGGATCAGTTACAAAACTACCTTAAGCTCTGGGAGCTGGTCTTTGTCAAAGAGTTTAAGGCAGTTCTTAATAACTTGGAGGCAGGTGCATCAGCTGGTAGGTGTTTTCATTGATTTTTAGTGCCTTAGTTTGTCTTGAATGTTGATGGTAGTGTTGTTTTATTGAGAATTTTTCTTAGATATTTTATGTCTGTAATTTATTTTAATTTTATTGTGTGTCTGGAATCTTGTCTGTAACACTGTTAATTGTGATGCTCTCTGACCTGGCCAGGATGCTCTTGTAAAAGAGATTATTAATTTAAATGAGAACATATCCTGGTTAAATAAAGGTTAGTAGATAAGTGAAAATTCCAGTGGCAAGTAATTTTAATGCTAATGGACATGGCAATAATGACATATCCATTTGCTTTGGTAGTTGTTGCTATGGTAGCAATGCTATGGTAGCAATGAAATGTAGAAACAGGATGTTTCAGAAGGAAGCCTTTCAACAGCTAAGTAAGCAATGTGCATCTGAGGTGGTAGGATGTGAAACCAGTTTATGTTCAAAACAGTAGATCATAAAAATAGTCATAAAATTCATTCCATGGCATTCAAAAGAATAATAAATGTTATAATATTTATATAAGATATAAATGATGTTATAAAAATGTTTATAAGCTGTAATAAATGCTATAATAATTTTCGAGCATAAACAATCTGTTCCAGCACACACAGGCTCTGGCAGATCCTCAGTTCTCCACCTGTTCCCTGTTTCAGGCTCATCAGCGATACACCCATCACTCCAACATCCCCCCCACCCCACCCCCACCCCCTCCTCCCAGCTCCCTGGCAGCCTTGTGGAGTCTGAGCACAACCTTCCTGTGCTGGCTGGCTTTCATGGTCTGGATTCCCCGTCCTGCTAGTCTAGTTACCTCTGTTTCCTCTCTGAGTTGTCTGGTTTCATTAATGTTCACTGAGCACTAGCATCCTTTGTTGTTCCAGTTCTTTACACAGACCATAAGCTGTACCATAAGTCACTGTAAATACATGGTTATAAAGCCTAAAACAGGTTGAGAGAGAAATGTATTAGCTGTGCTTAGATATATCAATTACTGATGATAATACAGTATTAGAAAAACAATGCAAAAGACAGTTTAGTATATGGATAAGCTAGAACCAAAGGCAGCTCAGTTAATGTAACTTGATGCCATGTTTAGATTCCTATATTTGGGTACCTGTGTTCATTTCATAATCCCAGAGGTGCATTAGACAGGCAGTATGCTTCTCTTTAAGCACTTAAAAAGAAACAAACCACCTGATTTACAGCTGAAAAGTGAGATAGATTGGAGTTCACGTCATGATTAATGATGCCTGCTGTACTTATGCACCAGATGAAAGAAATCTGACAGACATAATTGGACACATGAGAAAGATACAAAGTGTCTTTGTAGAGTCATGCAGCCCCGGGAGATCCTTTGGGTTGGTTTGAATCTTGGTTTAGGGAATGGTATCAAATTGCAATAACGATTATCCACGTCATTGAGATAATGACAATAATCCTGTGTCTGCTGCCTTGTGTATGTTCATTCTTACAATCGCAGATAGTTAAACTGTTGCAATACCATATCAAGGCATGAACTCAATAGAGGAGTAAAGAACATGGGATGTGGAACAACCTGAAAGGAAATGATGTATACTGCAAAATGGCACTAGACTAAGTGAAGAAGCAACTGAATAAGAAGAAAGGTGATTCCATGATTGTGACCGATGTGTTTTGATTGAGGACAATGGTTTTGAATGGTCATATCTGCACAAGTAGGTCTTTTACTGAACCCATTATCATGTAAAAAAAAAAAGCAGGTAAGCTGGCAATCTTCTCTCATTCTGCTGGACTTATGAAAAAGGTTTTGAACCATGCATAACTGGTTCTACATCATACTCTCTTTGTATATGTTTAATTAATTTAGTATGGTGTCAATACCTTCAAAGTCAGTTAAGGTCATGTAAACCTATTTATATAGTCCAGCTTTCTGTTACTGCTTCACATCTTAGAAAAAGGTGTAGATTTGGTGGTTCATAGGCCTTGAGAGTTATGGTGAAAATGGGACATCATGATGCTGTCACTTTACCTCTTTTTGTCGCTCAGGTTTGTGGAAGCGGTAGAGTGCTGATGTTCCAGGGAGCCTCATACTTATATTTCCTTCTGGTTCTGTCCTTCACCTGGTGCAGCCATTGCTAGATTTCCTGGAGCCCATCCCTGCACACTATAGATCCCTGATTTACATATTGTAGTATACGAGCATGACTAATAATTTATTTAATCTATTTTCTCTTAATGCACAGGTGTATCCCCTCCTGGTGTCATGTTGTTGCTGAGCCTCAACCTGTCTCAGCTGCTGTGACTCCGCCCCCCCCCGATGCCCCCTGCTGCATCCCAGCCATCAACTTCTCCATCGCCCTGAGCAGACTGTCCTGTGCCAGATGGTTTTTGGACTTACCTACAAATCTAGTCTAGGACCCCATATGTAGTCTAGTCTGTTTGTACTATTATTGTATTGTTATTGTGGTGCCTGGTGCTGGCCAGAGGAAGATGCCACCCCCCCCCCTTTTGAGTCTTTGTTTCATTTGAGTCTTTGTTTCCCAAGGTTTCTTCATCATGCTTCCTCATGAGAGTTTTTTCTTGCCACTGTCACCTTTGGCTTGTTCACTGGGGGATTGGACTCGGACATCTGTAAAGCTGCTTTGCGATAACGGCTGTTGTAAAAAGCGCTATATAAATAAATTTTAATTTGAATTTAAACAAGCATAACTCAAAAGACAACCAGATGGAAACAGCAGTCGGTTAGAAAGACAGATGAAGGTGAGCAGTAGAGGACACCACAAATGTTCTGCAGTTAGTAAAAGCACATTCCACACCATACAGAAGCTCGCATGCACTACACAGCCACTCCTCCTAAATACTGAGTTTGAGTGTTACAGCCATACCTGCTGCTAACAGGTGTGTAGCCATGCTCCATAGAGAAACGTTGGCAGTAGAACAGGTAACTGGCAGTAGGACAGGTCAGCGATTTAAATGTGGCACTGTCACAGAACACCGTTTTTTGCCACAACTCAGTTTGTGAAATTTTTGCCCTTCATGTTCTGCCCAGTCAGCTGTAAGTGCTGGTACTGGAAAACAGAAACATCTGTGATGAAAAAAACCAAATAGCTAATCAGCGCATCTATGAAGTGATGGATCAAACAAATTCTCTGTGCAGAGCTCTGAGTGCTAAAACATGCTGCTTGTAAAAATCGCGCGTCTTCTGTTACATCACACGCTGCAAAGTTTCAAACTGTCTATGGAAGCACCACCAGCACAGGAACTGTGTGTCAGGAGCTTTGTGGAATAGGTTTCCATGGCCCAGCAGCTGCAAACAAGCCTAAGACCGGTATAGGCAATGCCAAGCATCAGATGTAGTGGAGTAAAGCATGGCGTTAAAGACATTTGAGACATTTGTGTGCTTTGAAACGTTTTGACAAGAATTTGGGTGACTCTGTGTATAAAGTGAGGTCCATGAATACCTGGTTTAGCAGCTCCGTTGGGCTGTGCTGGGTGGCAGGGGGTGTATACATGTGAGGGCCAGGTGTCCACATACTCTTGATCATGTAATGTATGTTTCCATAGTTGCGATTCACTGTTTTGCTATGTTTGGTATGGACATGGTTGCTTCTTGTTCTACTAAAGAATTAACATTGTAACTTGTAAATCATGTCACTCTTTCCATTGCACTCCTATGAAAAGTATATTAAAACAAACAGATATATAGAGGCACTGTTCAGGTTGTCGTTTTATTTCTTAGATTTGTGTGGCTGGATCTTCATGTGGCAGAAAACAAACCATATCATATCATATTAAATGAAAAAAAAGAAACGGAGATGATTTTACAGTGAAGGGTTTAATGACCTGCTGGTTCCTGATGTTGAATAATGCATTGGCTGGTTAAGCTCTCACTCAGTACACATCTACTTTGCGATGACAGTGGTTTGATTCAAGGGTTCTTAATGGTCACTAGGCTATTATGATACACTCCATAATAAACCATAAAAATAAACTGTTTTAAGTTCCTCACGTTTCCTGTATAGAACCAGGAACACAGTCTGTCACGTGTCAGCAGGGAGAACTTCAACTAATAGAATTAATGAAAAAAATTCTATTCAGATTTTTAAAAAAATTAGAAACAACTTATGTAGATACCACATTATCACCGACTACATTCCATGCCATAATAACATGCCATTACACTGGACAATTTTAACTTGCCACCAAATATTTTACTTTCATAATGCTGCTATATATTAAGTTAGATTAGATGCTTATGGTACTACAGAATAAGAACAACTTAAATTCACAGACTAATCAGTAAATCATGAACTGAAAACAGACGTTTTTGTTTTGCTTTTCCTTCTGTCAGAGCTATGTACATGCGATCAACAGCATGTGGGAACCCAGCAATCATGCTAGTCATCAATTATAATGTCAGAATTCACACTTGTAATACTGATGTCATCCACCAGAGGGTACAATGTGTGCTTGTTATGTGGTTCAAAATTAGCCTTTTGTTTCGTTCTGCACGTGTGCTTCCACAAGCATAAATCAGTCCAAGGTATTAACACACTTAATTTTTCTTTCTTTGTACTCTTTTCCACATTTGAGAAAAATAATGAAGACGCAAAACCATTAAATAACATTAAAAATTATGCAGTTACAAAAATTGACATATTTTAGATTTTGCCTTGATGACAGCTTTTTACACTCTTGGTATTTACTCAGCCATCTTAATGGAGTAACCACCTGGGAGGCTTTAACATCAGTTCCCAAATATACCGAACACTCATTAGCTGAGAGACTAAAGGAAACCTTGGTAGGGGGTATTATAAGATATTATTTTAAATAAAGTTTTTAAATTCCTTTAATGGATCAGACAGATAAGAATGACCCTCCCACTGAAATGAGGTAAGACAGAATGCAAACAGAAGACCATATGGTACTTGCTAGGCAGAAATGTGCCTAGATCTGTTAGGAACACCATTACTGGATTATATAAGAGATCTGTTAGGAATGCCATTAGCGGATCATATGAGAGATCTGTTAAGGACACCATTAGTGGATCATATGAGCGATCAGTTAGGGACGTCATTAGTGGATCATACGAGAGATTTGTTAAGGACACCATTAGTGGATGATATAAGAGATCTGTTAGGAATGCCTTTAATGGATCGTGTGAGAGATCAGTCACCAAGATTCCAATGGTCAGTGCAAGACCTTACATAGTCCCATATTTCACTGCTTTAAACAGAATGGGTTATGGAGTGCAGAGGGCAGGTTTTGGTCAGACTGTTTTTTATGTTGAGGGATCAAATTGTGACGCCCTCTGCTCAGTATCAGCTGCCACCACAGAAATGACTGTCAGTAACCATTTAAACATGCAAACAAATGAAGTGAGGTTTTGTTTTATGCACTTGAGTCGGGGGAAATTCAATAATGAAGGCTTGTGATAATGGACAAGAAAAGGGAGTAAGGAATGCTGCTCAGATATCAAAGTACTTCTTCTTATGGGGAGCCTTGATTAACATGGAGATGGATGCCTACAATAACTGGGAGAAGCACCTGTTTATACCATATGACTTTACACTTCCATTGTGCTCATGGAAGATTAATTTCAGATATGATTTGATGAAATGAAAAGATGATTAATCATTTCTCAAGCTTCCATTAAATTAGATGTTATGGAGGTTTTTTTAAACACGTAATGCATGAGCTACCTTTGAAACATGACAGGTACAGAGGTGATATTATAGATAATAGCGCCCCCTTGTGAAATAATTATGCAGTTTCCTTTTTCATAATGAGACTAACCTCTACTGATTGCAGAGTTCTCCCATGTAAAACCCATATTATTCTCAGCGCAGTACTGCTGAATAGGCTGAACACTATTAAATGAATGATGTATGTTTCCATAAAGGCTATGACCAGCTTCCTAGAAGTACTGATCTTCTATCAGTTTTTGCCTTTTCTATTTCAACAGGTTATTGAACACTTACATGAACAAGGGAGTCTGATCCAAGATGAGTACTCTTATGTTCAGATGCTTGATAAATTAAGACCAGCTTTCAACTTGACACCAGCTGTTTGTTATACCAGTTTTACAAAGGAGCAGCCATTCAAACTCACTCAGTGTATCAGCTCTATCAGTGTTATGCTACAACATGCAAACACATTCATTTTAATTTATTTGTTTATAGAGAGAAACATCCTAAATTCTAATTTAGTTAATTCATATACTAAGTAAATGAAATATGACATTGTCAAAATCTGGAACACTATGGTATTTGCTAAGCATCTCTAATGAGAATAAGGAAAGAGACAGAGAGAGAGAGAGAGAGAGAGAGAAAGAAAATGACCTAATACCTAAGAGAAAGCAATGAGGTCATATCCACCTGACTCATGCTCCCAGCTGAGAGCAGAGTGTTTCCACTCAAAGCATTGCCTTATGTATCCATAGTAGTGACATCATTCACGTGAAATTCCGCCATTCATTCACAGTGATCATACAGTGCAGGTTGCAATTAATTGAGCACTGATGGTTTTTGCTAATTGTGTTTTTTTGCACAGCAGTGAACAAGGTAAAACAGTGACTATGAGGGTAAAGTGCAGATTATGAGATTTCAGAGTGTTTACTTTTATACTAAGGGAAATATATACTCACTGTACTTATTAGTTACACCATATTAGGTACACCTTATAAAAGTGTAATTACAGACTACAACTCACCTGGTACCATGCACAGTTTTTCAGCAACATCTCTTCCAATTTATGGCTGGTTGGATATTATAAAGATTGTGGATTCTTTTCAACGCAATGGCCAGGAACAGTTGACTACCCAGAAATATCCAGAAAAAGTCAACAATGAGTGTAGAAATCACAGGCCATTTGGTGCACATGTGCACATGTCTTTATACATACCTTTCCATCATACATCAGCTATTTCAAGAGACTAAAAGTAATTTGTAAAATTGATAAAATAATAAAATTTTCATTTTGAGTTGGTTGTAAATCCTCTGCAGTCAATGACTGCCTGAAATCTACAACTCACAGATATCATGAGATACTGGGTGTCTTCTTCAGGATGGTAATGCAGTCCATATTTCTCCCTGCTTGTTTGAGAGGCTTTCTACCCTTAGTGTCGTCTTCAAATGTACTCAGCAGGGTCCTTAGCAGGTGACTGACTTGGCCAGTCTTGGATAGTTATATTTTTTGGCCCTAAAACCTCAATTAATACTTTACCAGTATGTTTCAGGTCGTTGTCCCGCTGTGACCTGAAACACTGCCCAGTGAGTCATGAGCCACTTGGCTTATGCTGAGCATTAAGATGTCAGAATTTATCTTGCTGCTTCTGTCATGAATCACAATATTGGTAAAGACACTTGCAATACACACAAGCTCATGTCCATGTTTTGCAAATGAGGTGTTACGTTGAGAATAATGAGCAGGTACTTTTTTCTCTACACTTCCCTCTCTCCATCACTCAATTCCAGCTGAATATTTGTCTCATCTGTCCACAGCACTTTGTCCCAGAACTCCACTGTTTTTTTATGGAGATGTAACCTGCCCTTTCCGTTCTTGAGACCCGAAGAAGAAACTTGTTTTGATTTTGTGGTTAACCTTCTGTGATCAAGCTTGTGTTATATTTTGTTTTAATTTCTTTGACATATCTATGTCTACATTGCTAAGAGTGGCTGCGACATGTTCTATAAGTGTGATGTTTTTTTATTCATCATTTAAAATATTCTATGGAAATGTACATTTACAGCAAGTCCAGAGTGACTTACTTTTCTCTGTACTTTCTATCAAATAAATATCCTCAAGTAACAACAGGTCAGTATTTAGAATACTGTCAGTCTATAGACATGGCTAAATTGGAAAAGCAAAAAAAATAAGTATGTATGTATTTATTCATTGTGCACATTTAAGTGATTTAGTAACTTGGAGAGGATGAGTGTCTTCAGTTTTTGTTTGAAGATAGAAGCCAATAGAAATTAACTCTACCACCTGGGTGCCAGCACAGAGAAGAATCATCATGCAGGTCTTCAGTGTGTCATTAGAGATGGTAGTTAAAATTGAGCAGTACTAGAGGCTCAAAGGCAGCATGGCGCAGCACAGGGTTCGATTAGTGCTTTTTGGTATATGGGAGCTGGTCCAGTTATGCCTTTGTAGGCAAGCATCAGCGTTTTAAATCTGATGGGACCCTCCACTGGGAATTAGTGCAGAAAGGGGGTAACATGGGAAAACTTCAGGGGGGTTGAACATAAGCTGCACAGCTGCATTCTGGATGAGCTGCAGGATGGTCCATAGGGGAAGTCCTGTCAGGAGCAAGTTGCAGTAGTCCACACTTGAGATGACAATGGACTGAACAAGTACCTGAATGACATCTATGGAGAGAAATGGCTAGATTTTCCTGATGTTGTAAAGGAGAATTCTGCACGACAAGTCAAGTTGGCAATATGAAGAGAGAATGATAGTTTGTTACTCAGAAGAACCCCAAGGCCTTGTCAGTTTGAGTGATCCAAGAGTTCTCCTGTGAGATCCTAAGGTCTTGACTTGGGGAGACATCTCCAGTGATACACAGCAGCTCAGGCTTGCTGAGACTTAGCTTTGTGATGTGCTGCCATCCATGAAGAGATGTCTGCTAGGCATGCCAAGATATGAGCAGAAACCTGAGGGTTGGAGGGTGGAAAGGAGAAAATCAGTTGAGTATCATCAGCATAGAAGTGGTATGACAAACCATGCAAGGATATGACCTCACCAAAAGAGCAGGTATAGAGGGAGAATAGGAAAGGCGCAAGCACTGAGCCTTGTGGGATACCACTGGAGAGTCATCCACTACTGTGGTCTGAAAGGTATTTTGTTGTTAATACGCTCACTAGTGTGTTCTTGCTTAACAATAAGCCCAATACACTTTATGTTTTGGCTATGTAACGGATTCATTCTGCTTTCTCTATCAGATGACGGTCTGCTTAATTGGTAATTTACTGCATCTTTTTTCTTTGTGTTGAGAAAGAGCAGCAGCAGAGATCTGGTGCAAATTCCGGAATTACCCCTGTAATCATTCTTTGACATTATTGTGTATGTAAGAATGTGGAACAACTGAGCAGGAATAAAATGTACATTAAAATACTGTACATTTAGTGACATAAATTGGGATCACTGTGTATCAGTTAAAAACGTACTAACACCTGTACAAATAATTCAGCATAGAGGTACATACCCATGAATGAAGGTGTGTTACAGAACAGAGACAAATGAACCAAAAGCTGTCACTATCCAGCTACGTAAGAACTACACTGTAAATAACCTTATATACACTCCCAAATACAAAAAACTCTATCCAAGAAAGCATTTTTCATCCAGTACAAAAGAATGACCATCTTATAATCTCATTTTTAGCATCTTGTTTAGCATCGCATTTGCAAGAGGATGTTTACACCTGCTAAATATTTATGCTTAGGCAGTGGCAAAAATGACCCAGAAGGGAGAAGACCAATCAATCGCTAAAATCTTCCTCTAATTGCTCATTTTAATAGAACTTTTAATTGAACTGGTGGAGGGAATGCAGAAAGGGGGTAATTAACAACAACAAAAACAACAACAACAACAATATCTGTTATTGTTGTTGTTGTTATTGTAATAATCATATCATAATAATCACGTTATAACAAAATATTCCAATTTTAAAAACATCAATATCATTGTCACTGAATGAAATTCACATGTAAGCGATAAGCCACCAGATAACTGGCTGCCCTTATCACATGACTTCCCATCACACGGCTGCTGTATTCAGACACATTCAGTAGATGATGTCATATTAGGTCATTGCTGCATATGAACACTGAATGCTGGCTGTGATTTGTCTTTTATAAAGAGCTTTATGGATTAATGACCTGTGATGTAATCATCCAGAACTTGATCAGCACCCCATCCGGTGGTTGTTTGAGTGACAGCAACTAGCCATTAACCTCTTATAAAATGTGACTTGACTCACCAAAAAACAAACAGATTTAAACAGATCAAATGTAAAAAATTTTAAAAAAGGAGGAGACAAAAGACCCAGGCCCACAAACACAGTAAGAGGGAAACATTATCTGTGATCCATAGTTGATATTGATTTTGGCCTTCGGTTCCCACTGGACACCATTAGTGAAAGCAGATGACCTTTTGGACATTTTTGACTGTCACTTAGACACTGGCCACAATCCAGCGCACCTCAAAGAAGTCCACCGTAATTTCACCTCATTCCCTGAGTCATTACTTTCATCGTACTCCTCTCTTCTGTTTCTCTATAATGGTTAGGATAAAACACACAATAAAGCTTTTCCAAACAAACTGTACTTCCCCTCCAATCCCAGTATCACCTATTGTGTGCAAATACCATGATCCACCCACTTCCATCAAATCTTTGATTTACTGGATCATGTAGCCTAATTTTGTATAGCCCTGGATGCACACGAATCCACCCACTTATTTCCGGACAGTCTGATCAAGAATAAACACTTGATAATGAATGCACTTTAGAAATCAATTCACTTCGTAAATCCAGAGAGAGAAAACTTCCTATTGTTCTCTTTTTAATCAAGTCAGTATAAACTAAATGCATACATTGCTATATTGTAACAGAAAGTGAAGAGTATTATTGTTGATGATATTGTTATAAAATTATATTACAGCTGCCAGGCGTGTTCATGCTGATGTCCGCTGTGAAGACTCTTTTTTGGGCTTTGCTCGCGATGCCACAAGTGCCCTGCTTACTAGATCGGCGCAATGTTTTCTTTTTCAAAAACGAGTCGGTGCTGCGGCGCAGGTTCTGCAACGTCTGTCTGACAACTCCCTCCGGAGACCAACTCCCAGTCGCCTATGTAACACTCCGTGCGCAACGCTAGTCAACCCGTCACAGTGACCCACCGCAACCCCGATAGCAAGTAAGGTGGGCGGACCCCAAATTTATATTAGCTTAACTATTTAAATTTCGGGGCACATGAGGCGCAGTTCTGCCCCAGATTCGATTCCCTCAGATTCATAAAATGGCTGAGGGATGAGTTGCACGTGCGCTCCATCGACACTATCTAAGCTATGCTTCATCATTTATTTCGAAGGGAAAAAAAAATTACTGACATTCAAATGTTTTTTTTGTTTTTTTTTTAAGTTAATTACATAGTACGAGCGCATGAAATCGAGAAACTGTTCTTTGAAGCCTGCGGCTTTTCTCATGACGAAAAGGACACTAAGCTATTATGCGAAATATTCTCTTTAACAAAGGACGTATTAGTCCGACTGTACACGTCTTGGCAATATTCATAACCGTTAACGTTTGCAACTCGAGAATGGGTAACGGAATGCCACTAGAATGAGAAACAGACGTAGTGGTCTAACGAGAAGGCGGCCCGTTCTGTCTCCGCAAGGAGGGGACGATGTGAACCAGACGGGGTGGAGCCATAAACTGCCTTGCCCCTCTCGGCGCAGACAGCCTTGTGTCCCGTTTGCCTTGTGCACAAAAGTATTGGAACGAGCAGGCTGAGGGAAGGGGCTGGTCTGTGGGAGGGACTACCGCAAAGGGGGAATAGGCAGGAGGAGGGGGCGGGGAGGCGGCAAGGGTGCTGTTCCTACAGTCTCTTTCCCGTGTCTTTGTCTCATACTCTTTGTTAGCCATGCCTAGCCTGCTGGTTCTAGCAGGGATCATGGACAAAAATGGGGGCTACGGCGGGGATCTGGCCGGCTCCGGCTTCGGTACCGAGAGTCTCCTGGCGCCACCCGACGAGGAGGAAGACGACTCCCGTGCCCTTAGAGTCGCACTGGGCCAGCTCTCTCTGTTGGGTCTCGGGGAAGGCGAGGACGGCAGTGGGGCTCCTGCCACTGGAGTTCAGGACCGGAGTAACAATAACAACAACCATCACGGCCACGCGAACAGCGTCGGGGGAGGAGGCGGCGGAGGAGAAACTGGTATCTTACAAGGGAAGAGCAAGTTATGTGCCCTGTACGAAAGCACCTCAACTGAAACGAAAGGACGGGGCAGCAACATCACCGAGTGCGTCCCCGTGCCAAGCTCTGAACATGTGGCGGAAATAGTGGGGAGGCAAGGTAAAAGCATTGCTGGTCTACATTGTTTAAACTTATTTTAAACTTAGAATTACCAAGTGTCTCTGCATGTTGCCGCGGTGTCTCCAAAGCAACGTCTGGTTTCACTGACAATGAAAAGGGAGTGGTGGTCCAGTTTTGTTGTTTAGCCGAGATACAACCACACTGTAGCCATTCAGAAAATTTTAATAGTCACAACAAACACACTCCCCAAAGCATAATGTCACAGGATTCTCCGCTTTGGTGCAGTGTGATTAGCTTTAGAACAAAACCAGCAGTATAACCGTTACCTCATGGTCGCATTATTCTAGATCCACGCCATCAATGTCAGCATGCAGACGCTTACTTCAGGCACTGGAAGCACTCGCTTCCTTTGTCGTCTGAGCGCGGGTGACTGATTTGAAAGAAGGAAAAAAAAGAAGCCCTAAGAATAGGCTTACGGCGGGTAACTTTGTGCAATATCTTTGTAAGTGTTTAGTCGTTAAAACTGGGAATCTGCGTTTGGTCACAGAAAATGTTTGTTTCCTTCTAGCTGACTACACAGTTTCTTTCCAAATTTAATGCATCGCATTTCGTCTCATTATCTGGTTTGGATAACGGCAAGTGTTCAATAGGCTGCTATATAACTTTGTTTCCTGCTTGTGTTTGGGATGTTAAAAGTGAAGGTGGAGTCCATAGAAACACTTTTAGGATCGTTCTAAGACTTGTTGGAGATTCTCGATCACGCAGCTGTCAAACAAAGGCGTGAAAGAGGCAGGTGATGTTGGAAGGAAAAGCTGTATTGCTAAGGAAAACTGCTTATCACATAAAAAAAAATATGTAATAAAACGTGACTCAGCGATATGTTGAACTAATGGTTTCTGCGATTAAGTGGTGTGTAAAAACGTGTGCAGACGAAAGAAAGAACAACGTGCTTCTGCTGTCGAATGACGTTATGGCCTATTGTTTTCCAACACACAAGTTCAAGTGAAAGACTACTGCTGGCTTGGTAATGATTTACAGTGATCTGTGTTGTCTGACACAAAGCTCTCACTTACTAAAAATTGCTAGTTTATTAATGCATGGCTATGAAAGTGGTTGTTGTCAGGCTTTGTTCAGCATGTGGAGATGTGCTGATAAGAGTGGCTGTGTGTGCTCAGAGTCATTGCTCACTGTAGAGTCACGCCCAGGCAACCAATTCAACATCCTCAGAGCTTTCCTCTATCCACACGCTCACCAGCATGGGGTCAAGGGAGGTTCCAAGGAGAAGCAACAGAGGATGGTCCTTTTACCAGCACTTTCACACACACTTGTACACAAACAATGCATAAAACTCTTGCCCCTCAAAAAACCTTTGATTGTTCTGTTCCTGTAGATTTGTACCCACCATGAAACACTTGCATTTTTCTATGTAGCTCTTGCTGGATACTGTGAAGTATGTCCTTGAATTTTAATGGGGGGTGGGGGGGGTGTATGGGGGGTGGAGTAGTGCCGTGGGTTAAGACCAGTGCACCAGAGGGCTTTGCTTTGACTGAAAAGTGCTGATTAGGAGGGTTTGGGAAGAGGTGCTTTTCATTCGGTGCTTTATTAGTCATTTCAAGTGCAGCTTCTTCTGCTTTGGAGACTTAGAATTTGTCTTGGCAGGAAATGATGACACACATTTGTATTTATGCATTGATTTGTAAATATCAAAGGAGGTGGTTATAAAATTCAGAATATGCTGTGCAGAGTGTCGTACCTTTTTAGAGCATTTCCCCCACATAAGTACTATGAAATGTTTTGTTTTCATTAATTCAGATTTATCAGATTTCACTTTTTTTTGCCTATGATTGCTCACACAAACACTGAAAGCACTTTACTTGTTGATGACATCAGATGTACTCATTGAAAATAAGTATCACCAGGATCATCCACCAGGACTGTCATTCATGCCGATGCCGTCATTTGGTCGTACCATATGCCTTAGATCTGGAAGGGGCTCGGCTTGAATGATCGTAGTAAGCATGCTTCATTCACCTTCTGTAGAGGCTGTAGTCCTGCAGCATGTGGGGGCTCTTCAGCACAGCAAGAAGAGCATGCACTCCCTGCTGTCACTGCTAGATGCTTTATGCAGGTTGTTGTGTTTTTTTTTTGTTTGTTTTGTTTGTTTGTTTTCTCCTTTTGATCTGCTGTGGTACACAACGAGCCGAGATGTGGTTACCTGGTTATAGAGCACGCCCCATGGCCAGTGGAACGACTAGGGCCTTCACAAAATCCCACCCAGCACCAGGGGCAATAAACACCTCCATGCCGCATGTGAACCGCCCAAAATGATTCTCCCACACAAAACCGCAGCTTATTATTTTACATTTCTTTACATCAGCGAATGTGATGTGTCGAGGAGGATCTAATATTTAATTTCTTCTTGGGATCCATTATTTCTGTAATTTCATTGTTTTTACATGTTTCTTTCTTTGTCCTCAGGTGACCTTCCTCTTATTGACATAATCAATAACATGTAAAGAGTGAACAAAAGAAAATTAGTTATATCCTAGAGAATATGTATTTATTATTTCTCTAGGTTGAGAAACCATTAATTATTTAAAAACTCATGCTGGTATAAAAACACTTTTGAAGGATTGCTTACTAATAGTGAATAAATCAATTAGAACTTTAATTCTAATTATTTTTTTTACTTTTTTGTTAATAACCATTTCATTACATTAACATGAGTATCATTTAAGGATCTGTTATTTATTCAAAGGTCAGAACAGGACAAAAAAGATTATACATGACGTAATAAAGTTTTATAACAAAGGCCATTTTAAATTTCAAATTAGTATTTTATCTGATAAAATTACTTGGTAGAGCCAGCAGACAATGGAACAAAGCTATAGTTTTTGCAGGATTTGCGGAGTTGAAGTGTGAATTAATGAGTTTACAATTGGTCAGTCTGACGTCAAGTATTATTTCTTCGAATAATAATATTGAAAAAAATGTGCATCTATTTCAAAGTTTTAATATCTGAAAACTCTTGATATTGATTTTATCCATCATAAATGTTTACCATACAATAAACAGAATGTAAAATGTTAAAATAACATTTAAACTAGGGTTGTAGCGATACATTACTGTTTAACAGTATTGTGATACCAGACCTGTAATAATGCAGTTTTTTCACATCATTTAACTTACCATAAAAATATTATGAAAGATTATTATTGTCTCCTGGAAACCTGACTACACTTTGAACCTCGAATCCACACACGTTTGAACTTTATTAGAGCTGTAGTGTGACATCACAAGAGTGTCATTCAGCGTAAATGATGATATCATTCTCAAGTCACACATCGTAATGTTATAAGAGTGCATTTTTACAGGTCTCATTTACACTGGTTTACAGGTGCATAACATTTTCATTGTTTTAATCCTAAAACATCTTATCTAGAATTTTGCTCTATTAGATAACTTCTTAACAATATAATCGTATATTATGCCTGACAAATGATCAGAGCATGGGGGAAAGGGGGATGACTATAGCACCTGTGTGCTTGGCATGTAACATATGCATTCAGATTATAATGTGATTTGAATCAGGGTTAACAATTCAATATTCCAATGAACTTCTATATTATTATGTAGAACAAAGGGGTACAAAATCTTCAGAGGGGTACTCATTATGTTTTAGCAAATATAGCATAAGAGCAAGCATGCAACAGTGCTAGTGACTGAAAATTCATTCTGTGATGAAAAATATGAAACGAGGATATGATGTGGTCCTTTGATATACAACACCACAATATTTAATTACTTGATTGTAGTCATGTAATTAAGCATGTGATCAAAAATTGATAAAATGCTCTGTTCACGCAAAGAAAAGTACACCTGATGAGATCTAGGCATTTCAGCATCACTCATAGTCCTCCTGTCCACTTCACAGGTTGCAAAATCAAAGCCTTGCGGGCGAAGACCAACACCTACATCAAGACCCCAGTCAGGGGTGAAGAGCCCGTCTTTCTCATTACTGGCCGCAAGGAAGATGTGGCGTTAGCTAGGCGTGAGATCATCTCTGCAGCAGAGCACTTCTCCATGCTCCGAGCCTCCAGGAACAAGTTGGGGGTCTCCTTCAACGGTTCGCCACCAACTCTGCTGCCAGGCCAGACCACCATCCAGGTGCGGGTGCCCTATCGGGTGGTGGGGCTGGTGGTGGGCCCCAAAGGCTCCACCATCAAGCGCATCCAACAGCAGACCTGCACCTACATCGTCACACCAAGCCGAGACCGGGACCCCGTCTTCGAGATCACAGGGTCCCCCGGGAACGCCGAGCGAGCGCGTGAGGAGATCGAGGCGCACATCGCTTTCCGCACAGGTGGGCTGCATGACCACAACAACGAGAACGACTGCCTGGGCCCTGAGAGTGGCAACGGGGGTCTGGAGTCTCGCCTGCAGCAGGTGTGGGGGCTGCAGGGGGGTCAGCGCAAGCCGCTCACCAGCAGTTATCGCCAGAATTTTTCTGACGCCATGGTCGGAAGCAGTGGGGGTGGGAATGGAGGAGGGGGCGGAGGAGGAAGCAGTGGGATTTACAGTAAGGGTGATTTCCCCAACAGCGGGGACAAGCCATGCTCTTATTTTGGCTCAGAGGGCTCCCAGGGCTGGGGCGACCCCGACTACCCCAAACAGGTGGCCTACTATGTCCAGCAGCGCTCCAAGAGCTTTGGAGGCCTGCCTCTTCCTCTGAGCAGACCGTCCCCTGGCCTTCCGGAACCCTGCGGAACCGGCGGCGGCTCCACAGGCATCGGGTCCCCCCACGCCCAGGCACGGCGCGCTCACAGTGAGCCCACTTCTGCTTCGGCACCGTTTGCTGGCCGGCTCCCAGTGCCGGACTCTCCACCTGCTGCGGCCCGGGACTGCATGACCTGCTTTGAGAGCAAGGTGACAGCCGCTCTGGTCCCCTGTGGCCACAACCTCTTCTGCATGGAGTGTGCCATCCGAATTTGTGAGCTAAACCATCCTGAATGCCCTGTTTGCCACACCCTTGTCACACAGGCTATCCGAATCTTCTCTTAAGAGTTCTTTTTTTTTGTGAGTGTTTATTTTGAGTTATTTTGGTTTTCCTTTGTTGTTTTAGTGTTTGTTTTGTCAGTATTTGCCCCGTATACACCTTGCTTTTTTCAAAAAACAAGAAAAAATCAAAACGAGCAGATATTTTAGAAGACACTGCTTGCTTTACTAAAAAGAATAAGAAGTATTTTCAGATTTTTCTTTTATATAAACACATATATACATATATATTTTATAAATGTTTTGTTAAAATGGGGAAAAATTATCTCTTAGTATTGTCTCTTTTGTTTATTTAATTTTGTTTTTTACTGCTGCTGTTTTTCCACATGATTTGCATTGTGGGTAGAAACAGAAAAAAATAATGTGAATGTTGTACACTTTTGTTTTACTTTGGAAATTTATTACCATTATTATAACTATTATCATTAATTTGTAAGATTGGAAAGAATATAGTTTTGCATCCCAGCATTTTTTGCAAATATGGGCAAATATGCTTTTTAAACAGAGATATTGACTGAATCTTAAAACTATCATTGCACCTTAAAATTGATAGCTTGATTGTCAACACTCTCTATTGCAGATGGCACAAAAGCCAATTTTTTATGTATTTCTTTTATTTCTGTCTCTGTGAAGATGTGCATTTAAATTTGGAACAGATTCTAAATGAACACAATCCTGAATCAACTCAAGCATCTTTCTTAGATAGCAATCTGGTACATTTAACCTATTCAAATATCAACTACCAATCAGTAACTAAGTAAAATGGGAATTCTTAATTGTATGTTTGATTTATACTGGTTTTGAGTTGGAAGCAAGGGGGGCATATGTTAAAATAACTTGTTTTTCGAAAGGGCAGACTGCGGTATACTGTAAGGTAAGAGGGGGAAGAAGTAGCTTGGTGGTTTACACCTCTTTCAAAACCAAACCAGAATAGTTTTCATAGTGTCGGTCAGTAAACTGATTAGTCATCTTAAAACTTTAGGAGCTTGTCCATTTGAATATTGCGAAAGAGGTGTTTTCCCCCAAGTTAATTTCGTTCAAAGATTTCTCTTTAAGTTAGTTACTGCTCTAGATACAGTTACATCAATATATTTAACTTCTCAGTGAGCAGTTATTTATCACGGACACATGGATAGCAGATCACAAATGGCAATGGCTCAAAAAAAAAAATTTAAAAAAAGAGAAAGAAGCATAGATTGAGGAAAAACGAAGGGAGGGTGGTCTGTAATCCGAACTTGAATAGACCAAGGACAAAAGAGAGAGAGATTCTGAGCCATAGTACTATGTGCAGCTCCCCCAGTCCCCGCTGCTTGGCATTTGAGTTGCAAAGTGCCTGCTGCCTGTCCGTCTTTATTGAAGCAGTTCAGGAGCAGGTGTTTCATATTGTGCTCCAGATCTGACCCGAGTTCTTTTCTTTGGGAGTGCCCTTATCCCACTCGGTGTTCAACCGTCCCTGCCTAGGCTGTAATGACTACAACTGCTCGACTACACAGACCCTTCCCATAGAGCATATTGTTTTGTCGCAGTGGTGCGACGGTCCCTGGAGCGCTCCAACGTGGCCTTGTCCAATAAGGAGCTGATAATTAATAATGTCATATGACACAGACCAGGTGCAAGCAACTGGCTTGGGGGTGTAGCACGATGGCGTGGTGGAGTAAATGGGCAAGGTCCGGTTTTGCAATTGATGCTGTGGTGGTGCTTCACCCCCTGCTTCTCCCGACCCTACCAGCTCTGTCACAGAAGAGCTTGACTAGGTGCAGCTGGGGCCCCTCCCCTTATCCCTCCATCTCTCTTAGTCTCCCTCCTCTGCCTGCTCTCCTGCTCCTCTGAGCCATAGTATTCCCAATGGGGAAAGGGGCCTCCTTTGTCCTGACAAAGGAAAAAAAATCCAAGTGCAGATTTTATTTCAAAGAGAGAACCCAAATGGAGGAAGGCTTTCTGGGCAGACACCAAACAGTTATTATGCTAGTTCTAGTCTTAGACTACTTGCCCTAAATATTCAGTTTGCTCTGTTTCCAGGTGAGTATTCCATTGGTCTGATATAAAACAAACAAACAAACAAAAAAATGAACAAAAAAACAAATAAGCAAAAATGAATTCAAATTTAAAAAGCAGGTTGATTATGGTAAGCAATTTCAAATGCTTTCTTTCACCTTCAAATTTGAATCCCAAAATTCTACAGATCTGTCATGCACGACAGGGAATGCAAGTCGATCAAAGTTTCCATGGAGTTTCTGTCATGTGCGGGACATCCTGCCGCTACCCCGTCGAGACAGCCCCGCTAGCCAACGGCCACAGGCAGCCAATGGGACTGCGACCTTGAACTCCAAAATGAAATCACACAATTGTAATTGACAAGAGAGCGGGGGGAAACGCCCCATTTAGCCTCTGTTCAAGCTGAATCAAATTACACACCCACCGCCTACCACGTATCATGCTAGGGGATTTTGGCAGAAGAGATTAGAGCATTTGGAAGATAGGAAGAGTCTCTCTTTTTGGTCTTACTCTCCTCAAGAGGGCTGCTGCGAAAGAAAGGAGCCACTGAAAAATGTAGTCCATCTGAAATGGGTCAGTTTTGTCCCTTCGGAGACTTCATGCACCACTGCCACGTGTGGGACTGGTCGAATGTTAGGGTAAGCTCATAATTATAGCTAACTACCACTGAACAATAGAACTGATAGTACATTAGACATACCACGCCGATATTCTTTATACAAAGTAGTAAGGAATTTAAAAGAGAAATTTATTTGATTGCCTCGGTGCAGGCGGGGGTAGTTTGCAAAAACCACTAAAGCTTAATGGTGTATAAGCAGCTGGTAGTACTTTATCATTTCTCCTGACAACATCCCTAGTTTATTTTTATTTTTTAGTTTTACAAAAGTACATCTTTAAAACATTTTTGCAAATTTCAGAACTTCAAATTGACTTCAAAGGATACCGTTTATTTAATTTAAACCCTTTACAGTGATAAATGGGCTTAGATGTTCTAATTCGAAAAAATAAGTGATTTTATTTTACAAAGAATTTAAGCTATTAAAAGCACTTACTTTCCATCTACACTTACATCTGGATAAGATTGAAGCACCTTATTACAAGGCAAAAGGCATAGATCTGAGAGCAAACATTCTACTTATCGCTGAAAAACATCTTAAACAGTTTATGGACTCCGTTGTTATTATTACTACCGTTCGCTAATATGTTACAGTCTTTTTTGTTTTTTGTTTTTTTTCCCTACGTTGCACTGGATCTAAATGTGTGGCGCAAGATCATGCTGAGGTTTGGTGTGTTTAGTAACTTCTCTTAAAACAAAAAGCAATGCCTCATTTCTTTACTCTTTAATGACTTCATTAATCCTATTCAAAGGAAAAACAATGGCCTATTTGGAGGAATGTATGTATGCACATCTTGTGTATTTTTGAAGCCAAACACCTAGAACAATTATGCAAACCACATTCAATGGCTTAGATTTGAGAAACTGTGCCCGTGTCGATAAAAAATCTTTCACAAGTGTATTCCCAGATCGCTACATTCATCAAATCAGGGAATGCATGAACAAGCAATAACAAACTATATTTTAACACAAATACAACGTAGAACAATGGGTGGGTCTCAAAGTTGGAAATGACTTCAGAATTTCAAGGTTTTGTGCATTTCATTTCTTTTTTGTTTTTTCCCTTCGAAATATGATGACAATATGCATTCTTAGCACATACATGTGCATTGTGCTGGTATATTATCCCTGGACTTTGATAGATGGTGAAGACCTTTTTAGATTGAGCCCCTGTAAAGTGAAAACTCTCACATTACATTTTTGCTAAACAGAAAAGTGGCAGTGACATTTCCTGTTTGACAAATTAGAAATACACGATTCTTGAACTTATCAGCATTTACAAGGCTTCATTTCTTTAACCCACATTACAGCTGATTTTAAGAACAGACTAGGGACCAAATTAGTTGTGTGTGCAAAGCTAAGTTATAAACGACAACACATCTACACAGTAAGTTTTGGGTGGGATGGATTTCAACCAGTACAAAAGATGTTCTCCCAGCAAATAAACAGTCCATCACAGCCAAGAGCCAGGTACATCTTTCTTACAGAGTAGCATTTGTTTGCTATTAAAAAGAATTGTATTTACTCATATACGGAGAGAGATATATCATAAAATGTGACTACCATAGGCATATCATGAGAATATATTTCAGTATTTAAACCAATTATGAAAATATTTTAAAAGTTACGAAAGCTTCTGTTTGACAGTTTGTTTATATTATAGTGTAACTAGTTGTTATCCCAATAGAAAGTTTAAGTTAAAGTGTTTATGGTAGCCAAAGAATTGAGGAGAGATTCAAAAAAGTTAAAAAGAATCATTAGAAATATGAATATTCCACTAAACAGCAGAAACCCTCCTCAGTTATAAGGGGAGTGAAACCAGCGATGCTCAAACTGCAAAATCGAATGGCAAACGCGATTAAATATAATGTTGCTAGATCAGAAACAAAAATCTATATGTATATGTAAATCATAACCACAAAGACATCAATGTACAGGAAATTGCAATACAAATCATTTAGGACATGAACATCTTCACCATAATGCGACCAGCAAGTTTCAGTTGACGTGAAACATACCTTGTTAGATTTACTGAAATATGTGATTTGTTCTCAAGACTGTATCCAATATGGCAGTGTTGTAAACGCAGACAAGAAGGGGTATTAAATTAAATGACTACATGCCTTTAGATTCACTCTGGAATCTGATTCATAATTGAAGAGGAAGAAGGATTTTTATTTTAATGACAATGTGTTGTTATTTGTGAAGGTAAATATTGAGAAACACTGTGGTTTATAGTAAGTACATAGTGTTATATGGTTTGATAATCCCTTAGATACATATTGGTTATGCATGTTGATTAATTACAGAGCATTTACCTTTTATAAGTTGAAATCTGTGGATATAAACTACATGTAATACAGAGAGCTTTAGTAATGACTTCATCTAGTGTTTGAAATAATTACGTATTAAGACATTTTGCCCCCCTTAAACATTATCTTCTTTGCCAATTTATAGTATGTAATGCACAATTACCTAAAATTAAATTTTAACAGTGGCTGTCACAATATTTCCTTAGGGGTCCAATCTAACTTTTTGCATAGTGTTGTTAATATTTACATTTATTGATTTGTAACAGTAGCTCAAGAAACCCCTTTTACATAATCCAGTTAGCATAACATGAATAGACATAATGTACATAATGAACTAATGCAACTCCAATGCCTTTTACAGTTTAGATGGGCAATGCATTTGAATGTAAGAAAAAAAACAGGAAAGAAAAACAAACAAACAAACTGACACACCCAATCAGTGTATAATTTTGCCTTTCAGCCATCAAAGACAAAAAAGCTTTATGTTTTTGATGCCATGGTCAGAGGAACTAGTTTCGCCGCCATATCTGCTCGGATTCTCCCTATAGAAAAGCAACTAAGGGGAAAAAACGTATAACATTTTCGTAAGATTCTATTTTGCTAACATGGGTTATTGTTTCATAGAAAGAGGGAGAGGTCAGTATCTGGATGTTATTTATGAATATCTTAAATGAAGCAAACATATTTATAAGTAACTTCGAGACATTTTGTTTTTTAATTAAAAAGTAAAAGTTAATATATTTCTAAATCACATGAAGTTGATTTCTACTAAAATGATTAAAACTATAGAATTTTTATTTATAAAAGTTAGATAACCTCCTTCGTACTTCTGACAGTGTAAAATGAGGTGGGTGGTGTGGGCTTTCAAAGGCTTATATTTTAACCTCAAATATGCACGGTTTTAAAGAAAGATGTGCATTAACAATGGAATAATTTCAGGAAAAAATATTTTTTAGGATTAGGAGGTATTTTAGTCACATCAAGCTTGTGCCTCAAAATCACATTTTTGCATCAAACCTTGGTGCGAGTGTTGTTTAAGTATCCCCATTCTTGACTCAATACAGAATCCTTTTCTCCCTCATTTCCAGTAAGAAAAATAAAATAATTTTTATTTCTTCCTCGTACTTTAAATGCTTCTTCAGTTTCAACTGCAGTGAGATGAATGGGAGTGTCTGAAATGGAGAAGCAGGTGGAAATTGTGCATATAGACATTTCACTCATGCATATATCTACTACATGACTTTCCAAAAATGATGATGGTACGTTTGTGATCCTGACAAAAACATCAGAAAATGTTCTATGAAATGAATATTCAACTGAATATTTGAATGGAATGTAGTAGTTCTATGCTGCTTTCAGCACACACAACACACAAATCAAATATTCCATAATACAGTAGTTTGCATGTATTGTGTCATCACCAGGCTTGGACAACAGTACTGAAAATGTTATGTCGCATACAAGTGGAAGCTTTTGTGCACACTATACAGAAGGGCTGATGATGACTTTTTTTTTTTTCGCTTGTAGATTCTCACCATCACTTCGACGCATAACATAACAGTGGTTTGCTATTTCAGGCTTGCATTGAAAAGGAGAGGCTCAGCTCTTACTTTATGGTGAAAGTGTAACTGAACTGTTTTGACTTTGTAATGGCAAAGGTAACTGTGTAGCGTGATATGTTTTTCAGTATGATACAGACACAAGGGGGCTTTGGGGTGAGGATTTTCTTGGTCTTGCTTTGGATGGGTAATTCCATTCCAACAGTCTGTCTTTGGTAGCTTTCAGAATCTTCCAACACAGTAGAAGTGTTTCATATAACTCATGTAGTGGTCTTAGTGCATTAGTTTGGAAAAGCGTCTCATGCTGTTTGCCATACCATAGTCTTGGCTAGCCAATACTTCGGAAGTATTCTTTTAACTTTGTCATTTGGTGTTGTGTCCACACGAGGCATACAAAATTGCAGGTTTATTTCTTAGCATATGTTCTTTGTGAGTTTCATTTTTAATATTTGATCAATGTATCTATGCCATATTAGTTTTGATTTTTTTTTGGTTATTTTCAGAAATGTATTGTAAATGTTTCTAATAAAACAAGTTTAATAATCTCAAGTTGTTGAAATTTGTGCTCCTCCACTAGTATGTGACTAATAAGACAAATAGCTAAAAGCAAATACATTTTATTTATATCCAAAAATACAGACAAAAGTATCACGATAAACTCCCTTTTCAATACCATCCCATGCAGTTGCCACTAATGTTAAAGGAACAGCAAATCAATTTTCCTGTTAGCAGTAAGTTTCAGTACTACGTCAGGTCACGTGGTCAGGCAAATGTCTAGCCTAGACAATAAAAAAAAAAACAGGGTTTAAGGTGCTTTTTTTTGTGTTGAATACCACAGGACAGAATGGTTTCTTGCTAGCTTGAAGAGCACATCAAACCCTGATTTCACATCAGCATGTAACATTCTATTCTTAGTGCAATAAAGCAGTATTGTGAAGTTCTAAAGTTACCTGTTGTCCCTTTAACTGAAACTAATATTAGGTGAAAGGTAGTACTAGGCCCTAGTTAAAGACAAAATATTAGAAATTCCAGACAAATATTTTCAAAGCAAAGAATGAAGTATAAATACATCCAGAGTTGGATGCTGCAGATTTCATTCAGCAGTAGCTCATTCGATGATAAACTTCAGTGAGTGTCGTTTGCGTTAGCTGTATGGACACCAAGCCTTTGTTTAACCCAACAGGAAAATAATTTATTTTCTAGTTAGTGGTACAGAAATAACATGAATAAGTAGGTGGTCCTCCAAACTAGCAATGATTAGTAATCTCTACTAACAAACCCGTGTTCTTGATGCCTACTACTGTCACGTAGATAAGAAATATTTCAGGAAGGAAGTTTGCATCCTTGTATTAAGAATATTACAGGATGACTTAAATTAGTCTTCATTACAGGTCTCTTTTGTCTACCTAATCTCCAAGTTCAATCTTACATGCCTTTTTGCCAGACAACCTAACTATGGCCACAACCACAATTGGAGAAAAAGAAAAAGAAGAGTGAGAGAGATATGACAATTAACAGAGATGCCCAAGGGTATGGCTGTCTTCAGGTTACATACAGCAGATAACAGGGGTGGGCAATGAGGATTTCTCTTACAGTAAGACAAACCCCTTCCAGTACATCAGAAACTCCTCAGTGAGCAGCTCCAAGCTCTGCTATTGCTCGGTTCAGCAACATAATACGCCCACCAAGAGGACGAGCTTCCCCGTCCGAGATGGGCTGCTTCCTGCCTCGGTCTTAGTCCCTGCCTCTTGAGTTTTCCAGCCACAGAAAGAAAGGTTAAATGACTATTACCAAAAGGACAACACCCAGAAAAGCCACTAATGCCAGATCCATCCATTCAAATGAGGCAGAGCACATGTGCTCTACAAAAGTGGTCACAAAGCCAAATGTGCATGTTTTCAGTCTGACCATAGACATGCAGCCAACCAGAGAAGCACAACACATTGAGCAAAATGCAGGAAAATAAACAGATATTGATCTCTGCAGTACATAAAGTAACAGACATGGGCACTTTACAAGGTCCTCACAAGTAAGCTGCTGCCCCATATACATAATGCCACAAAAAGAAAGTGACTGGATTCACTCTCAGTGGGATTTACCCTGGAGAGAATACAATTAACAAACCCTTAAATAAACGGAAGATCTCCTATAAACAGGAAAACACCACCACATGAAAATTATTCAAATTATTTAAAAAACAAAAACAAACAAAACCAACAACAAAAAAAAAAAAACCATAAAAAATATACACAGGCTTTCAGGTTATAATCTCAGCAATTCAATTTAAAATATTTCAATGTTTCAAATAAATAGAAGGGTTACATCACTCCTTGAGACAACCAAACGATTAAAAGTATAGGTTTCATCAGCAGATACAGAATGATGAACTTGACATGTTGTTTCTCAAAGATGTTCTGAGAAAATAACAGGCTCCCTCCAATAGAGTGTTTAAGAGAAGCTAGACCCAATGTATAGTGGTAAATAAAAGCATAAAATTCCCTTTCATCTCAAACTGTTTAATGCATAGGTTTATTGAGTACTGTTGCATGTTCTAAGCACTATTTAATGATTCAAAACTATTCAAAGTTCTTCCAGCATTTTGTATGTAACTAGTTTGTCTTTTTTGGACAAAAGTGCATAAGAACAAATGATCTCCCAGTGTCAATGCTAATTAGTGTGAAAATATGAAAAACAACAGTCCATAAAGGGGAAAAAAAAAATCCTTTTTCTTCTTCTTTCCCTATTTTAAAGCTTAAAACTTGCTGAATTAGGGTATAACCTATTATTGCATTTGATATTGACAGACTGCGTAGTGAGTGACATCACAAACTAAGCAGAGCTGGTCATATGAGGCTCATCTTGTTGCCCAGCCCCACAGCCTGCCTGGTGTTGGTTTTACCCATAATCCCATTGTGCTGTGGTGCCCGGTCAGTTGTTCTGGCAGCAGGCATTCTGCTTGGCAGAGCTCTGGGTCGGCTGCACTGTGATGGGCACTACATTGGAGTTGGGGGAGAAATCGGCATCACCACGCCCTGAAATTTGCCTCTGAGAAACAATGCGGTAAATTGCTGTGTGGGAGAGTGGGAAAGTGGCATGGGGAGAGGAAGGGAAAGACACACACACACACACACACACACACACACACACACACACACACACACACACACACACACACACACACAC
>JAOXYF010000028.1:3787655-3845827 GCA_028565775.1 Sternarchorhynchus goeldii
ACACACACACACACACACACACACACACACACACACACACACACACACACACACACACACACACACACAAAAAGAGACAAAGTGAGTCAATGCTTTCAGTCAGTGCCTGCAAAACCTTCAGGGGTGACTAACTTGGCAGACAATGAAACAAACTTGATTAAATTCAGATTAAGTAAACTGAAATACCACTGTCCAATGTTCACCTAAACCAGAAAGTCATTTTGCAGTTTGGCTAGCACCTTTTTTTAAAACTATCTACATTTTTAGTAAATCATTACAGATTATTTGACCTGAAAACCTTTTGATTCACATGAGATTGTACCAGTCCATAGCTTGAAATTTGCTGCCACCTAATGGTAAAAAATTTTATCTGTGGAAGACTTCATCAAGGTGGAAATCTTGTGCCGTTTAATTGTGCATCATGAATGCTGACCTGTGAGAATTGTCTGGAAGGCCAGCTCTACATTAGAGGAGTCCAAAGCAGAGGTCTCGAGGAATGAAAGCCCATGCTTCTCTGAAAGACACACACAAGGCAGAAAGTACAGCAGATAAAGCATTTTTTAATCATGCTTTTCCAATGGAGATGTGGTAAAGCACTTCATTCGCTGTCTATAGTTCTTAGCACATATTGTGCAATAGTTTTAACATTATTTGGAAGTATCCACTAAACATTGCTGTCTTTGCAAAAGACACAAACAAAACACCGAAAACACTGGTTGAGAATAAAAATAACTTCCACAAGCCAATCTTACATTAGCCTCAGGTCAAAGCACTTCAGAAATGACATGTTTCACATGAACTTCCCTAAACTAACCTGCAAATGCCTTGGCTTCATCTGTAGGTACAGCCCTTAGATGTCGCAAGTCACTTTTGTTGCCAACCAGCATGATGACGATGTTGCTGTCAGCATGGTCCTGCAGCTCCTTCAGCCAACGTTCAGCATTCTCATATGTCAAATGCTTTGCAATGTCGTACACAAGGAGAGCACCCACAGCACCGCGATAGTACCTGCAAGAAAACCACAGCCCTTAAAGTCATTAAAAATGCAGCTCAACCAAACAATGCTAATGCAGAAAAACAATGCATTAAAGGTAAGCCCTGTGTTTCCAGTCACACATGGTT
The DNA here is from genome assembly GCA_028565775.1 of Sternarchorhynchus goeldii. Classification (NCBI taxonomy): domain Eukaryota; kingdom Metazoa; phylum Chordata; class Actinopteri; order Gymnotiformes; family Apteronotidae; genus Sternarchorhynchus; species Sternarchorhynchus goeldii. The sequence continues at coordinate 3,788,778 of JAOXYF010000028.1, forward strand.
GAAAACACCTATGAACACACCACAGCCAGAGGACTTCAACCAAACTGGTGTGAACAATGAATAAAAGCTAGTGTTACCAGTTAGTATGACATCATTAAACATCTCAGAGTACAATTCTAAGCTTGGACGAGCTTCTTCTCCATACAGTCATATTACATGATATCCATGATCAACACACATACTCTTCGAGTCTGGGTTTCACAGACCCACTAAAGAACTACATGCTTGTTATTCTTGAGTGCTGAAGTCCTGCCAGTCATTAAGGGACAATTCTCACGCTGAGGTGATGGCGCGGTACCGCTCCTGGCCTGCTGTATCCCAGATCTGGGCTTTGATGGTCTTGCCCTCCACATGGATGCTGCGAGTGGCGAACTCAACACCGATGGTGCTCTTGCTCTCCAGATTGAACTCATTGCGCGTGAAGCGGGACAGCAGGTTACTCTTCCCAACGCCGGAGTCTCCGATCAGCACCACTAAGGAGAATTCAAGATGGCAGCCAATGAGATTACTACATCAAAGAGGAGGAATGGTGAGCTGGATAGGTTTGCTTTGTTTTAATCTCTTTTAACAACTAACTGAAAAGACACTGGTCAAGTAAAGAAGTAAAGACTGTGCCAAACAAAGTTTACTGTTAACAGACACAATTACAGCTCTTGTTAAACTTAGTTGTGAAATATAGGGTAAGGGTGTCACAATAACTCAACAAATCAGCAAACGTACTAGTTGGGATTATTAGAAATCTCTACTAATATGAGAGGCCAGTTGTATCCACATTAATTTTTTTTCTTCTGTCAGGTACTATAAAGGTGTCACGTGTCAGGTACTATAAAGTGATAAATTGCTAAATGAACATATTCAATAAAGATTCATTTACGTACCAGTGCGCCACTCAATTTTATACGCACATAAAACACCAAAAATTAACTAGACAGCAAGTTGCACATAACCATTAAGAGAATCTGCTTTAACTAACACACACTCAAAAGTTGGTCAACTTGCTATTCAACTGGAACAGGCTCTGTACTTAGGGCCGAGCAGTGTCTTATTAGCAATGAATGACTCATAAGGAGTGCACAAGCAATTTGTAGGTGGAGCTCTTTGTTTAAAATACCCCAAGAAGAAGGTTCAAGGCAACTCAAACACCCACACATCCTGCCTAACAAATCCCTACTTTACCTGGAATCATCAGAAGTCATGTGCAATACCAGTGGAGGATTCAATTCTAATTATCTGGTCTTTTTAACAAGAGATAAGCAAGCAATAATGCATATAAAAGTATCTAAGTGTTCGAGTTCTCCTCTTTTCCAATCTCAATAGCATGTCTGTGTAGGAAACATGCTGAAAAAGAAATTTGTGCAGGTCTTTCCAGTTCTACCACATCTGAGGCCCTTCCGTTTAGGAACAAAGGCTACACATGTTAATTTTCCATCCAGTTGTCTTTGTTACTGCAACTCTGAACGATCAGTGTCATGAATAGGGTAAAGCACTTGGAATACTTTAGCATCATCTACATAAGAGATTTTTTGGAAGCCTAGAAAGTGTGCAAAAATGTAACTGGTTAATTTTACAAACAAGATGGTAGATAAAGCTTAACTATACCATAATGATGTACTGTGAAATTAACTCTATCTAGTTAATTCAAAAGACTTTTTGAAAACAAAAAGGTTTTAAACTCAAAGTGTCAAATGTCATCAACTCTTCATGTGCTCCTGAATTGTACCACATGCCTAAGCCAATACATACCTGTCTTTTGAGTCAAAGTCGACAATAACTAGAGTAAAACTCAGTAAATGGTAAATGCGTACAAGCAGTGACGTCTTGAATGTCAAAGGAAAAAAAATACTACATTCGCAGCCACGACTCTGACTGAACTCCAGGTACTACATATACAGAGTTTAGAGTTTACTGTCTAAAGCATAGTCAAAACTAGCTAGTCAGCATTGTCAGATAGAAGCTCACTAGATATGAAAATGTTACGTAGCACGGCAGCTAGCTATCTTAACTTAACTCAATTTGATTTAACCTCTACTATGACTAGCTTCTGCTAAAGTAAATGAGATATTAAAAGACTAGTACATGAGGAAGCTAGCTAGCTAACCATCACGCTAATTAGACAAGCTAGGTTAGCTAAATACTCACCTTTGAAAAGATAGTCATATTCTTCTTCTCTGCTTGTCATTGCTTCTGGCGTCCTGTCTTGTTGAATTATGAATAACTTGCGAGCACGATACTCTTGGGGGTTGTTTTAGAGAGTTGACACTACAGGAAGATAGCTAACATCAGCTAGCTAATAGCGTCAAAGAAACTTATCATGAAGGTAGTTAACTAGCAAGCTAGCCACCAGTTCAGTCAACTTGCCGGGTTAAAACAAGGAAGTACATGCCGCTATTCACAATCGTATTAGCTATTTATTGTAAAAGTAGCTGTGTCACGGGCCTGAATATAAGCTGCTATGTTAAAATAAAACCACTCAACTCTGTTTAAAGCAAATCGTTGCTATATTGCTTAGTTCGTATGTCTGCGTCACCAAAGTTTCAGTTCTACCTAGCTAGCTAGCTTTGGCCAACTCCTTCCCTGTACTGACGTAATGGCGACATTCAGTCGGTTAACACCCCCCCCACACCCACATTTGATTGGCTTCTTAACTTGTCAGTCTAACAATGAGCCCAAATGACCGAACCTCACGAGTTCTGCAGGTGTGCGACGTCATCGTCACAGGTTTACAGTCGGAAGCATCGTACTACCGGTAACGCTTCAATACAGAAGACAGCAGCTGAAATGCCACGTAGGAGGCAATGATGAGTTCACAATTTTTAAAGGAGGCGAGGACATTATTGAATCACTGCATGAATCACGGCCTACTGTTAGCCATTTCTGCCTTTATAAGAGAAAGTTGCAGTATAATAGGCAGAAAGTTACAGTATAATAGCATTCCCACATAACACAAATCTAATAATTAGTCTTTATTGCTGGAATATTTTTTTAAAAAATGTTTATTCAGATCATTCCGCAATATCCTACAAATGTCTATGGTGTTTGCATTTAGGAATGTTCCTACCCAAAACTCTGAGCTGTGGACTCTGTCCACTCTTCACTAGCCACTGCTTCCTTCAGCTCTCCATTGTTAATTATTTTTCTAATCCTACCGTAAATGCAGAAATTATTCAGTGGCAGAATAATGAACAACGAACAATTTAACCTTTGAGTTGTCGTTGTTTACCTAACTTTAAAACGATGGCGTGAGAAATTAGGCTCCCTCAAACAGACAGTTTAATAGGGTTTATTGAGTACTGTTGCACATTCTAAGCACCATTTAATGATATTCTTGGCATTCATACATTTTGTTTGTAACTATTCTGCCTAATTTTGAAAATGCATAAAATCAATTGATGTTCCAGACCCTTTTGTATTTAGTGTGAAAATATAAGGAATGATACTATGGGTTTCAGAAAAAATGTACAATTTTCTTATTTCTGTCTATTAAAGCTTATCATTTTATTATATAAGGCATACTCAATAAAGCATATTGCATTTCAAGATGACAGGCTGTATAGTGAGTGACTTGAAGGAAGCAGAGTTGGTCATTTACAAATCTAACCTTGGAGCCAAGTTCCATGGCCAGCCTAATGTCTGTTTTACCCATGATCCCTTAGTGCAGTGGCAGCTATTCAGATATTTTGGCAACAAGCATTCTACTTGCCAGAGCATTCCATCAGCTGAAGCATTATGAGTATTACATTGAAACTGGGAAATTTTGGCACTGGTGTGCCATGAGATTTGCCTTACTGAACAATTCAGTCAATTTGTGAGAGAGAGAAAGACAGAGAATGTGTGGGAATATACACTTAAACAAAAAATACTACCATAGCACATTTTAACTAATCTACACTTCTATGATTTTCTATGATAAGTCAGTACTGGCCATTTTATTTGAAAATATTTTCAGATTATTATGAGAAGTCAGTGATTTGGAATTTGCTGCCATCTAATGACCATTATATGAAGACTAGAAAGCACAGCCATGCTGCACAGTGTGCTTTGTGAATTGGTAACCCAGGTTTGAATGGATGAACTATGTCACTATAGACTCACCTTTCTGCTGCCAACACTAAAAGATAAGCCTGTTGCGTTGTGTTTTGATGGTGTGATAATTTATGTTGTGAGGATGTTTTTTTTAATCATGTTATCATGTTTTCTATGAAATTGCACTGTCCCCTTTTAAATAAATGAATAATAATAATAATAATAATAACCTTTCTGCATAGCCCTTTAAAGCCTGTGTTTTTTCAAAAGCTTTCATATTTCGTAGACCAAACAATGCACAACATAAATTCTCAATTTCTCCAAATCAGTTTTGGTCTGATTGTCAGTCTCAGATGGCAAAAGAGGAGTCAAACACAGCATATTTGCTGACTTGCCCTTACAAGTAGCATTTGAGCAAAGGAGAGAGATCACTGATATGACCACTTTCCTGATTGGGAAAGCTGTGTGCCTGAGAGGATCTAAGGGATTTTTTCCTTTCAACATGATTTATTTTTTTTTATATATATAGGTGTTGGGTGAGTGCTAACTGAGACTCTACATGCCAGAACTTGCTCGGAAAGCCAGTTTGTCTCAATGTGCACTTATACCTGCAGCACACCACTATGTAAATTAAAATTGCATTGCAAAATTGCAAAAACATACCCAAAATATATTGCACTTTTTATTTTAACAGAGTAATATGACATTTATCGTTTCTGTTCTTACTCGTGTGAAGGACTGATGTGCTTTTACCAGTCATGCTTAAGGCACAGTGGCACAGATTTAAACAAACTCTTTTTTCTAGAAGGATGGGCTACAACCCAACTAAAATCTCATAACCAATTAATAAGAAAAAGTTACCTGTTACCCCACTGAGTTTATCTGAGTGTGAGTCCAACAATATCAAAAATGTTAACACATTAAAGGTGACGGTTCCAAAGAACGGTCATCACTTAATATCACCAATTAAGGAGGTCCATGTTTGAGAATTTGAGGATTGTGGATTGTACAGGAGATGCACAGAATTCTTGTGATTTTGTGATTATTTAGATGCAAATTTGATTATTTTGAAATAATGTTTTGGTGTGATCCAAAAAGAAATGACTCTAAGACTTATTTAATCAATTTATTTATAATTTATTTATGATCATCAGTTTCAGACAATCAGTTAATTAAACTCTTATCTTAAAGATTTAACAGATTAGTATTAAAAGAAACATTTAATGTGTAGTTTTTAAGTTTAAAACTTAAGGATAAACCTTTTTAAACCTAAATAATAGAAACTCAACCTACAGGATGGCAAAAATTTAAACTTATTGAAATTATGTAACATCTTCCTCACATATTCAGAAATGTATTTTGTTTGAAAGTGTCCATATCAGACTAGGCAAGAAAACATTAATTTAAATTGCTTGTTGAAAATTAATTTAAATGGTTTTTAACCATTGTGAAACTAAATACATATAAAAATACTTTCTCATGATAATCACACAACAGTCACATAGGCTATTGTCACATCAGTCAGCAGAAAGTGGTTCTTTTAAATTTATGATGACTGAGCAGTACACGGCCCTGGATGGACAGGACTCTCCAGTCCCTACTTGATATAAGGGGAGAGAAATCCTCCGACATGCTCCAACAACCACACGCACACTTCTCTCGGTACGGCCATGTCTGCTGTCTCCCTGGAATGTTTTTACAGGTTCCTACAGCAGGGCTTGTTCTCCTCCTGACTATCAGCTGAGCCAATGTTGGGACTGGACAATGACACAGCACTGATTGACCCACGGGTCACCTCTCTGCTGCTTACTTTCTTGTAGATCTCTGCAGAGGCATTTAATAAACTATTATTATAGTGAATATATCATACGTCTCCTGCCCAATTTAAAGACCAAAGCCAAAGATACATAAAATATTCAGAAATATGAGATGACGTGTTGTCAGTATACACGACTTACCTACAAGGACATTGTTGAATGCAGTCTCAACATTTGTGGACTCCAGGGCTGATGTTTCCGTAAACAGCAGTCCATTCTTTTCTGAATATGATACACCATTTGATAAACCATAATGTAACACAACATATTGTTAAGGGTACAGGAATATATGGAACACATGAATAGGAATATAATGGGAACATAAAACACAAAACCATAAGTACATTTGCTGAATCTACACTCTTACACAACAATTAACCAGTTCAAATCTTCCATTAATAAAGACCTATGTGCAAACACATCACTTGTGAATCTTAAATTTAGTACCTGCAAAATCTTTTGCATCCGTGGTTGACACTGCTCTTAAAGATGCCAGGTCTGATTTGTTGCCAACCAGCATGACCACAATGTGAGGATCTGCATGGTCGTAAAGCTCCTTCAGCCAGCGCTCCACACTCTCGTATGTCAGTTGTTTTGAAATGTCATAAACCAAAAGTGCCCCGACTGCACCACGATAATAACTGGAATGGAAGGGCAATTAGAAAGAAGGGGCAGAATCACAATTTGAGTTGGAAAGGTTCTGGATTGATATTAGAACAGATAAGGCATGGAAAGCTCTCCAGTAAGACACCTAAAGAAGATTTTTGCATACAGGTGCACATAAATACAATCAACTGTAAAGCTCAAGTTAGATATTCTCTGGTAGGTTACATTGAAAGAACAAGAGATGATCTATTACAATGGCAGTACACAGATATGAATTTATAATCTATATTCAGACCATTTTCACAGGACTTGATTACTACAATAACCGAGGTTTTAAATGAAAAATTTCCAGCACTTTATGGTGAACTACAACACCCCAGTCTAATGAAAAAAAGGCATATGATTAGGATAATTTTGCATTTCTCTGTTTCAAGAAGGAAAAACCTCTCAGTCTGTGTGGATAAACTGTGAAGAGTAAACAGGCCTCCCATTGCTTTTGTGCCCAGCTGTTGCTGCTACTCACGCGGACGTGATGGCCCGGTATCGCTCTAGTCCAGCCGTGTCCCAGATCTGGGCCTTGATGGTCAAACCTTTCAGCTGCATGGTCCTTGTACTGAACTCTACGCCAATGGTCGTCCTGCTGTCATGGTTGAACTCGTTCTTGGTAAAGCGTGAAAGCAAGTTGCTTTTGCCTACACCCGACTCCCCTATCAAAACCACTGGGAAATCAAATAGAGAGGAGCTCATAAAGCATTTGCACCTAGTATGTGACCCAACCGGAACTGTTTAGTAATGATGTATGGTCGAAAAGTGATTAAGGTGGACTGTCCAAACATTTCATCTGAATGGGGCCGAAGCCATTTGCTGTGTTTGGTAAAAGTTGAACCATTTAAAATGCTTGTCATCATACACTCCCTGTAAAGAATTTGGTAATGACAGGATAATGGATATATGTCCAGACAAGCTAGGGATGTCTGAATATTTCAGAGTTAAAAAAAAAAAAATACACACCCAAGAAAATATTCAGTGAATCCCATACACTGAAATACTAGGCAAATGAATGCCAAGCTGGAAATGCTGAAAAGTGCAAGAATTTCTGAATCAGAGAAATGAAAATAACTGAAAAATCAAATGCCATGGTAAACAGCAAGGTCTTGTATGAGTTTGTTGTGTCAACTGAAGGCTGAATTAATTTTCACCAGAACTGACACATTTGGACTGCCAAACTGCTGAGTGCTCTGCTCTTGAGAACTATGAAAACCACGTGTGATCTCTTACATGCCATCTGGGGGGGGGGGGAAACCACTCTATTTGTTTGAGTCTCTGCTTTTGCAGACAATTGCAAAATCTTATGCTTTACAAAGTATGCTAGGAACAAAAAAAAATCAAACCACAAAACCCCCCCAAAAAACACATTCTCCTTCCTTACTCCATAACCTATCTTGTGCAAACAACACCATGGTTGCCATGGCAAATCAGATCTGTGACCTTGGAACATTTTAAAGAGCTTGTGTATATGTTTTGTGAGAACCTAATCGTGCACAGCACATACATATCTTACACTGGCAAAAAATGGTGAATACTTTGTTGTATCAGGTTTGTATTTTAGGTGTTTTAAATACATTTCATATAATTACAAGCAGTTCTTCCCCTTGGCGATGCTCCTGTGATTTCTATCAAAGAAAATATGCAGCTGTGCCAGTTCTGTCACACTCCCCATGTGACATCTTGCACACCAAAAGCTCCTCACAACCAATGTAACAGTTACTGCTTGACATGCCTATATCAGCATGTTACACGGTGTATGAACTATTTCCCCTCTGGAGACAACCTAAAGGCATGGAAAACTAAATGACAAAAACCTGGCAACATAATGCATCTCTCACACAATCAGAGCAAAGAGCAATAAAAAACCTTTATGCAATAATCTAACAGTAAATACTGCAGGTAGTTTAAATAATTATGGACATGGTTCTTATTTATCACTGGAAAATATTTTATAGCAAGAATATAGTTAGAATGGTGCTTTTTTTTTCTCTGCAAAGCATAACAGCCATTAAAATTACTTCATAATAATGTAGCCATTTGTAAACATATTGGCAATCTCAGAATGTTCTGAGGTCAAGCATGAACACAAAAAGAAAATCAATATATATGTGGATATAACAGAAACTGGATCAGGTAAAATTCAGGTGGCACATTTGAAAACATTTACTAAGATTCCAGCGTTAAGATTTATTTCTTGCGTATTTCCCCTTAGAATGGCCTCAAACGCAGGACTGAATTTCCCAAACAAGAGCAACTTTATGCCTTTCCAGACTAGGAGGAAAAGAATAACATTAGCTATAAAAATTGGTGGAGAAGTTTAAAACGCACCTTTAAAGACAAAGTTGTAGGCCTCGTCTGACCCCATTCTCAGTCCTTACATTAGTTCCTCTCTCTCAAAATCTGAACAAGTTCATAAGTAAATGTTCCAGTGTATGGAATGGAAAAAAACTAACAAAAAAAAGCTAACAAAACACTCCCACAGCACCAATTCACTAGATGGAGAGCAAAAGTAAAAAGAATGACCGCACTAGATATGATTTAGTCTACAATTGCACCTAACTGAGTGTATGTTAAAGACTTCACCTGTTAGAACAAGGAACTGTCTGTAATGTTTGGCTATGCACTTCCGCTGACAAGTGCACTGGTGGGAGGTGGGGTGGGGTTGGGGCGTGACGCAATCACAAGCAGGTTGAACGAGTATGAAAAGCACAGGTGCAGTTATATGAAACGGGCTCTTGTGCTGCACCTGATTGACCAGTGACAAGACAGGTCAATGGAAGCACCACCCAGTTCTCAGGTAGAACCAATCCCTGAAGAGTGTATCCAGAACAGGAAGACATTGTCCTTAGCTTGAAAGAGCTCCTCCCTAACTTTAATGACTTCTACTATTATGTGGAAGTTTCATACTTTTAGTTCTACATAGATGAAAAAAAACATTAACCAGAAAAAAAAAAACTTACATCTTAATGTGAACCATTATGGTAGTTATTAGTGCTTTAAAATGCATGCTTCTCGTGCAAAAAGATCATCTAACAGGCTGTGAAAGTCACTGTCAAATACTTAAACCCAGGATGAGCATCTAACCCATTATTAAAGGTAAATCATTCTACAGTACAGTATTAGTACTAAATGTGACCCAGATTTGTACGCAAAGTAATACCAAATGAGGAATCAGGGAAAGCCTATTCACCGAAGAGTGGCAGAACACATTCATCTGCACCTTTCTTGTCACACACTCAGCACCCCTCCCACCCCCATTTTTGATGTCACAAAAAAGAGCACATCTTGGGTAGAATAATTACATCAAAAAATATTTCTTACATGGCAACATACAAGGAAACTGCCTTGCCTGACACATAAAGAGAATTTGGAAAATGTTGATATTGTCACAACGTTTTTAACTTCCTTATTCAGATCACAATCATTTGTTCCCATCCTGTCTGGTTTACAGGAAAAGCACATTTTAACAGGACATCCTCATCTTTTTCTTCTTCAGTACAACACATACTTAGAAGAGAATGGTAAACATTTTAAAAACTGGACTAATGTTTAATAAATGTTTTGTCTCGAATTAAGCAAAATTTTGATTTCAGAGATTATTCGTCCTGATGGAAAATTTTGTGGTTCATAACAATTTACATAAATTATCCACCAATAAACGTTCTATAAGATTTTACAGAAACTAAAATAGTTTCCTATTGTATCAAGCAGAATGGCAGTTCTCTTAGTTACAGGAAAATTTGACTTAAGTGCCAATATATTCTATTTTGCTGTTATTATCTATAACATAATGTTAAAGATTCTCTAATAGAATGTTGTTGCTTGTGCTGAAAACACTCAGATACTTTCTACCATCAGGTTACATCTCCCAGCACCCCATTCATTTTATTATCAAACTTTCAAAACAGAACATGTTTTGTCAACAGAGAATCTTCAAGTAATATATAAACAATGAATATATAACAATGTAATCGGAATAAAAGCAGTATGGTATCAATATACATAAATGCAAATTTTATTTTTCACCATATATTGGCATTTGTAAGTCACTGTCTTTGGGGACAATGAATTTCAGAAGAATCTGGATTGCATCATATAATTTACAGGTGAACTGCAGTTACGTGCAACGAAAAGGTACCAAGAAAGACCAGGAACAAGACATATGAAATGAAGGAAAAGGACAATATGGTGAGTCAACAAGATTCTCATTCATTAGTATTTCTATTCACACTTCACAGCATAGTCACACTGTTAGCAAATCTGAATTTACGTAAGAAAACATAAAATTCAGCAAATAAATAAAGCCAGAAAGAACAGATTTTCACAAAATCAAGGTTAAATGTTCCTGACACATGATTAAGTCCTGGGGAAACAAGCATTTTTAGATTCAATATCCTATGAAGCTGCCACTTGAGTTAAAGGCTCCTGAAGGTACTCCACCAAAGCCTCTGCCTACAACACACAAAAGAAGGTGTGATTCTTTCAAACACCCACACACAGACATAATGGTACATTAACAAGGTTTATGACACCATTATTTGTGAACAATTTATACCTTACCTTAGCTTTAAGCATTCCAAAGCCAACAGTCTCCTTGGCATACATGCACAGTAATAAGTTTGCCACACGGGTAATAGCAACTCTGCCTTCCTGCAATTGCAGACAAATAATTGGAAGCTTTTTATATTCAGTGCAAAAACACACATTTTATTGCACACAATGTGACAGCATGCCCATCAAGCCTATAGGTACCGCCTTAGAATAAGACATATACAAGATGACAGTAGCGTGAGTAGCGGGGTTAAAGGGACAAAATCCGTCTTAGCTTTAATTAAAGAGATCAGTACGCAACTATGCGGCTGAATGCGTGATTGCGTTTGAAGCTACAGTCTAGATGTTTTCACGCTTCCTCTTTCTTTAACCTGCAACGGGGCCTAGGCACCGAAAGAACAAATTGCAGAGCTGGGTACAACGGAAAATGCAAGCAAATCTAAAAACATTCACTAACGTTTGATGTGCGTGACTGTGTCAAGGCCCTAACGCTACGCGTTACTTTCCATCATTGTGCCAAAACCTGCACTCTTACCATACAGTCCATCAGTATAAACTTCAGTTTATCCTCATTGAAGGCTTGATGACCATTTTTGTCGTAGGCTGCCCAGATGTTGCTAGCGATAGCTGCAGTAACTCGTGCGTCCGTGTCCCCGTAACCAGAATACGCCAGGAGTGAACCTTCGTTATTCAATAATCTAGAAGGCGGAGGAGAATCTTCGATTAGCTAAACAACTAGCTTTTATAAAAGCAAGACTGAGCCAACGGCTTTTAGCGAGTGAAAAACCTGGTTACAGAATAAATAATAAAACAAGGACAATTTAATATAAAAAATATTTACATTTATTAACTTTACCACTTGAACATCCACAAATCGATACTGGAGACTAGCTAGCTAAATACAATTTAGGTTAGTTGTTTTGCCTTATAGTTAGCTAGCAAGTTAACTGTTAGCTAGCCAAAATATTAGCTATAACTGCAAATAAAAAAATACTTACAATGTGCTTTGAACTCCACTTGTATTTGCCTGACTAAGAACTTGAGTAAGTGCTTTTGGACGCAACATAGCTGTGCTGCAAAAAGGTCAAACTTAAAATGCTCAAAACTGCTGCAGATTTCAAGATACTAGGAAAGCTATGATTGCCTGCTAGCTAGCTAGTTACACCAAACTTTCATGGACATCAGCTGACACAGTACCTGAAGCGTCGCCAACACCACCGAATGGAACTGTGGGGCCTGTAGTTTGGAGGTAGGTGAATGCAAACCATTGTCTACTGTGATAATACTAGATTACTTGTTTCAGTTGTATATGCATGCAGAATCAGTTTACCTCTCGCTTCGCGTAACTACGGAAAATGATCGAAAAAGCATTTAACTTACAACGTATACTAAAATCAGTCCAAGACTGGACACAGTACATTAATCACGTGGATACTGACCCTAGTAACCACTGCATTAAAAACAACTACGTGCGCGCTCGAACTGATCACTTTCTTAGGTAAACTTCTAATATATAGCAGTCTATAAGAGTAAAATGTCCAACTGAAGCTTCTGTGCTGCCGTGCAAAATTTGTCAGCCAACCTCTAACCTGTTCATTATCCGTCAGTTTTTGACCACAGGACCACTGTATTCTCAATACAGCATCAACATGGTAATATCAGAGTTGAAGGTACTGAGCAGATACTGGCACTGAAAAAGGACTACAGAAGGGCTAATACATTTTTTTTAGGTTTGGATCATATGTGGTCTTTGAAATGCCTACTGAATTTAAAGAAATATATTTATACTATTATAAATGTAATCTAAATAATAAAACAATATAAAAATGAGTTACATTTAGTACTTGTATTCTCAAGTGGAGGTCTTGATGTGAATTTTTTTACAGCATGCAAATTTTTTTTTCTTTTTACAACCAACTGTAGAGTTTCAAATTTTATTCAAACCTATACTACTGATAACTCCATGTGTACTGTAAAATGGCTCTCACTGAAGGCTTTTTTCTCAGGCTTCAAAAAGGAGCACTACCAAATCCACAATGGAAGACAATCTTTAACATAAGAGTATCAAATCATGGATCAAATCTACCATACATGCTGGCTCTGAACAAAACCAGCAGTTTCTGGAAACTAGATTTTTTTTCCCCCTTGGGAAAACAGTCCCACATTGTATTGTGGAGAAATGCAAACAAACGAACAAATCAACATGAGTATCTAAGCCATTATTAATGGTAAAATATTCTAGAGCATTACTACTAAGTGTGACCCAGGTTTGCACATGAGGTAATTTCAAATGAGGAAACAGGGAAAGTCTATTCATTGAAGAGTGGCAGCACACATCATTCATTAACACATTTCTTGTCACACACTCACCACCCTCCCACCCTTTTGTATATTTAAGTTTAAACCTGGTTTAAAATAAAACATACCAACTCAAGTACGAGTTCAGATTATTGCAATGTAATTAATCAAATAAGATGAAAGAGTGGATCATTAACTTGAACGTGCAGCAAAAAAAGCAAAGTTGAACACAATTTAATTCACATCAAAACTCAACTGTTAGTTCCATTAGACTGATGTTGGTTAGCACTGAGACTGGTGCACAGAAAAGCTAGCTTCATCACTTTCATGCTGTTGCCAGGTTTGCTGCCAGATCAACTGTAGTATGATGTATCCAGTAAACAATGCATGTCTTTTCCACGCACTAGAGTACTGCTATGTCAAAGCATAAAGATATGGTCAAAACAAATGGTGCCTGCTTTCAGCATTGCTTGTAAGCTGAGAAATATTTTATTGATGCCTTGTTACAACCTTACCCCATAACCCACAAGCTTTTACCGGCAGTTCATTCACACTCCAAATAAAAGGCAAAAGACTAAAGAGATGACAGTTATCTTGAATCGCACTTCCAAAATTCATTCCTCTCTAAATAGTTGAAGAGTAAGCGATCATCTGCATGAGGTTGTTATAATTCTCAAAACAGGGATTCCAACATCTTCCTCCATTAGATTTCAATTAACAATGTCAAATGAGAAGAATGTGTTTAAAGAACTGTGAATTGTGGAACGGTGGTGAGGGAGTAAAAGGTGATCTCTACATGTCTGCAATAAATACTGATTTAGTCAGGCATGATTTATGAGACAGAGAGAAAAATTAAGTAAACTGACCATCCTCATGAAAGACAAGGGTTCCTCTGTCCTAGGAAATCAATTTTAAGTTTTTCAACTCCCCGAAACCATGAAGTAGTGTCTCAAGTGAGTATGTGTCAATTATAAGGAATGATAACCTACACTTGGTTCAAAGAAGCACTGTCCCATTGTGTTAGGGGACGCAGTCATAAATGAAAGAATGTTTACCCTTTTGTCATTCCATTGTGTTCTCATTTTTTCATTTTTTCTTTCCGGTCTAAGAATACGAATTTGAAAACCCCAATTTCCTATAATTCTCAGATCAACCGCGCAAAATAAAGAAGCAAATGGAATTCAGTCTATTGACGACAGGGAGATGGGGTGGGGGGGGATGGGCTTGTCAGATATTATGTGATGGACCGTGTTCATGTCTCGTCTGTGATTCGCGTCCTGGGCCCCAGGTACGCGTGCGTTGGCGCCCCCGCCAGGACGCTTTAAGAGGGCTGCGAGCCAAGAAGTCTTTCGATGGCAGCGTTGATGTCGCCCCCTGTGGCGATGAGGGCCTGCAGGTTGGCCTCCCTATTGATGAAGCCCATTGCGCTCAACTGCTCCAGCTGCTGCTGGAAGCGTACCTCCGGAGTCTGGCTCTGCGAGGACAGAATGGGTTAGAAACCAAGAACACCTGTGTCTACCTAAACTAGATCATTATTATTCCATTGCCCTCTTTATTCACTGTTAGCCATTTTAGCCATTATATGGCAAATTGGGTATCTTTTCTAAGCTCGCAATTCAGAAGAGTGTCAGCTGTACCGATGCACTGCCTCCAGCGAACATCTGTAACATCTGCTGCATGAGCTGCTGCTGAGTGGGATTGGCTCCAGCAGCAGGGGCGGAGCCTGGTCCAGAGGAGGGGGGCGGAGGGTTCTCAGGAGTCACGTTAACTCCTGTGGGGATCCCACCAGGAATCCCGGAAGCAATCAGACTACAGCCAAAGGAGAAACAACATAATAGATCGGTTCTTCTGGTTTGCACTTTATTTTTAAAAATGGCCTTGAAATCATTCTTGATGTTTATAAATTACATAGTTTGTGCTTGCTATGCAGGAGACCCTCAAAAAAAAGCAACGCATTGCCGCAAGTAGGAGTGGAGACTGTCGTTATGTCTCAACATGCTTTTCTTCTAGAACATTGACCACTTTTTTCATGAATGAGACATTTAGACCAAATACAGAAAGTCTATAAGCATAAGCGACTAGTGAGCTAATGCTGCAATACCATTATGCTATTTGTTATTTCATTATTTAACAGATTTTAAAATCTCTCTTAAAACAGATCATAGCTGAAAATGTTTCAACATGCTGTGCATCTTCCTTGTAAGCAACCCAAGAAAAAACAGATACTGCGATAATGTTAGATATCATTCATATCACGTGTTAAAAAAGTACCGGCATATCGTATTTCTGCTATATTGCCCATCCCTAGTTTCAAGTAACTCGGGCACAATTCAATCAAATCTCTACCTGAGAAGGAAGTTTTATTTATCTGTAATCAATCAATGAAAAGGAAATGGCTCCAATAAAGAGGACGTGTGCTCTGGTCATTTCCACACAGCACTGAGTACTGCATTACTGGAAGGTGACCTGGTTTTTGAGGGCAATAGATACAAACCTGGGCATAAGTCCTGGAGCTTCGGTCTGAAGGGTCTGCAAACCTTGCTGGATCTGCATCAGAGCCTGCATCGCCCGTGGGTTCGTCATCGCCGACAGGGCTTCAGGGTTCTGCATCTGAAAACCAAGAGTCACAGCTGAATCCATCCCTGAAACAACTAAGATGCTGGGGACTCAAACATGAACATGGGTAACTGGAAGACTATTGAAAAAATACGTTCATAGCAACAAAAACCATGTCGTCTCAATGTCAAACCTTTGTTTAGCTTACTGTACAGTAAAATCACAATACATTTTTTTTTTTTTTTATCTCTATTGATCATGCCCATTATATTCAACTACGTTTTATTAAAATGCAGATATGACGTATTTTAATATGGTAAAATATTAAAGCAAAAAGCAACTGGTACAAGCAAGACACACCTGCTGTAGAAATACAGGTAACTGGTGCCTCATCTGCTCCTGCAGCTGAGGGTTTCCAGCAAAAAGAGGGTTGTTCATCAAGACCTGGAAGAGTACACAGGTCAACAGTCCTTTACTGTAACCAGACACTGATTATGCGAAACTCAGCTCTACAACAAGACATGCCATAGGGTTTTTCTGAATTAACCACATTGGCCAACACTCATGTGACTACCAAATGATTTAAACAAACCAAATCAAAACAAAACAAAGCCAGCAACAGCTGATCAGGAAGCTTGTGTTTGTACAGCTCTAGCTGGTGGGCACCAAGTGCAACGTTAGACTCTTCAGGTAGGTGAGGAAGAAGTATGGACCTGTGAGGCAACCTCGGGGTTCTGAGCCAGGGACTGCATCATATTACGCATGTAGGGGGCAGAGAGCATGTTCTGCATCAGCTGGGGGTTCTCCGAGATCTGCTGCATCAGGCTCTGCATACCAGGGGTGTTGAATATACCTGTACAAGCAAAATGGGGAGCAAAAGGAGAAAAACGGGACAACGTTAAACAGCCGTTTAGGCCTAGAACAGTCCAAAAAGCCGTGGATAAAAGCATCATTACGTACAGCATTATTAGCTGACGTTATTAATACTGAACTTCTCAAACAAAAATTAGACATCAGTAACAAAACGTGCGGCAAATTCATAAAACATCACAAGAATTAACTTGATATTAAACAGGAAATTTGAAGCAGCATTGTGACAGGCTTCCTCAGTCACAAATGTGGATTTCTAGTATATTTCACATGATATATGGTGATACCACATTTTGTCCTTATTTGCGCATGATCAACTCAGTAAACCATGTTGTTCTCCTTTTGGTGAAGTTATAAATGCATTACATTTTTATGCAAGTTTTCAATGTACCACTGTTCTCACGATTGGAGTTACATCATCATCCGTCTCTTAGCACAGGCTTAATATGTATGGCCTAATTTACATGTTGATTTAGAAATTTGAATTCACCTAGTTCACTTTTTGAATCTGGCCCATGTCTACAAATATAATAATAATAAAAAAAAAGATAATACACCAGGTTTTTGTACATCTGAAATCATCAGACATGGTAGTACTAGTGGTGGTGGTGGGTACCATTTCCCAAGGTAGAGGACCCAATGCCCAGGGGGTTGGAGACGCTGGGCGTGGTGGAGCTCGTGCTGGAGGTGGTTGTGGTGCCAGTCGCAGCAGAACTAGTGTCTGGGGGGCCCCATGGATTTGGCAGTGGCTCACGGTTTTCCGTCCGGGATGGCTGTGCTCCCGAGCTGTCTGCATTAACCCCCAAGGCTGAGAAGGGATTGTTTCCAAACTGCACAGAAAAACCGAATGCATGTCATCTCCCCCCAAAAACGAACAACTCAATGACAGACATAGAAAACCAAACACTACTTCCCTGCTTGCAGCATACATGAATTTTGCAATTACCAAACCCTAAAGTAGCTCAAAAACACTTATTCATCTTGTAGCAAAAGTTCCAATAAAATAGTTTTCTAAAAAATTACTTATTTTCATAATGAAGCAAAAGAGAAGAAAAAAGGTTTTCTAGACCTGCTCGCGTGCAGCACTAAACATAGGCTCCTGAATATCCGTGTACATCCTCCGTAGAGCATTGTATCCCCCGGGGATGCTCTCCAAGTTGCTAAGCGCCCGGTCCTGGTTACGCATCATCTCCTGCATCATGGCTGGGTTCCGTGCCAACTCCATTGTCTAAATAAAGGCAAATGATTCACTTGATCTTGTATGAACTGCATATATTTCCAGTAAAAGTGCAAAAATGTTCTTTACCCAACAAGTTGAGCATTCTTCTTTAAGCGTTATATACAAAGGTATGAAAAGGATGCTTGTGGCTCCCCCCCGCCCTCTCCCCACATCACCATGTTCTATTTTATAGTTTGATCTCAAAGACAAATTATTTCAGGTACATATATTAAATACTTAAATAAGTATATATTTGAATATATTTTAACATCCTGAGTTCAGTACATAGCAACTTCTATGTTAAGTCAGGTTTCAAAGTGAAACGGCAACAAACACCGGAGGGTGAATATTCAAACCAAACACTACCTGTGGGTGAAATTTGAGCTGCTACTCGATTGTCAATTGTTATATGAAGATAACAAAAGTTCCTGTTGCTAGTGCAACAGTTCCTAAACAATCATGGGTACACAATTAAATGTGTATAATAAAGGAATGTTAAGCTTTCTTTGTCACTCATGCCAAAACAGGCACACTATCAACAAGATATATCACACTTTTTGAAGTATAAATGCCATGCATGTTGGGTTCATTTTGGTGCAAGCTACCATCTTAGAACCTTACTACAGTAAAAGAAACTGACACCAGACAATCTGCCACAGCGATTAAAAAAAGGCTCCCGAAATAAGCTTGCATTAACAGTAAGACAGCCTCTCTCCCTCCCCGACCTGTCTCATCAGCTCTGGGTTGTTGAGCATGTGTGAAATCTCAGGGTTGCGTTCCATGAGCTGTTGCATCTGCGGATTGGCCATAATCATCTGCCTCATCAGGTCTGGGTTGGACATCATGTTCTGGACCAGAGGGTTCTCCATGATCTGCGAGAGCATCTCTGGGTTGGACATCAGCTGTCGCTGCATCTGCTGCTGCAACTCCATGAAGTTGGCAGAGCCCATGCCAAGGTTAGACAGGCTAGAGAGGTCACCGAACCCAGCTGAGCAAACGAGGATGCAAACACAAGAAGCAAGGAAGAGGAATTGGAGAGTTGAGGTTATGCAGAATTCTTTGTATACAGGAAATCTTCTTAAAATCATTAACCGATATTCAACAGTCTCATTATACATAAAGTGCAAAAATAATACAAATCTACTAAAGTTTTATTTGCAGATTTAATGAAAAGGAACAAAAAACTATGTAATTTAAATAATTGTTTGCCAATTAAAGTGAGTGCACAGGCTTCTTAAAGTTAATTCTCAAACATCACTGAAAGACAATCACATGATATTGCATAATTATGCAATACATTTTTTTCTCCGTCTATTGCATTTCACTGCAGGTTGTACCGTGTATGACTATGTATGTGACAAATAAAACTATGAACTTTGAACTGTCAAAGGTGAAATATCACTTTAAAAAAATCAATGCATTTGCAATAAATTCAAATAACAACCTTCAGCAACCCACCCTCCAAAATGAAACAACTGACAGGTCATTAAGAAGTCCCCACCCAATTCTGCAGATTCCTACTTTCATTTTCAATTAAGAGAACTGCTCAAGCACTGAACAGCTCTCAGGTTTATACCCTTGTAAACTTGTTAAAAGTGACTGGCACTCACTAAATAAGTTGGCTGGCTGTGAGGTGGCTGGAGACGGCCCACTGCCCTGCGATGTGCCCAGGTTGACACCTGGGCCGGGGTTAGCAGTACTTGCATTGCCGCTGTTCACCTGTGATGCGCCAGAGGTGGATGAACCAGCTGAAGAGCTTGCGCCTGCGGCCCTGAAGTGAGGAGAAAAAAAATAATAAATCAACGGAATGCGAGTTACTGCACAAAGTATGCATTGCTAAAAGCACAAATATTGCTTCCCACACCCCAATCATATGACCTGCTCCAGATAAGAGTACTAACAAAACAAACAAACAAACAAACAAAGGCACCGCCACGTGGTGTGATTCTACAGGTAGGAAAGTATTATAAACATCTTACTTTTGTGCTGTTTTGATGACGAGGTGAACGGTGAGGCCATCCTTTATACCATGCTGACTGAGTGTGTCTCCATCTTTCAGGATTTTACCAGCAAAGATCAAGACTAACTGGTCCTGCTTTGCTTTGAACCTTTTGGAGATTTCTTCTTTAAACTATAAATAAGGAATATGTTCATGTTAAATTATTTTTTAACAACCATTAGATTTCAGCAATTTTCTAATCACTATCTTATTCTGCAAGAAATACTGACCCCCTGAGGGTTAAACAATAAAGACACACAAAATGGAGGGGCTGTAAGGAGAAGCTCTGAAACCCTTCTAAGACTAAGAGCTAAGGTCTAAGACCAGAACTAGTGTGTTGTGTTAGAGTGTTGTATGACTCAAGATGAAAGCATTTATTTATTCAGAGTAAGGTAAATGCAACATTTGGATACGGATACAGACACTACATATCAAATCTACCCTATCACAAAAAATATTTTTATTAAATGTACACTACAAGGATTCTAAAAATTTCTAAAAAAAATTATACACCTGTGCACACCTGAAAGTTCCAGCACAAAGTGTAAAAACGACCAATTTCAAATTGGACGTGTACTTGCTGTCAAACGATGACTATTTTGAACAGTAAACTTTATACTGGTAAAAAAAAAACAAAAAAACAACAGGTTACTTTGTAGCTATACAATATTGCACCTGAAGCCCTATACGGTGATACGCTTTCTTCTGCATTACATTGTAACTCAAATACAATTTGTTTAGACTTTATACAACAGCCAGCATGGTTTATTTGAAGCTTAATATTGTAATCAAAATAGCAAATATGACCATAGGTCAATTAATCGTTTTTGCATGTGAGCAGACAAGTATTGATACGTACAGTAGTTAAGTGACCATAATACATCTAAAGTACCAGACACGTAATTTATACTGAAATATCGAGATTTTAACCCAAACAGTGCGAAGCTATAAACACATGCGAGAAAAAAACCACATTGGCTACTCTTCAAGTAAAAACTAAAACAGTGTAGTTAAACTAATTTATCCTTGTACATAGCGAACCTAGCTAGCAACATAATTACACCCAACATCGAAAATGACCAAGATAAACAATCAGTCAAGTCCCACAGCTAGAACCTTCTATAAGCCATCCGTTTAGCTAAGCTTAGCTAAAGAGCTGGCTAGCTATTTACAGTTAGCTAGCTAGCTAGCTAGCCAGCTAGCCAATCTGCTTTTGCGTCTACGAGTACGCAATCAGAAACCGCCCTGACGAGATAAATAACACAATATTACAGATCACATCCTCGGAACACATCACAAGGAAAAATAGCGTTCAACAACAACGGTCATAAACTACGAAAAAGCAATCGAGCCCACCAGCCTATTTTACTAGGAACGAAGAACCCTCCCATTGGCTGCCGCCATAGCCGGCTACGACACTGCGATATGCGATGGCTATAGGCAGAAAGCTAAACTCACAGCGTCATGCCAAGTTCATTTTATTTTGAACATGACTACTATAATAATACCAAACAACTTACCAATATACATGTAGACATCAACTCATACTGTGTTAACTGGCAATAAGATGTATTTACATGCGAGTTACCAAGCCATTACTGCCAGAAAACTGTCTTGAATTTATTGTCGTCGTAAGCTAACCTCAGATAGCTTGCTACCTTAGCTAGTTAGCTAGCTCACCGTTTCGGTTCAAGAAGCCATTCATGTCGGACAGCTGACTGACAAAAACAATATTACTTATTGGTTAACTCAAGATACCTGTGAGACAGAGGCATCCTCAGAAATTGCTATTTCTTCCTTATCTTTAGGTGTTTTTACAGTAACCATAATAATGGTCCCGCTAGTGGCAGCATTTTCTTCGGTGTTCCTTTCCACGGCAGGATCTGTGCCGCTGTTCTCCGCCATTTTTACTCCTCTTTTGCTTCATTACATCATCGAACTAACAGGAATCGAAAAAGAGTTCGACAGTGTTACGTATACAAGCGAAATTATTAGAGCGCCCTCAAATGGCATGCCACGTCATGATTTTTTTTTATTTATTGATAAAATTTGGCTATGAAAGAGCATAATGGAATATCAAATAGCAAACTGATTTATTTTATACTTTAATATATAGGACCCTTGTTGATTTAGGTAACAAGAATAAAATAATTAAATTTCAGGTGGTAAAAATCACAACAAGCAGAAAAACTGGAAAGTTTTTTGATAACTAGAATTTTTGAAATACCATTTAATATTCACAACATAACTTATTCAGCATTTATTATATTGTCTTGACATTCAGCATTTATGAAAAACATGCCATTTTTAATAGCCTACAAAAAAAAAACCCTAAATAGCAAATAGTGACCATATGATGGAATGCTGGTTATGGATGTGCCATGACAAATCTAAAGGTTGTATGACTGCAGAAAATGGGGCAATGACCTACAAAGTGTATCATCCACTGTCGAGGGCAAGACATACAACCAAAGACCTCCATGGATGAGCTGATGAAAGAGTGCGTCAGTCATATGGGAGACATGGTCAGTGATCACCACGGAAGCTGAGAAGGTGCCAAGCAAAAATGGAAGGAACTGTGTTAAAGAACAACAACATGTATAGAATCCTGTGTAACCTCAATCTAGACTCATAAAGACATAGTGGTGAACCAACCAACTAAACATCATGATTGTAGGTAAATGCAATGTAATAGATATGGCAGTCCCAAGCAGTGGAAGAATCCAAAGGAAGGAATATGAGAAGTTGGAAAAATACAAAGGACTGAAAGAAAATAGAAAGAGTGTGGAAGGTTAACACCAAGATTGTCCTAGTGGTGATATGGGCACTTGATGCTGTGACACCTAAGTTGGAGGAGTGGCCCCTGGTCCCAGGAATCACATCAGTCTCAGGTGTTTTTTACTCACAGGCCATTTCTGTGTGAACACTATAACACTATACTAATCCTGGGCTTCATTTGCTCTCAGAGCAGTGTAAAACTGTAAACCTGGGAGAGTGTTGTGTGTGAAATATCAAGGAGATTAGCAGTTTCTAAAAAACAAGGCAAGTCCATTATGTCCTTATATGATTTCATGCTCTGTATTTCCCATGTCTCTGTTTACCTTTTCTTTATCCTGAGTTGAAGCTCTAGTTTGTAATTTCTGTATTGCACAGCAAGAAAAGAGCAATACAGGAAATATTTGTCATTTTGTATGAGCAAATTTGAATATTTTTCTTGCTATAGCAAGTATTTATGATAAAATGTTTTTAGTATACAATCCAAGTACAAGATACACGAAACAAAAAAGTACAGATAGAGTCTAAAGACCTTGTGACCCGTGTCTGCTTGATTTGATCCATAATGCTGCTGATGCATGATTGGAGGCTTGAACAATTAAACAAACGTAGTGAATTCAAACCAGAAGAAACATAACATGTAAAAGTCTGTCCTTCTACCAAGAACAGATCTCCAACCGCAGTATCATACAGCGATAGTATCCTTTGACGAAGAGATGAAATCTGCAAGTAAAAACATTAATAGTAACAATACAGTGCTTTCCCAGCATGGCTTCAGATATCCATTCTTTATATTTTGAACCTTACTTCATTTAGGGTTAATATCTCACCTGAAATATGTACAATAACCTTCAATAACCGATAAAAGAACAATGGCAAATGTTATCAGCACACAGAGGACTCAAGAAGTGGTTTCATTCAGATGTGGGTCTCCTTAGTCCAAGGACCTTGTAAGTACAGTATTACACTAATGTATTGTGGAGGCGTACAACCACATCACCTACTTTATCAACATGTTTCTTTATTCTTTATGCCTGCCAACGTCATCAACGTCATTGCATGGCCACGCTTTCAACTACGGAAGACCACTGAATACATAACATACATGCATATACTTTACTGTGCAAGTTTTACCTGAATTTCTACAGCAAAAAACCCAAACCACTGGAAAGGCTAAAATTATCAAATTATAGGCAAGGGCTAACGATTGATTCCAGTTTTGAAGTATTTTGATCATTTCTGACCATTTACATACACATAATAATATACACAGTAACATGAATTTGCATTTTTTTAAATTCCATAGTGTATTTTAACTATTAGCCTTACAAATGAACCAATTTATGCTATTTAATATATGCTCTTATCCAGAGCTATTTATAACAGTATTTAGCTGTCTACTCTACAAAAATACCCTTGATGATCATAAGGTATTGATGATTATAATACACACATGTTTGACATTATCAAATTGTCCTTACACTAGTTCCTGTGGAGAAAAAAATTAATTGCTGTAAAATTGTTTTGCACAGAGTGCACTGCAAAGTACCACTGATCATGCCAAAACCAACAGTTTACACTTTGTTAGTTGGAAGGCTGGTATTGTCTGTACACGCCCTACATCACACCCTACTTCAGCAGAGTACATAAGGGACATTTTCCTCTAAATTCAGTGACAAATCCAACAGCAAACCTGAGGAACCAGTATCGACTCTGAGTGAGTGTATTTTGTTTTATACTTTTTTAAAATCTCAAATCTTGAACTCTCAAATCAGATGGGCTTATTTACAAAGCATTAAGTAACATCAGGTAAAGTATTTGTGTAGATCAAAGGTAATTTAAAAAATATAAAATTTAATCATTCACGTTATGTGTTTGCAAATCATGTGTCATGTTGAGTCCCGGAGAGCTGAAATAGACGACGCCGGACTCCAACGTACGTTAGTATAAAACTGTTTATTTTTCTGTTTAGAAAACAGACAACAACGCTTACCCAAGACGAACACAAACGACAACGAACCAAAGACCGACAAAGACTCAGTGACAAGCACACGCTTACATACACACACCCTAACAAGACTCAGGTGAAACGAATAACACTAACGAACATTCACGAACACCAACAGTCACTCACGAACGCTACCGAACATATACGAACACAACACGCACTCAACGTACCACGCAACAACGTGCACAGACACACCCTCACACGAACACACTCACACAGAAACAAGACAGGGGAGGCGGCCAGGGCGGCCACCGTGACATCATGGGTCTGCACAATTGAATCTTTTATGTTTTTGTACTTTTTCTGTAAATTTCTGTACTAACATATTTTTTTTTCATTTAGCCTTTATATTGAAGGTGATGATGGAGAGGAAAGCTGAACAAATGTGTGTGTTATTACTTATTCTGTGAGTATGAAAAGGATTGGCAGGATTTTAGGGTTTCTTTGCTTATTCATTAATACAGTTATTATAGTTTTGAAAGCACCTCAGTTTTGCTCACATGATGTCATAACATTGTTTTTCTTTAGGGGAAAATGTCAGTGATTAACCTAGAAGTTCACATTTAACCTATTTATTTGTGACTGTAAAAGACAAAAGCATCTTACATTAATGATAAGGTGTGGTAAGGAAAGTAGAGGTTGGCCATGCAGTTAAGCAAACATTCTTCTGCTAATCAAACATACAACTGACCCATCCATTCTCCAGGCTACTTCAGGGAGAAGCCAAAGGACAAGGTTCGAGGCAAGCATTCAATGACGGGAAGAAACTCCAGCTCCCTGGGGACTACAAGGTTGACTGGATGAAGACCCTGGATGATAGTCGGCCCCTTTCCCAGATTACCCTACCTGGGACCCATGACACCATGGCTCTTCATGGGGGCCCAGCTGCAGAGTGCCAGGCCTGGAGCCTGGAAGACCAGCTGAGGGCTGGTATACGTTACTTGGACCTCCGCGTGTTTGCATTCGAAAACACTCTGTACCTCATGCATGGTGTGGTTTATGAGCATTCGTTATTCACCACAGTCCTTGGTACTCTTAAGAAGTTTTTGTCAGAGTTTCCGAGTGAGACTGTTCTTCTTCGTGTGAAACCAGATTTGGTTGATAAGGCTAAAGTTCAGGGGATGGTTCAAAAGATCATAGAGAATGATAATAATGTGTGGATAAGGTCAACTATACCACACGTTGGTGAAGTAAGAGGCAAGCTTGTCTTTGTACAGAAAGATGACTTCAAGCTTGGCATTCCTCTACTGGAAACTGACACCAAGGGTGACTATGAAGTTGTTCACATTGAGAAAAAAGAGCAAGAAGTAGTTCAGCATCTCAATCAAGCTGCAAAAGAATGTGGAGGTAGTTCTGTCATTCTGACCTACTCAAGTGGAACAGGCATTGGCACCTTCAAGGCCATGTTTTTAACACCCAAAAAGGTAGCAGAAAATATCAACCCTTGGCTGTATGAACATCTGCAAAGGATGCTTTCTGACAAATCTGCAAGCTGTTTGGGGACAATAGCCATGGATTTCCCAGGCATTGACCTCATCCAGACTGTTATAAAGTTTAATAATGTGTAAAAAAAAAAAGGCTTTGAATGATTATTAGCAGTATCATTTGTTTAGATTTGATTTAGAATTTCAGTTCTTCTCCAAAAAATGCAATTGTGCTTTTACAATTGACAGGGAAAAAATATTGATTAAAATGAGGTCTATGCATGACATATATGTGACAACTAAATATGTTCTTAAGACATTTCGCAACCCTTTCTCTGAGTGTGTCTGGTACCATTGACAACCCTTTCTCTGAGCGTGTCTGGTACCATTGACCCTGGGACCTGAGACTTACTGCAGCATGCAACTTATAGGAATCATTGTAATACTGTCAAATGTCTGTCTTTTCTTATGTTAGGCTACATGTTATGCAGCATGAAGAATACAAAACAAATAAAACCAGATTTGAATTGCATATAACAAAAATATTTCAGTATAACTTACGGAGACTAACGCTAATACAATTGCATGTAAAAAGCACAGATCAACATTCGATACTAACTAAATACTAAATCAGAAATCTACAGCCTGTTGTTCTACATTAAGCAAGATACTATTTTTCTCTTTAAATACAATTTCTCAATGTGAGACTATACTATTATTATTTCTGTTACGATTTGTGTGTGTACAGGCGCGTGCGTCTTTCTGTCTACCCTGACGCCGGGAACAGAAGTTTCACGAAGCTACAGTTTCCATGCAGTATAATGATGGTTTCGGTGGTTTCTAAAAAATCGAACACTGTGAGATTGAAACCACACTCGAGGAGTCGAATAGCGGACTTCTTAAGCACCAATTTTAGCAAGATAATTTATTCCTTTTACTGCGCAACATTACTGGGTTTCCATACCCTGCTTGGATCATTCACCGTTATAAGGTTTCGGCCTTATTTTCCAGCACTACATAGATATGAGAATGTAACCAAAAAAATAAAATAAAATAAAATAAAAATAAGTAAGTAAGCAAGCAAGTAAAATGACAGAGAAACTAAATGAATGGAGCCCGCAGCAAGGACATTCTTACAGTTTATTAAGGAAGGCAGCTCAATATAACAATGCAGCAATATAACAAGTTCAGTCAATCTTTTTCACTATACCAAACATCTTTTTTTTTTATAGCGTACGAACTAGAACGAAACCGAAACTTGTAAAGGACGGTAATGGACAGCATATAATAATTTGCTACTATAGCGCCACCTCGTGGTTAGGTAACAAAGTGTATCCAGCCGGGGAGGTGTGTAACACTATATTGCCAAAAGTATTCACTCGTCTATCCAAATGACTGTGAACCAGTGCACAAAGCAAGGTCCATAAAGACATGGATGGCAGAGTCTGGTGTGGATGAACTTGACTGGTCAGAGTCCTGACCTCAAACCGATAGAACACCTTTGGGATGAATTAGAGCGGAAACTGAGAGCCAGGCCTTCTCGTCCAACATCAGTATGTGATCTCACAAATGCGCTTCTGGAAGAATGGTCAAAAATCCCCATAAACACACTCCTAAACCTTGTGGACAGCCTTCCCAGAAGAGTTGAAGCTGTTTTAGCTGCAAAGGGTGGACCAACGTCATATTGAACCTTATGGATTAGGAATGGGATGTCACTTAAGCTCATATGTGAGTCAAGGAAGGTGAGCGAATACTTTTGGCAATATAGTGTATTTGAAGATGAAGAGCTGATCTTTTCAGTTGGGGAAACACGAGTGGGGAAATTTTGATTCGTATGTGGAATATTATTTCTAAAGTCAGAACTACAAACCCCTTATTAAGGCACACAGTTTTGTTAAACAATTGGTAAAGATGAAGTACAAATACGAATCTATTCTATATGATTTTGAGTAATTAATTTGAATAAATTTTATTCAAAAAGTTCCAGAGGAAATCCTCTTAAATTGTTCACTGTGAAATAATCTAGAACACTTCAAACACTGCAGTCACCTGTTTTC
This sequence comes from Sternarchorhynchus goeldii, assembly GCA_028565775.1. Lineage (NCBI taxonomy): Eukaryota > Metazoa > Chordata > Actinopteri > Gymnotiformes > Apteronotidae > Sternarchorhynchus > Sternarchorhynchus goeldii. Next base: position 3,817,029 of record JAOXYF010000028.1, read on the forward strand.
TGTAAACAAATGGCCTTCTCCAACTAGGTGATTCAGAGAGAGTTGAATATCATCATGATTGTGTTAGCTTCAGCAGTATGTCACCATCAGCTCATCTAGGAAGAAGGAATGGTGTGGATGTCCTTAATTAAATTCAGAATTGCTGTATGATATTGCAGTTGGAGATCCGTTCTTGGTAGTAGAACAGACTTTAGGACAGATGTTATGTTTCTTCTGGTTTGAGATCTCTACATATTCGTTTTATATACTTTTCGCTCCTGTGAAATAACATGTTTTGTCATTATTATTCGAGTTATTTGTTTTGGAAAACAAGGCATTCTAGTTTATTATAAGCCGATTTACCTTTATTTCATTATCGTTTGTTCCTACAGTACATATGCACTACAGGCTTTTTTTGTAACCATAATTTCTTAATAAAGACAATCACATTTATCTATAACGTCTGATTCTTTGTTCATATTTTACTCAAACAGAGCTAAATGTAAAATAAAAGACTTTTCATTTAAATTGGGTATTGCATTCGTGCAGCTAAGGTAAGGTTTAAGAGATTATAGAAGCAGTATATAGGGTCTGAGCAATAAAGGAATGTGTTGATTTTTAGAATTGACTCTCGTGGAATTCTGGGATGGATAAATGTTGACTTTGAATGTAGATTATACACATTAAAAGTTCTTTCTTAGTTTTAAAAGTTCTTCCATAGTCTACAACCGTTAGGAACATAAACAAATTCACAAAAAAATTAATTATTACTTAATATTTTCACATAATCTGCTGTTTTACTGCTGATCAAATGTGGGACAAGTCCTCCACCACCAGATGGCAGCAGGAAAACTTAATAATCGCATAATCACAGTAATCGTTCTCTGAATCACTGTCAGCTGCCATTTTGAGAGAAGAACAGAGGAAAGGAAAGCTGTAGTCTAAACGTTTAAACACAATTAAGATTTTGCAGTGATGAGAATGAAAACTACAAGAATATTTATACTGTCAGCGCATATCTGTAGTTTAGCGCTTATATTTGTCAAATACAAATATGAGCGATGATCTGTTAATTTGTGCTAAAATGCTGAGTCTTATGTTGCACGAACTTCATTGTGAGGACAGCAATCACCCCCATGCCTTGCTTCACTGAGTGGAATACTGTAAATCTTACATTTTACAAAATGTTACTACTGTATTTTCTCTGTCCTACCCCATTTTATATACTGAACTGTATGGTCCTATCATTCATGCTAAACTATTTTTTACTGGACGTTTTTAAATATTTAATTACTGTGGTGTATTTTGTAGCGATGCAGTAACGATGCTGATGAAGAAGACTCCGCTGTCATCGTCTTGATTTTGCATAAGATGTTTATTACACAGCAGACCAGTATCTTTTCAAGCACCTAGGGCTGCTTGAGAGAGGCTTTGGGCCAATATGAAATTCCTCTGAAGCTTCCAGCAAGCCTCCCACAATATATACATATCAACCCAAGTTCCATACAAGGAAACTCTTTGCCTGTTTAAAATAGGACCACAACATATAGCCAATTGGTGTCAACCTAAGGCCCATACAACGAATCCCTTTGCTGGTTTAAAATAGGGACCTAACTGTAGAAAGGTTACTTGTCAAGCTCTATTGACATATTGGCAAACCAGCTGTTCTCTAGATCTCCTTTTTTCCTACTATAAGTGTCTTCTCTATACTTCTTAACCTGTTCATTTCAACATTAGCTATATGGAGCATATTTACAGGATCTATTTAGAACATACAAAAATATGTCATATGTAAGCCTAAATAGCACTTACTTGATGAGCTTAAGTAAATACACTACATTACCTTACTATTACACTAGTACGTTTAAATGGATGTTTCATAATGTGTAAATAAAAAGCCCCATCACCCCAGCACTACAGCTAGAATCATCCTAACTCTTCTCCCAGAGTATGACTCTGTATTCCACAGACAGTTTTCTGGAGTGGGCCTACCAGCAGAAATGGTTGGTATATGGGTTGGAAGTGGGAGTACACCTGCTGCATTCTTTCTTTTCCCATCTAAAATAATGAGTTTCTGCTACAGGTGCCAGTTTCAAGTGGTGTGACAACAGGGATCAACAAGCAGTTCCCAGACAAAGGCACATATCGGCAGTGCGTCTGTCAGTGCCACAGACATGTCTGTGTTTTGTATGCTTTTGTTAGCACTGGGCCCATCTTTTCTCTTTCCGTTAGCCCTGATTTAGTGGGATTACATGTGAAGTGAATCAGTGGCTGGCAGGCAGAGTCCTGACAGACTAGACCACTTAACATTACTCACTGATATTGCAACAATCCCAAAGCCTTTTCTGTTGGTAAAGAGTGATGTCCTTGATTTTAGAGATAGATAGAGATAGATAGATATTTTATTAACCCAGAGGGAAATTGAGTGAAATTGTGATTGAACATTGACGTTTCACAAACAAGTGAAATTATTTTGACTTCTTTCTTCTTGCAGTAGAATTTCTTTTAGTAAAATTTTCTTCTTCTTCATCATCATATATTATCAGTCCTTATAAAGCATTATAATACAGTCAAGAGTATAGAGCAAAATTCTGGGGCTCTGTTAAATTCATTTAACCCCCCCCCCCTTCCCTCTTGGAGTGTGTCCCCTACTATGATGCTATGAGAGCCTCTCCTATGCCAATGAATACAGTATAGTTTTGTCAACCCCCTGGGCATCTTATGTTAGCGATGGCAACACCCACTCTGTAATTCAATATCCCCTTGTTTGAGTTTCAGTTCAATTGAAGTAGGAAGTCTTAGCTTATAGTTGCTGTTTGTAAAGATATGAAAGAGATTAGAGAAGCTGAGCTTTTGGATCTTTCCTGAGGCATTTGTAATTAATCTCAAATTGAAAATTGCTATTTGGGGCAGACTTTCTTTAAACACTATTTTGGTCATGTGATTGATACTTTTTTGCATCCTTAGTAAGACTGTGATTGATACACTGTGTAAATGGAACACATTGTCTCACACTGTGCCAAAAACGAAATAATTATTTATTATTCTCCTTTCAATCCATCAAGACTAAAATCTCCTAGTCACTACAAATGCAAAAACAAACAAAAAAAGTGACTAGCCCTCCCACAAACCATGCAGAAATGTGGCATTTCTACATGGCTAATGGCTCAGAACAATGTGTCTCCCAACCCTCATTGCTCCCTCTTGAGGTAGAGGATGCTGTATTTTTCCTTTTAGGATGGTGCTAATGGAGAAACTTAGGATTTGGAACTTAATTTGGGTAAGCAAGCAGAAACATCAGAATGGTTAAATAAATTAGTACTCAGATGTTAATCCATGGCATTTCTCCATGTCCCATAACATGGAGAATCTGGATTCCTCATCTACTCAGTGGCCACCCCTTTGGTTCCTCTAAAGGAAAACGTAATGCGTTATTCACCAAGTAACTTATACTTGTTTTTTCTAGCATCTTTTACCAGGATGCACCTCAGTAGATTTGTTTTTTTCCATGGTTACATTAGGTCTGGTGGTACTGCTTTGGCTTCACTAGGGCCAATCATCTAATATGAATATATGTGTCCTTTCTCCAGGTCCAAAATGAAATTATTTCCATAGAGACAGCATTAAGTGAGGGAGAGGGTAACATTACGGCGATAAATGGTAGCACAGTGTATTCCTGCATCCTGGGCGAAAGTGTTCTGGCTCCTCGTGATGTTTTCCTGCGTTCCTGTGGTCACCTGATGGGGCTGGCTGATAGGCCAAGCTCAATGCGGGGCTGTGTGACCAAATCATATTTATGGAAGAGTAATTCTAGTCTGATTAAAAGAATCTCTTAAACTATTCAACAGGGTTGTATTTTCATGCCATTGCCAAGGTTGCATCCAATATAGATACTTCTCCAAAGCTGCTTTGGTTATTGTGTAGGTACAGTCTTTTCAAAAGACAAAACCAAATCTGTTCTTCTGAGGTGTTTTTTGGCATCATATCCAGCTGTTGATGTGTAAATAATAAATAAATAAACACGTTTTCCAGGTTCGGTTAGACAGGACTTACTCCCAAAAAAGGTTGAGTCTCATGTGACTCTGAACCATTCTGATTCTCCTGGGAGAGTGCCTGATAGAGGAACACCATTTTATATACAGACAAAAACTACTTTATATTCAATATCAAAGTTCATACACCTGTTTGGCATTTTACTTTACATATTCAGGTAACACCAGTTTATTAGATTGCACAGGTGTGGACACAACCCCTGGCACCACAACCATTTGAGATAAAAATGCTATTTCTAAGGTCTCAAGACTGTCAAGTAACTCTATTACTCTATTACTATACTAAGGAATGGTGATACTGGCAGAGTGTAGAAACAGGTGAAAGTGAACCTTTTTTTAATATTAAGTAGAATACCATAACATACTCTCTCACCTTGATTAAACCAACAAGTTGGGAGTCATTTTTGATAAGAACAATGATCTCTGAACTCTTCTTGAGCTCAAGATTTCAGCTCACTTAGGATCATGGTGAGGATCTCATCATTCATTTTGATGAGTCTGGCATTGCCAACTGGAATCCTGAAGTCAAGCCCAGAAAACAGGTCAAGTGATTACTGGGTCTGCATCACATTCAGTTTTTCCATCTGTTTGCGGAAATGGGCTGAAACTTTGTCTCAGATTCCTGACTACCAGATGCCCTTTAATAATGCAACAGATTTAGACTAAAATTTTTTTCAACCATGGAAAAACACCAGGGTCTGAATATACTTATTGTCAGTTAAAAATTCAGAATTATGTCAAAACAGTTCACTGAACAGATGCATGATGCTTTATGTACCTTACTAGTTATTTCCAAAACAATCAAAAATGATCAAATTCTAAAGTCCTTGTGAATTGAAATCACTGGTATAGTTTACTTAATAAAAACCTGCAGACTTTAGGTTACTGCAGTAAAGACACATCCTAGCTCTAAACCCACCCACTTTAACAGTGCTAAGTCAGTTGTTTCACAATGAACTGATTTATTTTTTTTTATAAACTATATTCTGCATATGATAAATTTAAATAAAAAAATGTCAATTTTGCTTACAAAAGTCTAGATTTTCCCACATTTCATACTGAACAAACATTTAAAAATAGGGGGGAAAGTGTATTTTAAGTTGCATAATAAAGAGAGGGTATTATGGTACAAAGCATGAAAACTAAAGAACTGAAGATTATTGTAGAGTTCAGCATCAAAGCTTCAAATAACAGGGACTCACTGAAATGTTGTCTTTGAGAATATTGTGAAGCATTGCTAAGTGATGTATGTAAAATGTATGCTTCAAAAATGGCTAAAGTTTCTTTGGAAGTAGAATTATTTCAGCAATGAACTATATGTATTTTACAAGTATCATTTGGATAAAATGGATTTTTCAGACTGCTTCTTTCTAACTTGTGGTAATGTCTGTCCTTAGCGATAGTCGTTGTTGTCATATTCATTTCTGTGGTAATGTATTTATAAACTTGTTTTTTGTGTGTGTGGAATTGAGCCTAATATAGAAATGCAACACTCCACAATTCCTGTGCATAATTACAGAGTAGGAAGGGTGTTTCACTCCCAGTGCAGAACCACATGTATTTCTCCAGTCAGGGAAGTGTCTCTGTTACTCCTTCACTTTCTCAGCTACACTAAATAAGCTCTAGCCTTGTTTCTCCAAATGAAATAATACTCTTACTCACAAGTTCTCAGTGAAACGTGTTAAATCATTCTACACTGATCTTTATGCAATGACACTTGAGAAGTCAAGATTCTGTTGCAATCCATTAGAGAATCATCCATAAGAAGACAGAGCTTAATGAACTACAGTTTTGTGTATGTTACAAAGTTCACGTACGGTAAAAGAGATGATGTGATATAGGAAATGTTGAAATAAATTTAAAAAATGCAGCATACATAGGAGAAAGATTTTAATTATAAACATGTGCAGAATAAGCAGACAGTGTCCGATGTACAGCATGATTTATCAAATTAGTTTAGGTAAGAGTCACCCTAAACTGATTTAATCTCAAATAACCCAACTTTGACACTGCCGAGTCTAAATTGAAATGAGTTGTTTTTTAAGTACAAATTGTTCATTTTGAAAAGACAACAAAAAATATTTTAATAGAGTAACAAAAGAACCAATGTATTTGAATGTGGTGTCATTTATCCTGTAGCATATTTCCCAGTGAGTAAGGATGCACTAAGGTGTGTCTAGATTCCAGCCAAAGTCAGTAGGCAATTTTAGTGGAGCTTTAGTGACTCTGGGCTAAAATGTCTGATTTGCTCTGCTAAGTTGTGAGGCTTTGTGTGAATTTCTCACTGCATTTAGCTAGTAAACTACTAGTACCTGCTTAGTTACCTCAAGGGGCTTTTTGTGATTCATGAGGGAATGATTCTATTAATTTAAGAAATTAATGGTCAGTTTGGGAAAAAAAATATTGCATATCCACATGAAGCTCACAACTATGATAGCTCAAACTGGGCGTAGTTGCAGTAGTTAATTCAACCAGACTGTAAAACGGCCGATGGGCAACTGCTCAACAGCATGAATTACTGCATGCTAGCATGCTAAGCTAATAACCAAACACCTAACATGGGTTCTTTGAGTGATTTTGTTGAATACAGACCGTCATGTCTTAATATGTTCTTAATATATGGCATGGCATGACATGACATGTGGCACGCAGTCACACCCAGTGAAACCACCAAAACGTGTAAAACGATCAGTTCTATCCTGGGTGTACATTTGTATCATTCAGCAACGGTGGCTAGATGAGAAACAAACAAAATACCCCCGTGACAAACGGTCTGCCATTCCAACAGGCCATGTGGATTCACAGTGAAATAACTTCTGCTCTCTCAATGAAACTCGATGTGTTACAACATGCCCAGGTTGGTTTGGAGCAAAAGCAGTATTTCAAGGTCTTGTGGAACTTGATGTCCTCTTTGCCCTGTGAAGACCACACTGCACCCAGGGATAAACAGGTCTAGATATGAAGCAGACAATGGCCTTTGGCTTTTTGTTTAAAGTTTTTTTGAGGTTAAAGTTCTTCTGGCACCACAAAGCCAATTAGGAAACATAAAGCTAAAAAAAGGTTATTATGTACCATGGTTGCTAAATAGTGGCACTTCAACAGCACTGTCAAGAAATGATATTACTTTCTTTAAAAAGAGTGATCAAACTTAAAGTAGCCTTTACCAGGGTATATAAAGTTATTTATTTTCTTTCAAAAATCTACGAGCTAAGACAAAAGACGTGTCAAAATGTGTCAAAAAATGCAGTGCAAGTGTAGCAATGCTGAAAACAAAGATTTGTTCAAAGTATGTCAGCAATCTATCATACCCAACGTTGTTTGAGGACAAGAAAGTTTTTATAAGAGAATGTGTTATTCTAAATTAGTCAGTTTTTTATTGTAGACTTCAACTTAAAAAAATCTAAACACTTTCACTGAAAACTATACTGAGGGACAATTTGGAAATTTTTTATAAACCATCAAACAATATTCCTTGTATAGGCTAAAAATATGTTGGTCACTGTGTCTGTTTAAAAACAATCTTTGGTGTCTGATCTGTTGTGGTCACATGACCTAGGCAGAATGAACAAAGAGGTAGAAGTTCTTGCATTCTTCAAAGTAATGAAGCTCATCTGTAAATGTCCAAGTGTAGGCCACATCTTTGCATGAAGTCTTGACAGTATGAACCACACATAAAGGAAGCTTCTCAAACAGAAGCTCTGCAACCCCTGAAATTGTGGGTTTCTTCTCAGCCTGGACCAACTGCTGGATCTGGGCTTTGTCTAGAGGTTCAGGGGAAGCACTGTATGAAACTGCAATATTCAGATCCTTTGGTGCAGGCACCTGAAACCTGCTCATTCCTGTAGCGCATTGAAAGTCCTTGCCACCAAAGCCAAAGAAGCTTGAAGGCGAGTTAAATACATGGACTGACCAGCATACCCAGTCATACTTCTTCTTTAGGTTCTCCACAATCATATCAGCGAGCTGCTTGTTGGTCTTGTTCGTATTGTCTCTCACCAGCTTCTTCATATCGAGCTCTGCCTGAGCTGGGAAGCTGTTGATACAGTCCTCAATGACAATGTTCATTTTCGACTGGACAACCTTCATCCTCTCTTGCCATTCTTGAAGCAACTTCTCCTCGTCTTCACTGCCTTTCAGTGTTGCATGTCCCATTAAGGCGATGAGGCCTATGCAGAACAGATGCTTAAGTCTGGAGCAGAAGTCCTCCACTGCTCTACGGCTCTTCTGCACATAATTTAGCGTGATCTCCAGCACGGACTCTCCAGAGAAGTTGTCTCCTGTCACTGCATTATATAACGTGTGCAGATTTTTGTCACCTCCACTCTTACTAAAGTGTTCCAGAAATTGCTTCTTCTTGGCTTCTTGGAATTTTGGTTTGGCATTGAGGATGTCCATGTACTTGCGAAACTGGTTTGTCAGATTCTCTTCCACCGAGAAGTAAGCAGCATCTGCCCCACTCTTCTTAACTTCTTCGTTGATGCGCTGAATTTCCTCTGATATGACTTCCAGGCGGTCCCGAACCTTCTGGAACTGTTCTTTCATATATGCTGCTTCTTTGCTTTCCACATTGTCTAGTGCAAGTTTCACAACGGGAGCTGCTATGGAGAACACAGGGAACAGGTCTCCAGCAAAGCTGGCCACTACCTCCGCTCCTTGTTCAAGTGCTTCCATCACTGTTTCCACAACATTTTTTTTGTCCGCAACCATTTTCTGGAGAACTTCAGTCATCTTTACCGATTTGTTGGGAGTCAGCTCTGTGCACACTGCATGCAAAGACATCATGGTGAGGGTTAGACAACGAATTCTCATAGCAGTCTGATACAAATGAGATAAATTAAGACTATGGTTCAAACTCTTAAAACTCAAACATTATATAAAACTGTGATGTTAACTCTTTAATGCCTGGATTTGCATCTTTTTTCAGTCTAGACAATAGTAAATAAAGAACTTACACAGGCAGTCCTTGCTTGTGATATGTTTTCAAATCTTTGAGCTGTGTTTGAGTGGAGAATGGAATCACTGTAGGACAGAATGTGAGACGAGCGAGTTAGCCTTACCATTAGGGCTGTGCTGACACACCCCGTAAGCAATGAGGCAAAAATCAGCACCGGCTTATTTTTTTTTACAACACTTCCTTCATCATACACATTTATGAACTTGGGATATATGAGTAAATACTCCTAGAGGTACAGTCACAAAAATCACCAGATTTTATAATGGATAAAAAACACAGTGCTGTTAACATATATAAGTAACAGAGCCAATTCTCCACCTCCAGAACTCTAGACCATGACATAAATTAGCACTTAAATATGAATTAGCCTGATAACGCTAATGTAGCTGCACTGCACTGCCCAGTTTGATCATAAACTAGCATAAACAAACGAATTAATGTACAGAAACAAGTCCTGCATTAGTCAGACAAGTACACTGATAAAAACGACAAAGTCCAATGATCGACAGTCATAGAATTAAACATGATGTGTCCATAGGACCCAAGCACTAGAGAATCTACAAGTATAAAAGAAACTGAAGCACAATGTTTGTAATATCCAAGAAGGAATATTTTCCATTTTCTGTGTGAGCAAGTGCCTTTGTGGGCGTGGAAGTGGTTAATAAGGCAGTTCAACTTGCTGAACAGGCTGAGTACATTTTCCAATGCAGCTCAGACAGTAACCATGGAAACTAGACAAAGAAAACCTGGCTGTCAGCTATTCCCTCATAGCACTTCACTTAGCCCACATCTTTAGTTTACCTCTCTCTTTTGCACAAACTCTCAGTGTACACACCGAGAGAATAAATGTAGCTTACACTCACTAGGCTTTGCATGCTTATTTTACTCATTTTACTCCCAGTTCAGAAGGCCATAAACTTATTTTCGAGAGCTATCCTCAACTCAAATGAAGCTCTATTTAAGAATACCGTAAATAAAACATGTATTAGCTGCCTGTATTTGTTTTACTTCTGTAAATAGGTGTAGTCTGTTCAAACCAGTTTTTTAAGTACAGAATGTCAACTGAAACATTGGGGCTGCATAAAATGTGTTTAACTACTGTAAAATACTGCTTTGTTACAAAGAACTGATGAACACTTACACTGTGACGATTAACGGTCTAAATAAATTGAACAAAACTGATGTTATGAGGTACATACTGGAGATTAGCGAGAACAATGACGTCAGGAACATCTTAAATGTTACCACGTTGTTTTTTATGTACCAGAAAGCATTAAGCTGACTCAATACAGCTTTTCTCATCTAGCCTCCTCCCCTGAGTTGCTACTGCACTTCTGAGAGCCTATATAGAGGAACTGCGGCAAAACACACCACTAATGCAGCGATAACATAATGCCTGAGGTTTTAGGTTTCTCTAAAGTGAGGGCTGTAATAATATTCTGCTATAAAGACGCTCCAAAGGTATGGTGGTCCTTTGTGAGAAAACGAATAAAAATCAAACCACAAAATAAACGAAGGACGGCTAACGTTACACCCAGATTTCGTTGCTACAACCGATCTGTAACCTTGGCCTCCAAGAGATCTGTTTAAGTAGGACGTTAATCAGCTGTAAACAAAATCAAACACTGTACTTTTCCAGTCGAGTTCTTTTATACAGAATACTAACAAAAATCGTCCAAGGATGTGTTAAATTGTCCCATGTTTATATCATAGAGTTATTACATTACACCTGCGCCAAAGTTGCAACTTAACATCTTAATTTAGGCTTCTGCATATTTTTCCGAAAAGTTGGCTACGTGTTCAGAGAGGCTAGGCTACTTCCTGGTGGACTACACAAAATGTCAAAGTCGTTTAAAAGAAGTTGCAAAATGTTCGTTAAATGCGGTAGTTCCGTGTATAACTTTAGAAATCGGCCAAGCCGATTATTAAACCGAAGCAAGCAAGCTTTAGACCATGTTAAAACCTAATGATTATACGGTCGTTTTCCAGAAACAGCACCGCCCTGTACGAATCTTGTCTTCCCTAATACTCCTTCTTTTAAGCCTGTAGTGAAGAACGGCCAATGGGTTAATAAAGTTTATTATCATGTACTAATGAGTGTCATTTCAAACCCAAACTCACCTTAACCTTTCGACAATAAAGTAAACGCATCAGAACACGCAGTCCAGTTTCGGGCGATTTCAGATCACGTAGTTAGTTCACTCTTACAAAACAAGCTGTGGCACACCCATGAAAAAGGCTTGCCTTAGCCACGAGGTCGCTAAAATTCTGGGACCTTAACCCCTCTAGTGGTTTCACTTTTGAAACTATTCTGCAGTTTCTGTCTGAAAGATTTTTTATCATGTACCCGTACCCGTTTAGTTCTTGTAAAGTAGTTCCTTAAAACAACAGTCGTGAAACATGTTTGTATTTAGACATAGCATTTATGTAAACTAAACAGTATAATAAACACGAAAAGAAACAGTATAGTCTCACAAATTGATATTAGGGTAGCTAGACAAGGGTTGGAATGTTTCTTTTTTATAGCATTGCTAAAATAATGCTTCAATAACAATGTTGAGGGTACATAGCTTTCATTCAGAGTTTCATGATGCTTATAGAAGCATAGACACAATATAACATTACCATGCTTCTTGAGAAAGGATAAAATTGTTTATACAGATATTTATATATAATCATCCTTAACAGCTTTTGATTAAACACGAAATTCATATGTCTTATAAGGCAAAATCACAGGAGAACTGAAGTGGAAAGTAAAAAGCAGAAAAGTAATTGAAAAGTTTCCTTTTGCATTCGCCATTATTGTTGGCTTTGTGATGAAGTCTTTAATACAATCTGATTTAAAAAAAAAAAAGCCACAAAAATATAAAAGACTGATTGCCATTGTGATATTTCTTCTATCTGATGTCTACTATTCTGAATGGATACACAGGTATGCCCTTTTGTGTATATTATAATAGTAGCATTCAGGTTGGAAGTTGTTAGCCTCCATTACTTTTTTATAGCGGCTAACGGCATGGACAAGGCAGTTGGGAATACTACTGCACAGACACTGTGCCACAGAAACCATGTTGCCCTTCAGACTCTGTTTTTCTATCTGATCATATAACTGGCTTTTGTTAAGTGGCTTAGGGTCCACACTAAAAGACACCACAATTCTTATGTTGTTTTGAGTTAAAAGGTCAAAAAAATTGCCACCTCCACTGCTCCCATGATACTTTTTGCCAGCCAACCAATTCCAGAAAAATATGCCACCATGATTAAAGACTCTAACTGACCAGGAGACCCAGTCATACTTCTTAGCAAGGGCATCTAGCAGGTATTTGGTAAATTCTTGGTCAACACTGCTCTGCCTGTCCAGAAGCTGGTGTTCTACATCCATCTTGGCTTGGGCAGGAAAGTTATTTATGCACTCATCCACTGCTGCCTTCATGCGCTTCTCTACATCCTCCATGCGGTCTTGCCATGTCTTTACCATGGTCTGGTCTGGTTGACCTTCAGTCAGCGCAGCATGACCCATCACGGCTATGATCCCAACCACGAAGAGCTTCTTCAGCTTGGCACAGAATTCTTCTACTGCCCGCCTACTCCGTTGCTCTGTGGTCACTACTGTGTCCAGCATTGCATCCCCAGAGATGTTCTGTCCAGTCATGGAATTGTATAAAGCATCAAGGTTCAAGCTTCCATTGGTGTTCTCAAAGTGCTTGAGGAATTTTTCTTTTTTCTTTTCCTTGAACTTGGGTTTGGCATTGATGAACTCTTGGAACTTCTCATACTGACTGATCATCTGCACCTCATGGTCAAAGTTTTGCTTGTTCATTGATGTTCTCTGCAGCTCCAGGGCTATTTTTTCAACTTCATCTTGTATCCCCTCCAGTTTCTGGTTGACCTTCTCGAACTGTTCTGCCAAGTACTTGGCCTCTTTGCCTTCAGGGTTGCTGAGAATTTCAGCAGAGGCCACAAAAACTGCCTCCAGGATGGGATGAAACTGGCCTACAGTTGCAGCCAGGACCTCACAGCCTTGGCCCATTATCTCTACTCCTTTCTCAATCTTGCTCTTGTTCTCCAGAACCCATTCTTCTACTCGATTCATTTTGAATTCCAGGAATGAGGCCCTGTCTTAATCCTTTAAGGGCCAGGCAAGTGCTCTCTCTGTAAAAGAGCAAGATATGTCATGTGAAAACCTCCAAGCCAAGTGGTAGCCGCAATATAAAAATCAATGCCATAATCAATGTGGTCATCTTAAAAGGTCATATTTATTTCCCCAACAAGATCTGTGAGGTAACCTGAGACAAATTTGACACAGGGACAAAAGCATCCACTCCTGTGCTTTGAACTCACATGTGCATGAGCCAACGCTAACAAAATGTGGGAAAATAAAACCGTGGACATGTACAGGCATGCCCAAAATCATAATACACCACTCCCTCTGATTCTGAAACACGGGTGAGATCAGGTGTCTAACAGACATGAATAGGAACAAATATACTAAACCTTCACCGTAGTTCAAAATAAACATCAGAGGGCAAATGATGTGTTCACATCTACATAATGAGGAAAGTTGTAAAATACTGCTGGACAGTAGGGGGCTGATTTTTAGTACCAGCCAGGGAGTACAGAACATCTGTTTCCAACATGGGTTACTGGAAAGCATATTTAAACGCCCAAGCAGTTGAGCATTTCTGGACGTTTCTGGGTAGTTTGATTACACATGGGAGATGAGCTCACACATATCTCATTTCCTAAGACCAGTGTACACTACAGAAAAAAGGCACGCCCAGATCTGAGAAAATTTATCCATTGCACTTGTTCATTGATATAAGCTACATTACTACATAACAGCAGTTAGAAACATAAATAAATAAATAAATAGAGAAAATGCTACCACACAATAAAATACAACTAGTTAATGCAAACTAATTATTACCCACTTGGTGAATCCTGACCATAGAATCAAGGATTTACAAGTTCTCATAATGAGTTCAAGATTTGGATAGATTATTTGAACAACTGAGAGAAATCAATTATAGCCATGGCTGCAAATACCTAATGAAATGTGAATATTTAGAATCTATTTGTGACTCAACAATAAATATTAATGATAGCATCCCAGTAAAACTTGGATTAAAAAAACATACTTACTTAAAAATGATCCTTAATGAGACTCTGAATGTTTCAAATCCCTCCATGAAACAATATGTAAATTCCAAGGTGTGTCCAAAAAAACAATCAAATAAAAAAGCTATTTTCTCACCCTAATAGTTTTCATGGTTTAACTCAATCATTAATAATTGCACCAAAACTTTACACATAATGACAAAAGACTGAATTGCCTTTGATAATTCTTTTTTTAGCAATCAACCTTTACAGCTCAAACCCACATCCTTGGTTACTAATCCAGAAGCAATCATACGTTAGACAAAGTCAACTTATAACAGTCAACATTTACTTAAGCACAATATCCGGCCACCTTCGATTACTTCTAACAAACCTTTTTCAATTTGTGCCAACATTAAGTTAAAAACAGTAAATCAAATCTATACATCAATATCAAAGCATATTTTTAACTTCTTTATTGCTCACAAACACTTGCCTCTTTACTCTGACCCCTTATTTCATGAGAAAAGACCTAAGCTAACAAAATCACAAAAGAAGAGAAAAATATAGACACAAAGAAAAAAAAACTAAAAAAGAAACATACATAAAAAAATAAAAACTCTTACCGTTATATTTACTATGCAGAGGTGCTCTCTGGTGTTCCAATGGAGCCCAGCTGTGGTGAACATCGGCAGCCTCCCAGGGTCAGCATGCATATATAGCCTCTCTCCTTTGGGCACTCCCCCTCTGGATTGGCTCCATCCCCTGCGAACATTCTTGTGAGCCCACTCGGAGAGGGATGAGGGGCAGGCAGAAGGGACGGATAACATCCTGTAAACATTCCCTCCTTCAAAAGGGCCCGAGAAATGGTTTAAGGGCAGCATGGCAGTCCTGAGAAGCACAAGGAAGGCAAAGGAATGTTTTTTTTCTCCAAACACAAAACAAAAGGAAAAAAATCCCTACTTATTTCTCTATAGAGGCCCTGTTTGTGCTTTTTGAGTTGACAATAATGGATTGCAGCTTTATTATTACAAAATGGGGGCATTCAGAGCACTTAAAACTCCACAGAAGTCACTTCTCACATCCTGTCATCTCCTGCTTCTTAGTTGCGATGCATCATCAGTGGGCACACTGTGACCGGGATGAGCGCTGCTTTTCTGCCTCTTGGGTCACTTCCGCCCCAGTGCTTGACAATGCAGTGAAAGGCTCCTCTGTTTCCCAGCCACGCCACGCCAGCCAGGCCAACCCAGTGCTTTTGTATCCTTGTCCCTCTCTCTGTGGCACACGGGGCTAGAATGACAAATCGATGCATTTAACTGGGGGACAAAGCAAGGCTGTGGTGTACTACGGGCTCTGAAGTATGCGGAACTGGCAGGAGCCAGCTGATATGCTAGCATTTCGATTCTTCGAGCAGCCGCAAGATCTCACACTGCGCTAACTTGGTGGAGTACGAAATGCAAATGAGCTCTCGCAGTAGCATAACAGTATGTAGCGTGAGGGGCGGGACACGTTTAGGCCTGTGGTCTGATGCGCTGATTTTGTGCGATATGGTTCAGCTTTTTGATAACCCTTTAAATAAATAAAACAATCTTTCAAGGAATAAAAAGTAGCAAACAAGCATACAGGTTATGCAGACACTGCACATGGAAGCAACCACATTATACTAAGCACGTTTAACAGGTATTTCTGCAAAGGCTAAAAGATACTGTGTAACTACACCTTTTTAGGCATAAGGTAGCTTCAAAGATTAAAGCTAAAAAAATGCTTTAAACTCATAAATGGTTTTATAGAGGAGCTTTATTGAAGCTGAACAATGGAAAAGCCGTTATTCTAATCTTTACCAGATGAGAAAGTTGCACCAACAAAGTTAGTAGATTGTCTGTATGCTGCTGGATCTGTATGTGGATTCCTGAGCTTATTTCCACACAGTTCTGTTTTGTTCATATTCAACAATCACAATAAGAGGTCAAGTTTTTTATTAAAACGTTTGTATGACGAGTTGATTTGCACATGTGAATTCCTACATCTTTGCTGAAAAAAAACATGCAAGGGAGACAGAAATGGTCCCACAGTATTTCTGCAAGCTGTACATTTTATTAACATAAACAAAGCAATATTTGTTTATTCTTCTGTACCTATTTTTTTTTTTCCTGAGCACCTGCAGGGTAAAAAAACATGCAGAATTGGGCCACCACATTGCAGAAGAGGCAGCAAAAAACACAATGGATGTTCAGAGTTTTAAGGGAATCCAAGTGCTGTTTTCAATGCAGGTTGTTTACCAGTTCTGAGCGAAGAGGATCTACGTTAACAGATATTAAAGCTACTGACCACAAACGATGTTCAGCACTTGATCTCCCATGCTTAAATACATGACCTGCCACAAAATGTAATTTTTACTGATCTGAAATGTCATCTGAAATTCAAATGAGGTTGTCAGATATATAGCCTATTAAATATTCCAGTGTCACATGGTTTTAGCTAAAGGTGAAGAAGCAACATGTGTCATGTTGGCAGGTTTTACAGCGGTAATTTCTTTTCCTGTAATACTTGTAGAGAAGTAGAATGCTTCTACATTGTATACTGGACTGGGTCCAACAAGAAACAAGCCTGGACATGCCTCTCATGAGCAAAGTGTCATTTTGAAAATTTCACTAGAACTGTGGGAATTAGCTTCAGGCCTCTTCTGTATCAGTCATGTAGGTTTCTCTTCTCTATAGACACAATTAGTCATGTTTTTGGAAGTTATTTAGAAATCACTGATTTTCTAAAACTCTTCTCTGTCAGCAGTGAAGGGTAAGGTTACATCAGTATTTGGGTGTTAACATTCATATGTGGAATTCATATGTGTTTATTTTGCTTTTGATTCAGTTTTATATTATGATTGCACTTCTATAATTTTTCTGCATGTTTGTAACTCTCTGCCATTGTGACTGTCTGTGAGACAGGCATCAAGGTCTGTGAGACAGGCATCAAGGTCCGGTACTGATAACTCTCAGCTTATCTACCCCCACATTCATCTTCTCCTGCCTCCCTCCATATTTACCCCCCACCCTCATCTTCTACTGCCTCTCTCCCTATCTACTCCCCACCCATGTCTCCTGCCTCTCTCCCTATCTACCCCCTCCCTCGCCTCCTGTCTCTCTCTGTATCTACCCCCCCCTCCTGTCTCTCTCTGTATCTACCTCCCCTCCTGTCTCTCTCTGTATCTACCTCCCCTCCTGTCTCTCTCTGTATCTACCCCCCCCTCCTGTCTCCCTATCTACACCCTCCTTTGTTTCCCCCTGCCTCTTCTTAAGTTTGATCAGCCTCTGTTGTTGAACTGACTGCCTTATGTTCTAGTTCTCTTCTTTCTGTCTAAAAAAACTGATCTGACATTTCTCAACAAAATAACAAGTGTTAAAATCTATTATCAAGTCCTGTAATATAATTATTTCATTTATTTATTTGTTTGTTCGTTTGTTAGTTTTTTTAACATACAGATGTATGATTGAAGTATAAAACATATGATCACCACATTTGACTGTATATTAAAACTTTTAATTTTGGTGATGACCACATTCTCTCTTTTCATTACAGAATCAATACAAACCTCTTGGAAGCTTGATGCTACACCAGTCCTAGAGGATACCATATCAGCCAACCCAATCCACAAAATCATAAGATGCACAGGCTGTATACAACAAGATACAGTAATGAATACCACATCGTCCAAAGTAAATTCTTTACGTAGCCATGTGAAAACTTTGTTGATTTTTCCTGCCTCTTTCAGATCTCCTAAGACTAACTGCAGCTTCTTGTTTTAAGATTATCTAGAGTTCATTTATTACTTGCTTTTTCTCCTAAAGGGCTTACAGTGACATTAAAGACAGTAATATAGACAATAGAGAGGGACGAATTAAAGAATTAAGTTATACTTGAGATCTTAGTTCAGTTTCCTTTATGTGTACATCATGTTTAAGGGAATGCTATAAGACATAATTAAACATGTTTAACATTCAAAACCCAAATCTGCAGTATACCATAAACAGGATGCACAGAGAATATGTTGTGTTAGCTTTCTTCAATTCATATACCTATTACCGTCTGAGACCGTTACATTTTTTAGTCATTCTTTTCCACAGAAGTGAACTTCTTAAAAAAATCATTATGTGTTTCCTAGCAACCCCATGACCTCGGCATTCCAAGTGCCTTGCCGTACCAGCTCAGCTACTGGAACTTGTAAGTGTTTCTTCAAAGGGCCAGCTTGGCCTCAGTCTTTCATCCCAACCAACCAGAATAACATATGACTACACCTATTTAATCAGCTATTTGCCTATTTACCTAATCACCTACTTAAAAACAAACAAACAAAACATGAGGTGTTCTGCTGCTTGGGTTGATTTCATGTTGTTTTAATGCACTCATCTATTTCTGGCCTTCCATTTGCTAGTCACTTTCAAAATATTTTGAAAGACCCAAATGTGAAACTCAGAAAATAAAAGTGATGTAACCATGAAATACAGTTGTAAGCATTTTCTGAGCTGAAATGGCTTGGTAATATGTAACATAAAATAAAAAAAGTGGGGTATATACATTTTGTAATTTGTTTTGGCTATTTTGGTGGGTGTTATTCAAAATGGTCCGCTGGCCTACCAGCTCAGAAAGACTGCCTCCCTTCTGACTGATGTGTATAGTAAGGGACCAGCTGTTTCCGAAGCAGTGTGTATCAGAAGATAAGCCTTGTGAAACAGGGAAAGAGCAGGTCACGATCCACATCAGAGGAATGCTGGTTTAATGTCACATCTGAATTTTTTATGCTTCCTCTGGTGAAAATTGTACAAAAAGGAAACAGACAATTTTGTACTTTAGTGAAGGCTGTGGACTCTGTCAATGGGATGTAAGAAATTTAGATTTTTGAAAAAAATAGAAAACAACAGTTATGCAAAAGTGGTGGACACCCTCAAGAGCCCACACTCAGGCCTTAAAAGCATGCTTAAATTTCACTGTGGTGCATCTTTGCAGTAATATCCGTGACACAGATGTTTGTTCGTGAATGCCTATATAAATATGTTTTTCGAGTTTACGGCTGGGTTTGAGTACCAAGGGGGGTTAACCTGCTATACTGTAGCAGAGCAAACTTTTGCTTTATCTGGATTGCTCAGTGACTTTCCTGGGCTCCATAGTTGGCGATATTAGCTAAAGATCTCATCATGGTGTTTGTAGTGCTCTGAATATTCCCTTGCAGAAGGCATTGATATTTTTAAGTGTATAAAATAATCAAAAAGCATTTTTTTATCCAGAGTCTCTTGGCTGTTATATCACTAGCATTGAGCAACTCAGTCACTATATTTTGTGTATTTAGCTTATCACTGCCAAGTTTAAGATGGTACCACAGGCCAAGTAGCATAGTTCCACATAGAAAACACTGTGCTAAATCACCACAAAGAATTTGGAAATCAGGTTGTTGGCAGCAATCTTTTACCATACTATACGTTTACCATTTGTGGACACATGACTATCACAATATATAAGCTTATTGGATATCACACTCCAAGTACATGGGATTTAATAGGTTGATCTTTCCTATTTCAGAATGTGTCTGCGGGAATTTGTGCCCATTCTTTAAAAAGAGAATTTTGTTAAGTTAGGGACTGATGTCAGACAACAAGACCAAATGATAGTTCAACATCTAAAGGTGTTCAGTGGAGTTTAGGTCAGGGCTATGAGTCTCTCCAAATCATAGTGTTCTAACCATGTCTTTATGGACCTCAGCACAGTCATGCTGGAACAGGCATGGGCCTTCCCCAAACTGCTCTTACTACACCTAGACACATCTGTTTCACAATAATAGCACAGTCAACTGGGGCAAACCAGCAGGTCAGAAATTTCACAAGGTTACTTGTGGCAAAGGTGTTATTCTACGACCAAGTGCTTCAGTACAACTGAATCAGTACAAGTCACTCTAATCTTGGACTATAGAGATTTTTCAACAGCAGTTGTTGTATTTTATTTTTCTATGCATTGTCTTTTCTTTACTTACAATGACTATTGTAAGCATCTTTGAGTACTATATAAATACAGTGTATTATTATTATTATTATTGTTGTTGTTGGTGTTGTTGTTGTTCTTGTTGTTCTTGTTGTGCATGAAACACACTCAATACGTAGTACACATATTTTTCTGCTGTCTCATACCAATTAACTTTACAAAGATAACACCCCAAATTGGGGATATGCCAATGAAGATCCACGGCAGATAAAATGAATGTTGTAATTTATTTTATTTTATCATAATCTTATTGGTTATTGTATTATCAGTAGCAATTTTGTATGTTGACCTAAAAAAATATATTTGTATACTTTTTGTGCTTAACAAGTGAATGCTGTATACAGAAACTTTGACTTGCTTGGACTTGCTTCCAAAAACCTCTATATTGTTACAATCCTTATTAAACTGATACACACACACACACACACACACACCTATAACTGAGGGACAAATGCCATTTCCCTGTGCCATTGTTTGTTGAGAAACCAGGACTTGATCAGTATGCTCCTCATCTCGGTAGTGAGACACATTTCTCAGACAGTCCTTCACCACAGACTGAGGGCATCTGTCAGACTTATCAAATCAATGCAGACCCAAGGATGAGGACAGACATTGCAGGCTGTGCATTGATTTCACTCAGGTTCTCTTCAGCATGTCTTTCGTTTGGCTGCCCAAACAATGGCCAGAGAAAACTCTACCCGCTGTTCTCAGGCGAATTCCTAACTCGATTACAATGCAGACTCTGATTAAATGCGAAGGTCAATCCTTGTTAATTAAATGCCACAACACCGTGTGCTGTGTAGGTCACTGCAATTTATTTATGATCATCTGCCACTAAACATTCGCTTGTTACCATGCTATGGTGTCCTCTACAGCAGCTGTATAATTAATAACTGATTCCCATAATATCAAACACAGGTGGTTATCCATCTGCACAGGGATGATAAGCTTGTCAGCTATGGCCCTGTGCTAGCCTCTGAAGGACATTCAGTTTTTTGACAGTTTTATTTGGGTTTAAATTTAGTCCAAGGTCAGATTGTCAACTGCGGGAATTTTATAGCACAAGTGTGGAAAGTCCAGAACGCAATATTTATATCTAGTGACTTCCTTTATCTGTGAATGGCTTTTGCAAAATATTGGAAAATCCAAACCTTGCATAAGAAGCAACATTACATATATAACAGAATATAAAAAAAGAATATACAAAGAAAAATCAGGTGAGTCATTGCAGTATACTGTAATAAAAGTTGTAGAGATTGCATTGAAGCACAGTGAACTACACAAGCATGATACATGAAACATGACATTTTGGATAAAAGTCCTTCATTAGAGCTTCATCACAGCTGATGTCATGTGTCATGTTGGTCTGTTGGACCCTCTTTTGCCTTCAGAACTGCCTTAATTCTTCATGGCGCAAGGTGGTGGAAACTTTCCTCAAAGATTTTGGTCCATATTAACATGATAGCATTACGCACTTCCTGCTGATTTGTCAGCTGCACGTCCATGATGTGAATCTCCCGTTCTACCACATCCCAAAGGTGCTCTATTGGATTACGATTTGGTGACTGTGGAGGCAATCTGAGTATAGTGAACTCATTGCCAGGTTTAAAAAACCAGTTTGACATGATTTGAGCTTTGTGACATGGTGCAATATCCTGCTGCAAGCAGCCATCAGAAGATTGTGTATATTGTGATTATAAAGGGACAGACACAATCAGCAACAATATTCAATTGTTGTGGCATTTAAACAAAGCTCAGGTGGAATTAAGGGACCCGAAATATGCCAACAAATGCCCCCCACACCATTACACTTCCACCTGCAGCCTGGACCACTGATACAAGGCAGGATGTATCCATGATTTCTTACCTTCCATCCAAATATCTCAACAGAAATAGAGACTCATCACACCAGGTGACATTTTCCCAATCTTCTATTGTCCATCTTTGGTGAGTTGTGCAAATTGTAGCCTCAGTTGCCTGGTCTTAGCTGACAGGAGTGGCACCCATTGTGATCTTCTGCTGCTTCAGTCAATCTGCTTCATGCGTTGTGCTTTCAGAGATGATCTTCTGTATACCTTGATAAAGCATAATTTTAAAGCAACGCACGTTATTTTAAATAAAAACACACACACATTCAGACCATAAATACAGCTTTTGTTTAATATTGTGTTTAAGTCCAGCAGCAGCCAAGGCAAAATCAATATACAGATTACACTTTTAATACACTAATGGTTTACTGGACAGACAAATAAGCCTAATGGTTTATACTCATGGGCCGGGCCCAAAATGGCTCCTAAGTTGACACAAAGGCACTAGACAGTATGTAAAAGCCATTAGTTCATGCTATATGCAGTGCCTTCATAGGTGTAGGGATGGGGTTCAGTGGCAGAGCCACCGATTAAAATCCTATAAAAATTAATACAACTACATAAGAACATAAGATTCAAATCAACATCATTATAAATCATTTATCACTTTCCATGTCCCAAAGCTCAGAGCTAATTTGTGGACTGTTTCCTGACTCTCACTTCATCTTTTTCCTTTCTCATGCTCTCTGTTTCTGTAATACTGGCCGTGAGGCGGATGAATCCCCAGGCAGTTTGCTGCATTTCCACTGCGCAGTGCCTCTGGGACTGCAGGGAGCAGAGGTGTCTTAATGAAATGTCCATGGAACCGGACTGGCTACTATTTGACTACAGATTCCATTGAGGTTAACTGTAATTATCCTACACCCAAAACTGACGTTGACTTCTTGATAAGCCCTGAAAGAGTTTTTCTGGTTTGGACTTTGTTTGTCATAACAGCAACATACAGAATTTGTATGTTTTTGCATAATGTAAATAACATGCCAAATCTATGTACATGATGCATGCTCAGTTTGATGAGCAGTTTGTGTTTTGGTGTATTAACATGCAGTGAGAGAGATAACATTCTGTTGTGCGAGGCAAGAGAAGATGAGCTCACTGAAGAGACAGGGTAATATACCACAGAGCTGAGAAGACTCTCACTCTGTTTAGTCAACAGAGGGGAGGGGTGGACTTATCTCACTGAGAGTGTGAGCGTTGGTGTGAGAGTCGATAGAGAGACAGAGAGAGAGAGAGAGAGAGGGAGAGGGGGAGGGAGAGAGAGGGAGAGACAAAGAAAAGAAAATCAAAGGCAAAAATAAAGAGCGATGGAATGAAAGGGAAAAGCTTCCTCAGTGCTGACGTGTTTCTAGGAGACAGTGAACGATAGTGATATAGATCTGTGCTGAGGGAGTAGACTGAAGGACTACAGTGAGCTGGCAGTGCTGATTCACAAGGCCACAAAGAGACAAACAGGCCTTAGTATACACCACCATTTTGGAAGCGGCAAACTATTCTGTTTCCAAACATAGTAGCCTGAGGTTTCATTTTAGCAGCAGAGTTATAACCTATGAGATAGACCTTCTGACAAATAATGCTCCCAGATCTCTGAAAGGCAATCTATATGGGCGTTCTGGGTGTGCTGCTGTGTGTCACAGAACAAATGTTTTAATGCTTTTTATCAGATCAGGCCACTTAGGGTGCAGTGAGTGGGTCGATGGTCCACTCTGACGGATGAGTAATGTCATTAAACCAAGCTGGGATTGGCAGATGTAGCCGGACTGAGGATCACTGGGATTGATCTACCTCCTCCAGCACTACTCTAATGATGGTCTCTGTATGATCACTCATTTGTTTATGAAATATTGATATTGGCTTCCTGGACATAGATGGAATTATACAGGAGACCTTCTCTCTAAACAGAGATGATCTTAAATATATATGCTATTGTGGGCCATCTCCATTTCTCTGCTCTCCTTAACATCCAAACATTTTAAATGTAGAATCCGCTGTAATGGAACCAGTGAAGATGCAGCACACACACGTATGCACACAAACATGCACACACAGGAAGTCTTTTCTACATCTAGTCAAAATGTGTGTCACCAGCGCCATCTGGCACCAGAGCAGGCACATACACAGATGATTATTCAACAGGAAAGAAACAGGACAAGTAAGTAGAGGTTGATCAGGTAGGTGGGAAATGTTCTGGTTAGCCTTTAGTAACAGCAAGGCTTAAAGGTAAGCCACAACAAACGCTTTATCAGAGGTAAGAGCTTTGCAGATCAATAGTACCAACCAGGGCAAAAGCCACTCAGCCGCTAATGAATACAAGTGTTTCCATTGCCTGAGCTCTGGGTTTCTGTTCAGCCAATAAAACTGCAGAAGGAAGAGTTTAAATGGTTTTCTCATCTTAAACCATAGGTAGAATGAAAATTTAAATCACTGTGTAGATATGTGAATTTTAATTATTTTATTAAGAATATTATGTTAACACTTTTTTGATTATTTATTTAAAAATCAATGATCTTTCAGTCAGTATAAGACTTCCCATACGCAAGAAACTAAGGCAATAATGTGGAACTTAAATGGGTGGCAAACTCAAGAATAACCCACATATTTTATGATATTATAAACAGTAATGTTAACGCCTGCGTAACTCTTAAAACAACCATTTTCACCCTGAATTGAATTATTTTATGAATGTTTGTTTTTATTCAATCTTTTTGTAGAGGAAAAGCAAAGGGGAAAATTTACTTGAAACAAGAGACATTTTCTTCTCCAAATTGGGTTGCCTATGACAGAATACTTTTTTTGTATGAATAGTGGACATAAAAAAACACGTTTTACATGTTGCATGGTTTAAAGACCAAGAGCTCTCTTCAGTGCATTGATTTACAATATAGCAGCATACTGACTTAAGACCACTATTCTACCTCTCTTTTACCAGCTAAGGAAGTGATGGATAGTTCCCCAGCTCCCTGTCTCAGACAGCTTAATGAGCAGTTCTACTGAGCTGAGTTCAGCTTAATGAGCAGTTCTACTGAGCTGAGTTCAGCTTAATGAGCAGTTCTACTGAGCTGAGTTCAGCGTATTAGGTTCCGGATGCTCAGAAGAAAGACAGCGTGGAGCTGCTCTCCATCTATTAAACCAGGCTTGCATGGGGAGAAACGCTGACTTATGTGCAAAGTGCTATAATTAAATTAAACGTGGTTTTTAGCGGCGTATGTGTCCACTCCACATATTTAACAGTGATCTGTGTCAACAGTGGTTTGTTAATTGTGTTGTTTTAAAACAGGAAGTAGAAATTGCATTATGTGTGCCATATATAACTGTCTTTGGTAGCTGTAATTGTAATTTGCAGCCACAGGAACAGATTACAGTTCACAAATTAGAGTTACTCTGATTCAGTTATTATTCCATGTTTTGATGAGTGGAAGTGGCTGTGATCCAGAGCTCCTAACGACTTGCTTTATTCCTGCAGTCATCAGTGTGTAAAGAGAGCTTGACAGAGCAAGAAGCAAGAACTGTGGGCTAGAATGCTGACCATTCATGGCTGACAAGTTAGCGTTCATGCCCTCTTTCAGGTCTATCTAGGGCAACCTGAGTTGGCAGCTTTGAACAGACAAAATGAGGGCAGTGCTGGCAGCCCTGGCACCAAGGGAATAGCTTTTACACAGTTTAAGCCTATATTTTCTGCTACAATGTTTTGTTTTCTGCCTTTCAGCAAGACTGGCAAAAACCAGTATTCTATATAAAGCAGGTTCAGAGAAACAGATCCACAGACAATTACAGAGAGACAGAAAACGGCAGGACACATTGGCTTAACCGAAGGCAAATTTATTAACTGTAGTAATGTAGTAACTGTAGTAATGTTTTTGAGACAAAAGTCAGTGGTTAGTAGAATGACAAGTCATTAGTATAAGGCATTGAGATAAAATACTGATTAGCATAAATAGATTACCTGGCATGCATAGGGAGGAAAATGATTTACCATTACAGAACTCAAAGTCAAAGTACGTTGGATAATAGCAATTTAATATTGAACAACTCTTCTTTTCCACATGCATGACATATTAGCCTTAAAGCTGATTTAAACGTTAAGAACACTTGTCTTTTTAACTATCTTCACATCCTGTCAGCTATCACTAAAATAACTATAGTGAAGCAATCAGAAATGAAGAATTTCAACACGGTCCAGCTACATATAAATTGTGGGAGATTGTGGACTCCTTTGGTGGCTAAAGTCTAGCTAAAGTCAGCAAGAACATTAAAATCAATTAAAGCAGCATTAATATGTAAAGTGCTATATGAAAAGAACATGTAAACCTTTTTGCATCGAAAGCAGAAAGAATAATCGTCTTCAAGTTTAAACTTTCTGTCTTAACACTCATCTGAGTGCACGCACAGGGCTACATTCTTATGCTTCTCCCAGTGATGGCAGTCTTCTGGAAAGTTCCACACTGCGTAGCTCTCTTTATGGCGGCTGACAGCATGCACCACAAACCCAGGAAGCTGCTTCTCTAGAGTCTCTACCACGACTTTTATGTCTCCCTTCTTGGCAGGACCATCCATCAGCTGCTGGATGCTCTCCTTGGGAACGGGCTGTGGATTGCTACAGTAGGATACCACCACATTAGCTTCGCTGAAGTAGTTCTGTCCTACCACATGCTGGAAGTTGTCACCTGCTCGCCAGTTCCGGTAGCTGCTTCCTGATAGGCTGGTGATACGGATGGACCATCTGAGCCAATCGTACTTTCTAACCAAGAAACAAAGGAGCTCCTCTGATTTGTCTTGGAGACTCCCTCCCTCATTCTCCCTGAGCAGCCCTTGGACATCCAGGTGGGCCTGTTCAGCAAATGACTGCACACACTTATCCACTGCAGCCTTCATCTTGGTCTCCACCTCTTGGATCTTCTCACTCCACTCTGAGATCTTTTCCTGCTCTGCATCCTCACCATGTGTGAGGGCACAGTGGCCAAGCAAGGCGATAAGACCCAGGCAGAAAAGCTCTTTCATCCGAACACAGAAGTCTTCCAGCACCCTCCTGTTCCTCTTCTCATATGTGTCCACTATCTCCAGCACAGACCCTCCAAAAGTGTTGTTTCCCATCAGAGCATTGTAGAGGATGTAGAGGTTCTTGTCACCGCCTGTTTTGTTAAAATGGTCCAGGAACAATCGTGTTTTGACATCCTTGAACTGAGGCTCTGCCTCTAAGATGTCCAGATATTTCCGGAACTGGTTGCACAGGTTCTCCTCCACAGCAAAGTACTGGGAGTCCAGCCGTCCCTTTTTTATCTCGCAGTCAATGTCCTCCAGCTGAGATGAGAGCACCTCTAGCTTGTTTCTCACAGTGATGAACTGCTCCTTAACATATAACACCTCCTTGCTCTGCACGTTATCCAGAGCCAGCCTCAGGACCGGAGCAGCGGCTTCGCAAAGGGGGAAAAGCTCCCCCACCGTGCTTGCCAGCACCTCCGCCCCCCTCTCAAACAGCTCCATGACGGCCTCAATGGCCTCCTTCTTTTGTGCTACCACTTTCTCCAAGCGACTGGACATTGCTATGAAAGCAACAAACAAGCAAACCCAGTTAGAGATGGGAATACCTTAAAAACAACTGCTGCCACACAAAAAGTGGAGGTGACCATTTTGGACACCAATTCATTAGAATGCTTTTTTTGCTTTATATATAAACATATGGCATTGGTTAATCTGTCATAAAAAAAAGACGTATGAACAACAACAAATGACTGTGCTAAAAAAGGCAAACGCCCGTTAGAGGCTATCTACTTAAGGTAGACCTCTAAAACACACAGGAATCTCGTGATCAGTAATTTATGGCGTACTTTTCGGCTGTTCAGTGTTCCCGAATACAGAGAGATATTTTTGCGCCAAAAAATGTGCGAATCACGTAATAAACGAATACTTTAAGAACTTAATTAATTATTGATATTTCATGCAGATGAAAATAAAGTCGTGGGGCAAAATCAGTGGTCGCAGGAAATATGCTATTTGGTCTGCTATTCTCTAGCCTATG
This sequence comes from Sternarchorhynchus goeldii, assembly GCA_028565775.1. NCBI lineage: Eukaryota > Metazoa > Chordata > Actinopteri > Gymnotiformes > Apteronotidae > Sternarchorhynchus > Sternarchorhynchus goeldii. Next base: position 3,845,019 of record JAOXYF010000028.1, read on the forward strand.
CCTTTAAACAGATTATGCCTTGCCAGACAAATGACTAGACAACAGACGAGAACCAATATACATAATCTCAATCGAATTAAATGGTACTTGGTGTTCCTGGTCGTTTATCTTATACTTACTAGTAGAATTCCAGGGGCCCACACAGGACACACCTTGAAATTAAAACTCAAAGGCAGCCTGGACTTCTGACAAAGATCATCTGAATATAGGCACCCCCAAGATAAAAACAGTATTCTTTACCAGTAAATAATCGCAGATTCTTCGCGCCTGGGAGAACGAACAGCTGCTGAAGAGCGTTTCAAATCCACCGAATTTTCCTCAAGTTTCTGTATTCAGCGCTGTGACGGTGTTATATCGGTTGGGGAATGAGGACTGAAAAGGGGGAAAGAGAGAGAGAGAGAGAGAGAGAGAGAGAGAGAGAGAGAGAGAGTTGCTTGCGCGCCATGAGCAACATTTATGGATACCTCTTGGTAAGAGACGGATAATCCCTAATTTTGTGCGATACCTCACTGACACGGAATGCCATACAAAGACTTTGAAATTTCTTTAACTCCTCCGAGTAGAAGTGTTTCGTGTTCTTCTGATAGCAGACGTTGCGCCCGGTGCGCAACATTTAACCTCCAGCTGAGAGCACGGCGTTTTTATCCACCAGAATCAGAAGAAGAGCTGTAATTTTCCCCCACAAAAGGTAAGTGTTTCACTAATAATGGGTGTAGATGTCATATGGTTCACAATCTGATTTTAATATGAATTTTACGGTTTTAAGATTTGAGGTTAGATAGTTGGAGATCCATCTATTGAAGTCTTAC
>JAOXYF010000028.1:3847891-3898505 GCA_028565775.1 Sternarchorhynchus goeldii
GACATTTAAAGACATTTAATTGTTTCCATGAACCGAATACTAATGAATAGGGATTACAATGTTCCAAGATACACTCTCAATAATTTATTTATTTATAGTGTTCTGCATGTATTTCCATAATACATAGATGATTGATGTTAGCCTCACAGTCAGTGAAGTCTACTCATGGCAGAAATGGTCTTCACGATGATAAAATGCTTGTTATGGATTACCCTATTTAAATTTCTAAACTAGCTCATAAGATAGCTCATAGTGCCCCTTTGTTTTCAAACAGAAAGACCAGACAACATGTCTGAGAATTCTATACCAGAGAGAGGACTAAGCACCCCAATGTCTATTGGAAATCAAACAATTACCAGATTGGGAAAAGACTGGGTAAAGTAACTAATGTTTTGTCTTTGATTTATTGAAGTACACCTGGGTCCTCTCAAAGCAAAATTATTTTCTACATTTTCTTGAAGAAGGGCTTTAAACCTGTTTAACCTGCTTAGGGAAAGCTGTTAGCACACTGGGTGTCTAACAGAGAATGTCTGGAGTCCTGAGATTTTGGAGTAATGTGATTCATCCACCTGAGCAGAGGGCTTGGAATAAAACTCACGCGCTGTTTGACGCGTTCACGATAATCCTATTGTCTCGCTTTATAGTCCGTTCGATGTACACAGAAGAGCAGCGTCCGTGATCTTTGTGTGTGTGTGTGTGTGTGTGTGTGTGTGTGTATGTATGTATAAAGCACATTGCTTGCACAGCTGGCAAATTTTCAATTAGTCAGAGTTTAAGAGAATTGGGCCATCTAGTGGTTTAATGTATAATGGCATGTCGGTGCTTGTCTGATGAACAGCGATGAGCCTTTTCACCACCTGTCAGTATCAAACCCCAAATGCCTCTTATCCCTTATTCTACTGAGCAGTTACAAAGTATCACAATAAAAGCAGATTCCAGTCTAGATTATTACTTTTCAAAACGCTTTATATTTCATTATAATAATGAAATGCTTTATTTCATTATTCCTTCATAAGAAAAGGCAACAAATACAAATGATCACATTCTTAAGTTTTCACGTATCATTTATTGATAGCTATGCATAGTATTTTGTACAACATTGAGGAGCAGAAAAAAAAACAATAATCAGAAGTATCTTAAATGTGCATATCTATATATTGATGTATATTTTATATTTTACCCCCCCCACCCCCACCCATGTATATTGCTGCCTGCACTAACTTCTGGATCTCTTGGATCTCTATGCATTAGAATGTCTCATGGGACAGTAAGAATGTCCAATAAATGTATACTGCTGTTATTCTTACTTTCAAAGTGCGTATTAACCAGATATAGGTGCACATAAATTTGTAACCATAATAGATGTATTATAGACAGGTAGATGCAACTAAAATATCAATAATTTTTATACTGCCCAAAAACCAAAAAAAGAAAAGGGAAATTAAAGAACTCATCAGGCTTTTAAGAGTCAGCGGAAGTGTACAGGACACATCAGTGGCTGTGAAAAAGACCTCTCTTTAGCAAACTCATGATGAAACAGTATATTAGTTATGTACCTAATCAGTTATTTGACTCTGATTCAGTTGTGAAGCGTGAACAGACAGAGCAAATCAGACAGAGGGAAGAAAACATTCAAAAATCATTGTTAAATGATACTATAAACAAAATCAGAGTAGGTATTAAGCCAAATACTGAGGAAATAGATTGTAAAAAAAGGAGAAAAAAAATCCACAGTATATTATACTGTTTGTGACCGATGACAAAACAAAGTAACATTCGGAGGCAACATTTTAAGCTAAAAGTCATAAACGTTTCCACAGTCATGAACTTGTCTTCACGTTCTTCCTACGAAGAACTATATAAGGTTCTAGGATCACTTAGTGCAAAGACCAATGCTCGTTCCTCATACTTTTGAGTGTACATACGTTGGTGAAACTTAATAGCATATAAATAAATGATCTAGTTCCATACCATAGCACTTTAACAATGGCTATATTGCCAGTAACAGACTCTGCAGAAATAGTGTGTTTCTAGCTCTGTTTTTGGACATGTTATGAGGCCATTTTTTTTTTAGCACAATAAACCATGATTACAATACGTTCTTAGTAACATTTAGCCAATATGTATTTAGAAATGGGGTCTGTGCACTGTTTGCAGTGGTTTAGAAACAGTTTAAATCTTTTTTTTCCGACAGTTTAGTGTGAGCAATTACATGCTCTTTACAATCATACATTTGTAGTGTTTATTTGAACTCATCTATGTCACAAATCTCTGCATTCATAATTCACAAATATTTAATTGCTTAATGTCTGCTTGGAAGACAAATGTCTTCAAATGAAAAAGATAAAAAAAACAAAAAAACATTGTATTTTCAATGGCAAAAAGTAGTGTTTTAACCCTCAATAAACTATTCAGGGTCTATAGTGTTATAAGGGACCAAACACATGCCAATCTGTGTAGGAAAGGCGGCATCATCTTAGGCTTTAGATAGTGTAGACTGGGCTTGGCTTTTGGCACAAAAGCCGCAAATTTGTAGCAGAACAGCCTGTAGTGTGTAATCCTGAAAAACAACTTCTGAATGACTAAATTTCAGCAGACCAATCCCAGGCCGCCAGGTGGGTGGGAACGTGATGTAGTGAAACATACCTGAAACACAAACTAGCCACTCGGAGAGACAAGCAAGAATGGTGACATGTAAGGCCTTTAGCTTTGTTCTCATGCACATACATGAGGTTTGAAGCTCTGGACTGTATTTGAAAGAGACAAACACGTTTTTTTATGTGCTGACCAACTGGCATGTTTAGACTCTCTCAGTAATATCTACTGCAACCAGTGGCAAACATTTCTCAGTAATATACTCTAAGACATTTGAGGTAAAAATGTGCATTTGGTGGGAATTAATCTATTGTATTTAACATTGAAGCATTGGCAAGAACGCTAGCAACAAAAAAAAAAACACTAATTAACATGTTACACTAATTAACTAATTATAATGTTAATAATTAACATTAACCTTTTTGTAACCATCAAATTGCCATTTTACCATATTTGCTATATTATAATTGTATTCTTCATTTCTGAGGCTGTAATATATTTGACAGTGAAGCTGGAATTTTGAAACTTTGAAGAGAGAAAGTGGATGAAGTGAGATTATATTAGAGTGCATGCGCACAACCAGACGAATCCATATCTCGCTACAAGCTCTTTATAAGACAAAGATGATATAAAGCTATGAAGAAGAAATGTAAGGGGTAAGGGAAACACAAACAGAGAAGACAGAGTGGACAGCAGCCCATATAAACAAAAAAAGAGAGAGGGAACCAGGGAAACATGCCTATAGAGCAAAGGTATAGAACTATGATTCTCAAATCCAGTTCCAGTCCTATATTGTGTCATTCCTGGTATTTGTGCCAATTGAACACTTAATGCAAGTGATTGACTTTTGTTTTCACACCTGATTCCAAGGTAATGGGAGGGTGCAAAACCTGAAACTCAAAGCCTGTGATTTGAATACCTGTGTTCTTTTGCATCTGTAATCTACTGGTGATTTTAAAATCCTGGACTAGATTTAGATTCAAGAGTTGGAGCTGCATACCTTTGCTACAAGGCACATGGGGAAGTTCTGGAAAGAAGGGGGTCAGTATGGAGTCATTTGCAGCTCCTCAGCACCTCCTGCATTCTCTCCTGCACGTTCTCCATCTTCTCGCCCCACTCTTCACTCAGGCCCTCCTCGTCGTCTCCAATGGTGGCAGCATAGCCCATCAGGGCGATGAGGCCGATGCAGAACAGGTAGGTGAGACGGGTGCACAGGTGCTCCATCACCCGCCGATCGCCTCCTGAGTGGATCATGTAAACTTCAAGGATGGGTCTGCTGAAGAGCTTGGGCTTGCCCATCACGCCCTCGTAGAGCGAGTGCAGGTTCTGGTCACCCAGGTCATTGGAGTAGCTCTCCTCGAAGTCTGCCTTCTTGCGCTCCCGGTGTTCGGGCCTGGCTTCCACAACCTCCATGAACTTACGGAACTGATTGCGGAGGTTCTCCTCGACACGGCTGTACTGGCCATCCAGCGTCTCCTTCTTGATCTGCAGCAGGGCACTGCGGTTCCTCCGCGAGATTTCGTCTAGCCCGCGGTTTACGCTGCTGAACTCACGCTTCAGCGTCTGGATGTCCTCGTCATCCACGTGGTGCAAGACGACGCGGAGAAGTGAGCCTGCCACACCGAAGATGGGGTTTACCACAGCAGCTGCTGATGAGATGGTGGCCACACACTCCAGGACCTTCACTAATCCTCTCTTTAACTTGTCCCGGTCTTCCAAGATCTCATTATCAGCCATAGCGAACAGGAGTGCTATTAAAAGTAGTGGCAGCTTTAGAGGAGAAGAAAGAGATACATGGTATCAATAATGTGCATTAATTTCAAAATGAGAATAGTAATATGAATAACCTAAAATATGCAACTGACCACAATATAATACTTACACCAATCCAATTTTCCCTTCACCACTACTACTACTACTATTTATTACTACTGCCATTTCTATTTACCGTCTAATTACTCATTTATAAAGCCACCTTGCATTAGATCCGTCATATTCTGAGGAGGAATTATTCATATAAATCACATATTGTAGCTGCATATTACCACATTTTACTAGTTCAGTTCAGGAACTCAAGGTAGTTTCTCACAAACATTTAAGTGGGAATGATAACATAAACCTTTGTAATGCCTTCATGTTTTGCAGCCTACTGATTGCAAAACAGGTTGATTTGAATATCCACCTATAAGAGCAGGTGGCTAAAAAGAACCGCCTTTACTTTGAGATTTTTACAGTAACTATACTGACCATATAATTTAATACAACAGAGACAGTGGTAGTCAAGTGGACTTTGGCATATCATTCAGAAGGTTGTGGGTTTAAATCCAGGCTCTGCCATGCAGCCACTGTTGGACCCTTGACCAAGGTCACTCTAATAGTGAGTGACAAATATCTCATTTGCAAACAATAGCCAATGAAGGTAAACCTGAATATAACTTGAAAAAGGCATTTATTTTTGTGCAAACAAGTCAAACAGCATGAGCCACAGTGGCAAAATAAAAAAAAACAAAAAACAATTATATAACATAAAATGCAGATATGCAGATGCATTGATGCAATGATTATAGATTCTATTCTTTCCATACATTCAATCACAATAAAAGATTTATAATAGTACACAATATTTTGCATACATAAAAGATGATTTAAGGATTTCTAAGTGCTATAGAAAAAAGGTGGAAACTGCATAGGTAAAACCAAAACCTCAGGAAAAGTGGCAAAATTGTTCCTCTTTACCCATATAAGCAACTGGTTTTTTTTGGCTTTTTTTGATTGTTTTCTCCATTGTAAACCTTCAGAAAATGAGATGACTATGTTTGTAAGGATCTTTCAGTGCATTTGGTATCAATTCTCCTCATTACACTGGTCTAACACTTCTTGCATTTTGGCCTGAATGTCGATGACCCTTTGGGCCCATTTCTCCCGGACTTCGTCCTCATCATCTTCGGTGACAGCGATGTAAGCCATCAGCGCCATGAGACCCATGTGGAAAAGGTGTGCCAGGTGAGAACACCTGGCCTCCATCATTTTCCTGTTCCTATTGTAGTGCTCCAGGTACACATTTAAAAGGGGCCTCCCAAACAATAACCCTTTACCCATGATGCCACGATAGAATACATCCAAGTTCATGTCACTCTTGTCCCTCTCGTAGATCCTCTCAAAGTCGTGCATGTAGCGGTCAGTGTTGTCTGGATCTGCCTTCACACGATCCACCATGATGTTAAGAGCGCTGTACTGGTGCTTGATGAACTCCTCGTACTTGCCGAATGTCTCGTTGACCTCGTCGATGCGGATCTGCTGCAGAGTCTGCTTGTTCTTCTCCGAGATGCTTTCCAGCTTGTCATGCAGCTGCTTGAAGTCCTTGTCCAGCTCATGTGTCTCGTTCTCTACCAGACCTTTCCGTACCACCCCAATCAGGGAGGTGACAATGCCAAACATAGGGTCTATTGACGAGGCAAATGAGGATACTTTCTCCACATAGCCCAGCACTTTGGCTGCAGTCTGTTTGATTTGCTCCTTGTCAGCCATAGGATACAAATGAACACCAGTCTAGTTGCTCTACTGGTCTTCAGTCCTTTGTAGCTCTGAAAAAAGAAGGAAAGTATATGAATTACATTTTTGCTGCCCTGAGGTTTTTCAAATGATTCCTTATATTCCAAATGTCCTTTATGCTACGAGGAAACCCAGCAGGTTGCTGTCCAGTTCTGAAACAGCTAAGAAGAGAAATGAGGCCATTTAGATACAGAGCATGCCTTCAATATGGTCTGGATTCCTGACAGATCTGACCGTGTATTAGACTAAACTGGAAGAAGTAAAAGGAAGTTATCCACTCTTTATCCTAAATCTAAGTTAGCACTCTTCGGAACTGGATTTAAGTAACGCCTGACTTGGAAGCAGGCCAGTACCATTTCTATAGGTGTTGAAGAGGAATGCAAAAAGGTCTTAAAAGAAACGGTTTAATTTTGCATTCGCCTTGGTCTTGTGCTTATTGTTGACTAGAAGAATTATGTTCTATCTGAATCAGTAATCGCCTCCAAACAAAACATATTAGCAAATGGTCACTCCCTCTATGCAATAATTTCCTGTCAGTCATACACAGGCCACCGATTAAATTTTAAAAAGTAAATATCATATACACAACACATTTCTTAAAATACAGTTATACAAAGGACTCAGTCGTTACATTTCTAGTACTGGAATGGGGTCTATTAAACCATTACACCATTGTCGTGCTAGCTAACCTAGCTTGCTAGCTAGGATAGGCAGGAAGGAAAACAAACCAAACGCTGCCTTTGTAACGCTACCAAATAGCAATATTGTTACGAAACGACTTCACACGAAGCCTTAACACTGAACAGAAATAATGTGGCTAAAGCCAAAATCTTACCTGCGTTTACTGCTGTAGCTCTTTGCTTCCTATTGGTGCTGCTGCTGTATTTATGCAGACAGCCACCATCTCAGTCTCCGGCTGGAGAAACAACCCTCGTCTCTGTGCCATATTAGGGCAAGGGTGGGGGGATGACTCATGTCTGAGCAATGCTGATTGGGCTAGGGACGGGAGGAGGGAAACGCAGCTCTTCCGCAATCCATTTTACTGCGCAGAAAATGGCTGTAATTCTCTTTGCCGCAATTGGTCGCAATCAGGGCGCGCGCTTAAAATAGTTGCATTATTAACTAGTTAAAATAGAAGAGTCGGGTATAACAGGAATTGCGAATTCGCGGAAACGAATGGCATTGTTGAAGTATTCAGTCTTGAGTAAAGTGAAACAATACATTTGGACATTTACTGATGTGTAAAGGATTAAAATAATACGCTGTTGAAGAAATAAACAGTATGCGGCTGTCATGCAACTGTTCCAACTGTCCTGCAACTAAGCTTCAGCTGCGCGTTTTGAACAGCTGTGACAGACAAGGCGATGGTAGCCTGATTCTTTCTAGCTGCTTTTGAGAGTCTGAAAGGCCACGTTTGCTTAATTCAAATATGACTGTGCTTAATGGTCTTGTTTAGATACTCATCATTAATCTAAAGTTTTTATTGTTAAACCTTAACAATAGTTAGTTGTACATGATCAAGCATCATGTAAATCGTTACGTGGAATTCGGTGACATATTTATCACCACAAAGATCTTCCCGCTGTTTGTACAGCACCTGTTCAGAAATTATTCTGTGGTGTGTCTTTTGTAAAATTCTTTACAAGTTTACAAAGAGCCATGTCGCGTTTATAATGGAGCCTGCTTTCCTTTTGAAGAGCTCTCTTATTCAGTCATATTTATTTCACCGCCAGGTGAAAAGCTATTGATGTGGTCCAAGACTTGAAGCAATAATCATTCAGCTACTGCATGAAATGATATATCGCATAAGCACGTAGTTTCAGGTTATGTTTAACATTAAGTCGGGAAAATGTCACCACCATCACCACCACCACCACCAGTAGATGCACAAGCTCAGATGTAGTTAGTGGAAATCTGAGGCTTACATGACAGTCCTCGCGCTTACACAGGAATCCCTGCCTCCAAACCGGGCCGTGTGAAATGCAGGTCACGTAACGGGGGTTTCCTGCGAAAATGGGATTACAAGGATTCTCTTTAGAGTCAGTAATTAATATCAAGATAAAACAAAGAAAACAAATGTCACACAACGTACATAGCATTGTTCCCAACAACTGTAAGTTCAAGCAGTGTTGACAGAGGGACCACAACATGAATGACCTCATCTGAGGTCAAAAGTGAGACTCCAAGTTCATATGGCTTGCATTTATTTATTTATTTATTTATTTACCATGCTATCATGTGACACAGCATCATAACTCTGCAGGAGATAAGATAATAAGAACCACTGCCTTCTATGTGGAATCAGGATGATTAAACCGATCAAAAAGATGGATTTCAAGATGCATATTGAACATGAACTTCAATTAAGCCAGAGATCAGGATTTTGTCATAGTATACAATAATGAACTGTGCCAGTATACTGCATTTATATTACAGTGATTTTACAGAGGTGATTGCCAGTCTTGAATATAGTGAAGATAGATATTAGCAAACATTACCAATCATGCATAGCTGTTCAGACTGCTCTGAATACAAACAGCATTAGACACTCATGGTATCATAGGATTGTACATTTGTGTATTTATTTTAGATTGAAATTCTTGGTAAACACAAGAAAAGTCTTTGACTTATTTTAGGACATGAAGCACTTACAAGAAAAAAAAAATCCATACACCTGACAGCAGTTTTGTGAATCAGCTCAGTTGAGCTGTGCTTAAAGGCCTCAGAAATAAACATTTGTTTATTTAACATATAAACATTTGTTTATTTCTCATTAAAAAATTGACCTGGTATCAGCTTACTCAATTACAGTGAGCACAAATGCTGGAACAAGAAACTGCAGACACTTTTATAGACTGATATATATATATATATACTTTAGACTGATATATAGACTGTGGACTGATATATAGACTATAAACTGATAGCCGTTTTAAGTTGGAAGGACATGCTTTATGAGAATGATATATCAGGGAGTTTGATGTTTGAGATGGGTGGGACCATAACATCTTTTTAAAGATACATGGGACAAGAGTGTGAGCTAAGGGTTCTGGCGTTCCTAAACAGCTACTTCTACCAGTCTGGCTGTAGTTCATTCAAACATGGAGTAAAGCCTCATAGCACATTACGGACATCTAAACACAACACCATCCATGGTTATGACAGAACCATCCATGTGGAAAGTACTGAACTGGCTACTCGGTACAAACCCATAATGTAGCTCGGTTTGTTTCGTTATTCCTACAGAAAAGCTACACTGATGGCGGTTCCAAACATGGGTAGCTAATTGCCAAACAAAACAATTCAAACTTTGGATGCTTTCAGCTTTGACAACGCTGTTCCCTATACGGACCAGAGGGGGCAGTAATTTACATTTTTGCATTTGTGGCCAAAATCTGTCACAGGATGAATACAAAAGACTTGCCTCTGAGGCCAACTTGAGTGTACAAATTTAACCCTTTATATTCCTGATACTATTATGTACTTAACAGTAAAGTTGTATAAAATTATTTATTTATTATTTTGCAGTTTATATGTGAACAATAACAAAAGAAGCCACAATTTCTAACTTAAAAGTTAATAATTTTATCCCATTTTTCTTATGAGTTGCTGTTTCATTCTCTTGTTAACCCTTTCTTTACATCATATCTACATCAGGCTATATGTGTAACATTATTCAGGCATCTATTTGAAATAACTAAATTAATTATTATTGTTATTTAGGTTATTTTAAGTGTTCATGATTCAAAGTAATGTGCCTAATCTAGAATTCAGTCAGTTTTATTTATTTGCATAGTTATTTGCTTTTCAATTGCAGGAATTTGGTTAAAGGGCATAATTCATTTAGTAACAAACATCACTGGTGGGTAATTAAAGGGTTAATAGCTGAAATTATACTTATTAACAATAAATGAATACAGAAAATGGAAGAAATATCTCTATAAGCCAGTATTTACATCAGAAAAATAAATGTAATGCAAAAATAAACATAAAACCTCTTCAAAGTCAAAAACTAACTACTTTTTTGAAGGTAGTTTAACCCTTTTGGTAGGTATGAAAATATTACCCCCCCACCCCCCACCCCTTCTATTCTTGTAGCTAAGGCAATGTTAGATATACATGATGCTTGTTTGAATACTTCTTAGAACTAAAAATACTCAGAAACAGTCCACGACAAAGGTACACGTGAAAGGACATTTTAAATTAGTGTTTGTTTACACCGTAGCAAACCGTTAAATGGTTAAACAGACACTGGTTGTGACAGGATTAGCTGTGAACACAACCGATCCCTTAAGAGATCCTGTACTATGAGAGCTGAGACTGCTCATTGCTAAAAACTATTTTTTAGGCCATAGCAGTGTCCTGGTTATTAATCCTCACAAATATGCAAAAATCTAATTCTCATCAATTAGTTAAACAGGCCTTTTTATATTTTCAGTTGTATAAACATTGTGACATACTTCAGTATGATAGTTGACACAGCAGAAAGGGACTGGAGTCAGGAAGTAAGCAACTGTATTCACGCCTGTGAGGAGCGGCCATCTTTAAAGTTCCCTTTCACTTCACACAGAGGGACTTAATCAGTTCAATTTGCCTAGTAAAATTACACAAAAATACAGCAGAGGACATCATTTGCATAGATATGTTTAGTTTGAGCACATCTCCATCCTCATATATTATTTTAATAACAGTTTCTTCTCTTTTCTTTACAGAAAATAGCCTGGCTGCTAGTTGTAGCACTTGTGTTGGCCAGCAGCCCTCAGACCGAGAAAGAACATCTGAAAAACTACTTCATCAAGCCATAACACAACAATGAACCTTCCTTCTGTCCTTATCTAAGAATGTGAGTAGTTCAAAGGGTCTACATCCCCTCTCTAGCAGATCACAGTCAACCAGCTGACTTCCTTGCTTAGCTATAGCTCCCCCTATCAGTCTCTCCATATTTCCTTGTTTATGCCAAGCCTAATGTCCTCTCCCTCCTTTTTTCAACCCAGCAAAAACCCAATATAACATTTCAAAAACCATCCATTTGCACAGATATGAGCCATAGTAGCTCAAAACATTCTCATCCATCCATTGGTAGCCTAGCCATTGGGTAGCATAGCCCATCTTACCTCTTCAGAGAGCTATACCTCCCTCTTCAAATTCTCAATCTCGACTGTACTTCTTCTTCCCAGCAATCCCTGCAAAAGGGGCACTTCCATGTCAGTATTCTATGTAGGGGTGTTCATATTGGACCATACCATTTTTTTACATTAAGGAAGGCCCTTTTAGCTAAAAAAAAGGGCCTATTAGGTACCACTGATGCACAAGCCTTCACTTGCACCAGTGAAAGGGCATGTGTGCAGTACTTCACTAAGCAACCCCCTACTCAGCTACCCACATCCTCCCCCAGTAACATTCAAATATTCCAGACTCCCAACAGTCAAATAGCCCATACAGTGATTCAACTGTCAGCCTGGAGGCAGCTGGAGACGCACAAAGTCTCCAAAGAACCTTTGAGAGACACTGTGACACTGCCCCTGGCTCCAAAATGCCACAATTTATTATAGGAGACTATTTTGAGTTTAAGTTGAGATAATTCAGTAGAAATCAGCCAAATGGATCCGAAAAATAGCCACTGAAATATATGATATTCAATGGGAGTGGCGGAGTTAAGTAAAGCAAAGCATCTCTCCAAAAGGTGCAGGTGTGTATGTCCTGGAAAGACCTAATTATTACTCAATAAAATATGAGCAGCAAAGAGTCTTATATATATAATGAAAATATATTTAGAGTCACTGTGTATAAGAAATCTGAAAGCATGGCAAAATACAATTCATTAATTTATTTATTTGCTTTATATTTTAAATGTGAGTTAAAGGGCATCCTAGTTTTGTAAGACAGCATGTTGTACACTCTCCAACACTTCTGTGCTCTTTGTAAAATAAACTTTATGCTAAAAGATCAGTTTGGACATAAACTTTCAAAATACTCAATATTACTCATTCACTAAACTCATTATAAAAAGTATTAAAGATGGTCATATTTACATCCAATAATTGTGTACATAAATCTATCAGAATCTGTTCCTTGTAGTGATCAGTACAATACTTATAGTCTGTGCTTTATAAGGAATACTACTCTAATTCTAGCTCCATGTTTACAGTTAGAAATTATATATTTTTAATTTTTTAATTAAATTAAAAGGTAATGCCAACACAGTAGTCTACACTATTCCGTATAATACATTATTACACATATCATGCCACAGATCTAAACCCAAGCACAGCTTCCTTTCTTAAACAGGTTAAGAACAGCTGACGATTCTGACAAGGTTCTTCGTATTTGGAATTCCAAGGACAGAAACAAACATCAGTGGGGGTCAACGTGTCTGGACTTGATATCATACATACCTTTAGGAAGCCCCTCGCTCTCTGTCCCCTTAGCAACTTAAAAATGCGCTTATCCTTACAAATTGCAAATGTAGCTATATGTAGCTACAACAAATGCTTAAAATAAATAAAAATAACGGAAATTGATACACACAAGTCAAAATCAACGTTAGGCTAATAATATGCGTAACTCATATAGCCTAGTTGTCCGTTCGTGTTATTCATATGGAATCTTACAATGGTATCCAGCCCTGTAGAGCAAGAAAACCAACCGCAGAAAACCAACTGCATAAGGGAACAGGTGCGCTTACCACTGCTAGAGCTTGAATGCAAAGTGGTGCACAGATGGTGTAGCCTAACTTATTGTCCGTCACGCGTATGGATCGTGTTTCATTGTAAGCGAGAGGATCAAATGACTGCTCCCGAGAAACAACATAGGTAACCAATGTCGTAAAAAAAACGTATTTCCAACTACCCTCCCTCCGACTGAAATGGCTCTTGTATATTTCCTGTGTATATTCTAAGTCCTTATTTACGTTCATGTAACCATAGGCTTGTGCAAGATGCGCATTATGCGCCTTGTTACGCTATCCACTGTCATTAACAAAAGCGACGTTTCACAAGCACCATTCAGGAGGCTACATGAAGACAAGGATTAAGAAAACACTACAAAATGTAGACACATTCTAAATATAATATGAAGATTTTATAATCGGAGAAATTGCGACTACTCCGAGTATATATTTTTTTATTTAAGCATATGATGAATAAATACTCCACTGTGTTATGAGACGCGTGGTCAGTGGTTTAAAGATAATACCCTACTGATAGATTCTCCTGACAATCCCAAGCTAAAATGATGAACCCAAACAGCAGTTTATTTATTTAGCTAGTTGTTATTTGTTTGTTAGTTTTTACAAAAGTTTTTGCAGCGATTTTGCAATAATTTAGTCTATAGTCTATAGATTATTCTTAATTTTTATTTCGCACTGTGCCGAAAAGAACCCTGAGAATTTCACAAAAAAGATTTTTCAGTCAGCAGAATCATTTAAGTCAAACAAAAGGCAAGACCATCCAATAAGATGAGGAATAAGGAACCCTCCTGTTGATTTTGTCTTTACGCATAAATAATACAGTTTACCGAAAAATCCTGCTTTGTGAAATACTTTCCCTGAAATGTTTTGATTAAACAAACCCACAATATTGACAAGTGCAGCCTTAAACCACTCCTCCTTAAACAGGTAGAAAGTCCCCAAACCTGTAAAATTTATACTTACTGACACACTGTATCCAGTATTATATCTCGTGCCTAAAAAGCATGCAGGCATGCATTTTTGCTGGTGAACACCAGATTCCACTGCACTCATTTCTTAAGAAGCTGCAACAAATCCAAATGTCAGTGTGCATCTCAAGCTAGACTCCACACTATAAAATATTTCTTTGTATCCTACTGTTTAGAATCTGACTGGATCTAAAAATGCTTGTTAGACATAATAGTGCTCCTTAAGCAAATATAAAAACTGCACAATGGCAAAATGGTGATTGTACACAATGTCTTTAATCATTTCTGTGTTGTTTGCATTCAGGCAAGCAAAGAAAAAGATTCACCGTGCAAGAAAGTGCTTTTACTGTCGCTGATCGGGAAGTGAAGGAGGTCCAGGTAAACAAATGAGCCAATTTATTGTATATGTACAATGTACAATAAATAGAGTGTTAGAACTTTGAAAAATGAAAAAAATGAAATTGAAACAAGTGTTTGTAGATAAGACATGAAGGCCTAGTTCATAACCAGTATTTCAATTTCTCCCAAAGCTGATGTTAAGGTCATGTCACTGGAGTTCCTCCATATGAAACTATCTTTATAGACTTCATGCTGAAACAGGAAGGGGCCACTCACAAACTGCTGCTAAAAAGTTGAATGCATATTATTGTCTAAAACATCTTTATATGCTGGACTATTGTTACCAAAAAACTGGAACTAAGGGGCCAAACCTTGGAAAACAGCTTTAGACCAATATCACTCCACCAAACTTTACTGTTGGAATTCTGCCCTCCAGTGGGAAGCGTTCTTCCTGCAGTAGGTAGCATTCTACCGCAAAATTCAGAATTGTTCAGACTACCAAATACTGGAGTTTGATTCAACAGTTCAGAGAACACATTTCCAGTGTGCCGAGGTGGTAAAGGAGGCAAATATTTCTGCGCTACCCTCTGCAGCTCTGTGTCCCGCTATGTTCACTCAGCTGGTGTGTTGTTAAGACGCTTTTAATTCACAATATTAGCACTTACAGTTTTATCTGGTAGAGCAGACATTTCACAAACTGATTTGTGGCAAAGGTGGCATCCATGACACCATCACATTTGAAGTTACTGAGCTCTTCCCTGCAGTCCACTCTATTACTTGCCTATGGAGTGCTTGACCCGTTATATACCTTTTAGCAAGGAGAGTAGCTAAAACTCAGTAATTAGGAGGGCTGTAAAAATACTTTTGGCTACATAGTGTACATGGTCAATAGATGTAAATTGGTACTTTTGACCAGTAATGCTATTTGTTATTTAAATAAAAAAATCTGTTTCAAAAGTTATGTTGACTTGGTTTTCTATGTAGCAAAAATGGCCTGAAAAAATTCATTTAGTTCCACATCCAGTCTGGAACACCAGCATCATTCTATTCATTTATAGTTGTACACACATTAGGGGGTAAATCATATATTAAAATCTTTTTTAACTATACATTTTAAACAAAACACATGTGTGCACGTGTGTGTGTGTTGTAACAGTCAACATAAATACTTGCTTTGGTATATTCATTTGTATTACAGTTGATAACCATAAAATGTAAATGTATCTGTAAGTAAACATTAACATAATAAAACAAGACAATAAAAAACTAACTTGTGTGTGTATTTTCTTATTAATAAGAAGTTATTAATAAGATTTTATTACCAAACATCATCTCAAGGTTTGACAGAAAAAAAAAGATGCATTTTAAGTAAATACAATTAAAACCTACAGCTGGACAGAACAGAACCCCACCCTCAACATAAGTTAAGCAGTGTAGGATAATCAGCCAAAAGAGAGGGAAACACTTACCATATGACTGCTTTTCTTTGTGGTAAAAAATTTTTACTGTCTTGGAAAAAGCTTAAAACATTTTACTTGGGGTCTCGTATACTGACACAGAAAAGGTTTTTATATACCTATTTCTTCCACAACAAACAGATATTTTTTAACTTCAAACACTTCAGACAAGTGCTTTAAGGTTTATTTATTTTTATTTCATGTATGTTCACTAAACCACTACATTGGTTTAATCTATTTTGAAACACCAATATTTAAGGCAAATCTTACATGCCAGCTTTGCTTAAATTATACATTACCAAACTAACATGAAATCTAAAATAATTTGATGGAGAATGATTAAAACTACAATATAATGCTACTAATCTTTGTACAAAGGCTTGATGCATTGTTAGTACAGCAAATCTTTTTACCAGTCATTCTGTGTCTGGTTTTGGATGAAGAAATTAAAAGTTTTTATTTTACTTAAGAATCAATCACAATAGTTTGAGAGCACAAGGTGAACAATATCAAACCAAATAATTACAGCTAGTATGAATCATTATTCCACAGAACCTAATTACAGTGTAAATGTTTACTAGTTTATACACACACACACACACACACACACACAAGTATATGAGTTTAGTGCACTTTTGGCCAATAGGACACAGACAACAACTACTTAACAGAGTCTTGGTCATACGTTGGTTCTCTGGGGGGCGTGTGCAGAGGTGAGAGTGGTCTGTGCTAGCTTTCTGGCGCGGTGTCGCCTCGTAGCTTCTCTCCAGGCCTTCCTCTTCAGCTTCTTCATCGGCTCGGACAGCTCCTGAATGCTCTTACTCCTGCGACGATACCTGGATGGTAAGCAGGTTCTCAAACAGACGCATCAAAGAGCTGCTTGTGACTTCAACGCACAAAGGCATACCTCTGTAATCTACTGCTAAATACTTTTTCTGGGACAGCGATAATGACATAAGCCTTGAAAATGAGGGCTAGGCAATGAAAACCTATTATAAGGTTTGAAAAAAATTCCGCAGGAATTAGGAATATGGTGATGTAGTCTAAATGACACATATACCCTAGTTTCCATCCATTATTTTAATGCACTTGCTTAATTCATGAATTATTTTTTTTCTTAGTATTTAATAAGTATTTTTAATGCTACAACATTAAAACACCTGCACAAATTATATTTTACTTTGTTCCCTTTTAACAAACAAGACTGCACTGGTCTTATAGTGCATTGTAAAAACATCACTTTACCTCATGCGATCCTTCTCCTTCCAGGCCAGGTACTTCTCTGGGTCAGCACGGATCCTTGCTCTATACCGCCTCACTCGCTCCCTACTCGACAACCTTTCTGTAAGCATACAATAAGAAATCGACACCCATTTGTACTCTCTACAACCTGTAGCTTCAGACAAATTATCATATTTATCAGTGAATTCCTACTTACAATTAGGATACTTAAAATTGTTGTGATAATAATAATAACAGTAATAATGCGAACACTACGAGCACAAGGTCGGACGCTGCTAAGAAACGCTCATTTCTGTAGGAAGGTGTCTACAAAACTGAAGCTCTCAAGTGCAGGGTAGACTCGTCTCTCACTAGACCACTCTCCATATTACCTTAACCTTCTTCAGATATAAATACGCAACTTTCATGCCGAATATACCACAATTTAAACCAAATCACTCTCAAACGTCACTTGCGTACTTTTCTCCAGACTCGTTACAGACGCATCATCTTCCATAACAGAGTGGTTGCTGTTGTATATTCCGCATCTCTGGATCGGCAGAGCAGTTTGCTGTGGTTGCCCACTGGTTGTCCGGCCCAAATATGGTATGATATGATAATCACAGTCCACTATAGAGCTCTCTTCGGGCAGTTCATTCTTTATATAAAATGTGTCATCGTACGAGGGTTCCTCCTTTAAAGACCTGCTGTCCGAAGTTTCAAGGAAGGTATCATTTCCAGAGACATTTTGGGAAGTCGCTGCTTCTTCTCTGTCTACAATTGTGGTGAAATTGTTGTCAAATTCTGGCGAGAAGATGACATCAGCTGAAATCTTGTAACCATCACTGGAAGAAGTAAACTGCCGTAATGTTTGAAGCTCTTGTTCAGCTGCCCTTAATTCGAGTCTAAGTGTTGTATTCTCCTTTTCTACCTCAGCTAACTTCACCTGATACGATCGTGTTCTCTTATTGCTCATGTCGAAAAAAACCTTCAAAATCGATAAAACCGCCGTTCTGACAGCTGTTTCGATTACAGCTGCGTCGTCCTCGTTTTGCAGAAATGAAAATATATCTTTGCTTTGTGATAAATTCATTTTCAGGGTGGCTGTAAATTTGGCTAGCTAAGTGAATTACCAGCTACCTTCTTTGAAATCCCAATCGTCCGGTTCAGTTTCAGTGCTGGGCTTTAAAAACACGTTGCTTTAAGAGCAGCAGAGAACGGACGTCTCTGAAGCATCTGCTATAATTTCTTTATATCAAAATGCTAGAGTATAGGCCATTCAATATAAATCGTCGGATCGTTTTTTTCAAGTGGACGCACCTCATAGATTTGAATGGTTATGTATTTTACTTCCGCTGGCCAGAGGTTGTTGTAATGTAGGCTATGGTATTTCCGTCACAGCGCCTTCTGGTGAATAACTCCAAAGACCTTTCCTTAAGCCTATTGCATCCATATAAAACAACAGTTCCGGTTCAGATAGTGAAAAAAAGTGTTGGTATGATATTGCTGAAAAAGTTTTTGAATGTTCCGTTTGTACGTGTTTGACAGTGTGGAAGCTCCTCTGCTGAATGTTATTGGAATCATCTCAGTATGTTTTCTGTTAGCTACAGTTTTTGTATTATCTCAACTTTTAGGCTGAAAGGAGGGCTTTAACAATCAGTTTTTGGTAGGTTTCCCTTGAAATCGTGTAAAGGAATCGTGTAAAATATTGTACTGGAGTATTTTTCCTTTAGAGGGAGCCCTCTTACAAAGATACAAGGGTATCCTCCTACAACGACTACCCTCCTACAAGACTGGTTGTCGTTCAACCAGTAGTCATTGGGGACCCCTGATGATTGAAATGGTCAATCTTTATTTACTCATTGGCTTCAACCAAGGATAAATCTAGGATGCTGACCCAACCTGTTTGATGGTAAAATAAAATTTTAGACTGTCTGAAAAATGTGTTACATTTTATTAATATTTAATTAATATTTTTAATGTTAAAAGATACTAAAGTCTTAAAGAGAGAATAATGTAATAAAAGTACTTTGTTTTGCCAGCATGCGTCATTTCCCATTACAACTTGTGACACTAGTAGTGTGGTCGTTGGAGGACCTGGTCTTCCTTATCAAATGCACTCCCAGGTCTGACTGCTTCAACACTCTTGAGGCTATTTGCCAAGTTGTTCAGTGAAGTGACCCGAATTGTAAAGCAAAGTGGTTGAGGTGTCGTGCACCGGGAACAAGGGTGTGTGCTGATGTGTGTCTGGGAGGGTGGGTGGCTTGTATGTTGAGAGTCGATGGGGAGGTTATTGGAAGGGGGTCATGCCGTGTTGTAGCTGTGCGTGTGCTAGTGTGTATGTGTGTGATTAACAGGGGGAGGAGGTAGAAGCAGGAAAGGTTCGGAAGTGTTGGAGCAGAAAATCTCCCCTCTCTCTTCTTTCTCTCACTCCCTCTCTCCTGTTTCCCCCTTTTTCTCCTTCTGTTGCCAGGCCAGACATAAAGCAATAGCAATTTGTGCGATTTCACAGCTCACTGGCTAACAAAAAACTCTGACAGCCTTCTACTGTGTGTGTGTGTGTGTGAGAGAGAGAGAGAGAGAGAGAGAGAGAGAAGAGGAGAGGAGAGAAACGAAAAAGAGATGGAGAGTGAAACAATGGATAAAAAGATAAAGGCATGGGGTCCAAAGAGCTGAGGATGAAGAACATTCAAAGATGAGAAGAGAGAATTAAATGTGTCACAGTAATGGAAAAAAAACCTAATAACTGATCTACTGAACAACTTCAAATAATATTACATCATCTGAGAGAGAATGAAAACATTTGGAAAAGCTGAGGGCTTCACGTGATAATCCTGCGTAAAGTGGGGATTTTCAAACATTAAGGAATTAGAGGAAATTTCCAGCCTATTCTTTACTCTACAAGCCTTTTATTTACATTGTTATATATTTGCTCTTTGTTTTCTTGTATGGTACTTAAGATGTGCTTGAGAAGTACAAAAAACAAGTACAACGCCTAATACTAAATCTGACCCTGAATAGTATCTATTCTCTCCCACTCCTTATGATCATTGGGGCTGTATTTGGGTGGTCTGTCCTCTGTTGTGAGGTTAGAAATGTGTTGGTTTAAAAAGCCTACAAAATTCTTAATCTCTTCATACTTCACACTCAAGCAAATAAGAACGTTTTAACTTTAGAATTTAGATTTGTTTTAGTGTATATGATTAAAAAAATCATAATGGACAGTCTTAAATGATAATCCTCCAAAAGCTCGTGGCTCAGATGAGATCTCAAGAGGCACCCAAGTTAAGAAGTGTCATCTGAGGTCTTTTTCTCAAATGGAGCAGGACATCTGGCTGGGCTTTGAAGATCAGCCACGGAACAGGGAGCTTCGTTAATCCATCCAGCTGCAAACGAAAGCAGATTTACCGCAAATCAGCAGCTGACCACTGGATCTGATCACAGTTTCTCATCTATTACTTTGGGATATGGGAAAACATGCGTGGCCATATTCAGTTGAGCCACGTATCATGTTATGGACACGTATGTAATATCTGATATGTGAGGCTATGTAGGTTGTAAAGCAGAGAAATGATTTGTTGGGGAAAAGAAAAGGGTAAAAGAATTCACAGAGGTACATGGAGGCGTGGTCAAACATTGGCCTTGAAAACATTCTGTGTGGCCCCAGTCACATGGCTTCAACATTACCATAGAGGGCTGAAGGGTCAAATGAAGGTGGCATCTTCAATCAGCCAGCTGGAAAGCTTAGAGTTCAGAGGTCATGGAAATGCTGCCCCATTGGCTGACTGGTTATACAAATCAAATTTAACACATGCTGTCCTCTCTTTCAGCTAAACTAGCCTATTAACAAAGGAGGAAAAAGAACATAAAATTGCAGGTTATCTACTGTATACACCCACACCCACACCCACACAAAGAACTAAAAGAAACATTTTTCATTGTTGGGGTTGGCAGGAGTCAACTTAATGTTCAAGCTGAGTAATTACAAAGCACCTTAAGATGAAACAATTATATCTCTAAATCATTAATCCATTCACATTGATTAACCTATGAGTTTTTTTTTCAAAATGTAATCTTGGGTCCTGTTTTTAGAAATATGGTTGCTTTGGCACCTCCTATACAAACTCATTATTTTCACAATTAGATTTTTTAATTTCATGGCATTGACCTTGTCTTAGCAGCATGTGTTTGGAAAGCAATGATTTGTTGTGTAGTAAATTTGTAGGCTTCACTGAAGTATATTTAAAGTAGGGGTTACTCTTTAGGTCAAAGATGACAGGAAATAAATTGTGAAGCAAAATTTTAGGGTCAGGAGCTAAAGGACATACATATTACAGTTCATATTAGATATTGTTACATATTTTGAAATCATCTTATAGCCAGTCTTGAAGAAGTTTACAAACTTAAATCTAATTCTGTATAATCTGTTTTAAGGCTTCTTAGAGTCCTGAAGAATTGTTAAAAGTCTAATCAGAGAAACCTTAAGAAAAATGGAATTTATGAACACTGGGAAAATAAAAACAAGTCTAGATTTACTTGCCTGTAATCTTGATATGGATTTCCTATGAATTGTTTGTTTTATAATTGAATATACATTTTCATTGTTTCAGATCCATACAGTATAATCATGCTCTACAGTCAAACATTAATTTACTAAACTGAATCCATATATCTGGTCAAGTAGACACCCATTGCATTTTTTCAGCGATGATACAGGTTTCACTGCCTGGCTTGATAATTCTTTATCTTACATGGAGTACCTATAATTTGTGTTAAACCACAAAGTCAATAATCAGTTACTTTACAGTAAATTACTAGATATGCTGACCAAAAAATTTGTTCAAACATGCAGAGCATGTTATTCATTAGGATAATGTAAATCTCAATAAAATCAATAATTGTTGGTTTTGCATGTGATGCAGTTGATGCTGCAAGCCACTCCCTTACCAGCATCAATAATTTGGCTCAGAATTTGGTCGAAGGCCCAAACAGATTAACTTACAGACCTTAGAAATGGTTAGCTCTGTTAACATGGTATAATTACTTTTAAATGCATATTTTGTGTGTTTTTGTTTGCTTATTGTTTGCCACATACCAGTGTAAATCTTCACCTATTACACATTAATGTAGGAGGCCAAAGGTGCAACTGACATTCTTTTACCAGCCCCAACAGTGCGGAGTTGTCTTGTACACACACATACTCAGAGAAGAACCATACACTATGCACTATGTATCACTGGGAGAGGAAGTCGATTCCATGTTTCCTCAGTATTATTGCAGCCAACAAACCAGTTTGACAGTTTCAATAAGGATTAGATCCTATACTGGACTTATTCATCCACTTGATTTAGTGATTCATCTACTTGATCTAGTGATCCATCTACTTGATTTAGTGATTCATCAATTTGATTCAGCCAGTCAGTGGTCAGCAAGATAGGTGATGAAATATTGTAAGAGTATTAAAAGTAACCTACTTTCTTTGAGACACTGGAGGAAGCTGAGGTAGACCATGTGTACCATTTACCAGGCAAACTGAAATCATTGTCTATGAACCTTCCATATTAATTTATGACTATTACAAGTGTGAATTACAGATGCCAAATAACATCTTATTTGAAAATGCAAACAAAAGACAAAAATAATCTCCATACAAATTTGAGCCAGGTGTGATTACCCTCACTTCTGTGCTTTGTTTACAAATCATTCTCAATCTCTTCTATGCCTTCCTGTGGTACATCATCTAGGTATTGGAAATTTTCCAGGTTTTGGAGAATATCTGTAAATTGCTGTAGCATGAATTAGTTCCAACCATGTACAACTCTACTTATTTCACTCATAGGACCACCTTTTAAGAGGTGAACCTAAATGCACATAAACCCCAAGAACCAATGACCTCAGCTGGTTAGTCATTGAGTTTTTCAAAATATATGCACCTCACTATTAAAATAGATATATTCAATACCATCATCAGCCACTGATACAGTCTAAACAGAACAATAACGGGAGGAAGGGATCATGTGACCCACACACTGGTCCAGACTGAGTCATTACGGGAGGACAGCAGAGAATACAGAATGATCATAACACAGACCAGATGTCTGCAGCTCACTCTTATTAGAGCTTAATCACTAATCAGATGTCCTGATGAAAGCCTTCTTTCTGTTGGCAGTCACCAGAAATTTGCCTTAATTTCCCAAAAAACAAATATAAAAAGGAATTGTTCTGCCTTGGTTTATTCACATTTCCTGACCGAATTTTTGCTATTGTGCTGAGGATAGCATAAATGTAACCTAAATGTGCCTTACACATGATTCTGGACAGTGGACATTTGCTGTGGGCATCAAAGCCAGTAAGTCAAAAAAATATCTTTTTGTAGCTACAAAAAATAGTGAACAAATATACAACAACAACAAAGCAGCTGTAGTTTTCAACAGATGACTGGTTAGATGGTTGATGCTTTCCTTACTGAGTGCTGGGAATAGTAGTTAACAGATTAACAAGTTACTCCTGTTCTGCCAGAACTGATTTCACTTGCACTGAGCATCAGCATCTTCATGGAGTGCTTTATTTTTGTAATGAACTTAAGAGGGAAGGAACCATGTGTTTGTCCACAAAATATTAAGCATGCTTGCTAAAATAATAGACTGAAATTCTGATCTATTCATGATATGATAATATTATGGAAAGTATGAGGTAGAGCAGCAGATGGAGACATAGAGGGATGCATAGGCCTACCAAGCAAAAGTTTATGATCCATTATTTACTGACACTTTATTCTGGGCTATTTCCTCGCCCTTGGCCATGAAGTGGCCCGGGGGTCACTCCAGCTGAACCCAAGTCACCAAAAGCTCTTCATCTCTCAACTGGGCAACTAATACAGTGGAGTCACTCGAGTGAAAAGCTGTCAGGGCCACTTCCATTCCTCGCCCCTTTCCTCCTGCTCGTGTTTCAATTAAATGGCTCTGGTGCAACACTCACTAGGGGAAGCCCCTGGACCTGTCCTTGATTAATCCTCCCATCTGCAAGATGAATATTAGCCGTCGAGCCGTACGCATCGATTTGGGCTGAGGTTAAAAGCCTTGCGGACCTCATCTGGAGCGTGGGTTGCCTGGCAACAGCCCCGGCACCCCCACTCTGCGATCGCATCATGCCCTGGCCTACCCTAGATGGCGCACGCTGAAGACAGGGTCGGATCACAGCTTGCCCAGCTGTGATTAAGTGCTGCCCCTTACCTTGTCACCCCGACCTTAACCCCGCACTCGCCTGCTCTCTGGTCACTTAACCTTGAACCCAATTACAAGATAAGGTTACTTAAAGGTGACCCTTGCTATGCTTTACTCAGCTAATAGGATGAGCTAGAAAAGAGCCTGCACAGCTGATAGGCTTCTAGCTAAATCACAGGGATTGGCAAAGGTCGGACCCAGACCATAAAGAACAGCCTCGATATGTCATGCAAAAAGAAACTCAGCAATACACACTGAGATGGCGGGACAAACAGCTGAGTCTGCAACATCTTAGCATCAAATTCTCTAGGTACACTGCAATCACACATCAGTTAATCTTACAATACATTACAATTATACTTGCACACTGCCACAGTACAGTCAGTGTCAATTGTGATATGACTTGGGTTTAGTTTTTATGAATAAAAGTACAGCAGACAGGTCAGTGCTATTTCAAAAACTATGACCAGTTTGCCTCAATTAATGTACTTTAATACTACTCGTAAATATTTAATTTATTATAAATATAATGAATAAATATTTAATTTATTCATTATCTACTCATTATTTTATGTAAACTATTTAACTAAATATATATTTTAAATAATGTACTTTTATGTATATTCTTTATCTGTTTTAAATAATGTGTTTTTGTGTTTATTTTGTTACAAATGTTACATAACCTCTGACCAAAGGGACAAGACAGGATCTTAGCACACACATTTTCATAAAAACAGTAATAGAGTCCAAAACCTTTATTAGTTAAGTCTTTGATTAAAAGATTAAAAATATGATTTCTATTAAATTGTACTTAAAAATCCAAATCCAGTTCAAAGTTTTAGTGAATGATTCTCATTAACACTGGCAGCGCACACATCCACATCATACTCTAATGTTGAGGAACCCAAAGTGCAAAGGGAAAAATCCATGAGGCTTTCGGGTTACTGCAGCTATTTCACTATAAGAAGCAGCTAAACCTCAACTAACTGGCTGCCAGAAACAGGAAACTGAACTGTTTATTGTGGATAACTCCCACTGTAGGGCAAACCAGGGATAGATAGAGATTTTGCATTATGTGCTCTGGAGCTTTGGGGATTTTATTTTTGGACATGAAGTACTGAAGTACTTAATCTGGACTGAAGTACTTAATCTGATCACCTCTTTGTTTTTAGATTGGTCTTGAAATTATGTGTGTTTTGAGAGGGAATCAATGAGATACACAAAGGCAAAAAAGATATTTTTAACTATATATCTTACCGTTGTGTCCTGTCATGAACAAATGTAAATTGGGACACTTTGAATAAACTAAACACTGTGAATAAATTACAACACTGTGCATGCGGCTTCTGAAAAAAAAAAAACACATCAGTGGCATATTTTTTCAAAACAATGCATGTGACCTTTCAACAATGTAACCAAATAATAACAGGTTCTCCACTGAAGGTCAAAACTGTGCATGAACCCAAGTTAAAGGGAGTGCTGGTTTGTGGACATACATCTCTGCTCCCACTTCCCTGAACGAGGTCTTTGTAGCAATTGGCCCACAGTTCTGACTGTGCACTTAAAAAAATATACCAGCTTCTTTTAACATTTCACTCTGCAGCCTAATTGCTTAGATTGAGTGAGAGAGACAGAGCAAGAATCAGAGAGAGAGAGAGAGAGAGAGAGAGAGAGAGAGAGAGAGACAGATAAGGAGACAGAGAGGGAGAGAGGCAGTAGCAACATGGGCTGCTGACCGGCAGTTGAACCTTTCCCTGAACTGAGGATGAACCCTCAACTTGAGAAACATTCAGTCACAGATCTCCCTGGGAGCCTGAAGCAGGGGCAGCCGGTCCTGGGACCGACACAGAAACACGTAACACACACTTCTTCACACTGCACTTATGCACACACACACACACACATTCTCATTCTCATACATCCACTAAAACAAAAGATACGCACACACACTCACACACAGAGGCTGTCATCCGCAGGCCTGAAGGTCGACCTCATCCATTCCCTCTCCAAACACATTCCGAACACACACACAATTACACATACACACACAGACACACTTGAGACACACATTTTTTTTTTTCTCATACACATTCACATACATACAAGTGACACTTTGCCAGTCACACATGTGCAACAACCTTTAAACCCAAACACTTCAACACGCCCAGTGACGCGTACTGAGAGGAGCACAGAGGTCATGGAGAGGTCATTGTAGAACATACCGTCTCCATCCCTTTCTGGTATTAAAAGCTGTAGAATGTAAGTTGAGAGAAGATCAGACTGATGGCCATCAGCAAGACCCTCGTGGTTTGAGACTGAAGTGAATGAAACTCGTGAAGGCAGCACTGATGCCATGTGAAGTAAAGCAAACTTACGTCCCTGCATGAGAGAACAGGCCAAAGCATCTCGTAAAAACCTACACAGGACTTGTGTTCTAACAGCAAATCACACACACACACACACACTCACACTTACACTTATTATGTAGTCCATCCTTTAAATGTGTAATCTAAAGATCATCAAGACACAATGCAGCGTCTTGTGATTCAGCACTGTGAAATGGTCTGCAGTTTTGTTCTGGATGTTTGAAGCAGTCATACACTCTGCCAGGTGCACAGATTGTCAGTGCCTACAGAAACCCAGTGCACAGGCAGTAAGAGCAGCAGTAGCCTCGATCTCTAGTAATGCAGAGATCTCCATAATGACCATAACACATGGACTCAAGTGATGAAATCTGAACAAAGCAACCACAGCATTGCAGCACGTCAGTTCAAGAGAGCTTAAGAAAATGTTTAAAAAAATTAGTCATTTTTATATGTGTACATAAATGTATTCTAACTGTCTGTGGCAGGACTGATGTACAATAAACACCTTTAATTATAGAGCTCATATGAAGGTTGTTGAGTAGGTTATATCCTGTATATTTCTCATATTTGGGCCAGGTAGAGTCTGAGCACTGGGGAATAATTTTATTAATCATCGTGTCTTACTTTAAGACACTTGGATGATGAATATGTGAGTTTGTTCGATTTAATACCCACTTCACTGGCTCTGGGAAAAATAGGACAAGGGAAGTTTCAGTAAGAACAGGCTGATGTACTAAAGTAGAGCATATCAGCCTGCTGCAACCTCTGAAAAACACGTGGTATTTTTATCACTACTTAGTATAACTACTTAATCAATTTGTAAACTTTATGAACGTGGTAAAATCGTTTCTGTGATTTATTGCGCAGTCATAAAAAATGATGCTATTTAATAAAAGCCTGTTTGTGCTTGTTGGGCTGATTTTGGCAGAATGACATAAAAAGACAAAGTGCAGCTGCAGAAGACTTCAGGAAAAAATCGGTATAAAACAAAACCTTGTGTGGCTTGTTTGCATTGGAGTGTGCTTGTTATTCCAGCTCAAAGCCAAGAAAGGTTCATAAGTGCTGCTTTTTCTTAATTTAGAAGACATTGCACGAATGCCTCCGACGCCTCTTTCCCAGCTCAGCTGCCACCACATCGTCGTGAAAAGACACAGCCTTTTCTCTGGACATTTCTGGACAGAGCGATCCTACATCCACGTGCCGGCCAAAGCAAGCAGAACCCGAGTCATGTGGGGCAGGAAGGACAGAGGCGAGTTCATTTCGCTCTGCTGCTCCGGCTGGGTCGTCCCCGCCAGCCGCCCTGAAGCTTGCCGGCCTTGCCGGAACTGTCCAGGCTTCACACTGAGGTTCCTGGGAGTGCACAGACCGGTTGTTGATATCCCATCACGGAATGCTTTGCTTTTTTGGGTGACCAAGCTTAAACTGCATTGCTATAAGCAAAGCAAAGACTTGTACCATTATTTCAGTGCAAAAGGGCACCTTTACTATTGTAAAATCTACCTCTTGGTTTATAGATGTTCAGGTTTGGTCCAAACTCCATACATATAGTACGAATAAATTAGTGTGAATAAATTCTAGAAATACTCCAAAAACCAAATTCACAACATAATACACAAAGGAACTAACAAACAAACGGCACAATTAACTGCTTAAATAGATAAGTAAACAAACAAATTATAAAAACTAACAGTAACACATAGATGGTAAGCATGGTCTCTGATAGATTGCCTTTCAACTCAGAAAAACAAATTTCTTTCTATGTCAGAATAAAATGTCTACAATGAAATCGTTTTTGTGAAAATAATACAATCTAAGTGAGACTGTACATTCTGGAATGTGTAATCTGACAGTTCATGTCAGTTTAGATTTAGCTACAAATCACGTATAGGTTTCAAGAACGGAGTCAAGAACCTGTGTCCGTTACTTTGAAAGCAGCCGTCTGATCTGCGTACAAAGAGCCTTAAATCATTATGATCCGACTGCGTTCCCGGGGCAGCTGGGAACTGAAGCTTCCTGCACACGGCGAAAACAAGTGGCGCACCAACTGGGCTCAGAGTGGCCATGAGAGTGGAACAGGTGTGGTCGGGGCCAGCTTAGCCTCCCCGTGGGGCACGGCTCTGTCAGGAATGGCAGCTGGACAGGTGGAGGAGCTGTCAAACACCGCCGCATGTGCCCCAGATTCAGGTTTCAGCCGTCAGAGTGCAGAGAAAGAGTAGAAGGAGAGACCAGCTGCTTTGAGAAGGAAAAATAATTTAAACAGAGACAAAAAAGATTATTAGTGCATCTGCAGTTCTGTTGAGAGTCACAAGTGTTTTGTTGGTTACTTTTGTCATTGACTAGATGCTGTTTAAAGGTTCATTTATCCTCGGTTGAGATATTTAGATGAATAATTATCTTATTTGTTCAATGTGATGAGAGATGCAGATGAAGTCAGTATAGCAGCTGTATGTTTAGTGGGGTTTGTCATCCTGTCAGTATAGGCATGTGTTTTGTTCTAGTGCACAGCTGTCACTTAGTATAATGCTGGGATACAGCACCTACATACACATTCACTCACCCAATCATACATTTACAGAAACTCACACACACACACACACACACACACACACACACACACACACACAGTGTAAAGCAAAAAGTTCCACTGAGCATCATTCAGCTGCAATACCCTTGTGCCAGTTAGCATGCCGGTGACCTCGCATGTCTGGGTCAGTGCATCCAGCCAGGGAAACAAAGAGAAAGCTGCTCTCAGGATGTGAGTCCCCAATTACCCTTCAGCAAACGGACCCCGAGCTGTAGGTGAGAAGCCAGTCTGTGTCTCCGGGTTAAGGACAACAACAAGGAAATGCTCTTGGAAACCAAACACAGTTGTCAAGCTAACAGGCTAAGATTTGCGATTGCTGTTAGATTGCAGTTACAGCCTTGATAGCTTAAAGCCATATTGTGTGACAAGTCATAAGACAATAATAAATAAAGTGGTGACTATGTATTTCTTTGACTTCCTTACATACTACAAAATCCCTGTTACACAGCACACTTTATATATACAAAATATATACAAATTTAATTTAACAATTTAAAGTAGGTGGAATAATACTGTAAAATTATATACTTTACAGATGTTTTAATAGAGGATTTACAGGACACAGCATCAACATCCACCAACAAGACGCCAACAAGGCTTGAAAAGACGCAACAAAGCTTTAGCTACAGGAAGCTGGGAGCCATTTCAGTATCTGGAAATCTGTATTTGTGGAATCTCCTCTCTACAGATATACTGGTCCTACAGCTCCTCAGAATTCAATAGAGTAGCACTGGGATCTAATGCTGCCAACACATCAATGCTGGTTTTCTAGGACACTTGTAAGCACAGTGCATAAAAGCCCATATGTAGAGTTATCCTCAGCAACCGCAAAACATAACCAACAGAATTCTGATTAAATATTCTGCAATATACTATATACACCATGTATCAATCAATATTAGGTAACATCTGTCTTCTTTCTTCTACTCCTTGAAGGCGATATACTTAGTTTTTTTCTTCCTCCATGTACCGCTGACATCCCTCTAGGCCATGTAAGCATGCATGACTTAGTGGGTCAAATGCAGCCTTAGGACATAACAGCCTACACACACACACACACACACACACACACACACACACACTCTCACACACACACTCACTCACTCACTCACACACACACATACACACACACACACACACACTCACTATCACACACACACTCACTCTCTCTCTCTCTCCCACACACACACAGAGTGTGTTGTAGCACACACAGGAGTACACAAAGTGGAAACAGACATGTCTAAAAATACACCATCTAAAATATTTAACTTACTGACCCAGAAACTCACACAGTGTAATCACATTGGAGCCCCAGCAGAAAATACAGCACTGCAAGACCATGATACGATTAGTTCTGGATCAAGAAAACTGTAATGAAATAGTAAGAACAGCCATCCTGGTGGATCACAAAGAACGATCACAAACAAATGCAGCATATATCAGTAAGTCTGTCCTATGGAAACTGATGAAATGCAGATGTCGCTGTCCATCATACAGCCTGGCTGTACATGTTTTTTGTGAACAGTTTATTTTTTTACGTATTATTATATAAGATTAACAAAACTAATTCAATCTGAATAGTGTGTTTTTAGATATTGAGATGATCATATGACAATTTACTAATAAAAACAAGAAGCATTTGCTTAATGTATTTATAAAAATAAAACAAACATATTTGCCTGGTTTGTACTTCTGGGTGGAGTTTTTCTTTATAAATACATATTCTGTTGGTCAGAATGCATTAACAATCCAAATTTGAACACTGCTAAGTTGAAATAAACTAAATGGGAAAATTGTCTGGCAGTGTTAATGAGTTTATTTTTACTGGGTGAGTGTCGGCCCTGAAATGGATGCCCTCTAATAATTACCCTCTGAAGGATCCAGGAGGTGGCAGGGAAGTAGCACAATGCCATAAATATTAATGCTCTGGTGCTTTTTTTAAACTGTTTTTTTTTTATGAACTTTCTTCCCTGTTAATATTGATGCTTTTGTTACATATCAGAGTCAGTCTCCTCTATAAGCTTTTATAAAATGAAATGAAGTCCATGTGATTCGATTCAAACCCAACATTTTACACTCATGACAGGTAAAATGCATTTCTTTCTCTCTTCGTTTTTCCCCCAGACACTTGGGATTCTGAAGGGGTGAAGAGAAGTCGCACGTCCTCAGCTCGTGCAGCTGTCATTCAGTCTCGACTGAATGTCCCACAACGCAGAGGCTTTTGGTTCGAAGAAAAGCGGCAGGGGTTTTTCCACCAGCAGCACGGATGGTGTGCAGCAGTCTGGGAGTCTACAGCGTATGCCATTGCAATGATGGATGCTAACTTGGGCCAAACTACTCTTTGCCACGAACAGGGACTTGTGTCGGCAGAAAAAAAACGTCTGCAAAAAAGCCATCGACAGCCTGCGTTCTGCATGCTCGGAATCATGCATGTCACTAAAAGGAGAAGGAAACAGTTTTGAGATTGTGTGGCTTTCAACAGCGAAAAATAGACACAAATACATTCAGGCACAAATACATTTACCAATATAGATTGGTCATATATTTTTCTATATTCTGCCTTCCATCCATCCATCCATACATCCATCCGTATAAACATCCATACATACATCCATATATCCAGAAATACATCCATCCATCCATCCATACATTCATGCATCCTCGTAACTAAAGTGAGCAAACCAAAATACCACCCAGCCCAGCTGGCTTTTTGACAGCCAGCCAGAAAAGTGGGACCCCTTATGGACAAACAGTGACCTCAATTCATTTTGCCTATCGATCGGGACACTGTGGGCCGGTCAATCCCCCAGAGACGGGGGCGGCATGCCCTTGAGACTAGCATTCACATTTAAAAGCAGTGGCCGTGTCACTTCATCCATCCACTTAATATACAGAGAAGATTCCTATTGGAGCTCCGTCCTCCACGGCCACCATTCACTTAGGTCCAGCCACGTCTCCAGCTAAATTGAAATCATGTCATACGGTCGAGGCATTGGAGTTAAACACATGTGGCAGCGGCAGACGCAGCAGTGTGTGATAGTGGGGCCTGGAACAATTAATGTCAACTGTGAGTGATCTATAGGCAAAAGCTAGGATTGAGCATTCCAGCCAAATGTCTTGGTCTGGTCTTTAAAACAATTTGGATGCACCTCAGTGAGTAACGTGTGTTACTCATGTATTAGGTTAAGTTACAGCTTCCCATTAATCCTGTGGGTAAACAAAAGATGTGTTTATATTTCAACAAAATGCAAGGCTATATGGTTACATGTCAGTAGGCGTCAGTGACTCACAGTTGCTCTCCCACACCCGCACCCATCCCCTGCTATGGACAATATGACACATGGGTTCTGCACATTCACAAGGAGCTAACATATTGCTGGCTAGCACTGGATAGGTCACTGTGTCAGCCTGGGACTGACGGCTTTGAAATGAAGGCATAAGTCATCCTCATAGGAGCTGCTCCTCTGTCACAGAGGGCCATCTCATCTCTGTATTTTATGAAAAGGTGGGGGGGGTTTATAAATGGCATACCCGTTCCCAGCGGGGGTTCCATGCTAACAATATATAAGCACTAGTACAGTAAGGGACAGTTAGAAAGAATGACCTACAAAGGTATTTTGAATCCCATTTTCAGCATATAATATCATATATTATGTGCATAATAATCTAGAAGCTATCTAGCATCTTTCATTTTGTGTGCTGAAAGTATTAAATGACCTATAACATTTTGTATAAAACAAAATAAGAATGGTTTTTTGTGAATGACAGGTTTTATTTCAACAATTCACTTTTTGCAAACCAAAAATGCCAGAAAAAATTAAAGAAATATTCTGTGAAGTAATACAACAGATCCTTCTTTTGGAAAGAGCTCCTATGGCTTTTGGATCAAATGTTGACAAGTGTAGTGCCGTGTTCAAACTGTGACAACAGGACTTGGACATATTTAATCAAACCAAAAAAGAGAAAACTAGAAGATATCTATTGCTACAGCAAGGTGCCCTGCCCCCGAAAGAACTGACTATACGTTTCACTGAAGTTCTAACTTTTATGGATAGAATGTTCAGTTCTTGATAAAAGGAATGAGTTTGAAAACTGGCAGTAAACACTGTAGACAGACGTTGCCAGTCTACAGTGTATCTGTGTAGTTGTCCTGAATTTTTGGTGGTAGCTGGGAAGAACACAGAGAGAGGAGGGTGCCTGGCTGGTTTCGAATAGCAAGTGCCTCTTTCACATCTTAAGACTCCCATCAGAGACTTGCGAGCGAAGTCAGTTTTGTCACCAGCGCCTGGATCCTTGTGGTTCATATACTTTGGCAATGACGTTAGCATGTTCAAGTACTCACAGGCCTCTCTGGTTCTCTGGGGCTAGAGGGTTATCCTCTGTCTAACCTCTCAGATTCAACTGCTTCAGTTGAGCTGTTGGTAAACTGTTCTCAGAGCTCTCCACTCACAGAAAGACATGGCCTTGAGGGTCTTGAGTTTAGTTTGTCTTTAAAACTAGCTGCAGACTTCGAAGCCCCTCTGGCACAATAACTTTTGCTCAAAAATCCTGGTAAAAAAAAAAGAGAAAAATACACAATTTGGTATTGGCTTTAACGGCTTCTGGTTTGTTTCGGTAATCAGGAATGGACTCAGCCCTTTTCAGTCTAGCAGAGCTGTATGCAAGTCCTCAGTCAGAGATCAAGAAGCAGAGTGGAGTAGCCACTTCAGGAATCTCGCCGAGGCTCTAGAAGGACCAGCCTGCAACTGGTGAGTTCTGTTTCCTACCACGGCATGGACGGCTGGTGCATCAGAATAGCGAGTGGTGCTGATGGGTACTGGAGAAGGGGGGCATGTGGCCAACGAACAGAGTCCAACAATTGGCTGCAACCCCAATGAGGAGGGCATGGCTTCAGTGGCCATGGGCGGGGCTCAGGGCCCGTTCTCGTTGTAATGGAGGGAGATTGGCCGGTCCCTTTGCATGGGCATGTACGGCCAGTTGTAGCTGGAGCCAGAAAGCAGCATATCTCTCAGCAGGGTCTCAATGGGCGTCTTACCCACCAGACGCACAAAGAAGAGCTGCTCGATGACGGGCGAGGACACAATACGCAGAGAGGGCAGGCGGAGCAGCAGACGGCCGAAGCGGTTGGGCTGGTTGGGGTACTGGTTACGCACATATTCCTCCAGGGCACACTGCGATTTCTCCTGGATGCTTTCCACATGAGCCACGTCTGAGAGACCCATGGCGTCTGGAACAGACACGGAAAAACGGAGAACGAAACGTTAGAGCGAACCGCCAACAGTGGCATGGATGTTTCTCCAGAACATAAGGGCTTGATTACAATACAATGTAGCCCTGTAAAAATGCAAGCTCATTGAGTTTGGAAAAGCCCAAGGCTATACTCCAGCTTTTCACTTCAAAGAGAAACACACACATTTGACACCAGCGCAACTCTTTCCCGGATAAGCGCCATTTGGTGTTTCAGAACACATAAGGAGAGTACATTTCTTAAAAAAGCTTGAATATGAAAAATTGTCTTAAGATTTCAACCCATGACCGTCTTCCTCATTCCCTCTGACTATTTATGCCTTTCTAACCCAGACACACAAGTACTCCTGCTGTGTTTCTGGTTTGGAGGAAAAATGATTGATTGCTTCATATTTCAACGGGAATAAGGAGAAGCCTCTTCACCCAGCCCTGGACGCCTGGGATGGACAGAAATGTATGTGAGTTTATGCAGACAAAGACAATCCTCCATTGCTGTATGAAGTATTTTGTATGGTGCATGTGTGTGTGTGTGTGTGTGCATGCGTGTGTGTGTGTGTGTGTGTGTGCGCAGGGGACTAAGTGATGCACTGGCCCTGGATAATAACGGCTGTACAGTAATAAGACTTGTGTGCCTCTGTGCAGCTTCTGTTATGGCTGCAGGCAGTCTCTCTCTTTCTCTCTCTCTTTCTCTCCCTCTCTGTCTCTCACATGCTCTGTTGCTCTCTGTCTTTCTCGCTGTCTGTCTTTGTCTATCAGAGAGAACATGCATGCAGGAGCCCCCACCACTCCATGCCCAGGGACCATTGCTTGACGCTGGACGCCTGCCGGGGGAGCGACAGGGTCAGGGCTGCTCTTGCCTGGGCAGGGAAGGGGGGCTGGTCTGGCTGGGACTGTGGCTCTGGGTGAGACCTGTGGATTGCACTACAGAGGTTATGTAGGTCAGGCCTTGGTTGGAGCGAATCCCCTTCGCTGTAGCTCAGCATGCATAATTCAGGCACGCTGGTGGGAGGGTGGGGGGAGAGATGGGCGGAGCCTGCCTGACTGGTTTCAATAATAGATGGAAGCGTGAAGAAACGAGGGATGAAGAAAAGAAAAAGAGTGGGTTCAGCAGCCATTTGGAAGAGTGTAGTTCTGAGCTTGGCGCATTTCTGAGAGTGTGAGCTGGGAGCCAAGAGAGAGAGAGAAAACTGGAAAAACATTTAAAAAGATGTGTGCAGGACACCTCTGATGTTATGTCTGAGGTGCTGCTAGTGGCCTGTGTCTGTCTGTTAATGTATTACTCTGTGTACCCAGCCAATATTAACTAGGTTTTATGCATAAAAGAGTACAGAATATTGCTGCACACAGTGTGCGTGGATAGTATTTCAAGCAACTTCATATGTTCAGTAGCCCTGGAGGGCTTGAATGTCACAGAGGAGGCCTCGTACTCAGCTTTAGAACTCTAGACTGAGTGCTGAAGATGACTTATGACTTAAGGGTATATAAATAATTAAGAATGCCATTCGTCGTGGTTGGTACACGGATTTGCAGAGAACAACGAACAATGAGAACTGATCGCCTTTAAGCACATTTACAGCATTTAGCTGATGCTTTTTATCCAAAGCAACTTATAATTATGACTGAACACATCTTGAGCAACTGAGGACTAAGCGCCTTGCTCAGGGCCCCAGCAGTAGCAACTCAGCATCAGTAGGGCTTGAACTGGAAACCTTTTGATTTGTAGCTGAGTGCCTTGATCATTGAGCTACCACAACCATGTCTTCCATAGGCTTGGTCAGCTGCCTACATTATGCTGTGGTGGGAGACCGTGGTGACCACGGAGACCGTGGTGACCGTGGAGACCATGGTGCTGCAAGGGCATGGCGCCTCTTACCGGAGGTGAAGAGGACAATGGACTTGAGGCAGGAGTACTCAGCGGTGTCCACCTGCAGCGCCTTCAGCTTCTCCACCTGCTCCTGGAACACGCGTATGTGGTCCATGAAGGCGACGACTCGCTCGGCCGACATGGGCGAGGCGTGCAGGCCGGCGGCGGCCAGCAGGGGCGCCACGTGCAGCGGCATGGAGCACTGAGCAGCGTTCAGCACAAACAGCTCGCTCCACGACATGCGCAACAGCGCCACCTAAGGGGCAGACGTGAGAGCGGTGAGCGGAACGGACGAGACGTTAGCACTTGGTGAAGAACTTTGGCAAGCTTCAGTCTATGAAGGCTGGGCTCTACAATGACTCTGTCTGATAGTGTTTTTGTTGGAGGAGCTGCTGAACTGGTGAACAATTGTTTTCTGTGTATTAATATAGTAGAAAGTGCACTTCAGAATGCATTATCACAGCCATCTCAATTTAGTAATGTTCTTGCTATAGCAGGCAACATTTCCTGCAGTAAAACATCTGAAAAAATGGCAACATTGGAGATTTGCCTGTAAGAGTGTTGTTTCGGTTTGAAAGCTTCAGCAGAAACAACACTCTTAATCATGGCTCAAACAAGATTTACTTTCCTGCAGTTCTCTAGCTTTGCGTGTTAATTTGTCACCACCGGGCATAGGCACAACCCCACCACAAGCGACACTTGTGCTCCTGCTGCTGGTTCTACCTGGTCCATGAGCTGCAGATCAGGGAAGAAGGGGATGTTCTTGGCCCACTCCACAGCGCTGAAGAGCAGACGTGCCGCCAGCTCACAGATGTTCTCGATGCCCATGAGGTTGTTGGACTGCATGCACTGGGCTCCGTAGCGGGATGTGGGGTAAGGCTCCGCACGCAGCAGCAGAGAGATGAAGCCGGAGAGGTAGGGCTGGCCGCCGTACGCCTCGTTGCCGTTGGTGAGGTACTGGCCGGGACTGGACTGAGAGCTGGACATGCGTCCTCGCTGCACGGCTGCCGGACAGGAACATAAGGGGAGGATCAGGCTGATGACTGCAGTGGTGCTCAGAACCGACTTGACAGTTCAACGGGATACTTCTCTTCAAAACCTTAAAATGGCTGTGGATAAAAACTGACCTGTTAACATAATTAACATATTTAACTATGCTCTTACATATATGTGCCCATAATTAACCTATTTAACTATGCTCTTACATATATGTCCACATAATTAACATATTTAACTATGCTCTTACATATATGTCCACATAATTAACATATTTAACTATGCTCTTGCATATATGTCCACATTATTAACATATTGAAGTTTTTTAAGGGGGAAGTATTTTTACATATATTTTTTTTCAATAGATACAAACTTATAAAGCAATATGCAATATTTTCTTAACTATTTAATCTTTAACTTGTTTTGCAGGAAATAAAATAACTTTTTTCGCAAAGACCTTGCATTAATACAATGCTACCACTCCAAATACACATATACACTGTTCACAGGTATAAACTCCATGCGTCACTTCACCAGAAGCTTCCTAGATTTACAAAAAAAACATATTTCCTTTAGAATCAAATCATTTTCCTCATACTACACACTATAAAACTTAATTCACATCCAAACGTACTGTGGGACAAACATTTGAATCCTGTTTCCCAAAATAAACCATCATCGGGAATTCTACCGTTTTGTGCATATTACACCCGAATGCTTTGCTAGTTAGTGGTGCGCAAGGACACTGAACCCTTCATTGTGTTTGTGTACTATCTGTGGAGCCCAGCAGAGAGATAAGCTCTTCTTTGCCCTCCATCAATGAGTAATGAAAGAGTGAAGCCTGCTAAGGTAGAAGGGGTTTTCACACTTCTCCTTGACAAATGGCTCAGCTGGAGGCCAAGGGCCAAACACAGGCCATTTTGGCTGCGATGCCACTCAAAGCCCATTTGGAAAACACCTGTTCGCTACCCTGCTGTCCGAACAATAACTCCATCTACTGTTACATACGACGAACATGGGTGGGACGGGGGGAAGGGCGGTGAGGAAAATGTTTTAAGGCCCGGCCACTCTTAGAATAGATCAACTGTGCCACTTGAGGATTGCGGGCTATGGCGCTGGTCATGACCTTATTCTTAAAGTGGAGATTATTCTTTATCGTCATGACTTCTAGATGTAGTACGGTATCACCTCGCCTGAATAAACTGTAACTGATATTCACTTCTAGTGACAGCGATGGATTCCAAGACACATGGTACAGATAAATGTTCTACATGGAACACATCTTCAGCAACAGTAAATGAACAAGCAAACACTTCTTAGGTTGAACACTGGTGATTTTTTATAACTTCAGCTCTCTCTCTCTGAAGCAACACGTTTCAAGAGGGGCAAAAACAAACACCATGGACAGCAAAGCCCTTAACCATGAGAAGGTGGGAGGTGTGTGAGGAGGGTCACAGGCAGCCCACATGGTGCAACAGAGCTTAGAAAAAAGGGAGCAAGGGAAAGGAATAGTACTCAGCAGTACCATGAATCCATCCAGCTGCCAGAGTCATCTCGGAGTGCCCGGCCGGGGGTGAGAGGTCAGTTCGGTGCATCTCATGTGTGCCACAACCCAGCCCCCCCCCCGAGAACACGCTCGATTCCCCCAGGTGCATCTCCAGGGACGTCCTGCTCCAGAGGCACTATGGAGCATTCACCAAAGAGGGGCTCAGGCATAGCTTTAAGTGTGCACACGTGCTACAACGACATGCTGGTGCCACGGGCTGTTGTCCTGACCTTAGCACACTGTTCCGCTCGGTCAGAGGCTCATGCTAACACATACGGGGAGGTTTTACAACATAACAGATGATTCACTGAAGTGTTTATTTTACTGATAGCCATTTTGTCCTTTCCAAGTGACCTGAAGCCCAAGAAGTTCCTGTAAGGATGATGTCAT
This sequence comes from Sternarchorhynchus goeldii, assembly GCA_028565775.1. NCBI lineage: Eukaryota > Metazoa > Chordata > Actinopteri > Gymnotiformes > Apteronotidae > Sternarchorhynchus > Sternarchorhynchus goeldii. Next base: position 3,886,928 of record JAOXYF010000028.1, read on the forward strand.
TACTGCTAACAAATTTCCCCTCCAGGCAAATTCCCCTCTACCAAGCGCTAGTCAAAGAGCAGTGAGTTGTTCAATGTCTACATGAACAACCAAATTATTTTTTTCTATTGTAAATTTCAGGTCGGATGTACGTGATGTTAATGATGTACACATCTTGGAGACAGTGAAAAGCTTTTCCATTCCATTAACATGCATTTGCACAGAAAATGACTGCGTGAGCTAACAGCACCAGCTATCAAAAGGTCAGATAAAGGTGAATGGTGGTCAAACAGGTTTTTGACACTTTAAAGGCATCGTCTTCGCTACACACAGCAGAAAAGAGACTGGAATCGAGCTTTGAGTGGAGAGACTCTCACTCCTAAAGCTCCATAGTCCCACTTTACTGACAGTCACATTGGTTGCTTATCAAGCACTGGTGAAGTATTAAGAGAATATGCTAAACATGTAGGCGTAGTGGTGGGAATGCTAGGGGAAGTATTTGGCTGTAGGTTACGTGTCTCAGCAGGCAGACTAACTCTCTCTCGTATTTTGTTGTCCAAACTAGCACATTTCAGAACAGTTCAACGTTATGAAGGGATGCTAGCACCACACAGACAAGGGAGGGAGAAAAGGATGGTTTAACAAGCAAACGGTGACCAATCCAGAGGCGAAAAAACTACACGCACTCGAGTCAAGGTACTATGGAGTTGGTAATGCACACTTTAACCTTGATGGAATGTTTAAAGAAATAAGCTTCTTCACCTATAAATACTGACATTGCTAATGATCAGAGAAATTTCTGCACAAAATGTATAATTAACAGTGAGCTTTTCTGAGTGTCAAAACTATGACAGGGGTCATTTTTAAAAGCACAACCTTTTGCTCTATTTGCTAGCTAAATGTCCTCAAAACTGCAGACCTCAGGCCTGAGGCTCATATTATTTCTTAAATTGGAAATACAACCAAATACTTCGGCACCATGTCATCCCCAAAAGGGAAGACATCCACTGCTGTTTGCTGACCAGCAGGGTAGGGTTAGTTGACTGTGCGGGTAGAGAGGTGATATTTACCCAAGCCCCGCAGAGAGCTGTCACATTTGGACTTTGCCTTAAACCTGTCTATTATTAATGTTTATTTTCCTTTGACCTATATTTCATCCTGTGCATGTATGTATGTGTGTGTGTGCGTGTGTGTTACGGGTCGCGGGATGTTGTCCCAGCGTGAACGTGCATGCTGGGGTTCCAGCAGGCAGTGCATGTGTAGCCATCAGAGTTAGCCACTCTGGTGCATTCGCTCAAGGCTGTTGTTCGGGTGCTAGTTCAAATGAAGCTTAAATATTCTTTGCACCCCTCTTGTATAGTGCATCAAGTCAAACTGCACGTTTACTACTGGACATAGACTGAACCTCAGTGGACATGAGAGTATTTCCATCTGTGTGTGAGAGAGATTAATTGGAGTGAGCGAAAGAGAGTGTAAGACTGTGGGTGAATCCATGAATGCAAGGCTTTTCTTTCTGTCTATATCAGGCTTTTTTTGCCTTGACACAGGTCATGACAGTGTATGTGGAACATTCTAGAAAAGCCACACGCTTGCGCAGCCCGTGGGGTTGCTGTCAGCCGGTCGCACTCGCTCTCTCTCCGTCACGGGAGGCCCTCTGTCAACCTGGAATGTCAGTCATGTCGAGAGCAGCCCAAGGTGCAAAAACAGGTAGAGCAGTCAGCTAGGGAGGAGGACAGAGGCGCGACCTGGTGACGTGCTGAAAAAGGCACCACAACCCCAGCAGCTCAGGCCCTTGACCTATTTACACCAAAGCACACACAGCTCGAGCCTGAGGTCATGTTCAGCTGCACTAAAGGGCCTGATGATCAAAATACAGGCAAACGAAAGGGGGTGGGAATGGTGTTTCTTGACAGAGTTTGAACTGGGGGTGTGCTACACAGCATGACAGAGGACGCATCATGATTCACCCTCATTCATCGGCAAACACATGTGATGCATCAGTAGGAGTAATGAGTGGGATTTCTGAACACTTCAGATCACAAAGAGCTCACTGAATTCGCCCTCTCCAGAAAAAACTACACAATAGATCAACCACACTTTTTCAGGGCGTCTCTTTACGAGACAAGAGCTCCTTTTTTCATGGCTATTAATGGATGTCTGTTTATCAGTGTCAACACCTACAAAATCCTTTCACATCTACTCAGTTAAGGAGTAATACTACTGGACCCCTGGTTTACTTGTATGTGATTTATAACATCCCAGTGAACATAAAACAAAATCTGTACAAACTCTGGTTTGCTTCTATGATTGTGGTAATACCAAACCACAGGGTGTGGTGGAAAGATGTTGGCTTGGTATCAGTATTTCAAATAATCATTTTGACATGAAGGATGTTTTGAGTACAGGACATTATTTGTGATAGTGTTTAGGTCAGATTTGCTTTAGCCCTTTGTAATTGTAAATTTATTATTGTAAATTTTATAAAACGCACTTGTAAATACTTTTAGCAAGTTTAGCCAGAATGTGTACAGTGATTTCCTTTACATACTTAGTTATATAATCTAATTTGCTTTAATTATAATAACTATAAGTAAGCTCTAACGTTATGCCTACCAGAAGACCACGAGATGAGTTGTTTTGTATATTTTAACGTCAGAAATAAGGACTAGGATTAGGACCAGGACTAGGCCTGTACTAAAATCCAATTTTTTGTTGTTGTTTTCTTTTTCTTTAAAGTATACAGAATGCAGAGCGATTAGTTCAGTTATTACACACGTAGGTGAATGCAGCATTTGAAGTACTGCCCTGGTAATGGTTTAGTTCGAACAATGCAAGGCGCTTCTCTACTACCTGTCAGGCGCCCACGCTGCATAATTGAGAAGAAATATAGCTCATGTATAAACCCGAGGAGACATAACGGTATGGTATTTGTGTATGCAGGAGGGGCACGTGCCTTACAATACTCAGTGTAAGCGACGGAGTTCACAATGCTAAACATTAGAATGAGACATCACACCTAAAAGACGGCAGTGCACTGAACGTAGAAACACTCCGTACATTTGGTTGTGACTAATGCGAAATATGCAAGCGTAAAACAAGCTTTCGTCATGTTACATTTGCTAGCTAAAACTTTTAAGGAAGTAGCTTAGATTAGTAAATCTTCAAAAACAGTACTAGACATATTTGATGCTAAAATGCGTCACGAAAGCTAAACTACTTCGGAAGTTAATAAATGATTTATGGTTAGCCTGTGGTCGAATAAAGAGACTATCCTGAATCCAAACTTCAGTTTCCTTCCGTAAATTTAATTTGATGGGTTTTTTTTACTTTTGTATAATGAAATTGATTGATTTAATAGCAAAGAGGGAACAGAAACGGGTACCACAACAAAGTGTGGATAACCTGTTTATCCATATGGTCCAACACTGCTTGTAACAATCATGTATTGATTCAAAAGTTATTTATTTGGTCTACTTGTGTTTACAAAAGCGCAAACCGTATAGGCACTGGGAAGCAAGAGACTCCGCTCAAAAGCTCAGGCGGTTTTGTTTGACTTTTTTCTTTCTTTTTGGTCATTAAAGCTTGTACACACTTTATCATAAATAACCCATAATTGTTTTGATAAAGGGCAGAAGTTATGTTAGAAACGATCTCGCTTTCATTTAGACACAAATGTGACTTATACATATGTCACAGACAAAATTAATTGTATAGTTCGCAGTCCAGAAGCAAGAAACTAAAACATGCTACGAATCAGCCGAATATTTCATTGCGCTTAATACGTCGTTTATATTCCAGCCAATTCCAACAATATTTTACGCACAAACTATTTTATTCTGTGGTACAATTGCCTCGTGCAGGCCTACCCTATTAACTAATCACTTAATAGCCTATTGCAAAAGAACACAGCTCTGATTGCATAGCGACACAGGCGACTATCAAACAGAATACAGGGACGCGCAAGACACCTCCGTTCGCTACCCCAGTTTTGGAGAAGATGATTAAAAAAAGCAAGAGATTACTCTCTTTCTCCCTATTCAAACAGATTTTGAGAAACGTTCTAATCGCTCTATGAAATCTCCATATCTAACCAAAAGTGGACTAGATAGTTTCACACCTTTGCTAGTGATACTTGTTCTGACGTTCGATTGTTCACTCATAACAAGAACGATTAGGAACTGTCTGGTTAAAACCAAAACGCTGTGTGCTGCTTACTCGCCACCAGCGTGTCTTTTAGGCAACACGACCCGTCCTTTACTGCGCTCAATGCAGTAAATGTACTAGGACCTAGTAACTAAGACACTATGGCATCGGGAGTCAAACACCATAATTAATGAGGAAACAAAAGGGTTCGTCTGCCAAAGAAAATAAGCAGATATGGATGGAACTGAGTAGTCCTTAACATGCATAACATAAGTAGTCAACGTCTCTATTCACTTGATTCATAAACGGCCATAATTTCACTCTATTGACTTGCACGCGGAAAGGTCTGGCCTGAAAGACACTTACGTTACACAGTGGCATTTTAGTGGGCTTGATAGTGGCCTCCGATAAGCACTCGTAAACGTTTATGTTGATGCGCATGCGATCGATATCGTAAAAAGCAGTGCAAACATAAAGTACGTTATAGTTTTTAGGTTACCGACTCACCCTCTCGCCTCATTCCGACTTTTAGACACTTTTTAAGCCGACAGTACTGGCACTGGTTCCGATGGTGCTGATCGATAGGACAGTCGCGGTTGCCCCGGCAGGTGTAAGTGAGGTTGCGTCGCACTGACCGCTTGAAAAAGCTCTTGCAGCCCTCACAAGTGAACTGGCCGTAGTGTTTGCCGCTGGATTTGTCTCCACACACCATGCAGTCCACGTTGGGAATTTTGTCCCCGGAAAGTGCGTCGTTCCCTGGGGTTGAACCAGAAGGTGTTCCCGGTGTCCCTCCGGGCTCCTGGCCGCAAATCTGGAGCTGGGACCCAGGATCAGCCGAAATGTTCTCTTGCCACTGGTTTACTACCATTGCCATGCTATCCCGTAACGCTTTGGTTAAACAACAGATACAGGGTGACTCCTTTAAGCGGGGAGGAGATTACAATCCAAGCTGACGTCCTGGTAAAGCAAGGCGAGTCTGCTGTGAGGCTTCTCCACGAAAAGAAGCTGGATTTTGTTGAATATTTTGTATCGATTACAATCTAGAAAGCCCTGGTTTTCTAATTCTTCGACTTTAAAAGTTTACAATGAAAAGATAACGGTGGCATGATCACGAAGTACGAAAGCTTTGCAAGTTCTCATTCTCTGCGCGGAAATAGTTTCAGTGTAAAGTCAATAACGCTCGCGACTCCGTGCACTCGCAGCTTTCCCGTCACGGGAAGCTCACAATAAACTTCTATCCAAAGACAAAAAGTCTCGGTCACTTACGGTTATACCAGATAAGGTATCTATCTGTCTGTTAAAAGTTGGACAATAAAAATCCCGGGTAAAACATAAGATATACAACAGAAACCGCGGCTTCCTTTTTAAACAGCACAACATGCGCTGCAAATACAGGTAATTCAATTCACATGTGCGCTCCTTGCAGTTGTTAGACAAATCGTGAAGCCCACTAAAGTTGGAAAAAGAACATCCATGAAACCAAAATATGGCAAAAGTTGAATTCTGCGTTAATATACGAAAATCTCTGCCAGAGTAGCGTACTTCATCCACCAGCTGTCAGCCCCATCTCTCACAGTCGTAGTTCAGAATTTGGTGAAAGTGACACTAAACAGCAGTGGTGGTTGAAGCTCCACCGACCACGCTCCAAATAAGGAGTTTCCCACCATATTTGGGCATAACGCCTTCTCTTGCTACGGAACTGAGATAAAACCAGTACTCCTATTGGTTAGTGGGAGTGGATCAAATAAGCAGTTATCCAATTAGATGGCGGTGGCTTTACTAGCGCCGTTAATGCGATTTAATTTTGAGTCTGACCCATCCCAAGATGATTTGTTTCAGTTGGTTCGGTTATTGTGATATTGATATATATTATTAAATATACCACTGACAGCAACAAATTTAACGGCTGCTTCATTTTAAGGCTGTTATATTCAAAAGCTTGCTGGTGAAAAGAAAAAGACAGAATATACATAAAGTTTATCGGGGGGGGGGCATCTCTACATAATCAAACACATTAAAAATATTTCGTAATTGTAATTGTAATTGTTTCTTATGTATTTCATAAATTGAGTTACCTTTTCTCATTTTTGCAACCCGCATTATTATTTTTCAATCCAGATTCAGCAGAAGAAGGTTAGAAAAGATCAGAAGAAGTCCTTACCACGTGGAAAGATAAGGTACACAAGTACAAGCATGTTAAACTGCTTATTTGTGTAATGTAGGCTATGATTAAACAGACAGGAACCAACCTGAGGTGACTAAGTTTTCTCCATGGGACGCTGGACCGCGACAGGGGGTCCAGTCTCTTGTTGGTTTTGTCAGTATTCTACGTTATGGTGTTCCTCAGCTTCACGTGGTATTTCGTTGTTAGGGAACAAAAGGCCGTAGTTAAGAGTGACAGTGACGTTAATGATGTTCTCTAACGAGTATTTGACCGACGTGGACAACCATACAGGGTTAAAAAAAAAAGTAAAAAACAGTTTTATTTGTAATCGGTCATGATAAGTCATAATAAGTTAAAAATAATATTAGCCTTTTTTTTTTTTACAATGTTACAGAGATATTAGCATTACAATATAGACTGTCGTCCTGTTTTGCTGTTAGAATGTTTGTGTCTAATTTTTTAATATATCTGTGCAAGATTTGTTAGCAGTAGGTAGTTGAGTTCGTTTAACTGTTAACAGCAGTTTTACATGGGGTTCAGATTTATTTTAGGTGAACATACAAGTGGGGTGCCTGAAAACTATGCACCAGTTTACTTCTGCGGAAATTACTTTGCGTTGTTCCAGCTTCACGCAAGTACATGTGTTCACTTAATTTAAACCGGGTCCACAAATAGGCCAGGCATATAAAATCGGGTTAAACATAAAAACTATTAAATGGTTTTAGAAATGGCTTTTACCTTGTTTTAGGATATCAATGGACGAGACTAACATGGAATCATTATCAAAAAGTTTTTGGTTAAGTATCTATGTGTTAAGTATTTATATGCTTATCTATATAATAGTTAGAATGTGTTATTATAGTGTGACCTATTTGGCAAAACTAAAAACTGAACTAGACTCATAAATAGATTAAATGTTCTAAAACTGCCAAAAGTTCTGCAGTCCGTCACCAAATGAAAACAGAACCATCAGTTCTGCGTGTAGTTAATTAGCATTAAAGACACTACACGTTGGCTTCGCACTCTCACTCTCTCTCTTTCTCTCTCTCTCTATTTTTCTCTGTCTCTCTCACTCTCTTTCCCTCATACATTTTATATGCTTCTTCCATATCGGCCACAGGACGCTAAACTCGTATCCCATAACCCAGTCAAATCACATATGATCCCTGGGTTTAGTTTTCATAAATACAAAATAAATTGATTGCCCGTGATGTCAAATTATCAGCATGAACTTATTATGCTTATTAACAAAGCATGAGTAGAGTAAACCACTGCAAATGAAGGTAAATAAACGTCAACTTTGGGCACAAGGAAATTACGCTCCTCAGTTTTAGAATGTGCAAATAAAAACGCTTCTCTTTACTACTGCCCGTGGTGTGTGTCGCCCTTCTAGTGCCAGGGGCCATACTGTTGGCCTTTAGCTGGGCTTAATTGTTGTCACATGTAACCCTACCTGTTGACCAATTAGCCCCTTGACTTGCTATTATATCATTCCGCAGGCTGTTATGGTAAAGACTAAGGGCATTATTTTTGGTAGGGGCTACTAATTAAGTGTAATTCTACACAGTGGCGACTTTTAAGAAAGAATGACATCTAAATGAAATCTGATTAATTTTATCTTAACATCTATTGCACTGTGTATTGCCCATATATAGAAAATAGTGAACAACTAGTGACTAACAATATTTTTAATCAATAATCAGTAATCACCAGACAATAGTTTTTGTGAATGGAGGTGAATTATGAAACTCAATTGTTTTCTGATCAGATGTGTTCAATGACGGATCAGGAGAGCTTTGGAAGCGAGGGCTGATGGAGTGATAAATGAGAAAAAAAGCTGCTGGTGTCTGCAGGGTGACAGACAACCTGAGCAACTGGTACACGGACTCTATTCGAATGGGGTCAGGGAGTAAACGTGGCCACACCGAACTGCCTAGGAAACGCAAAGGCCACTGGCTCGCTGGATTATTTATGTTGCTTCTGACATTGCATGACCCACGAGTCACTGCACCCTCTCATGACACGCAAGACTCTACCCAATCCAGAAAGAATGGTTTAGTTAACCTGAATGTGGGCCAAAAACATGGCCTGTCGACTGGTCAGGCAGGTTTATACCACATTCACTAGCTGACACAGAACATTTCCTACCAGATGAAAGCCTTCTCAGTTGGAGTATCTGTTGGAGGCAAGGCAGTAAGATGGAAATCAGCAAGATCCTCTGAATAGGATCTTTCACAACTGGAAACCAAACACTTAACCTGAGCTTCACATGTTAAATGTTTAAAGAATTGACTCAGAATGCCATTGTTGTTAATACACAATAATTGCATGTTCTGTGAATTGGATTTATAAAATACAATATATTAATACATTTAATAACCACTCATCATCATCATTATTACCATCAACACTGAAAGCCAGTAGTTATGTATGTGAATGTTTGACCATCTCAGTCTTCCTTTCCTGTCTGATAACTCATTGCATTTGTAGCTAAACATGGAGCCATTTTGCAGAAGATTTAAGGATTTTTTCAGGTTTAGATTTTGGCTGTCTGGAACTTTTGAATAATAATGGTAATAGTGGAAAAAAAAGATAAACAGCTTCTAATCAGTGAAATAAAATCGTGAAATCATGGTACAAGTTGTTTACTACGGCATTGGTGCAACAATCACAGAAATAATTTGTGAACTATGTTATGTCACTTAAAACTGAGAATGATATTTTTCACTGCAGCATTAATACATATTGCCTAGGTGAGAAATATGTCCATGCCTGTTATTGCAATATTAGCAGGTGGTTAAGGTGTATTTGACAACAGTGTGAGAAATATGTGAACATATGTGGAATTTCATGTTCCAATGATTGATGACAAGCCAGTGTCTCAATTACTGCACTTTCACAACTAGTTGCACTGTAGTATTCAGCTGTGACTTGCCTGTTTAATGTACTTTGTTTCAGTATGTTTCAATGTACTTCAGTATTTCAAGATTTTATGGGATTGGTGAATGCAGATTAAATAAAAAAAAGCATCAGACAGTGATGAATGAAAGATTCCACCGTGTTCTTCATAATGCTCAGCTTGGACAATTTTAGTGTGCGTGCCTTCCTTTGTTCCACTGGGGTTGATTAAGAGGTTAAACACTGAGAATCATGGCGTCCTTAACTGAGATTTATCTGTTCCTGTACTGACCCCCTCCAGGGTTGCTAACCTTAACCCCATGTTCCCCAGATTTATTTAGTTATTTGTTTGTGTATTCAGAGGGGTCCTGCGTTAGGGTTAGGGGTCTTCCACTAATTTTTTTTTTGTTCCTGTTTATGCATCCAAGTTCCATATTTCATGGTGCTAGCAGTTATGACATTGATGCTGATTCAGCTCAAGCTGGTTCAGAGAGATCTGCTGAGGCACCCTGTCCAGTGTGACCAGTGGAGATGTCTCTGAGCAAGTGGAGGAGGATCAGAGCCTCTGCACCACGTGGCTTCCCATATAATACATATCCAAAAATGCTTTTACTTAAAAAAAAAACCCTCCAAAATATGCATCTGTGTTTGTTCAGAGGTAAAAAAAGCTGCATCTTTGCTTGTTCAATTGTAAAACCATTAATCTGGTTCATATGTGTTGTTGTACAGATACGTTGCTATGGCAATCACTATTCAAGTCAGTATTAAGGAAATTAAGAATTTGCTGTTTATACATTTAGAATTAGAAATGTTTCACTGACACTAAAGTGCTCTCAACATGTGTTGCTGTGAATGCACATGCAGAAGTGACATAGCTAGGTGTGGAGTCAGAGGGTTTCAGAGCTAAAGAGGGAGCAGTGTAGCATGTGGCTGGCATGACCTGACATGTCTCTGAATCTGGAGGGGGTCTTGACCCTTGACCCCAGGCTCCAAAACTAGGAAGACGATAAAAAAGGGGCTTTGGATGGGAGGGTGTCTCCAAAACAAGAGCTTCTGTTTCTTCCGGCATAGGAATGTCAGCTCCATAAAAAGATGCCTACAGAGAAGCAGAGGGAAAGCGTAAGAGAAAGAAAGAAAGAAAGAAAGAAAGAAAGAAAGAGAGCGAGAGAGAGAAAGAGAGGCAAAGGTTGAAGTAAAGGGTTTTGCTTTGTTCAACTAAATTAAGTCACATTTTGAAATCATTATTGGTGAAACTGCTGTTTTAGATCACTGTCACTGGACACAGAGCTGTAAAGACCATAAAGACTCACAGTGTATGTGTTGCCTTAATTGCGTTTGGTAGGAACCCACTCTTCATGGACAAATAAAATGCAAGAAAAACACAAGCAAGCCTCAAAAGGGAAAGCACAGTGTTATAAATCATCAGGAGTGTAGACTGTGACCAATGAGCTTAACTAGGCAGGATACTGTAATAGATTTGCCTTGTCACCCCTACCCCCCCACCACCCCCACCTCATGCTTCTATCACCATAATGCAATGTTTATGGACATTTTTACCCGAGGACTTCAGTCATGCGATCTTGCCATAAATTTATCTAGCAGTTCAGTCTGAGGGGGAAGCCTTGTGACTCTTGCCGGTGGTGGAACAGGGAGCAACACGGAGGGTCACGTCCACTGGTAAGCTTGTGCTTTCTTGCTAGTCTTCCCCCCCCCTCCCCCGGTTTCTTTGGACCGCCCACGGAAACATGCGCCGCCCATGTAGCACGGGGTCCGGAACGGTGGTGACACGCAGCATCGATACATCTCAAGGAGCGACGCTCCGTTAGCGTCATCTCCACCTCCGCCAGCGGACGACGCAGACAGCACCAGGAAACGAGAGGGAAGAGCAGACACAATCGCGGCGGATGGTTTTTCATGCAGATGTTTGGGGAGATCATGAATTTGAATGCTGCTTTCCTGTGAGTCAAGCTTTATGACATCCCAGTACTGTGAGAACTGTGATTGAAGACCACAAGGGCACAACTGTGAGATAGTGAGATTTGGAGATTGGGCGATGCTCTGACTCTGCACCTTCCTTAAATGATGACTTCTATAATTAAAATAACACATAAAAATGAGCAAAGAGATGGACCGCATGGTGTGTGGCAAGATGAAAGCCTATCAAAGAAAGATGGTTTATGAAAAGGATGTTTCTATGTGTATTTGTGGCTAAGGCATCCTGCCAAACTGAACATACCTTGGTGAGGGTGGGAGATGCCTTATTCCTTGCCGTTAAAATCTCAGACGGTGGTCTTTAACGTGCCCTCCCTCCCTCCCGCTCTCCTTCTCCCTCTCAATCCCAATAAAAATCTTCTGACCACCAGTTGACCTCTTGGTGTTACCCCCCCCCCCCGC
>JAOXYF010000028.1:3898605-3909285 GCA_028565775.1 Sternarchorhynchus goeldii
TTCAGTGCTTTCTGCTCTCTCTCTCTCTCTGTCTCTCTCTCTCTCTCTCTCTCTCTCTCTCTCTCTCAGTATCTTTCTCTGTCTCTCACTTGCTCTCTTTCTCTCTCTTCTACTGCAGCACACTGGAGGCCTGTGGGGGCCAGCAGCTGTGGGGAGGGGTTCTCTGAGGTCAGAAGGGTCACAGCACTGGTAAAGTCATCATCGAGGCTCCAATGTGGGGCATCATATCCCCCCTTCAAAGGCAGTCCTGACGTCCACGGGGGCCGGCTCGCTGGCCCCGCTGCTCCCCTAGCGTTCAGGGGTCGCGACTGGCGAGGGTTAATAAAGTGATACCAGGTGTTGGTCAGAGAAATACACCAAGCTGGGGCCTCTCTTCCCACTAAACAGAGCCCTGTCCAGCCAGATGAACATTTGCAGCTCTGTAGATATGGCATGCAGCCACTTGGAAGAACAGCCATATCTGCAGGTTTATCAAACCAGCATCTTCTGTGCAAATGACTGAAAGTGTGCTTGTGAGCACGGCAACCATTTAATAGTCATGAAACTTGCCACCAAATAGCACCACTGCAAGATGACCCTCTGACACATTGTGGGGGGGTTAATCAAACTGTCAGATTACAGAGCACAAAAAAAGTCAGATTATGGATCAGCAGATTTTGGGAAAGCAATGCAGGAACCTCCCAAAATGCTGAAGGGAAATACAAACACTGAAGAGGGATGAGTCAACGGAGGGGTTAGACCCTAAATGATGACAGAGGAAAGGTGACCCCCCAAAGAGCTGTGAAGTCCCAGCCTGCCGAATGGGCGGTGAGAGCACATCACCTCTGATGATGAGAGAAGAGCAAACAGAGGGACGAGCTGCTACAAGCCCACTTTAAAAACTATGTGCAAACCACCCCCTGCACACACACACACACACACACACACACACAAAAAGAAGCCGGGGAGAAGGGGCCCCAATTAACGTTAATTAACATCAATGACAAGCAAGAGGCCATTAGTCCAGCTAATCCATGGTTTACATTTTCCTCTTGGAACCACGCTGACTAATTCTCACCCCAGTCATAGAAAGGACATGTTGTTAAAAAGACCAGCATCAAAGCCTTGCCCTTCCACAAAGTGCCCCATTAGTTAAAGAGCTGGACCCAAACCCGGCTGGGCTCTAAGCTCACAGGTTTTGTTGGCAGACCAGGGCATCGGGCCCCAGTCTGATTCGTCAGCAGCTTATTTGGGTCTTTAACGACCCATAACCATGTAAAGAGCAGATGGTCAATGAAAGAGGCCAAAGATGTGATATTATAAAATGGCTCATTATATACTGAGAGTGTATGTATCTGTGTGTGTGCATGTGTGTGTGTGTGTGTGTGTGTGTGTGTGTTCCAGTGTACAAGAACCGGGTGAGGAGATTCTGAATGTGGAGCAAAAGGGAGGGAATTTCAGTGTGAGTGAGGAAAAGTGGCCTTTGTGTGTTAATATGCAATAATGCTCTTTACCCTACTGGGTTGAGCAATGTGTTTTTGTGAAATCTTTCCTCAGAGGAATAACTTTTAATAAAGGAGCTAAAACAAAAAAAGTGGATGAAACGGTGTATTTTTAAACAATATATTTTTGTAGCACAAACAAAAAGTACGATAATTTATAAAATGATGATTTAATTAAGTGCCCCTTTTTTAATACAGTAATTAAAATCTAAAAGCAAAGATTCTAAGCAGAAAAACATGGAAATAGAACTCCGTCAAAGACAACCACCAAATAACAATCGTGGTGTGATCCACCACGAATGAAGATGTTAGGATAACTTATGGTTAGAGCAAGCTAGGGTTAAGAGAGGGAGTAACTTTGCATACAATATATTTTGAGTAAAATCCTATAAAATGACTTATTCATACTGTTTCAGATATTCTACTGAGACTCTACATAAACTAAATGATTTTTTACTTTTTATAAAAACATTTACTAGATTTTATGAAATAGGACAGTGTATGGAATTTAGATAAGTACTTAGATATGCGTACTTATTTACCAATGAAGGTATTAAAACCTCCAAAGACAGAAACAACTTTAATTTCTTATTTCATTATGAAAAATGTACAAAGCTTGGAATACATGCACTTTTATGTTACATACACACTTCAGTTGCTTTAGAACAAGGAAATTGGGTCAAAACATGCAGTTGTGTTTCCTAAGAGGTTATAAAGTAAGAATAACCTGATATGCACCATCTAAGGAAAGAACCAATATATTTAAATATTGCTTAAGGCACTGGGGTATCAAGTAAGGCTTGAAATTCTGTAAACTACAGGTCACGCTATTAATGCACGTGTGTAGTGGCTAAAGCTGAACTCAAATGCAATTAAAAATGTAACATTACTACTACATTTTGTTTCCATTAACGTTCTAATGTGTAGATTACTGGGTAATGGCAGCCATTGTTAAAAGATTAAAAAAGAAAACTTGAGAAACAGTGCAACACTGAGTGAAACCTCAGAAGCCTCCAGAGCCAAACAGGGCAACCAGGAGATGCCTTAAACAAAAAGCTGTTGGGACAAGCTCACACATATATGGCACCTATCGCTCTAGGGGAGATCCCTCCCCTCCCCCAGTGCCGAAACCCGATCTGTCGGCATGCAGCTCGGAATTCTTCAATCGCCCTGACATTTGACCTGTGGCCTTTTTGGCAGCACAGAGAAGAGAAGATGAAGTGTCCAAGGCGCTCTTTCTCCAACACAAAAAATCTCCTGTTCTTGTGAACCCTCCCTCCCACGCACACGCACGGACACACACGCACGCACACACACACGCACGCACACACACACACACACACACACACACACACACACACACACACACACAAAACTCTCTCTGGACCGCTTCTGCCCATGTACACCCTAGTTCCTGTGAGACACAAGACGTAATTACTCATAATATCTGGATAATAGCCTGTGACATCAAGGGAACACTTTAAAAGCATTGTCCAACTACTTCTTTTCAGCTACCCACTGCTGCCCCGTACAACTTAAAAGCCCCCTAACCCGTTCCATGGAACCATTCGTCTATTACTGGTGGTGCATGCGGCTACTCTGTCATTTTCTTCTTTGATTGCGTGATTACAATGTCATCTGTGTTCTGGCAGCCTGAAAAGGCCTGTTGTCCACGCTGGAGCAGTTCCTGCATAACCGCAGCTTGCCGCCGAGCTTAATGCCTTTTATGCACTTGACAACACGCTGACTGTTGGGGAAGTGTCAGACCACTTGATATACTGCGTCACAGCATCGCGGTGGCCTGTCTTATGCTTTTTGTGGCTTTTCCTTGTATTGCTGGAAATTGTTATGGTCGGGACCTTCCTGTGCCTTCCAGCTGGATCTTGGCATCCAAATGCGTCATCGTGTCTTACTTTTTCCCCTCAGAATCATAAATGATGCCTTTCTGATAGATTTGGATTTGTTGTTCAGTTTGCGCATTTATGGAAATTATTCTGAGCAAGGGCAGGTTGGGTGAATAACACTGGAAAACCTCCAGGGACCACCATGTGGTTTGACTTATTATGTTATTTGGGAGTGGAGAGGTATCCTTTCAACCCAGGTACCTTAGTATGGTGGATCCTGAACTGTGGCAAATCAATGAAGGCAAAACCTCCTGATCGCCTTCCCTAAAACCCTGACCGTGTCAGATTCAATGGAGCCAATTTCTACGCCTGAGCTTATGGAGCCGTGGCCTGAATGGAGTCTCTCTGAGCAAAACCACAGTGAGCTGTCACTCCTTCAGCCTCAGGCCCACATAGAGGAGGAATCCACCAACTGGTTATTATGATCAGGCTCTGAAGGGCGCTCTCTCACTCCAGCTCTTTTTCTACCTGCAGCCAGAACAAAGTGCGGTCCAACATGTGTCATTAAACCCCAGTGGGAGCAAAGCATGGCGTGTGCATGGAATCCTGGTGCATGACCCTACATCCCCCCTTGATGGGAGCTTCAGGTCCCATCTTAACACCATCCCAAGGGATTCCTGGGAAAGAGCTGGTGGGAAGGGGAACCCGCTGCATCTGTCTCCCTGCCTGGGGGCAGAGCATGGTGGCATTCCTTCACCGGGTGTCCTACCCTGAGAGAGAGAGAGAGAGAGAGAGAGAGAAGGGAGGCTTTATGAAGCCATCCATCACTGCATCAATGGCGTGGTGGCCCCGAACAGCCACCCCCGGAGTGGGTGAATGGAAGTGGGAGGGGCAGTGGTCCACGGCGGGCTAGCCCTGCTGCTAACGCTGTGATCTTTCACTCCAGCTTGTGAGGAGACTGCGGGGAAAGTGATTAGCCCTCCCTCCCTTGGCCCACCTCTCACAGCCGGTGGAGAACGGACCACTTTCAAGACTTTGCTATTTACTGTTCTTTTAAATGGGTGGAAGAACACAACTTCAGGCTGTCAGATTCAACACTTCCAATACGCATTAACTTTGGTTGGTCAATAAACACTGTGAGATTTTCAGCTGAGCAACTCCAGTGGATGACAATGTAAGGAACACAGCAGCCTGTTAAATATAGTTCTACAACAACGAAGAGGAATCTATAAATTTAGAATTTATAGTAGAATTACAAGGGCGACAGTTTAGGATTCTACCTCCTCCCCTCCCCAGTGTTTCCGTTCTGCATTTCGTCCCTACCTGTACTCATTAACCAAGTCTGTCAGACACTTATTTGGTGCTCAATTTGTCATCTAGTTATTCATCTACCAAAAGCTCCCACCAACGATAAACACCACAGGCCCAGAACACTCAGCTGTGCTTTTATTCAGAACAAAGCTGCTGTATCTGCAGAACTTTGTAAAATGGCTGTTTTGATGACCTAAGGTCCTCCTTGGGGGCTTGGGTGCTGGCCCAGGCTTTTATTGTGCTCCTAAAGTCATCAGCACTGTTGCATCAAGCAAACGTCTTCTAATGGAGTCACTAATTGGCCAAATAGGTTTACGGGGTATTGAGGTAGGGCTGGAGAGCGTTAAGTTGTCACATACCCTCGTGAGATTGTGAGATTCCCAGCCGAGACAGATTAGGAGACCTTGTCTTGACCTTAGAATCTCCTTCTGAAGCACTGAAATGTTACACTCACCCCGAGTACATTAATTTAATATGGAATCACTTCAAGAAGAACGAACGTAAAGTAACACTGTATCACAATGAAGTAACACTGTAGCAGTGTTCATTGTTACAATGTAACAAAGGCATACATTTACCATAACTGTGCATGCAGCCACACAGCCAAATGTTCTGCTGAGCTAAATAACCTTAAATAACCCTTGAGGTCCTTTCAACTTTGTTTTGAAAGACAATTGTCTACAAATGTAGAAACTTGCCTTGTGATGAGTTCGTTTTCAGACATGAAGGCAGGCTTCAAGACCAGAACAAAGCAAATGGTGGAGGCAAGTTAAACACTAACAGGTGCCATAACCTGACCAACATTCTCACAGTCCACAAGCAACCAGTCTCATGATTTTTTTAATATTTAAATAGCCATGTAAATACAGCAAAAGGGCTGTACCCCCCCTTCAATTACCAATAAAGAGATGTTTAGATTTAGCATGTCACATTTATATCCTAAAGCTAACTTAATTTAATACAAATTTTTTAGATAGATTCATTATACAGATTGATAAAAAAAAACAAATGGTTGTCATTAAGGTTTATGAATATTTACAAATAAATAAACAAACTGTAAAGCTGTACACTGTAAGATACTTCTTATCAGACATAGAACAGCATTAGTCTTGTCAACTGTTCCAAACATTACTTTTAAAAAGTATCTTGCGTAAAACTACTGCTAAAGTGCCGTTTCAGTGAGCAAAGTAAAGAGCAGATCTAGTGCTGGAGAAGATCAGTGTTATCAGTAGTGACTAAAGTGAAAGCTGATCAGCAGTCAGTAAAGCAATTATTCAAAGATCAAAGGAAAAATTGTAGAGTGACCAAGAGGCCATCCACACTGGCAAAGGTTACTACTGTTATCTATTTGTTAAATTATTTATTTAATAAATCAATATATGATCATTTAAGTCCATTCATAAATGCAACTCATCTCTTTTCCCATTTCAGCATTTTTTTTAAATAGTGAATTGACCTTTCTATCCTTTCGACTTGTCGCTTTATCCGTAAACAATAGGATGGCTGTAGTTCAGCGCTCTTTGCCTTGAGGACAGGCTTAAAAGTAGAACTATGCATTCAGTCAGAAAAGCATTTTTTTTAAAGACAACAGAGCTGATTTTCCCCCCAGGATGGCGCGTCTCAGGGAGTTTCTAAAACTGGTTCTGGATGAGCTGTCAAGAAAGAAGGAACAACAAGGGATGAAAATGAAATGAAATAAAAGGTCCAAAGATTCCTGGCCCTCCTGCCAAGGCCCCTCCCCACCGAGCTTCTCTGCTGACCACTGTTTCAGGCCCCCCCGACTCCTTTCAGCCCAGGACAATGCAGAGGCCATGTTATTGAAGGCACCAAAGACATGGTCCTCCTCACTGGCTCAAAACAATGGCCTCCCCGTCGAGGGCTTTCTTCATTTAACCTTCCTAATGACAGGTTTCATCCTCTTTCCTCTTTTAAAGGAGGAGCGCGGTCAACCCACCGTCTTTCTCTCACTCCCCCTTTTCACGCCTTCTCTCTCTCTCTCTCTCTCTCTCTCCTTCCCCCAAGCAGGAGAGAAAAAAAGAATACAGAAAACAAAAAACAAAACAAGACAAAACAACCCAAGAAAACAGTGGCTGCCGCTCTGCTGAGTAAAGTAACTGTTCCTTTACAGTAAATTACTTTGTCATCATTTTCTCAGTGGGTTTTGTCTGTAAGCAACATGTAGTGCCATGCAGTTTTCAGCACATCAGGGAGCCTCAAATGTAAAAATGGCCGAGCAGTGTTAGTCCTCCATATTACACTGGTCCAAGTGTTGCAGCTTCTGATTACCAGTGTCAAAAAGGCTCACTCAGCACTTCCTGAGCACAACACACGCCCACTGAAGCAATTACGCAAACACGGCCGACATCTGACACTGGGGGTCGACTCTCCGTGCGCCCTGGAGGCATCATCACCCCGCCACCCCGCGTGTGTCTCTGCAGGCGGGCACGCACACAAAGGAAGGGGTCGGGAAAGCTGCCCCTCGCGGCTGATGCCAACCGCTGGCGGCAGAGGGGAGATGGGCGTTAGGTGTTTGGGCCGAGGGGGTAGACAGGGTAATGCGGGGAGAGGAGATGGGCTCGAGGGGAGAGAGGCTGAGGACTCCAGCGAGGGAGATTTTACGGTTGACCTTCTCCTCATGTTCTTGTGAGTCTCTTCACCTCATGTCGATTCTCTTGACCTACTCGGCATCCCAGAGCAAAGCACTTAAGCAGAAAGATGTCACTCTACAACACACTCTCCCAGCTGCCCCATGTTACTCTCTGACAATTTGCCAAATTCACTCTTACCATGGGTTTAAAAAAATGGGGGAGGGGTTTGTTTTAAAGTGTGCAAAGCTGGGCTGCAGTTGGGCGCAGCCATGGGTCAGGGTTGCTGAGGTGTGCTGAAATGTTTTTGACTTGTGCAAATGAGAGAAATAATTAGCTCACAATTAAGCCTGGTCTTGTTATGAATGATGAGATTTTTTTGAATTGTTAGTTTGACCTTTGCTGAAATCTGAATTTTTGAACTAATGTAGCATTACATTAATTAAAGAAACAAAAAACACCTACAAGATATTCTGTTTTATAACCCTTGCTTCTGTATCCTAATAAAAAAAAGCCTTGTTTTCATATTTAAATCCCATTTTTTGCTACTAAAATTTAGTTATTGGACCTATGTGGCACTATGTAACTTTTTAATCAATAAAAAGAAATATATTTATTTATTTTATAAATAAATGTATTTCTATATAAATTACATGTTATTTTCTTCAGTTGCATTTCACATATTGTTAAGAAAAATCTTTTACCATGCAATTACTTTGGACATTACATTAAATTTGGTGTAATAACAGATTACATTAGGTGACTATGCCCTTGTTTGTACTATTACATTATTATTTTATTCATTATTAATAATAACGATGTTGATCAATAGCACTGGTAAGATACAACATGTCATGTACTTTATTTCATGTCTTGATTTTAAGACTGCACTGTTTTCCACTATGTCACTACTCTTCTTGCTGTGGTTTCTGGACCTTCCACTTCCACTTCCACTCAGAAGTATAAGAAGTATTGAATGGCTCTGTTAGAGCAGGTATGGCTACACAAACGAAGGGAGTAGAGCAGCACTTCAAACGTGAGTGTGCACCGTGCACACGTAGGAGCAAGCTGGCGAAGGGTTTCTGGTGCCTCCGTGGTGCGGGATGTTTTCTATAGCCAGAACAAAGAGGATGTGCGTGGGCGGAAATGAGATGCACAAATGGGTGGATGGGTGGGGGGGGGTGTGGGGGATTCCGAGGAAGCTCCTGAGGACCGATCTGGCATGGTGCCTGCATGCATGTGACGGGAGATGAGGTCCGTGGCTCGGAACTCAAGAGCGGCCGAGCGGAGTGAGGTGGTGGGCAGGTCACTGCGAATGGAATGAGGGAGAAGAAGTTCACAGTGGAGGGAGGGAGCAGGGAGCAGAGGGGAGGCAAATGGTGTCACCATTTATTATAACAAATGCATATAGAGAGGGGGAGAGAGATGGAGTGAGGGATGAAGGAGTAGGCCGAGACAGGGGTTGGAGCAGCAGTGACGAAATAGGTTAAAATCACATGAACATCATGACGTGGAAGCAAACAAAGGCCTCGTGCCCTGAGCCCGTTCGATCAGGGGTCAGGGGTCATCGTGTCCCCATCGCCACTGAGGTCAGTCTCCTGTTAGGCAGCAGGTACACAGTGGCCATGTTTAGGCAAGTGTTTGAGAATCTCCCTCGTTAAAAGTTAAACTAACAAGATGTACTGCATAGCAAAGCCTTTTGATTTGAAACTGTTCGAGATGCTGTCAGAAGATCAAACAGTCATTTTTGACACAGCTAATTCTGAAATCAGCCATGTGAACTCTGCAGATAGCACTCACGACTCTTAATCCAGCTGTGAGATGGGGAAAAAGAGTCCATTTCAGTGGCACAACTCCTATCATTAATCACACTAAAGGGTCCAAACGCAGTAAAACCCCTGGGTGACCTCTCACCCCTCCCGCTCAAACACTTTATTTGCCCCCTAATCACCATATTAAGGCTTTATTTCGTTTTCACTCTCAGAGGCTCCATTTCAAAAGACTTAATGAAAATAAACCAGCAAGCTCCTAACTCTTTTTTATTTTGACAGAGGACACAGCAGTGGAGCTTTCAGCACGAAGTGGAAAATGGAACGGGTTGGGGGGGCAGGAGCGCAGAAGAACCCAGGGTCAAGCGGCCCAGTGTCCAGGCTGTCTCCTACGAGTGCTGCACGGGGGAGCGGCCGGCCATCCTACAGCCGCCACCCCGTGTTTTGTCCTCAACTGGGCAGAATATATCACACGACATGACAGACTAACAATGGGTCGCGCTTGTGTCCGGGCCAAAACCTGGGGCCTGTGAAGACCTCGCAGGCAAAGCACGCTGGGACCATGGGAGGTGCGGCCTGTACACACGGGGTCTCACCCCAAACCCCTGTGTACACGGCCCCGCCCCTAAAGTCCCTGACTGGACCTGGGTTGGGACGAGTGAGCTCATCTCTGTGGGTATCAGAGCACAGGAAAATGGTGTCTTTTGGAATATCACTGGGTTGGAATATCATTGAGTTTGTAAAAAAGAGATTGTGTGAGTTTATCTTTTAAAGAAATAATTGTTCATCTAGCATAGAGACCAATATTTTAGATGAATTTTTAATAGTATTCCTTTAAATGTCCTAGAAATTCTTTTGATCTGGGAATATTCCATAAAAAATAAATGATTGTAAAACTAAACAGTTTTACAATTATGAGCTTGTTCCATGCATTTCACACCTATGATCAAACATTGATCTTGGGGACAAATAGTTTTGCATTTTATGCCTTTTTTAAAGCATGACTTAATCATAATTTATTACAGCTCTCAACAGAGCCAAACTCAGCCAGCCTGACCTGCAGGTACTGTCCTAGTCCTGACATGTGAGTCTTCCATCACCCACCTGGTTGGACTCTGCTCCTAATCCCCCCTGATCCCCTCTCAGATTCAAATACTTGGACTGCTGAGTGTAACTAATTCTCCCACACAAGGATATTGTCTTCCTCCCTTCGCCTTTGTCTTCATCTTCACAGCCTCTTATTCACTGGGTCTCCATTCGTTAGATGAACGAGCAAAAAAAAAAAAAAAAAAAACATTCTTCCAATCAAAAGGACTTAATGAGCTGTTACCATTACCTTAAATGTGTTTTCTATGCCTCAAAGGAAAACATACAAGAAAAGTCTAGCACTAAACAACCTGACCAACAAAAAATAACCCCAATTACAACCCCAGCACGAAAAAGCCTACACAGCCTTTTGAGGTCCTTTCCACCAGATAGGCAACCAGCTGCTTTTGTACTTTCGAACACAATCACAGTAATTGAGGTTTATGATTGCAGCAAATGTTAAACCTATTACACCACCAGAGGGCACAAACAGCACATGTGACAGAAGAAAGTCACAGACTGTAGTTCCACGGAGACGGCTGGGCCCTAGAGGGTTTTTTCAGACAACCATTTGGTGCCCAACCCCCCCCCCCCCCCCCCCCAC
>JAOXYF010000028.1:3920978-3961158 GCA_028565775.1 Sternarchorhynchus goeldii
AATTCACGCATAATTCTCTCCAGTATCAAGTTGAGTATCATCAGGTTAATGGTCCCATTAGGCAACAAATCACCACCAAGTACTCTCCTTGGCGATGGATCTGGTTCTCCAGGGTAAAGTTGAAGGTCACATGCTCCACCTTCTCCTTGATGAAGACCTTGGTTCGTGAGGCATACTCCTGCTTCTGCAGGTACTTGATCATGTCTGGGAACCACACCGTGAGGCCATAGTAGCTTTGGGTGAGAAAAGGAGACCATAAGATCATAGATGTCTAATAATGCAGTCATTAGATCAGTGTCATTTTCTTAAATATACAGATGCGATCAAAGACGAACAGCAGCTGCTTGGTTTATGAGCACAGTTTGACTAGTGGATAAAAGCTAACAGGGCACAAAAAGACCAGTTAGCGCGAGCATGTGTGCATAATGAGAGCTGTCCATCTTAGTGAAAGATTTAATTCATAGTAGAGTTAGAATATTTTGTTAGACTATTACATGTGCTCTTGTTTGGGCTCTAGGGGCCCAAAATATAAAGATTAGACATTAGACATACTGTCTGCTCATTTGATACTGAAGGGCAGAGCCTCTACCTGAAAGACATGGAGAACCACACAGCCATCATCATATAGGTCACACGACGGTACTCTGGACTGAAAACAGTCAAGAAGTTGCTCCAAACCTACAAGGGTTAAATAGCAAGAAACTAGCATTGGCAATGAACATGTCAGGCTGAATTGTAACTCAGATGATCCACATGTTCAGTAAGACAGTGGTGTAGTAACAGGTTGTCATCAGTACGTATTACATGTGGTAATCCCGAAGAACTCCAGCCCAGAAGTGATTAATTTATCAGATGTATTTATTGATGTATCACTGATGTACCTGATGAAAGAGATTGGTGAGCTTGCTCTTCCAGCGCTGGTGCCAGACAGTGGCCTCACCTCCCATATCCACCAATTCATCCATCTGCTTCACTGTCTTAATGGTGGTCACCTAGGGATTCAGCAACATACCAGTAGCATGCAGTCACATCTTTCTGATTAACAGAAAAAATTTTACTTTGCTTAGAACACATTTAATATTATAAGTTAAAATACAGCAAGCATTAGTCAACTGTAAGATCTGTTTCTATATATCTCCCCCCTTCACTTTAATACATTTAAATAACTGATTTGGCAGAGAGATAAGTCCTTCCCACTGATCATTGTCTCACACTCTACACAACTTAACAAGCCCTCCTCTCCCAGCCCCTACACCCACTACATTGATTTGTGTTGACCACAAAGGATTAGTATCCAAGGCAACACACACAGAAAATTCTACATAAAGCAGAAGTTTTTATAATGCACTAAAGTACAAATCACATAAATATGTGACACTTTGATCTCCATTGTTGCCATAACAGATAAATGAATACCCATTAGCATGACTGAATAATTCATTTCATAATTGGAGCAATTCAAATTCTCTACAAATAATTTTTATGAGGAGCTGTGAGGACTTGTAGGAGTTGCCTGTACTTACAGAAAAGACTCTCTCAGGATAGCCCTTGGCCCTCATGTTGGTGTCATGGACTTGTTTAAGGATCATCCAAGCTTCGTCGTGTTTCCCATTCTGTTATAACCAGTGCAAACACAAGAAACATTCTACCCAAATATTGCTTTATTTTCCTATTTTACTTAAATTTGTGTCATTTAACAATATAGAAAATGCTCTGATCTCTGGCTGTGTCTTGCTAAACCCACATAGCCTTAAAATGAAACCTGATAGATGTGTTTCAAAGCAAGCAGTTCTCTGACTTGAGGAACCTTGGTCTGCATTGTTCTGTAAAATGTACTGAATGGGAGGTTAGGCTTCAATGTGGAGATGTGCACTGGTTCTCTGACCTCCAGGAAGAAGCGTGGGCTCTCTGGCATGGTGTTGAGTGCAGCAATGGCAGCCACTGCTGGGAATGCACACACCAGCACAAACACCCTCCAGCTGTGGAACTGGTAGGCTGAACCCATCTGGAAGCTCCAGCCTGGTTAGAGATGTTGTTGGCATTTTAATGCTGAAAGCATCTCAAATGGTATGTATTTGAACTTTACAATATGAAGCAGGAAATCTTAATTTGCAGCATTTGCTCTCAGCATACTGAGCTATATGTACTGAAGATGTGGGTAGGACTGTTAAAATAAATAACATCTGTGGTAACAGTGAGGGTGGCTATTATAAGTAGCAATCACTGAAATGGCAATGGTGGGACTGTTACCATATATAACAATCATGTTAATGGGTGGAGTTGTTACCAGGTGACAATGACCGTAGTGTGGGTGGGATTGTTGCCATAGTGAGGGATGATGGCAGCAGTGTGGGTGGGACTGTTACCGTAGTGAGGGATGATGGCCCAGGCCATGGCGGCAGCATATATTCCACCGATCATCCAGAACATACACAGCCAGCTCAAGTGCTCACCACGCTTCTCCTGTGCCAAAAACTCTGAGTAATAAGAGAAAACAATGGGGATGGAACCTCCAATCCTGCAACCAAGAAAAAAGCAGAAATTCTTAGTTAGTACGTATATATATATATCATTATCATTACTGGAAAATATGGCTGATGCTACAGAACACAAATGTATATATTAACATATTGTAGTTGTACTGTTCCCAATACACACAATCAACTGCAACGTGATCATAGTGTCATAGTGCATTCTTTAGCTATATTACAGGTGATAGAACAAACCTAGATCAACTTCTGTTTGTGCAAAGCTTGCAAACCATTATCTGCTAAAAGACTGTTAACCGTTACAATCACAGATTATACAAAAGCAACTAAGACGTCCAGCATCTTGTGTTTCTGTAAAGCAGACGACTGGACACAAATAACGTGGTGTAACATTTTTACCCAACACCGGAGAGTAGGCGGCAAAACAGGAAGGAGCTGTATCCTTGGACAAAGGACGAGAAGAAAGCAAAGACACTGTTGATCGACAAAGAGATGAGCAGCGTCTGTCTGCGCCCAATCCGATCAGCTAGGGCTCCCCAAACAAAGGCTCCCACCATCATGCCCAGGTAGACAATGAGACCTGTAAGAGAGAGAGAGAGAGAGAGAGAGAGAGAGAGAGAGAGAGAGAGAGATGAAGGAAAATAAATTCATCTAAACCAACTAAACGTAAAAAATAAGTGAATAAATAAATATCTGCATAGCAATATACTGCATAGCTTATATCATATATAAGAGCAGGACATTGGTTTGGAACACAGCATTTGGCTAAAGCTCACGTCTTTCTTAATGAGCTTAGAAAAGAATGGTTTGGGCCTGTTTACTGGTGGGTGTTCATGCGGCTCTAACACCCACCGATGGGGCAGTTTGGGGTGTGAGCCCAGCGATGACTCACCCCATTGGCAGTTGAGCAGCCAGCAAAGCCAGCCAGCAACACTGCCATACAGACACCGACATTATCGGAGTCCCTTGTGCTGGCTGACTGCTTTATTGACAACTCGAGCACTTCTGAATCGGCAGCGTTTGTCAGGCTGTCACTGCAGCTGGACTCCTTTGCTTATATCAGGTTTGGGGAGACAGTGGTACAGCTGTAATATAGATGTGGTGTTCTGGAATACCTTTATGTGAGAAAGGCCACTTTTTGATCAAGTAAGATCACACAAACGTACTTGACATTTGGTGCTGATGGACTCTGACAGCTATATAGTTGACAACAATGTTTACTTATGGCATTCATGTATTTGGGCTTGAGTAAGTTAACTGTGACGTTCTGCCAGCTGATAATTTAACGTAAAGCATGATAGGAAATCTTCCAATAGAACTTCCAGAAACTTAACATCACAAAGGTCCATAAAGGTGTGTCTTCAAGACCATTGTTTCTACTCTCAAAAAACAGAAAGGCCAAATGGTGTGTGTTGTTACAGTGTGCCCTACGTGGGGGATGGTGAAGGTGACTCAGGCTGTGAGAATGAGGCTTTCTCTGGCACCATAGCTGGGTACTCAGTCACCTCGGCTGCACAATGGGCACAACGTGGCAGAAAGCCGGTGCTGAAAAACACAGACTGCCATCACTGCAATGTAGCAGCTCCAAGCATCATCTCCCACTCCTCTCCTAACACAGACCTCATAGGCAAATCGCTGTCCATGGTTCTGATTCTATAGCCTCTTCTGTCAGTGGCTGTAGCAAGGTTAGAACCTTGTGATATGTCACCACAACCTGAGAGAGATCCTCGTTTAACCAAGAGGTATGACAATATTGAACCTCTACTTGTACTATTCTGACCATTGTAACTGAATATTTAAACATTAATTAGCCCAGATAACTGTGCAGATTGTGCTTTGATACTATTAATTAAACATGATGCAAATCTAATGCTAATCTGTTGTTCAGTCTGAACCTGCCTTTTGTCCATGTGTATTACTGAATTCTCTAATGTTTCTAATAAATCTGATGAATCCATGTCATTTAATATTTTACTAATGCTAATATTTTTGGCACTATAATCAGCACACAAATATAGATGCAAATATGTGTAGACACAGAAGTACTATCAGAAATGTCCTCCAATCATGGCAGTTGTATATAAATGTCAACAGGTTCTATTGCTTTTACAATGTGATGATATTAAAATGAAGAATCGAGAACTCAGTATCTGTGGTACTCTGGCCACTAACGATAATAATACCAGATTCGGCTCACTGGTTCAGTCCAGTAATTCAGGACCGCTAATGTAAAACAACTGCTGTTTATGTGGTTAACCACATTTTCAGTCTAACAGGAGAGCCTGTGCTTTGCAGCACCAATTTGCATGGTGACGCTATCTGAATGGACAGCGCACCACAGCCAATTAGAGCACTGTTGTCGCTCGGCAACGGCTGAGTGGGTGGCTCCACTGGTGTCGTGCTGTGGGAGTCTCGGAGGCGTGAGGGAGTAAGAGCCTGAAGGCAGCTGAGCTTTCTGTCAGCGAGAAATGGAGGGGACAGAGCGAGAGGGGGAGGGGAGGAGAAGGGTGCACTCAAGAGAGTGTGAAGAGACATGGAGAAGGGGAGGAGTGGGGAGGGGAGAGTGCAGAATGCAGAGGAGGTTGTGAGTCTCCTGCACGGTGACAGAAGAAAACACAGGCATCAGGCTGATGCAGGAAGAGGAGGGGGGAGTGAGAAATAGAGAGAGTGAGAGATGAAGAGAGGACGGGTGTGGTGTTATTTATAGTGTTTTTCCTCCCTTTTCTGCAAGAAGAGTGTTTGCATGTCTCTCTCTCTCTCTCTTTCTCTGTCCCTGTCTTTCTCTCTCTCTCACTCACTCACTCACTCACTCACTCACTCACTCACTCACTCACTCACTCACTCACTCACTCACTCACTCCGCATCAGACACAGCTTTACCAGAACAGGGGCTTCACCGCAGCTGATGTTTGCTGGATCATGACTGCACCCCCTTTTTCCACTTGATGGACAGAGTCCACATTGTTCAAGGTACCATGCTGCCCCCACTCTGCAGCCTCAACTCTTCCGGTTGTCGTGGTTATGACCACTAGGACAGGGGGAGGGCAGAGGAACCAGATGCAGCGTGGTACAACAACAAAGCAGGAGAAGACTCTCAAACGCAGAGAAATGCCAGTATCCACATTGAAAGCTCTGTGGTGACTAATCAGCATTGAGATTTTTACCTGCATGTTTACTTTAAAGTGTGTGACATGTCAGCAGACATACTTAATACTGTTAATATTAATTTAGAGGGTTTTCTTTTAAACAGTGTCATCCTGGTTTCTATCAAACAGCTTTGAAACCTCAATTGCTTGTGGACTTTGCATTTCATGATAATGTCCTTTTGCTCATGCACTGTGTGTCACATAATAGATGCTCTCTGTGATGATGTAGTCCCTGCAGTAAACATGGTGTGTAGAGTAGAGTAGAGCACAGGGCTCCTGCTGAGTGTGATGAGCATGGAAATTCAGGAAACTGCAGACAGTTCCACCTCACGCATCCACACTGTTGAAGTGCATCATGTGAGCACTGGCACTGCAAGTGTTAGGGTGTGTGTGTGTCTGTCTGTCTGTGTGTGATTGTCTGGAGCACTAGGACCCAGTGGAGAATCTGGCAGCCAGGCAGTATGCAATAGAGATAATCCAGCATGAGTCAAGAGCCATTGTGTAACAAAGGGGAAGAATATAGGCCCTGTACATACACACACACACAAATGATCAAAAATGATCAAAACATTCCTCACATAATCTGTATTACACACAATCATGAAACTACAGGAAGTAAATGGCTGTACATAAAGCTATCCAGAAGTCATTTACTGTACATGTAAGCAAGCAGGAAAGGGATTCAAATGTGCAAACACACACACACCCAAATAATCTAAAATGTTCAAAACATAACTCATACAATAAAACACATAATGCAGTAGCATAGCAGTTCTCGAATGATCACCTCCCCCTTCCCCACACATTAATTTCCCCAGAAATTCACACATACACACTCTGTTACACGCACTCACACGAGCTCCTGAATGCACCTCTGTTCGCACCTCCTGCATGCATGGATGCACCACAGAGACAGCGCCTCTGTCCATAAATGGAGGGCACGTTACCTAAGTCAGCTCTGTTCTCTCAGTACCGCGGCACACACGGTGCTGCAAAATGTTTATCTTCTCCGCCTATTAATTAAGGTTCCAAATGCGTCATTGCATTGATGTGTTTAGACAGTTCAGAGTGCAGCCCAGCTTCACACTGCGTCCTTTGCTCAATAGATCTGACAGATGGTGTACTGGGCATGACATGTGAAACGACATCAGCCTGCAGGAATATACTGTAGACTGTCACTTCAAACCTTTGCAGGCACATGCTGAATTTAATTGGCAGAACAGCTATTACCAGAACAGTATCTGTATACACTACGTACTTTAAATACATTAGAGATACACTGGGTACTTTAGAGATATTTATTTAGTTATTTTGAAGCTGTAGCTCTTAGGATGCCATACATTTTACAGGCAAATACAAGTTGTAATCAGCTACTCCTGGCATGGCCTACTGTTTGCTACCATCAGCTCACTGACTATAACAGAATTCTGAAACCTGTGCATGTTGCATCAGCCATTACTGGTCTCAGTCATGAGTGACCTGGTTTTAACCAAAGGGCAGGTGCTACTTGGATGATTAAAAAATCAATTTATATTTATATTGTGAATGCACTTGTAATTACTATGTATGTATATATTTGCACCTGGAGAGAAGAAAATATTCAGACAGCACTTCATGCCATTCATATACAAGATCACTAGATATGTGAACAAGACAACATCCTAAGTTGATAAATAATAACTGTTAACCAAGCGAGAGTGCGTGTACTGTAGGTATAAAGTTCGCTGTCTGTTTCATTTCAGTTTTTCACGGTGTTTGGAAAAGAAAAGCAATAAATACTTTCCACACCTGTATGAGCGTGGTCTTGTCTGCACCAGAAGAAAAAGGTTGGGAGCAGCTAGATACAAGTTAACAAAATGAGCTTCCACCAGTCAAACAGAACTGACATTTGTGGAAAAAAAACAAAAATGCCACTGAGTAAAAAATTAGAACCATATAAAAACCAAGGAAATATGACACACACACTTACTGTAACGTTGCGGCCGTACTGCGCCAAAAAAAGAGAAAGACGAACGCCAAGCAAACAACATTTATTTTTACTTTCGGTTTTACCCTTAAACGACGAACCTTTACAACCACGAAACATCAACATTAACCGACAAAGACACAGTGATATAAACACGCTTAAATACACACACACGCATGGGCCAAATATGACTATAATGAAACGAACACTTAACAGTCACGCCCATGATACACACACAAACAGACACACACGGATCACACACGACGCACACTCTCACACAGACACGCCCACACGGACACGAGACAAAGGAGGAGGCAAGGGTGGCCACCGTGACACTTACTAACTGAGAAATTTAGATATTTGATTGAAATCTTGAAGATAGCATCATTCAGAAAAAAAAATGATCATCACTCTTATAATAATTAAAAAAGAATAAATTGGTGAATGGATGAATGAATGAATGAACGATACAGGCGATGACTTACCCAGCATGCCCTTGTTGGGTTCAGACAGGCACATGTCCTTCTCGGCACTGGGTAACACAAAGCCGACCACGAAGATCTCCACCCCGTCAGCCATGAGTGCCAGGCCAAGCACAAAGTAGAGCGTCCACTGGAAGCGTCCATGCCCACACTCCTGCAGGATGGTCTCATACTGCTGCGCCAGCTCCTCCTGATCCTTGCGCCTCTCGCCTTCGAACTGGGCCACGTCGCGGTACTGCGCGTGGGTTCCGCCCGCCCCCGCCGGCCCGTCGGCCTTGCCCGCCGCCGAGTCGCTCCGCGGGATGCCCTGGTACTCGCCCTCGTAGATCTCATCGTCTTCATCGTGGCCCTCGGTCGAGTCGCTGTGAGCGCCACCATCCTCATCCTCGTCAGCGGCGCGGCTGTCGCCGCGGTAGTAGCCTCCATCCCGGGTCGCTGTTGGGTAATCGTCGTCGTCGTCTTCCTCGAAACGTGTGTACGAGCGTTTGGTGTATTCGTCAGCCATGCGGTCCACATGCCGGCCCACCTTCTTGCCAGCCTGACGCTTCACCTCTTTGGCGATGTCCTTGGCACCTTTGATAAAGGCCGTCCGGTCTCGATACCCCTCCTCCATGTCGGGAAGGTGTG
Organism: Sternarchorhynchus goeldii; assembly: GCA_028565775.1. Classification (NCBI taxonomy): domain Eukaryota; kingdom Metazoa; phylum Chordata; class Actinopteri; order Gymnotiformes; family Apteronotidae; genus Sternarchorhynchus; species Sternarchorhynchus goeldii. The sequence continues at coordinate 3,929,689 of JAOXYF010000028.1, forward strand.
CGGTGCTGTGTGCAGGAGGACTGTGGTGGCTGGAGGGAGGTCAGCAGGGGTGTGCGCGCATGTAGCAGGGCAGCAGAGCTGGTTTAGGGGTTCAGCACCCTGGACAGCGCCTAGTGTCTAAGGCACCTGTTCTGGTGCGGAGCTGCAAACTTCGGTCTGTGAAAGCAGAATGAAACACGATTTTATTTTGCAAAGCCTCACAGAGATATTGAAGTGAAATGTCATTACGTTAACACGATCTTTTTAAAAAAGGCAAAAAACAAAAACAAAACAACATTATTTATTGAAATCTATCCAGAAAATAAATACATCATGGTTAAATTTGGAAAGCAAAGCATCTAACACAACATATCTTTGATTCAGGAAATGAGACAATGCTTTTGATGAGACTGTATGATCACTTTAATATTACGTCAAATCACTGATAATCACCAGTCCTAAAATGTTCTCGGTTGCATGAGAACACCTTGTCTCCTGAAGCACCTCAGTCTTTCTCTGCCTCAAAGCACACAGGAAAGTCTTAAAGACACATTGTGAACTTGACAGCACCTTTTTAACAAACACTGCAATTAAAATGTTCCTGGGTGAAAAATCTACATTTCACAGTGTCATGTCCAACCTGCTGGAGGTAGTCAGGATTCAGGATGATATTAATAATGTGACATAGATAATTAAGCAGCATCAGTCCTTTCTCTTGAACTTAGACACTGTGAAATAAGGGAGACCACAGGGAGACCTTTTACTGCACTAGACTGCACAGACAGAGCAAATGTCTGTCTTTTAGCTGAAAATTAAATGTGGGCAATCCATCTTCTTTACGCTTCTTGTTCTCTTCTCACTCTCCCTGCACCCTCCCCACCCCTGCCACCTCCTGTGGGTGGGGGTAATTGCTTTGCAGAATGGCCTCACTGCTGGGTAGGGGTCCGGGTTCATCAGCCAGGCTAAGCGTCCAAGACGCTCACGTCTCGCCTCACCCGCCACCTCGGGCGATCTCGCTGCTTGTTACCGGGGAAACAGACCTCTCCTGCACCTAACAGAGCAGATCTGGTGAGTCTTAGTGAATTCGCTCATTTGGCAACCTCTGTCAGAGCAGGATCTGTGGTGCTGCCTAATCTGTTATTCCACTGATAACCGAACAAAACCTCTGTGAACAAATAAAGGGTCTTGTTTTTTATGGTGCTAACCGTCAGGACATAAATGAGCCGTCAGTTCTGTTGTGGATGCGTAACACAAGAGGACGGTTGCCCAAACCTTAATAACATGCAAGATGAAACTGGGTTTGTGTCTGTGTGCATGTGTGTCACAGTATGACATCATCTGAGTACATGATTGACCCTGTGGAGAAATGTCGCACTTGGCAGCAGCAAAATAGAAACTGCCTTATGGTGTCATAAGACCCTAACCACCCTTCACAATCCACTGAAATCTGTGAATAAAGATATTTGTCCAGATTTCTTGCCTAAACTCGTATTAATAAAGACGTCCGATTTCGTTAATAAAGATGCGCAGAATTCCATTCAACATACCAGTGCAGGTACTATGTTGAAATGTTGATTTCTTAAATCAATGGCTACCAAGCTGAATCCAGACTTTCAGAGTCTGAAACTGAAGGCTCTGAGGATCTTCAAGCCCTGTACTGCCTCGAATACCAGCAGCTCTCAGACTGTTTAACTCTTTTATTTCATTGTTCCTGATCTGCTTGGTAAAGACATACAGAAAAGAGCTGTACAAGAACATTTCACTGCAACCTTTCTAAAATTAAAACTAAATGAAAAAGCCTGAATCTACTGGATCTCCATGTGGCTTTAAGACACAATATAATAAATGGATTTCAAAAATCACAAAAAAAAAACCCAAACCCAGACGTTTATCGATTACAAACTGGTGAAAGATGAATAATAATTGACAATCCACATTTCATGTTAATGAACATGTGAAATCAATACATGATATCTGTATATTTATGCCTTGTGGCCCCGGCTGAGGTCTAGTTGATGGAATAATTCATCGGCTATATATCTCTACCCTGTAAGAGACCGGTGCGCAGATGTCAGGTGTGTTTTGCACCTTTTCTTAGTAGTAAGGTGTGATGACACTTCTAAACCAGCTACTCCATGACATGAGCATAATAGTCACATTGTTAAGAACCAACCTACATGCAGGCTGTGGCAAAAAATATGCTTTGCTAATTGAACCTGAAAATCACTAAGAATGGTTCAATAAAGAGGAACTGCTTGTGCTTCAGTTGAAGGCACATATTTGGAGCAATACATTGCATTATCCCGTTCATAGTAGGTGAGACAGACCAACCATCAACCAAAAATCTTTAATCAATATAGAGCTTTCAAAACAGAAGACAGTGGAAACAGCACACCCATGTCTCTGGGGGGATCAGGTTTAAGTGTCGTGAGGATTAGACCTCTTTCATCCCTTCCTTATGTATATCTGGTAAGGTAGGAAACGGTTGACTCGTTAAGGTTCCAATTGATTAGGTTGTTCAGTTGTATCATAAAAGCTGCCTGTCATTTTACCGCAATACACACTTCCTGTCACGGATTACTTTATTCATCTGGATATATATTCATATATTTATAACTAAAGGATCATTAACAGGAGAACGTCTGATACGGTCTCAGAAGGAACCTCTGAGCCCTAGAGCCCTAGTTTGATTTCACTACTAGCCTGACTGGAAAATCCCCAGGCTACTGCTTTAACCACAGCCCATTTTAAATCAGCTTCTTTCAGTAAGGCAGGAGGGATGCAGAGACTATCAGGATCCTCATCTCCACCCCATCACACCTCCACCCACCAGTCACTCAATATGGGGTAAGAGCTAGAGACCTTCCTTTTTTTGCCTTGGTGTACTCTTACCGTAACAAGAATAAGGCCAGTCGTAGACTTAAAGAGAAGTAGCAAAGAGAAGTTAGATGATTTAGTCAGGAGTTAGGTCTAATGTCTTTAGACTCATTAGGTCTAATGACTTTTGTATTTATGTTGTTATGTGAGAAATGCTAATCTCAAAATGTTAAAATATATCATTGGTATTAATAAATTTAGTAAAGGGCAGTTAGCATTACGCAAAGGATGCTAACTGTTACGAGTCATCCTTGGTCAGCCATTTTAATGTACTTAAACCCTTTATTTTAAAGCATTCATCTTTCAGCTACACTATATTGCCAAAAGTATTCGCTCACCTTCCTTGACTCACATATGAGCTTAAGTGACATCCCATTCCTAATCCACAAGGTTCAAAATGACGTTGGTCCACCCTTTGCAGCTAGAACAGCTTCAACTGCCAGCATGGCCGAAAACACATTCTTTGACCACTTTTTTACTTCCCCACTGATTTACTTCCTCAGACTTCAGAAACTTGGTTTTAAATTTACTGCTCATTTCCAATAGGCAGATTGCCAGTTAACAGGAGAATCTTCCAATCGATTGTACTCAGTGACATGCAATGTTAAGCCATTTAGCTGATCAATAAAACCCCTGCTTTAGTGATCAATCTCTAGCTACCTTTCACCACATCGGGGGTCTATCAACACTGACATGTTTTTTTTTCTGAAAATGCCCTCTCTCGCTTCCCTGCAAGTTCCTACTGAATGAAAAAGCAGAAGGTGCTTTGCACTGTGGAGGTCTGTGCACGAGGCCGCAGTAAACAGCTTTTGCTTTTCCCAGGTTCTCCTGGTTTACAACTCAGCAGGGACCAATAGTCTTATTCTGGCCAGCACTCTAACATTTCAATTATGCTCACTCAAGCACATTCATCACTGCAGGTAAAAGCAAGAAGAGCACTTGGTGTACAGGCTGCACTGTTATTATGTACGACGGTGGCTTTTCCTCTTCATGGTAACACAAAAGGGACTTGCATTGCTGGATACCTACAAGGATCTTTAGAGAAAAGATATTTATATGACTGAGCCTGTGCTCATGTTTAAATGCTACTGCAGGCACAGTACAGGTAACACTCACTTCCTACTGCTTGAAGGCCAGGAATTTTCCACTCATCCTACACCTAAGAATTGGGTTTGACAGCATGTTGGCCATTAAGGAGTAGCAACGCGTAAACGCAAGTGGATTGGGATCCAGAGGTCAGCAAAAGTCTACCTCACCACCACACCTCATTAGGAGTGACTTGATTGTGAATCAGCTGTCGTGTTAAGGAGGGGGGGGGAGCAAATGCCCCAGCTCTTGTTTAGTGGTGATGAAAGACCTAATTATGCAATTGAATGTTTTGAAGCTGCAGTGAGGGTGCCAGAGGGAGTGCACTTGTCTACTCAGCCGAAGACTACAGCAGAGCAGCAGAGTCACACCATAATGTGGACACTGCACCAAAGTCATCAGTCTGCTCTCAGACAGCTACTGACAAACCTCAGCAGAGCTCAATCATGGACGACTGAGGTCAACACAGGAATACTCACAACTATGGCAAAACTAAAGTGGGTTTTCTTAGCCCAGGTCCTGTATCGAATTTTCATTGCTTTTGTTATTTCAGTTTTCTCCTTGCTATAACGTACTTTAACCTCATAAAGAGGAGCTGATAAACCTAAAATTTGCTTAGGTTATCCAGTATAAAATCACTGAATAACTGCATCGAACAAATATTCTGCTTGACTGACTTGAATCTCTCAATAGCTTTATATACAATAGCTTCTTTCAAGGAGTCAAAACCCTTTGAGCAGTCAAATGCACCAGTCCAGTAAGGTCAGCAAAGATCATGTGGTCCTGGTGTTTTGACATCATAATCAAATCATAAACTGGCAGACATGAAGGTTCCGGTCCTTCGCACGGTTTGTTCAAAAGGCTCCAGCAGCAGACGGTCATTCGTTAAGCTTAATAAAAGTTTGCCCACAACAGACTCTTGATGTAGGCAGATGATTCACAGAAAGCAGACAGAAGGAGCAGAGCAGGAACAACAGAGCCAATGACTCGTGGGAGGATGTTTGCTGGGAACACTTAGAAAATGAATGATCATGTTAAGTCTCATCTGGAGTTGTGCACCCATTACCATAAAGGAGCATGTCATCTGCAGCTTTGATGACTTATACAACATCCCCTTACACAGACACACACCTTCTGCTTAGCCACCTAATAAAGCTCAGCTAGCATTCTGCCATATTGTACTCATCCAGTTTCTGCTCTGTATCTAGAGATTTACCTTCTTCACTGAGAGGTAAATGTGAGACAATCTTTATCGCTCCCAACATTGTGATACAACTGCCAACATATAAGCTGTGCTTCCTTGAGTCTGAATGGACAGACCAAGATGCCAAGGGACCTATACTCCAATATCAGGCATGGTAAGAGAGGGGAAAAGGTGGGCACTAGAATAATGAGATATACAAGAAACCAGGGCAACTTGGTGAAGAACTGGGCAACTTGGTGAAGAAAGGGTTGTTAAACAGGGAAGGCTTCACAAAGGTCAGAAGCAAACAGAAGAGTGTATTTAGTGTTCTAATGAGCCCATAAACAAGAAACAGGTGCAATCACTGATGAGTACGTAGTGCCAGAACAGAGCCAGCACAGCACATGACCAATCAAGAACAGGAGAGCTGATTCAGACCCTCTCAGAGGGAGACTCTTAGCCACAGTGCTTTTTCCTCCAAACTCCAAACATCCAGTTACAAAACGTGAGTTTGTTTATGAGACGCAATTAACAAACGTAAACAAACCCTTTGAAGGTATAGCAAATAGTGTGAAGAATAAAAAAAAGATTTAGTTATTGTCTAGCAAAAAAAAAGTACTGGTACTTTCAGCATGGCTGTAAGTAGGGATAAGAGGATATTCAAATATTCAATTATTCATTAGACTATTCAAATAGCTTCTTCAAATTCAAATATTTGATTATATATTAGACTATTTAAATAGAAGACAGTATGAACATCTACACTCAATCAGAAATTGCACATAAACATAACGATAATTAAAAGATTAAAAAGTCAATATAATATTAATAGCCAGGGTATACACTGGTGAGTATTCAGTTATATTTTTATATTCATTCATTATATTCGTATTGTAATTTGGACTGGTTTTCACATCTTCGGGGCCTAGCAACAGTGTCTTCATGCGGACAGGAGCAGAGGCCTACACTCAGAACTGCCATCAATCCAGCTCCTCCCCCACCTTCTCCAACTGCTCCTTCACCAGGCTGCTTCGGGACTCAGCCCAGACAAAGCCCAGGCACAGGAAAAGATGCCATTTTTACCTGGTCTTAAACCCATGAGTAGATTTTGTTTCTCTCAGTACAGAGCTTTACATGCTTAAAACAAAGCACTGAAAAGTATAAATTGCAGTACGATCAAAGGTCTCGTACAAAATCATACAAACACCTTTTGATTTCATGGCAAGAATATTAAAAGCTTTACCATTTTCACAAGTAAAATTTTCTTTTATTTCTTGTATAAGCATAATTCATATAATTTCTGAAGTGCACTAAATGCATATTTGCCTGGTCTCACAAAAAGCTCATAGCACAAGCTCTTAAATTTATACAACATGATTATTATGTTTTCACTTTTTATGATATTATGATAGCAATGAATGAAGATTAATGAGAGCCATTTAGAATTATGTAAATGACATTATACCAATCAGTAACGCCATGACTTCCATCCATTGTTATCTACATATGGTAGCATAATGCTTAAAAACTTGTTTTTTTAAAAAAAAGGTGTATTGTTTATTTGTTGTTTTTCCAGAGTTATGTTTCTAACCTGAAAAGTTACACAATGAAACAACTCCTGGTTCTTTTTCAAAAAGAAAATACAAAATGTTGCTTCATCCAAGCCCAAAGCCCAGGGAGCAGACAGGCTGTTAGCCCCACAGACAGGTGGAGAGACCCAGCATGGAGCCTTTCATGAAGACCTCCTGGGCCTCCTTCACAGTCTTTCCACCAGCCAACAGCCCTCCCAAGGCATCGTCAGAAGGAAGAAACTGTTGTTTTGTTAGCAGATTACAGTACGTACTGCTGATAGTGTTACCCTAGCCATTTTCTCAACATAACCAGCGTGCATAAACTGATGTGTTGGCATCTGTTTAGCTGACCCCGTCTCTGTTTCTCTGGGTTTCTTGCAGCCTGAGCCAATGGCGAATGCAGTGTTGTTTTCATTTGTCAACATAAAGCACACAACAGGCTCTGTCTGTGATGCCAGGGGGTATGGGAGTAAACATCACAGACTGACCAGGAGCGAAAAAATGGGAACAGGAGAGAAGTGAAGAGATAGAAATGAAGTGAAAATGATAAGAGAAGAAGACAAAGCCACAATGAATCACATTAGCCATTGTAACAAATCTCTGTGCGCGCTGTCGCCATGGACACCCTCGCTCTGGCACTGCAATCCATCAGCCTGGTTCCATGATCTGCGGTGCATCCATTTTAACCGGCAGTGTCGCAGCCAATCACTCTGCAGCTCACCACCCAGAGCCCATGCTAGCAGGCCCTGTTAGTACACTGTACCAGGAGCAATGCAGTTTAGGACTACCTGAGGTAGTTATGTATCAGGGGAATAATCAATACAGACAAGAAGAGGCACAGCGATGCCCCTCTAGCCGTGGAATGGCAACAACTCTATGGTTTGTACGCTATCTGCATTTATTAGGAGTAATCAATCTGTCATACCTCTTTGACCTCTTTTATTTGCGTGTTTGACTTCTAAAATGGTCTGTGAAGGCTTGGGCTTGATGACATGACTCCATAGGGAAACACAAGCTCTCATATTACAGTGCAGAACATGCTTTGACAAAGTAGATGAGAGAAGGTGATTCGTTCAACAGACAGAAAGGGGAACCACCAGCAGTGCATACTGGGAGCCGTGCACATTGTCTGTTGGAGAAGAATTTCTCCCCAGAACATCTCTGACCCTCATTGCAGGGATTACTATGAAGGAGAGAGATAAGATTTACAGTGCTGCTGCAGGCCATCTGCTTTGCCAGTTTCCAGACATAAATTCTGCTATTGCTGTCATCTTGAAAGATCTTGAAAGACCTTGAAAGATCTTGCATGTGTTCAAAAACAATGCCACTGGTGTTGTGGCGGCACTGATATTTGTTGTAGGGTAGAATTTGTTTTTAATTATTTTACGGTGACGTACAAATTTAGACATAAAAAACAAACAAAACTCCTGAGTATATTTTTACATTATCATGTTTATATTAGAATTATTCTATCAATGAATAAAGGTTAATAAGGGCCAGTTAGCATTATGGAAATGAATCATGTCATGACCTAAATTCATTATTAAACAAATTAGCATTTTGTGGCTAAGTATTTCTTAATTTCAAATAAGCTTAGAGCTGCTGTCGTTTTATAGTGCAGTGTTGAATAGAAGCTATGTGCTTTTGCCTTTTATTGAGAAGTATGAAATTACAATCCTACAATGTACCGCAATAAGTAGTATACTAACAATGTACCCTAGTAGGCAAGGAGTATGCACAATGCACCATGTTGCTTGGTTTGAAGCTTCTCTGAGGAGAACTGGGGGGTGACGGTGACCTCACAGGCTGCTTACAGTTTTTCTCTGGTCACCTCTGTAATCACATATTTAACTTAACTTGAAGGTCAGATCTTTGTATGTTTTAATGTGGTTGGGTGTGGGTGCTGGTTGTGACCATTCTAAGGGCCTATGAGTGACATGGGCCCTAAAATAATCTGTGGTAATGGGCTGGTGGTAATCACTGTAATATCTTTTCATGGGGCCCAAAGTCCCTGGTGTGCTGGGTTGTTTATTGTTTATGCAATGCAATCTGCTGACACACAGTAATTAGCTAAGAGGCATAATGCATTCTGTTCCCTATAACACTGCTGTATGTAGTGATATGAATTTTGTATTTGCATGAATAGAGAACAATTTCAGACACAGCTATCCTTAAACTACTGTGTAAGACACATCATGACCAGCACTGAGGACAGGTCCTGAGATAACCTCAAGCCCTAATATGATTTGACCTCTTTAATTCGACAAGCAAATCCCTGCCAGATAAACTTGGAAGTAGGCAGAAACTGTAGCTGCCTTTCTGATTAAATTGCATTGTTTTCCTTGCAATAAATGTAACAATTAACGCTTAATTGTAGATTCGTGGTACGACCATATGGGTAAAACATACCGGAAAGGCTGGAATATTCTGTGCAAACAGATGCTGCATTCTGATACCATGCTTGAAATGATTTGGTTATTAAACACATTCACCGATATTTTCAGTCCACAGGTTGATTCCTGTCTGTAATTTGCATGATTTTTTAAAAAGAAAACATGGGGCATACTTTATACAGCTTTATTACTGAACATCATTTAAAATGCCAATCACGGCTATTTGATTGCTATTAAAAGGCAACCAACACGTACCCCCCACCACACACCCCCAGAGAGAGAGGAACGTTCATCCAATAAAGTCATTCTGATTCCATGAGAGCATGCTGCTGACATGGATGTATCAATGTTGACTCATTCTGTATCATTTTGATTTAGTCTCTGATGTCTGATAAATGACATCTGGTTGTATGTGAGGCCAGCTGAACACATCTGATTGTATGCATCTACTATCCATACCCACTTCTCCAGACTTCTCCCAGTGGCAAGCCATGACTTGGCCAGTCCAGAAATAGCCATAACCAATGGTCACCTCGAAAGAGATCACGTGATTCATGCCCCCACACTCCCCACACCCAGCCTCACCCCAAGATGGGAAGAGCAGTAAATCCAGAAAAGCGTTTTCTGCCTGCGAAGAACCTCAACCTGTTTTCTTCCGTCATTCACAGCATCACAGCGCTCCTCTGAGGGTTCCTCTCAAGGTTACACAGGAAAGAACACCGCAACGCAGAGAACGTATACAGCAAGCTACCGCAAGCTCCAAAAACACTAGAAATAAAACAGGGAAACAAATGCGAAATACGTCGGACCACAACGACACAGACAGGCAGATGAACCCATGAAGAACAACTACTATCAAAGCCCTTAAACAGCTCGGCTCCCTAAGAGTCTACTAAACCAATATTTGGAACAGATCTTTATTTTGTAATGCCTGTAATGTGATTCAGTAATTACATCTGGGTAAATCAAACTCGCAGAGGATCAGGAAACTTAATTTCCTCAAGTTACGTGTTTTAAATGAGTGTAAAGGTGCAGCTCTAAGTCTGTTTTCATGATTGCGTGTTCCATCACAATAACAATGCAAATGAATGACATTTTACATTCATAGGAAAATGTTAACAGCCCGAACCTTCATAAGGAAGTTCATTTCACACCGCCCAGTTCCACAGTTTTCATTTTCGTAAGTCCATTGTTAGGCTCTATGTTATTTCACGACGATAGGCTATTACTCACAACCAGCATTATTCGCATCCATTGCATTTTTATTATTCAGCCAGAAGGGAGAGCCCTTATTCGTCGTCCAATCTGTCCATGAATCGTGACTGTATACAAACATCTTAATACGTGATGCCTTTTAAATACAAGGTCGACTGGAATTGCTGTTAGTACAACTGCGGCACACCAATAGGCCAAATAATGGTCCAGACCTTTTTTATCATTCGACCGAGAACATTCATCCAGCCTATCACAGGTTGCCATTCCTCACGTCTGCTGCAAGGTCATTTAGCGCTTGAAGATGCCGAAAATCAAAAAGACATATCGCGCTACCTTTTGTTTTTTTAAATGTGTATTAAACACAAAACCTCAGTTATAGGGTTACAACATTGGTTATAATAAAAACGCATGAAATGCACAACGGCCTACGAGTTTAGCTTCGATAGGCTAGACGTACGCTTACACCACACGCAATCATCAAACACGAAGGTGAAGGGGCGAGGCTAAGGCTACTTCTGAGTTAACGGCAATAAAATACCTATTTATTAGCAAGCGCTTTCATTTCCTGTCATATTACAGTATGTCGACGGAGTATCGTAATGTAACCCGTAATATAAGCCTATCCGACAGCAACCCATTGCGCATTTTGCAACAAAAACCCCGCCGGCTTTCATAAATTAATTTAAATAGCAGAAATGATGCACGAAATGCGTGACCATATTTTCTGTGCACTGGATTTAAAAGCATCGCAGTATGACCAAATTGCTAATGATTTATTTCTTCGATGTGTCTTGTTATCGTTGTTTTATTGTATTTTGACGATGCTGCAGTCATTGAAATGTGGGCGCAAGAAGCCGGTAAAAATATAGGTAATTATGAGTTTTGTAATAGGTTACCAATATCTTAGCAAATTTACTCGTTAATAGTTTCATAAAATGCTTTGGACAAATACAGCGACTGCATTATAAAGAAATTTAGAATAAATGATCACTTACCTTTATTGGTTTACTTAAGTAGATTGTTCGTAGTGGTTTCCCCGTTAATCTCCTCGTTATGATTGCTTCAAGGAGAAATGCAGAATTATTCTTTCGTGATGTGTGATAGTCTAATATCTTCAGTTTAACCCTGTAACAGGCGAACAGCTGACGCGCGCGAGGAGGGTGCTACCCTACTACACCGCACGCTTCTTGGAGTATCCCCCTCCTCTTTTCCATTCGCTCCTCTTGCGTAGGTCTACACCATTCGTTTAACGGAGGGGGTTCCGAAATACAGTCAGTAGTTAATATCAAATATGTTGAAACGGATGCTTGACACGGGTTATACGTCGATTTTGTTGTTGTTGTTTTTGTTTTTTAAGATTATCTCAATGGGTTAGTCTTAAAGTGCGCGTTTTAAACGTTTCAAGAGAACGCAGTCTTCGCAGTTGCACTGTTGATATGGCACTTGTTCGCATGATCCAGTAGCGAGATTTCTACATAGTTAAATGCCATATTCTGCACATGTGTATTCTACCGTCTAAGGACATGCGTAAGGGAAATGATCTGCTCGCGACTACGTTCTCCTTGCACGTGCACTTACTCGTGTTTATAATTAGCCATGGACACGAGCGGTTGTGACGCACAGAAAGGATCCATTCCCCTGCAATGATTTCGTCTTGTGGCTTTTTGTATGCATGAGACACTTAACTATCGTATTTTCAGCACATGCTTAAATTGTATCAAAGGGAGTACGAGCATCTTAGCTGGGCTTTAGATTGCTCGAGCAAGTATTTAGCCTATTTCATGCAAAACATATGTAACATAATAAACGTAAAAGAGGTAAGCGATCTTGCCTGATGATGATCAATTTGTCATTATGAAGAATATCAGAAAAACAAAACAATATCATATACTGTTTAAACCTCAAACAAAAATCGTTTAGGTGTTTGGCTCTTCACCCCCCTGCCCCCATTTGGAGGAGAAATATGAACTTAAATCATTAATCATCTCTCTAGCTAGGGGGAATGGGGACAGTTTTTATTATACTGTCCAGTCATGGCAGTAAGACAGTGCAAGAAAGATGTTTGGGAATTTCAGCAGCTGTCGCTCTGTTCTGGCCTGCCTGGGTAATGCAGTGCTTAGCAACAGGCAAGTGTGATGATGTGACCAGCTTTTCAAATAAGGCTTCAGCAATGGTGTGTAGCCTAGTGATGGCAGCTTTCGACATATAACCTTATGCAGTTACATAACACATCAGTCCTGTTGGCCCCCAAAAATGTAAATATCCAGTGGGGAGAAAATATTGATTCATTCTAGATTTCTAAATTAAACAATGGTAAGAAGTCACTGCAGAAACGGCCTGATTTGATCCTTCAGCTGAATATAATGGCCCCTAAAACATTAAACTAACAGAAGAATACTAAGTCTAACACATGATCTAACTCAAATGGTTGTTATTTTCTTTACTGAAAACCTGAGTCACTAAGACACCACAACTATCTTTAATGTGTGCTAACATACATCAGTTGAGTAATAAACAGAAAAAAATTGTGTCTTGGATGAATTAAACAACTGAATAATTATTTTGAGCTGTTCTACTTATTATAAAGTATTATAAGGTGTTTGACTTATCATAACATAGAACTCTACAGTGCAAGATCGAATAAAATCATGCACAGTAATCGAATGATAGTTGCAATTCCTGTACACACAGTAGGTGGTGCTATAATCATAATTATATAATTGCAAGGCACCGAGTAATAAAAACTGCACAATCTTTTTACTCCACGGTGAGGCGTAGTTCTTCACAGAGGGAGCCCGTCTCAACAGTATCTTTTTTTTACTTCGTGTTGCTGTTTTGATCCACAGCGGACACACCATTTGTAGTTGTAAACAAACAAGGATATAGACATTAATGTACACAGGTTGATCCTGGCGCTGTATTTTTAACTCAAACGACTCACTAACAAGTTCTTAACCAGTCCTTTCTGGATTGCTTGAAAAGCATTTGATATTTACGCTTGATATTTACAATACACAAGTATTCACCCCATTAAATGTTTCAATAATGTAATGTCAATTAAATAAAAATACATAATGTAAAATAAGTGACTGCATAAATATTCACCCTCTTCAAGCCAGTATTTAGTAGATGCACCTTTGGACACAGTCACAGTACTGAGTCTGTATGAATAGGTCTTTATGAACAGGTCTCAATCAGGCCTACACATCTGGACACTGCAGTTTTTCTCCATTCCTCTTTGCAGCACTGCTCAAGCTCCCTCAGGTTCCACAGGGATCGTCCATAAACAGCTCTTTTCAAGTCCAGCCACAAACTCTCTACTGGACTGAGGTCTGGACTTTGACTTCAAGAACATTCACTTTGTTATTTTTAAATCATTTCTCTGTTTTGCTGTGTGCTTCGGGTCAGTGTTTCGCTGGAACGTAAATCTTCGCCCAAGTCGCAGTTCTCTTGCAGACAAAAGGACCTTTTTCAGTTGACACTGGGCTCTCCCACGTGCCTTTGGGTGAACTGTAGTTAAGATTTAATATGATCTTTCTTCAACAATGGCTTTCTCTTTGCCACTCTCCCATAAAGCTTTGATTGGAGAAGAATTCAGGCAACACTTATCGTATTCAGAGTCTCTCCCATCTTAGATGCTGAAGATTGAACTTCTTCAGAGTTATCACAGGTGTCTTGGTGGTCTCCCTCACTAATCTACTTCTCACATGGTCACTCAGTTTGTGAGGAAGACCTGATCTAGGCAGATTTATACATTTTCCTTCCATTAACGATGGATTTAACTGAACTCCAGGAGATGTTCAGTGACTTGGATTTTCTATTGTATGTTTACCCTGACATACTTCTCATTAAATTTTCTCAGATTTGCATGTAGTGGTCTTTTGTTTTCATGGTGTTCTTGTAGGCAGGAATACTGATTAACCAGTGACTGGACCAACCAGACACAGGCACTATTAAACACATTCACTGCACTCAGGTGGTCTCTGTGAAACTGTGAGACAGCTAGCACCAACTGCCTGGACCTCTGTTGAATTAGGTCAGTCACTCTGTTGAATTAGGTTAGTCACTTTACAGAGAATGAATATTTATGCAATCACTTATTTCACATTATACTATTTCACAGTATATATTTTTACTTAATTGATATTACTTTGAAGAAATCTGTTTACACTTTTACGTAATTATAGCCTAATTATATTATATATCCACTTATGAAAGCAATAAAAGGGCAGTCTAAGACTGTGAATCGTTTTTGTAGGCAATGGATCTTCTGTTAACATTTTGCCAGGGACACGACTTGAAAGACAGAAAGTTGCATCCTGGTTTAGTCTTTGGACAGAAACGAAAGTGTGAATGCCATTTTAATAAGGGATATAAGATAAAGACGGTAATGTTCATAGTAAATCATTATAAATAACAACAGTAATAATAAGTGTATACGCTCTGTTAAGTTCAAATGCAAATTATTTTGTTCTGGATAAAACTGGTACTTCTAACAGATTTTGTTTAACGTGTTTGGTTAAGAGGAAGCACAATGTTGTTTTTTGACATGCGTCACAATTCTTGCACCATGCGAAACACAAGATGCACAGTGAGTATGAACTTGCATGGCGATGAACGAAACTGAAATCAGGACTCTTGCGAGATGCACTTGTCAAACAGGTTCTCAAGGAGGCACATAACCCCCCCCCCCCCCCCCAACCCACCCACTTTCCCCAGTCATAAGTCACAAGACTGCCCTAAAATAAATAATTTATCGCCACGTTGGTGTTGAAACTTGATTTGAGCAGGGGAAACTCGAAATATGCTCGCACATAATCAGTCTTGAGCGCGCCAAACCTCTTAAGTACGTAATAGGTTGATTTCTGTCGCGGAAGGCACAAGGTGCGACGCATGCGGGCAATCGAAAGCGATTATATTTGCGCATTTATATACTACTGTCTCATCCTACAAGATCGGGATTTTGTCAGCTGCATACGTGAACTGCTTTCAAATGACCTAATTAGTAGGCTTGCGTATTTAAATAAGATGGCTCTGGATGTCTAAACGCAAGGACGAAGTTAAACATGTTTGTATGGTACAACGTCTGTAAATATGAGGCAGCGTTCGGGAAGTCCGATCACAGTATTACTTTGCCATGAGAGTCAACGGCATGGACATGTTTTGGAGAATTGTTGCGGCACTGAGCTTCGACTGTATAAAAGGTACTCCGTCGTCGTCCCAGAGGTGAGTTGTCTGGCCTATAATTAACGTTTTGGAAACGTAGGCTGTAATTTTGACAGCGGCACTTGTTCTTTAGCCTGCGTTTCGTGCAATTTACGAAGCGTCTGCAGATAACAATGAATTATATTCCATTGCTTTTACGTTAAACAGTTGCTATGGCAATGGCACACTTGACAAATCTTCCTACTTACGAAGCTGATTTCGATTTGCCACAGCAATCAAACACCCACATCTTATTTTCCACCACCGCCTGGTTTGACCTAGGAGAATGGTTTGAATACATAGCCAACACGCTACATTTTGGTTATTTAAACAAAAAACGACTTATTAGAACTCGAAAATGCTCAACAGACTCAGGTCTGCTGTACTGAGCAACATTTCCCCCTTTCTTGATTAGCAACATGCCTTAAGTGTGCTACAGAACGCGTGCCACACATGGATCCAACGAAATTGTTCCCACACCGGTAATCTTTCATGTTGTCTCCCCAGGTCCTCTACAAAGCTAGGCTCTAGCCAGGCGGCTAGCATGGACAGTAGCTCACTAACTGGCAGCCTGTCTCTGGGGTCCGACTTGCCCCACTGCCAGTGCTGCATCTCTTACGAAGCTCGTCTCAAGCGCCTATCTTGCGGTCACCTGTACTGCGACCCCTGCACAGATCAGATCGTCAACCTGGCTTTTGAGGACATCGAAGGCCTGGCCGAGTACCCATGCCCCATGTGCAAGTCCCTCCGTCACCTTAGTGGCTTGGTACCTGCGCACAGTTACCCGGTTATGACCCACGACTCGCCTTTTGGAAGCCAGAAGCAGCGACTGGTTGAGGAGAGAGGAGGCCACTGGGACTGACGACCTCTTTTTATGCATTTTCATTTCATGGAAGCAAAGCATCATTAATCAGGGTTCTGAATCCATCAACGACCAGAAAATAACAAACAAAAAAAAAACATATAGTAAGTCATACCATCCAAAGCTGAATGCTTCACTTTATCTTGCTCATCGTTCTGTTGTTACACTCCTGGAAAACAAACTTGATATAGCATAAAGAACAAATATTAAACAGTATTGCATTTCCTATAACATTATTACCTTATTGCGTTGGTTATTGGGAATAAGACAACAACAGGTGTTTGAAGAATAGATTATTTAAGTTATATTGTATTTTGGTGTTTGAACAGAATATCTTTTAGCTGCCTGTACATTTTCAGCGTTATTTTGTAGATTTTTTGTATCCAGTGGATTTAAAAACGTAATTGTGTTTAAGTAACACTGTATTATGTGGATATAAAATATTTAACATTTGTCTTATGCCTTTTGTGAAGTAACTATGTTGTAAATATTTATTTTCATAAGATATAAAATCAGTCAAACATTCAGAAGCTGAACGTGTCATTTTTATAGGTATGAAATAGTCAGACATTAGGCACAAAAACATTTGTACTAACTGAGGTCCAGATTTATTCATCTATAATCAAGCCAATGTACACTGATACAAATCAGAGAGAGGAAAATAACAAAGTGGGGAAATGGGTTCCACTTCCAGCAGCTCTGTGAACAAACAAACAGACTGCAGGGCATGTGGACAGCACAATACAACGGCAATGCCGCCTTCAGCCAGCCGCTGAAGGGCGATGGCGAAAGACTGGTCAGCCAGGCCGAGGCTGGAGTCATTTCCCTGAACGGAAGTGGCGCTTGTGTAAGTTAGTTTGCGCACAGGCATCAGCGCTGAAGCTCCCTGGTCAGGCTGTAGGAGTCAGGAGCTTTAGAACCTACATGCAACCCGTGGGAGAAGAAAAACCGCCACTTATTTCAAGTGCATTTTTATGCAACACGCAAAACATCTGTATGACTCTTTAAACCTGACATGTGATGCGTGTCAGAGTGGAACCATGTGAACAAACACGCGTGTAGGCCTTAGACATCACCACAAACACGCGTGTAGGCCTTAGACATCGCCACAAACACGCGTGTAGGCCTTAGACATCACCACAAACACGCGTGTAGGCCTTAGACATCATCACAAACATGCGTGTAGGCCTTAGACATCACCAGTACCTTTTTTTTTCTTTCTTGAATTCACACACAACAAACATACTGACACAAAGCGTGTTCTGCATCTGTTGATTAGTTATCATGTTATTCATTAAATCTTAGGGAAACACAACCATATTGGAAATCTGACATCATGTGAACAAGATGCATCATTTTCCATGATTAACAGTTTTCCACTTACAAGAGCAGTGGGAACATTCAGCCCTTTACATATAAGACCTCCAGATGTTGTCACTGTCCTGAGAAAACCTTGTGACCATTTTTATTTAGACACGAATGATAACACCCTCTGAGCAACCAACTCTATCACTGACACAAACAGAAAACAATACAATAGAAACATTTCTTTAAATACATGTGTGAATGCGAGTCTTGACAATGGACAATCTAACATTATTCAGTTCATACACAACTCATCATATCATTTACTTGCATATGATTTTACAAATTACACTATTTACCATAAATGATGCAGTAACAAATAATACTTAAATATCCATTGAAAAGGCAGATGCAAGAAAGTTTGCAATGCAAATAATTTACATGATGCAAAACGTGTTTGTTCTCTCGTATAATGCTATTCTATTTTCATTTGTTAATACTGGACATAAAATTGATAAGAGCAATATATACAACTACAGTTATGTGTATAGACAAAGGCCCCCTTAGGCATAGATACTGTGTTATAATAGGCAGGTTAAGACCCAGTGGCTCATGGGGGTCCCTTAAAAAATGTCGCCTCCTAGTGGTGATGAGGGAAAGCTTTTTTCAAATTGCCACTTGCTGCAACAAACTACCACCATTTCCTGCTTTTATGGATTCGAGCACATTTTATAGAATATTAACTCCTTGATTTAAACAAAATTCTTAATATACTCAA
Organism: Sternarchorhynchus goeldii; assembly: GCA_028565775.1. Taxonomy (NCBI): domain Eukaryota; kingdom Metazoa; phylum Chordata; class Actinopteri; order Gymnotiformes; family Apteronotidae; genus Sternarchorhynchus; species Sternarchorhynchus goeldii. The sequence continues at coordinate 3,948,143 of JAOXYF010000028.1, forward strand.
ATCAAATTGTTTCTATATCCTTTCTAAAAAGAAATTACCAAATGAATATTTGGCGTGACTTACAGCAGGGCGTAGATAAATCATACAGCTGTGTTACATTACTCTGCTACTTCACTGTATCACAGCTCCTTCTCTATGTGCCCATGTTACTACTGGACAAAAACAAAACATTTATTCCAACTACTTTTTAGATAACAGGGTTAAGTTTTAGGTTCTCTTGCTATGTATCAGTTATGTGCTTAGAATATTTAAAAAACTATAAGTCTACAGTTCCCTACGATACAACACTACTATATACAGGCAAGTTACTTTCAAGCATTTTTTAAATACTCAAAGCTAAGGAATGCTGTGCTTTTCAACTTCCATGGATCACTTGTACGTTGCATGAAAAACAAGGAAATCAGTACCTTATTAACAAACCACTGAGATGGGTGGCAGATAAAAAAGTGCTATATATTAAGTTTTAAACAATTAGTAGGCTAATTAGAAGGATAATTTGTTGATATATTGTTAATGACTGGTCCAGGTTGGTCCGGCAGGTTTAAGTACTAATTGAGTCACGAGTGCATTGCATTTTTTCCCTGCTTACTCGATCGTACCTAGAGGTCAGTGCGGCTTGGCCCCCACGGAGCCGCTGTTCCAGGGCAGTTTGGCACTTGGGCTGGTGGTGTGGCGATGGCCGGGGTGCGAGTCGGGCGGCCGGCCGAACAGGAACGTGTGCTTGGCGCTTTCCCTGGAGGTGGAGCGTGGAGGCATACAGGGGTGCCCAGAAAAACGGCCAGAGCTCTCCTGCTGAGACGTCCTGGGCGAGGAGGAGGAAGACGACGACGACGATGAGGAGGAAGAGGAGGAGGACGAGGAGGAGGAGGAGGAGAACAGGAAGGTCCCATTGTTGGCGTTCTTGTTGAGGTTGGAGTCGAGGCGGCGAGGATCCTGTTGCTTGCGGGACGGAGAGCGTCCGGAGGAGGCCTCGGCCAGGCGCTCACGGAGGTGCTCCACCTCCCAGGCCAGCTGATCCATGGGGTGACGTGCGTTGGAAGACATCGGATGTGTGAAAGCCTGCCCAAAAAAAGATAAAGGTATTTAGCACCAAAAACTAAATAAATTTTTTTTGTGTGTGCGTGCATGGTATATTTTCATAGCAGAAACTTCAAAGTATGTGTAGCGTAAAGGTTTGCACCCACCTGCGCATGCAGCGCCCCTCGCAGATAGCAGTTCCTCCACACGCGGATGCAGGGCCCCAGGAGCAGGGGCAGCAGGGGCTCGTGGGGGTCGCGGGAGGCCGCGGCGCTGTGGGAGGTCTCGGCCTGGGAGCAGGCCTTCAGCAGGCGCTCCAAGGCGGGCAGGCTCTCGGAGGACGGGGCCCTGCGATGGCTCTTGCGGTAGGAGCCCGGGCCTCCGGCGCTCCGCCACGGTAGGAGACTCGCGGGGCAGGAGATGGAGCCGCGGGACAGCAGGAAGACGGAGCCGGGAGATCCGTCACTGTGCTGAGAGACGGAGGGAAAGAGAGGGAAGGACAGAGGGAGCAAGAGAGAAAAACAAAGAGGCAGAGAGGAGGAAAAGAGAGAGACAGAGAGAGAGAGAGAGAGGAAGTGTAAAAGGGTTACAATGAATGAGAAACAAAGAGAAAGAGAGAGAAAGAGAGAGAGATGGGGAGAGGGAGAGAGAGAGATGGGGAGTGAGTGATAGAGAGAGAGAGAAAGAGAGAGAGAGAGAGAGATGGGGAGATAGAGAGAGAGAGAAGGGGGGGGGGTGACAGAGCTACAGGCCGAAGGGACTGAGAGGACACTTGTTGCACTCTGAATAAGGCAACGAGGTGTTATATTAAGGCTGAGAATTTAATTAGAAGAGGGAATTAAATTTGACACAGTTGTATTTTTTTTAAAAACTGTCCTCATTTTAAAAGAACACCCTTGTCTTATTGCTCAACTAGGACAGTGTAAAATAGACAGCCTAAAAATGTAATTAGCATCCAATGACTCAACACAAGCAACTTGTTAATGAATTCATTAATTAATTATCCCTTTGTATTTCGTCTCCCTTTTACCAGGTAAACCTCATTAAACCATGTGTTACACCTGACCACGTGGAGCACTCAGGGGGTGACCCCGCCACCACTGTGTCCTCACCCACTCGGGCTCCGTGTTGGTGTTGAAGTTGCCGTTCAGGATGGCCGCGGGCGAGGCGGGCTGCCACACGGACTGGGTGAAGAGCGCCCGGCGCCGGCTGCTGTACTGCAGGGCCCAGTCCCATACGGGCGGGTATGGAGGGTCGGCGGGCTCCTCGGGGGAGCCTCTGGCCAGCGCCCTGAGCCCGTTCACCGGGGTGTAGCTCGGGGGCAGGTGCTGGACAGAGGGGGGGGACGGTTAGAGCAAAACACTCAGCTCACCTTTATACTGACAAACCAACAGGACTGACTGTCAGTATCAATATGAAAAATCCTGCAATGTATAATAGAGTTCACCATGGTGACCTTATTATGAATACACAAAAGCCTACTGAGATTTTTGCACAATACAGGTAGCCAAGGAGATAGAGAGCAATTTCAAATGTTTAATTTGTTTCCTGGAAGGTTTGGCACTGTAATAACCACAACTGATACACAGAAACCCTGGGGTGTGTTAAAGATCCCAGACTAGAGGACCTGGTATGGTGTGATGGTATCAGAGGTTTGCAGCTTTTGCATTTAAAAGCAAGCTACTGTACTAGTGCAGTCCAAGCTGGACTGTTTGTTAACAATAACGTTTCATTGATTTACAGCGAAGTGCACATGTTCTCTACAGACTTTTCACAAATGCTTCAGAAAATGGGACTTCACATGTGAAAGTGAAGTGACTTCACTCTGTGACCCAGATCAGCTCTGCGATATCACACACAAAGCAAATGTGCAGATAAAAGAGCAAAATGGTAGTAGTGTGTGTGTGTGTGTGTGAGCGTCTGTGTGTGTGAGCGTCTGTGCGTGCATGCATGAACGCGTACCTGCGTGTGCACCTGAGTGCGCCGGCTCCGCTCTCTCTGGCAGTTAGCCAGGAAGGTGGAGAAGAGGGGCAGGTGCAGGCTATCGTACAGGCCCAGCAGGTAGTCCTCACTCATCTGGAAGCGGGCAGGGAACTGAGCCCACAGCTGCCACACGCAGTCCAGGAAAAGCAAGAAAACTGGAGCCTGTCACAGGAATCACATCACACACATCATACACTGACCATTCACATCATACACTGATCATACACATCACACACTGATCATACACACAGCCAATAAATGTTCCAGTTCAGTTTTGTTTTGTTTTCTGCTAGATTGGTATAATCCGTACGGACTGGCTATATGCGTGCACAACAAAACATCACCCCCCCTCTCTCTCTGTCGTGCATACACCTACGGCCACAGACGAGCGTTCACGTGCGCGTGCACAAGTCCACGTGCACACCCCCGCCAGTGCTTTACCTCCTCTCTGTCACTGTCCCGATGGTAGTTGATCCGGCTGAGGAATCGGTGACCTGCCGTGACCCACTCCTTCTGCACCAGGCTCTGAAAGCCCATCATTGTACGACAGTGGGGGTCACACATCACCTGCACCAGACTGGACACCACACAGTTCCAGTCCCGGTCCTCCGGCTCTGCGTGGACAAACACGTTATGGCACCGGTAAACAAGTCCCAGCTGGAGTGGTTTTAGTCCCGTTACACTTGAAAGGCAATTTTTGTCTGCTTGAATGTTCTGTTAACACAGTTCTGGCATAATAAAGAGGATCAATATATAATGTGCTTATATATCTCTATGTACACAGCTAGGCAGCCATCCAAGTAAGACACCATAATATTAAACACTCCCATTTACCAGGCGACAGGGCAATAGAAGCAAATCAAGTGATAGAGCCTAACTAGAAAGAAATATCCAGCCAAACAGGAACATACTCAAAACACTCAAAAACACGACCTTGTATCAACAAAACCATTCAGTCCTAATGCATTGTGCCCTCTGGTGGCAGTATTCACTTCAGGACACATCTGGCATACAGGCTTCCCCAGTGACTGATGGGTGGGCCTGCTGAGGATATTTATATATTTATATATTTATATATTTTGGCAGATATTTATTGGGTGTCCATGAAGAATAAAGAGGTTTTACTTTGAAGTACAAGAGCAACTAGTTTAAGGCTTTTGAGAAATTCACTGAAAAAAGAGAGTGTCCATTACAACGTGGGAAACAGGGCACTTCTGTATGTCCTGCAAGATTTTCAAGCATGTTTGACAATTTTTGAATTTAGCACCTCATACATTTGCTTTTGTCCCCACCTAAGGTCTTTAAGATGACTCAGACTTTCACGCGAACAGACGTGATAAACAATTTCATGAAATAACGTCAGAAGCATTAGATGAATAAACAACGGAATAAATATTATTCTATCTGAGTCGACTGAATAAATTTGAGGAAGTCTTTAGAAGCTCAGAGCCGTTTGCAAGCAGATATAATGGGAGCTGCACTGACTGGTTGATGAACTCACCTTGCAGCACGACAGTCAGATGTCCTCTTTTCAGTAAGGAGGCAACTTCTGAAGCTTTCCTCAGACAACACCTATAGAAAACAGAATCAAAAAGAGCACACACAAAGGAAATCCTTTCCACTTCCTGATACTTTAAACACAATACAATGTTCAAACCTAACAATTATAATGTTCTATCAAAGTATTGGGATCTTGATTATTGTACATTTTTGCTGAGGCGGCTATTAAAGAAGAAAACCAAGACGTTCAAATGTCCACAATAAGTTTTTAACACTTTTTGTTACATTTCTTTCTTCTCACTGAGTTAGTATCCTTATGAATATTTTTTTGTTCTTTTACCAATAACCAGAATGCAGAACCAGTTTGGTTAAGAGCACAAAAAAGCATCACCAAAAATAGCTGCCTTGAGTCACTTCAGTTTCAGGTTCTCAATCAGTGCCTTGTGCCAATAAATACAAGAAGCAGAAATGGCTTAAAGGGAAAGTAAAACCAAACAATCTGGAGAAGTGACCATTTATACCGTTGCAGTGAGCTCAGCTGGGTGTTACTGAAAGGGCGACTATGGGCAGGAACAGGTGGCTAGTAACATATTACTCATACCTGGCGTAGTCCAGCCAGTGAGTGCCCTCCAGCGAGGAGAGCCACTTGTCGTCTGGTATGGACATAGATGACGAAATGTCTGCACAACAGAAGGAAAACGCGTCAACATGGAGGGGTAGCTAGATCATAGCTTCCCATTCACGGATTGCACATTTCATTTTTCTACCTCATCCAATTGGGGACAAAAGCAAAATGCAGACCACCTGGAGATCCTTCAGGAACAGGTGGAGAACCCAAACAAAACGAGCTAATTCATAAACAAAGAGGAGACCAAGCAGTAGCGAGCAGTGACATCCCTGCATGGCCTTGCTGGCAGTGTACAGCGACTCTTCGCTAGCACACCACTGAGGAATTTTGTGGGCGAGTGTGAACTGAACCACGAGCATAGTGTGAGGTCTGATGAAAAAAACATGCCTGTCTCTGCCCTGTTTCTCTCTCTCTCTCTTTTTCTCTCTCTCTCTCTCTCTCTCTCTCTCTCTCTCTCACACACACACACACACACACACACACAGACAAACATCTGCTCCCTTGTTCTCTAGACTTTGGTAGCCAGGTTAAACATACACCACCAGATCCCTAGCTGGTTCCCTCACAAACTGTAACACAGCACAGACTACAGGCACTCACAGCTCTAGTATTAATAAAGATGCTGTCACTTGTCCCACGCATAATGACTTCCTTATAGGTTTCAAATTATATTACTGTCTGAAAGAATATTTATAAAATGCCCAACAGTCTTTAGAAATATTTTTAAGCCAATAACTGATTCATTTACTACTAATGTTTATAAACAATAGAAAGGAACAGAATAAAACTAAATGTCTGCTTGCAATGGCATTAGTATGATTAAAACCACACTACAGCTGCTGCTTCGGCATTACAGCAGCAGATCAGAGCAGCTCTTAGCACTGACCTCCAAGACACAGGGCACGGAGTCGCGTGTGTGCGAGCTGCACGTCCACCATCGAGGGCATCTCCTCACCCAGGTCCACCACCACACACTCCCCGTGGCCACCAAAGAGGATAAGCTCCAGGTTCCTGCACGGGCCAGACCGCAGAGGCACCTTGCATTGTTATCAGCAATAACTCTCTACTTACCATTCATTTGCCATGTTACAAACAATTCCAAATGAAAGTTGGGTATTTAAATATGTGATACAGGTTAGGTGGGCTCGTGATTCCGTAGGAGAGCTACCAACCGGATGTCGTCCTTCTCGTGGTAGATGTTGTTCTGGAAGCTTCCTGTCCGCAGCAGGTCAGTGCCACGAGGATGTCGCCAGCACCAGCGCTGTAGGAGGAGGATGACGTTATAAATGTAACACTCCTAAAACGCAGGTAACTCCTTGCCCGCTCCCTGCCTAAACCAGCTGTTGGCGTAACGAGCAGTAGACCGTGCAGACTCACTGGAATGCGCCCCTCGCTGAAATGGGCAAACGTTCTCTTCAGCTCCGTGTCGAGGACCTTCTGAGGAACCACGTTAAACCTGGACAGGCTGAGGAGCAAAAGGAACCATAATTCAGTGTGGAATAAATGGAATGTTCTAATTACAAGCTGTGTCTTTTATGGTGTTACTTTCGTTCAGCGCAAGCAAATAGATCTTAAATGCTTTTTTGTTTAACGTGTCTGCAAATTCTTTGTCAGTTCGTTCTATATGGCGATAATTTGTTCAGATGTGTGTTTTGCTCTCTGGACACAAGAGACTTGAAGTCTCTTCAATGCATTCTTTCAAAATCTCCCCTTCAGAGAAAGGCTTTCTGGACATTGCTCATTTGAATGCCATCAAATAACTTGCCTTAGTGATTGTCTTCTGAATATTAATTTGTCTGAAAAAATATTTTGTTGAGCCTGTAAATTGGCTGCTAACTTCTGAGCAATAACAGCCTTTTCTTGCATTGTCTGCATGATTAGTGAAAAAGGGGCAGATATTGTATTCTTGGAGTGCGCCATCTAGTGGAATCCACATAGTTTGCCCACCATTGATTTAGACGCATTCCTAAAAATAACAATACTGAATCGCACAACAGGTCTGATAATCCCAGATTAAATTGTGAAATAAAGCAAGTAGGGTTTATTAGTGCTGTCCTTGGTAGTGTTTTCCAGGTGGTGATCCTGCTTCTGAGCACCTTGCGTACCTGGTGGACATTTCGAAGCGGTCGTTGACAGAGCTGACCCTCCAGCCCGTGGCACCTGTCCTCTCCAGCTCCTGCTCCCAATCCGCTGGGCCCTCGAACCAGGTCATGCTGGGGTTACGCCGCCGGTTGCTTAGGAACTGCTTCATTTCTACAGGACAGTGAGACACCAAGAGACTTTGAGAGCCAGGAAAGCCCACGGCTCGTGTTTCTTTATATTTACTTTGCCTAGCAAATGAAAGCATTCGGCCAGTATCGAGGAAGCTCATCGGCAAATGGGAGGTCAGCAAACAGACTTTAGTCACTCTTATTCCTGGGTAGTAACACCATCTCATGTTCTAGTTTTCCTAAGGGAGACTGAATGCTCACAGGCCTCCAAAGTCCTTTTTTTTTTACAAGGGAATTCATGAGTGTCCAAACAGCAGGGCTGTAAAATGACTAACATTTCTGGAGAATGTTCTGAGCATCAGGGTAGACTTTGGTCAAACACACGTCATATTCACTCACCGATACTTCCCAATGCAGCGTTCTGGAAAAAGAGGATGGTCCCAGGTTTCAGTGGCTGGTACGTCTTGGCAATGGTGCGTGTGATCTGTGAAGGAACAATATGGCCGTTGCTTCGGCAAGGAATATGATCCTCATAAATCCCATGTTATTTTATGTTAGCCACTGAAATATGTACGGGCACACACCTCCACAGCCTGGGTATCAGGAGTGAGTCTGTCAAACAGGAAACAGAGGACCCGCAGGTCTCTGCAGTACAGGACTAGTTCCTCTGGGGTGAACTTCAGCGAGGTGTTGGCCGTCACCAGTTTGGTCCGTGATGGCCCCACTGTAACACAGAAGACCCGGCACTCATAACACGACCAGCGGCCTAAAATCCCACCCAAGCAAAACTCTCCAAGTCTGAGGACCTTACCAGCAACAACCTTCTCAATGGAGGCCAGAGCAACGTCATGGTCTCCCAGCAGCACTGGATCGGCATTGTCCTAAATCAAGAGGGAAAAGAAACCTGCTGAAGCCGTGGGTCATGATCATGTAAAGCAGATGCCAAGTGGCCATTTGCCTTTTGAGATAACAATCTGAGCCACACAATACACCACACATGCGAAACCAGACTGACGGAGAAGATGCTGAAAAACGATTATGGGTATCTGCAAGCAATAATCTCTTTGAAAGGTCAGTGATTTGGTTCTGTCTGGATGCTAAATGGCAGAGCTAACAGAGGTTGCTGGTCATGCTGACTGGTACGACTACGCTACTGGGCTAGCTTTGCCCTCATCTCAGCGTTAGCCACAGCAGCACGTGCAGTTGCTGTATTCCTTCACAGGTCAGTCACGTGGAACCTTCTACTCACATCGGGTTTGGCGGCGTCCTGTGGCACAAAAGCCACTCTGAAGTGGGTGCAGAACAGGGTGCCTGACAGCCAGCCACCTCCTTCTTTAGGGGAGAGCTTCTTCCTCACCAGAATAGCCCTCTGTAGCACACACTCCCCTAAAGATGTGCACCACAAATCAAGAGGACATAAAATAACAGACAAAATGCTTCAGAAAAACCTTTACTGGCAAACTGGGATTCAGACACTTGTGTTATACAAAATTGTGGTCAAACACAAAAATACACACATCAACTTATGTATATGGTTTTGTGATTTATACCAAATCATACCAAACCCCTGAGGTATTATCTAAAGGGAAACTAGGTGTTGACCATTTACATGGTTTAAAGTTGATGAATTTCCAATTCATACACGTACAGTTTTCACAGCACGTAATGTTTATTAGCTTCATGTTCAGACGTTACAAGGCTGAAGTCATTGCCTTTCATTATCTGCTTGAAAGCGTTTGAGGAAGCTGTGCAGGAGTGCTGGGGTTTACTCAGCCAGTCAAGGCCATAAATGGCCCGTTCACTCAGTGTGTGTACTCAGCGGTGTTCCTGTCCAGCTCTGTGCTTCCTGTGAGAGTTCACCGGCAGATCCCCAGGTTCTCAAGCCCTTCATCTCTAGCTCCTGGGACAAACAGCAGAGGAGACTCAACCCCTCTGCCATTATAGTTTGAGGAATGATGTTGTCTTGCATGTAAACAGCCTGAGCGAACATGGGTGGAGGCCTCGTTCACATAAAGGACAGTTCACTCCCTCTAGCTCGTGGTTTCCAGAATTGTGACTGTAAATAACTAAAAAAGCTAAATGTGGCTAACGATGAACAACAGTCAGTAGGAAGGCAGTTAATTATGAGTGTTATAGTAATTTGGTGTAAAATGCTACTTTAACCGTGTTCCTTGTAGGGGTGTAACAACACACTGATTTGGCATCGATACGAAAAGGTTTCAACACTGCTGTTGAGTCGGTGTATATGCACACAGTGAAATATTGCATTTAAAACTAACCACAGTTTAGAAGGAGCAGACTGTAGTTCAAGTCATATATATTATTTATTATTCATGATATTTCATAAGCAAACGAATGACTAAGGATCAGGACGACATAAGAGAAAATTCAGTGCATATAAGAGTCCCATTATCTCTGTGGTTAAGGACCCAGATAACACGCCCTGGCACAGTGTAGTCCTGGACTGTGAGAAGACACGCGTGTAGCCTTCAAACCTATCTGTATACAAACATCTCTGTATCAAACCACTGCTCTACAGTGCTGTGATACAGGGAGGAAATATGAGTAGGAGTATGTGACAGTTACTCAATCAAGGAACACTAGAGAAACCACAGTCAACACAGTCTACTTAGACGCTGAATGCAATATCGCCATACATATATACATATATATATATATATATTAGACTGTACAGAGATAATACAAATGAAAAATATATTTATACAGTAGACATCATGTAAAACAACAGAGAAATACAGACACAGTAACAAGTGTGCACAGCTGTGCAAACAATGGGAAAGGATGAGCGTGTAAAAAAACCGCAGTGCTTAGCGCACAGTGAAAAATAAAAGCAGAGTAAACAAACGTGCAGTGGGGGAGGAGCTCCGAGTCCAGGGGCCCAAACCCTCGCTGGACATGCAGCTCAGAAACTGGGGAGATATGGATGGACGACATATTGATTGGTCATTTCAATATCACAATACCTGCAAATACTGAGCCTACATAAAGATGCACAGCGCAGAAGAGTCGTCTGGCAACGCAGAGATTTTTCTTTTGTTGCGTGCTGAGATCAGTCCATTCTCAGACATTCCTGGTGAGTGGTGACTGGGGGGTTTAATGACTCATGCGTTCATATGGCATAACAATTATACAGAATTTTGGTCAAAATATCTTTGGTCAGGCTTTAACCACTGCATTCTTAATATACTGCTATTCATACCGCGCTTGCAGTATGTGGCAATGAAATAGCAATATGGTGTTCTGTTAATACAGAGCAGCTGCAGGGCGAAAGAACCAGTTTCATTAAGTTTTCTTACCACACAAATCGTACATGCAAACAATAGAAAAGTGGGACCAATCGCATTTGGCCAAACAAGAAAATCTGCTTTGGGGATGGAAAGATTCACGTAAAAAATGCAAAACAAAGATAAAAAAAAGTAAATGTCTAAAGGCTGCAGTGGTTATATAGTGATCACATAACATGAGGCAGTATAAAAGACTGTAATGTTGTTTGGGCAAGACGAACCCAGTAATGAGAGAGAGGCAAAGAGGCATTTTACAGACAGATCCAGATATAATCACTCCTGCACTTCTCAAGAAAGATGCCCCTCAACATCCAGTGAGTCCCACACACTGAATGCGTCTGGTCAGCTTGATTGTGCTTGTGGTCAGTCCTCCAATCTGTTCTCCTTAAAGGGAAACTTCGCATTTCTGCTTTCATATTTTTCGTTGATCACATCATAGTTAAAATAAAAGGAAAATGACTCTTTATGACGAGTAAAAAGAATCGCTTCCTGTTTTTGATGCAACAAAGCTGGTCTTTCATTTCAAAACCTGAAGAAAAAAAAAATCTTCAAGGCAAAAAATGAACTTGGTAGAATTTTCTTCACTTTCTGCCTCTCTGAGAGTAGATGAGCTCAGATGTTTCTCGAGCGCGATTGAGACGTGACTGAGGCTGAGGATGAAACGACTACTATGTACTACTGTATGTACTACTGTGGCCAGGAACATTCAGACAGCGCTGAGCCTCTCTGCCCTGCATGCACCTATTATAATCGACTTTTTCTCACTTTTTGTGTCCATAACCTCTCAGTTTCAGGGTTACCTTGCCAACAAGAACAAGGGAGGATCTGGATGTCCGTGAACGTTCAACACAGTAAGCTCCCTGAACATATAACCTCCATGGCTAATCAGACCGCATTTCTCAGAAGCGATGCAGGTTGCCCGCCTTCACAGCAGTCAGAGTGTTTAAAGAGTAGCGTGCTGTGACCTATAACCTTTAGGAAAACCTACCTAAACCAGAAACGCTTGGCCTGTTTGGTGGCACTTTGCTATTTTTTCGCAGGGCAACCTGAGAGCGAGCCTGGCTTTGACTCACGGTACACATTGCATTTTTGTTTGTTTTTGTTCACAATTGCTCCCTTCCTGCCTCTGAAAACAGGGGTAGCGTGATCGTCTGGAGCCTGGGAGGACGGAGCCCTACCTAGATCTCCTGCAGCTGGCCTGGTTGCCACGCTATAGCACAACCTCGTGTAAGATGAGGAGAAGTTAAAAAGAAGTGGACTGCATGTCAGTGCAGCTCTGAGCAGCCCACGGCACTTCCACAACACCTCTTTTGGTTCCAGCATAGCAATGTGAAGGTTTAGACGGAAGAGACTGCAAAATCCTTAAAAGTACATTACAATTCCAAGTAGTTCTAGCTCTTGCTTGTGAAATGCCTCCGTAACATGCAGGGAAAAAAGTTAAACCAGCTCTCATCCCTCGACAATAAAGCACATTTTAAAAAGCTAGTGGCACTGATATGTTGAAAAAAGGCTTGTTGACAGATCAGGGAACTGAACACTAAGCAGGCGTCTCCCTTGTCTGTGGTGGGTCTTCTCTTGTGTTCATCATCTCTGATATTAAGTATTAAGCAGTGATAAATCCACCTGTCTGCTGCTGTGTGAGTCCTACAGCAGCCACTAACCCCCGGCGGCCGATTCGGTTTCCACTCTTCTGTGTTATTGGAGATGCGGCCAAACCCTGGAAGGGTCTCACATGCTACTGTAGCTACTGTGTATGTGGACTGTGTGTGAGTGTGTGTGTGTGTGTGTGCATTTGTGCATGTGTGCATGCGTGTATAACAGTCATATGACAAATAACATCTGCATGTCTGAGTTACTAGTGCATTGGTTTGCATGCTAAGCTTATTTACATGCGTTCCTGTCTCAGATGGTGGCGTCTGCTTCAGTCATATCAAAGTCTTTGCCTCTACTTAGGTGCAGACTGCCATGGTGCCATTTTTGGTGGTTTTAAACACAGAGCCTTGGCACTGCATGAAATGTTGTTGAAAGTGGGTTGGGAAGATCTAGAGCTGCTGAGTCCAAAGGAAGGTCCCAGAACTGGCAGCGCTAACTGCTCTATCACAATGAATGAAGACCGACCAGTAGCTGGCAGGGAGAGTGTGTGGGGTGTATTCTGTAGGAATGTCTGGATGCGGCTCACAAGGGACAGGAGGTGTTGAGCTGTTTGCAAACGAAATCCAAAAAACAGCAAGAAATACGCAACACCCCCTCTGAGGAGCTGAGAATAACCCTTGATATGAAACGATTAAAGATTAGCTTGGCAGGGTCACCCCTATGGCCGGCCAAACATTCCCCAGTAAAGTTCCTGGTCTGGCGCTGACTCTGAGATTGTAT
>JAOXYF010000028.1:3962531-3972558 GCA_028565775.1 Sternarchorhynchus goeldii
CCCCCCCCCCTAAACTCTGTAGCTAAATTTTCCAGAGCGTTTCCACTGGGTTTCTGTCCAGTGTGATCCTGCCAGCATTCCGCCTACTTTTTTTCAATTTGTGTTTTTGGCAGGTCGACCTAGACTTAGAGTTCTGCAGAAGCTGAACCGGGCAAGCCGATCCAACATGTGGCTCTACTTAGGGGTAAATCCCAGCGCCTGCCCCCCTTCCTCAATGGCTTTTAATGGCGTGAAAACACTGAGGCGCAGTAGCTCTACCCCCTTCTTCCCGCAGCCTGAATTTCAACTGGCCAAGGCTGAGAAGGGGCTCCAGCTGGGGTGCCAGGTTTCCCCTGAAGCCTTGCAGGCCTAAAGCTGTCACAGAATGTGACGGTTCTGAGGTGGCCCTTCTCCACCTCTACTCATACTGAGAACGAGATGAATGAGCTTCGCACGGTGCGAGGGTGATGGACCAACTGCTTGTTCTCCTTAGGGAACATCAGGAACACTGCATAAATATTTTTGTATGGCACCCGATTTATGTTCAACAACTAGAACTGTTTAAATTAATAATGAAACGAAAACAAACAATCCAAAAAGAATAAAATAAAATAAAACACTGTTCAATGTCTGAGACCTAAGCAGACGTGTTATTAATATTCTAGCTTGAATAGCTTGAAGGTCCTGGGTTGCCATGGCTCCTGAGATGAGCCATACACAATGTTGTGGGAAGATCAGGACTGTTTAGCTCTGAGTACGAACCTGCTGATACCGACTGAGCATGATCACAGTAGCCCACGCTTCCCTAGTTCTCTTACTCACTAGAAAGCTCAAACTGAGCGAAACTGTCCAAGTGAGAATGTATATTTGGTAAAACCTGCGTGGGAGGACCAAGCAAGAACAGCCTTGGGACTGTGCGAGGTAATCTTCTGCAAAGTTTATTCCTCAATTGGAGATGCCCAATTTAAAACCAAAGAGGAGAGATTTCTGGCAAAGTACACGTCAAAAGTCATCAATCTTTCATATGTACATGCATAAGAGTTGTTTACAAAAATCAGTGATAACTCAATCAGAAAGCAATCATGGGTTTGTGTTCAGCATTCAGTTTTTAAAGCCTTGCTGTGGAATCCTACCATGTGGATACCAAAGAGCTAGACAGCTTTTCCATGTACGACTAAAGCAATTTTAGTATTTTTAGACAAAAGGACAAACAGTCCCAGAGAGGAGGGCTCACTCCTAGAATCAAAGGGACTTGCTAAAGATTTTCAGAGGCTTTGTATTTTAAGATCCTGGGTTTTTTTTTTACTTTTCCAGATTGATTTTGTGGACACATATCAAGCAAAAGGCTGTCTGGAACCAAGTTATATCATTAATTTGGGTATCTCATTACAGAATGTCTAGGACTAGTTGTGTCTAAAAATGGAGTTCCGTAGTTTTGTTATTAGGGAGAACCTTTTAGCATAGTTATCAAAAACATCTCTTTTTTGATTAAGTCAAATATCCAACCTTAGACAATTACCAACAATCTGATTACAGCACGGTGGAATAATCAGTGATCATTTGGGGACTGTGGTCTACATGTCTACTGAGTGTGACCTGTCATGGGGTTCACACACAACAAAATTCCAGTGTAGACAGTGGCAAAACTAGTATGGCTCTGATTACACTGAACAAGCAGAACCAGCTAAAGAGTGACACAAATAATCCAAAAATATTTTAGTGGGTCTTGTTTCACCAGTTCTAGTTGAGCCACAAACAAAAAAAGTCAGAGTGGAAAAGAACAATCGAGAATTGCAGTTTGGGAAATGCTATAAAACTCAAGATGCTAAGAGCAGGAGCAGATGGGCAAACAGCATCATGTGAGAGATCTTCACTCTTTTAATAGACCTCTGTACCAACACTGGATCTGTACCAACACATCACTCAGCGTGTACAAACTGCCATGAAATCTCTTCTCTTCCGTTTCTTTTAATCTGTTTTATTTGGAAACGCTCACAAGCAAATCTCCACCTCGTGCAGCTCTAAAAGGACCAGCGAGCAGCAAATCCTCGTTCCTTTCAGCACACATCAGGGAGAAGAGAAATTCTAAAAGGTATGAGAGCACAAAGCCAAAAAAACATTCTGAGCTTTCTGAGGTTTCCATTTTTTCAACCCCCCCCCCCCCCTTTATATCTCACTCCCTCTATCTCCCACCCCCCTTACACTCTCAGCTCCTGGGCAGCCTACAATCATAGCTCTTTCCATTGCTCATGACTTCCCTGCTTCTATGGCCAGAGAATGCAGTCAGTTCACCTCAAGGCACGTACCTCCTCCTCTTTCCTCCCCGCCAGACCAGGCTTGACTCCCATCAGCAGGAGGAGGAAGAGTAGGGCAGAATGGCACTGTGTAAAAGCCCAATAACTTCAGCTAAAATTCACAATACATTTCTGTGCTTTAGCCATCAGTCTTTAACTAAACAAGCTAACAGAAAGTGTTTTAAAGAGAACACACTCACACTGAAAACTGCTTGCTTGATCAGTTTATACGAATTTCTCCATGTCAGCGTATTGATTCATGAAAAAAAGAAAGAATAGTGATGAAGTCTGTTTAAATATGTGGACCTAGTATGGAAAACACCCTATCTTAAAGGATCTAGATACATTTAAGATTCCAGTTGCTAAAGTATTTTCAAAAAATGTGCAGTATTTTGCTTAAGCAATATTAATTAAGTGAACATGCAATAGTTGATATGCAGCTCAGTTTGTCACTCAGCTTTGAGAAGAAAGTCACCACCCCTGGTGTGAGTCTACATTAATCAAACAGTTTAATGAGCAGGCAGTGATACAGTCACAGCTTGGTCCCAGGACCCACTTGAGCACGACCAGAACATTCACAGAATGAACCCACAACAAAGAGTACGCTCAGCTTTGATCACTGCACAGAGCTCGATTGTTTCTGCCTAGTCAACTGGAGGGTAAAAATCTTCGTCGTGATGATGGCTTCAGCTAAGTTACGTCTTCACATAGCTTACTGGCACATTTTTGGGCATCAAAAATAGGCCACGTGATTTTCCGTAAAGTAGAAGTAAGGCGTTGCAGGCAATTAAAACCTGAAAAGAATTTTTTTTTTTTTATCACATCAACAACAATGAAAGATCATTACATACTATTTGAGCTGTAACAGCATACAATGGATGCTTTGCTAATGGTATTATTTGGCTCATGTGCAACTCTGCAGATTCAAAGGTAAAACGTTACATCTCCTGCCCTAGCATTACCAGACTCTTTTTCCCTTTTGCCTTGATTGTGCACAAAAGCTATAAGTATACTGTAATTTAAATGTGTAGACTATGGAACAGTCTTTATGTAGTTAAACAAAAAGGGTGAAGAACTGCAAATGTCTTCTCCAATCTTAAACCAAAGCTAGTAGATGGAGAAGACTGCCGTTTGATAAAGACTGGAAGCCTCCTGCTCCTGCGTCATCTGAGGAAGGTTCTCATTTTCTCTGCTTGGAGGTTCAGGCCCAGAGGAAGAGGGCGTGTGTCCCTCTCATATGTGTACCAGCCAGGTGCTTTTTATCAGTGCTGATCTCCAGCCACATGGAAACAAGCTGGGCCACAGTCTGGTGTTCGGCCTCTAGTGGAAGCAGTGTAGTGGGTTGTGTCTAACCACTTCCACATGGAGGAGCAGACATAGAAAGACAGACATCCACACTCTCACAACTCTCACTGAGCGACCACAGAAATAACAGCGTGGCCATCTGAGAACTAAGAGACTAAGTATTGATTATGGATCACTACCTTCTGAAATACAAGCCTTTTATGGACAGTCTCGTGATTGTGGCTACAGAATCAGTCTTTTCCTCATTATGCTGGTATCAAACCAGCGTTGCCACACCAGCTGCAGACATTTCTCACTTGGGGTTTCAGTGGATACAACCCTTGTGTACACAAACTTGCAAAACTACTCGCTCTACAAGTAAACGGCAGATAAGTGCTGGCAGAGTTTTGGGAATGTAAGGGAAACAAAAAACAAGTGTGGAGAAACTCAGTTTTAAATTGATTCGGTAGGACTTTATGGCAAAGCCTGGGACCTGCATGGAAAAATGACCAAAAACTCAAACCAAGCAAAATGCACTACTACATGCACATGCATGTTCAACTTCCCTGCACTTAATTTTCTTTTAACACAGCTTGTATGTATTTATAGCCATGGTAGAATCCACACATTGTGTGCTCCTCCTTGCCTGCAGTTGCCATGGAAACAGCCAGATGTGGAGGCCATCACAGCCACGCTGCACGTGAGCGGGGCCAGAGGGCGTGCTTTACCCCTGCAGCAGCTTAAAATAACCAGGGAGGGGTAAGATATGCAGGCACAAAACAAAACTCCAGCAGAACAAGAAAAGAAAAATGTGCTACTGAGGTGCACTGCCATTCTGTCTGATAGCAATAATACTATCATCATAATAATACTAATAATACTATCATCATAATAATACTAATAATACTATCATCATAATAATACTAAGCAATAATATCGATGGCCAGTACCAGTAATTGATTTTTGCCTGTCCATAGCACAATATACTAATGCCAACACACACACACACACACACACACACACAGTTGGTGATAAAAGTAATAATCACTTTGCTTCCTTATGCTTCTCTTAAAAGTTCACTTTCACTGCCATCATGTCAGTTTAACCCCAGTACAGCGAACATTTCAGGCAACTGGCTTCAGTTAATGGTACAATATGTGCACTAAACATGGGGTAGATGAATCTAATTACTACTGTACCACATTAAACAGGGCAGCAATAAAACAAACCTATAAAAGTTGATCAGTAAAAAAAAAGGACATTTCAAAATATAGCATTGCTGCACTAAATACAGACAGCAATCTAAACCTAGTTATTCTAGATCACCGAAAAGCTGAGAAAGGCATGTCTGGTTTTACGAATATGAGAACATTATTAATGAATAGTGCTGCCCAATATATTGCGTGCTTACTGTTATCAGAATACCAACCTCTGTAATATGATGCTACAAAAATGATGTAGTGTATAAGGACTAAGCTATTACCACAAGTTGTTTAGTTTTGAGGGAGCCAATTGGCAAATGTATTTGTTACAATTTCACATGAATATCAAGCATCCATGTTCTGTTATGATGGATGTCACAAAAATAGGAATATTTTGACAACGCGTTATTTTCCGGTCCTTGTATTTGGCCTCTACAGTTACACTTTGTCTCTTACTAAGATTTAGTCTAATGCAGTCTGGGCGGGCGAGAAGACACCAGAGATGGAAAACAGTGCTATAACTCATGGCTATAAGTGCATAATAACAACATAGAGTTCCCCTCGTCAACTTAATTAACTGGATGCCCAGGAGTAGCACTATGGGTTGTAATTTACATTTGTTTGTTTGTTTTGGTTTTTTTAATACTGGGTGTCTGAAAATAACGCAGTTTAATCTATGTCCCAAATGGGATGTGGAGAGCGAGAGAAAGAAAGAGAGGGTGAGTTAGTTGTCAGAACCTCTGTATCTTTGCAAAAGTAACAGCAATTAAAGCACTCTATGTTATAAACCTGCGAAGATAACAATTAAATAATCTCATTAAACACCATACTCTAAAATTTGGGAACTCTTTCGAAAATCCCGAGAAAAAAGAAAGAAAGAAAGATATTCTTCCCGTTTACTGTAGGCCTTTTTCTTCATAAAAACACCGTATAAAAGTTCTTAGGCTCACCAAGATTGTGTATCTTACCTTTATGTCTGGCATTTGTCTCACTTTAAATGTTGTCTTAGATCCAGTTAACATCTTGACAAGTAATAACTAGCTAGCCGTTTTCACTTACAAACCAACAAACCTACAACACGGTAACTTTCACTGAAAAGAGTTCCGATACGAGTTCCAATACTTATTCCGCCCCATCTCTCGAAAAAGAGACGGTAGAGGTAAAATCGGTTTAACGGTGTAATGCCTGCATCACCGCCGCGGAGAACAGATGTCCCTACTTAAGCTAAGCAAAGAGGTTTCGTGGTGTTCAGTGTTGTTGAGGAACCCGTTCATGTTGCCTCTGAAAAACAGTTTAACTTCAGTGCTTATATTCGCTTAAAAAAACCTAAAATAAACGCGCGTCACTAGAGGAATGCAAAATGAGTAGCCCATATGTAAAAAAAAATAGCATTTCCATTTGTTTACGCCTTCGCCATAGTGAAACGACACTGGCGCATTACACAGTAACAAAAAAGGACTTGGGCGGCCAAGTCTCTTAAAGGGCCAGTAGACACTGCAAGCAAAAAGAAAGAAACTGTCTTTTCCATACCAAAGAGCAAAGGCAGGCTTAATGCTTGAACTGCAAAGTACTGACTTTTCAGTCTCACTGTCTAACAACGAAGAGCTATGCTACACTATTATTATGTACAGAAGAGATTTGTTTTTACGGATAAAAATACACAAAAGAAAGTTTTTGTCGACCGTCTTATGCATTTACCTCACTACTGTATCAGCAGAACATAGTATAGGTGTTCTTGTAGGCAAGTTGCACACGATGAGTCTCACTTCTGATGGCTTCAGCACCCATCTAGGTGCACAGATCACGCTCTGCATCCAGCCCGTGTCTGGCTTCTACTGAAATGGATACCAGCACAGCCAAAAAGAAATGAAAACCGATGCCATAGATATCCGTACCTGTATGATTTATTCATCAGACTCTCACTTTGAATTTATCATGGATAAGAAAATCTACCTTTGACTGTTTCTAAGTATCTTAAACAAGCGTCCAGAAAACCTCATTCTTTTTGAAATATAACAAAAATCACATTATGCGTGGAAAATACTTAACATTAACTTAAAACAATAAAAACAGTTTTTTTAATAGTTATTACGGTCTTTCTTGGATGGTCTCCATCAGCTCACAAGACTAAACCAACTAAGTAATTTAAATGAGACAGTAGCCTGTAAAGTTTCAAACAAATCAATGGAACCGATGCAGGTCGCATCTCTCTTCTTTTTGAAGACTAGTTGGAAGAATAGTTGAAACGGTGGACTGAGGTAAATAAATATGCTATACTGGGAAGATTATTAAGATTATTGTCCTTATTTGCACACCATTGCATAAACAGCATTTCTATGTTCAGACAGGAAAGGTTGCACCTCCCATTTGAGCAGCTCTCTTATGAAACTTTGTTGATTGTGTACTGATAAAAAATTCTGCCATTACTGCTTATGAAGACTATAGGCCTAAAATAACACTGCAACTCCAAGTGCTTCTTGACACATGCACCGCAGTGGTTTCACAGCAGGCCAAGTATAGAATATCTCTTCACATTCTAAATTCAAACAGGTGTGTGAGCAAAAGAACAAACAACACTTACAGTTATCGTGTTTAAATACAATGGAAATTTTATTCAAACGGTGCAAAAAAGAAAAAAAAAACTGAACCAACATAAAAACCAGATGTTCTTTCCATCTAGATTGCACTGCCACACAGCCTGGGCTTGCCTCTCAGAAAAACAAACAAACAAACCAAACAAACCAACAGAGAAAGAAAATTAAGATTAACACAAACTGCCCAATTAACCAGAAGTATCGCACAATTTTGGTTGAAAGAACTGCATTTGTCATGTGTACTATACATGTGTACTATACATGCAAGAGTTTCAGCCCCATGCTGAGGAGATGCTGATGACTGGTGTTAGGTCACATCCATGAAAATGTATAATATAAAAATAGCAAATTCATTACATAACAAAAATGAAGTCCACCCTTATTCAATAGGAGGTGTAGTCCCCGTCAATCATCTTTAAATGATCTAAAAATATTTAAGAAGAAATTAAAATGATGAGGGGCCTGTCTGTTAGATGACTAGCCTCTTAAGAAAGAACATCCTAGTTTCAGAAATAAACATTCCAAAAGGAAACTTCTGAAAAATCTTACTATAAATATATATTTTCAAATAATAGCATTTTGTCAGGTTGTTAAAGAAGAAATTAGTGTTTACAAGAAATCAGAATGTCAAAGAGGCTCTTGGTAGTCATCCAAAAAAGCACACCTCCAATGAATACTGACTCAACTACAAATTCAGATGACTGTGCAACCACTTTACTTCCTCCTCAGTTTAGTGTCCCACAATTTATACATTCTCTTCTTTAAAAATACTGTAAAACTGGTTTTGGTTTACAAAAATAACTCGAACGTATTTGTACAACCATTTTCATTGTCACTTTTAATACAAAAAAATGTCTGCAGTCTTGTTTAAGTCCGATGCTCAATGTGTCTTAAGCATTCCATTCTTTAAATAAATGAATTAATTAAATGCAAGTTACATTTGACAGAGGAAAAAAAACCAAAAAACCAAAAAACAACAACATTCAGTTGGGATTTCACTGACATTTTCTTGTTTGCAGCTTTTGCAACAGGACATTCCCTCGGTCTCTCTCTCACACACATATACACGCACGCATGCATGCAAATGCACACAAACTAACTTTTTGAGACTTAGCAGGGTCGTAATCAGATGGATGAGTAGATATTATGGTTGGTAAGAGCTGCAAAATTGTCTATCATTATGTGCGTTACACTGAAATGTGCCTGACTGAGAGAAAATTCTCCAAAGTAGCAGCACACTTATTACAAGGAGATAACTGCAAAGCGCAAATTCTGTCCTCTTTTTAGGGGATTACAATGATTTAACTGGTCTTTAAAGAGTTAAAAGAAGACCTACACACAAAGAAATGCGATCGAACTGTGCCACCTACTGGCCACGTCTGGGAGTTACATGGAGGAAAAAAAAAGCATTAATTAAAGGGGCAATGTGCCTTATAATACAGTACTAATGGAAATCCTTGCGAGCTTACTTCAAGAGGCCACAAAATATAGCACTGTATGAAACAGAGACGAGAACAGCATCTGCGACTTTAAACTGTAACGCAACAGGTGAAATATAAATGTATAATGTAGAAACAATTGTGTTATTTTGTCAGTATACAAGTTTGGAATCTAATTGTGCAAAAATTCTGTAAGCAGAAACTTCCATAAAAGGGTACTAAAATATCTTGACTGCTGTCAGACAGCCACTCTGAGGTTTTGTAAATATGCCTTCAATTGAATTATTGCATTTATCAAAGGGTTATGTACTAACATTTTCAGTTATTAGCGCTGGTGCTAGCAAGCCAAAAAATGTAGCATTTCCATTCACAAATTGAGAACACTATACAGTTTAAAATCATATTAATAGTTTTGTCTGACCATAGTTTAATAACCTTTGAATGTTTTTAAGTTTATTAAATAGGCATATTATGCAGTACAATAGACTATATTACACACTGTATAATATAGAGGGAAATCAGAATTCTGCAAGTTATCCAAATTCACACATCCAAAGCAAGGTTGAGCGTAACAAGGCGATCTTTCACCAGCAACTAAGCACAGAAGTGATCACAGAATTTCTTCTGAGTGAAACGCTTGCACAGGTGTGCCCTGTTTGAGCAGATTATTAACTGGGTGTCATATACAGACTGTGTAACTAGCTAACAAAAGTTCAGCTTGTACACAGTGACCAAAGTGAACTCATTCAGACACACAAATCGGTCATCAAAGCAGCGATACCTTCTAACGGTACAACTTGAGGTCACCGAACAAGGAATACAGTCACTGGGGGACATGGGAGGCTCTATCTGTTTTGAATGGCGGGAGATGTTCAGTGTGCAGGTCTGTAGTAATTGCTGTATTCAATGTATGTGGAGACATGCAGCTTATGGTCAAGGAGACCAAAAAAATAAAAATGTGAGCAGATGTTTACCAGTGCATTCATGGGGGAAAGAAAGAGACAAAAAACAAACAAAAAAAAGCCTGACATTTGAGTTCAGTTCAACAATCTCCACAAGGACTGGAGCAAGACTGAGAAGGCAACTAGGAAACAGCAAGGTCAAGCGCAACACAGCAGCACCACACAGCTGAGGAGTCCAGGGATTCGAGCTTCAGCACACACAGCTGAGGAGTCCAGGGATTCGAGCTTCAGCACACACAGCTGAGGAGTCCAGGGATTCGAGCTTCAGCACAC
>JAOXYF010000028.1:3972658-3986463 GCA_028565775.1 Sternarchorhynchus goeldii
ACAGCTGAGGAGTCCAGGGATTCGAGCTTCAGTGCGGAGCTTTGTAGTGTGCCAGGCCGGCAGAACAGTCTAGAACAACCACCCTCTTCATTTGAATCGTTAACACCACAACAAAAACACAAGGAAAAGCACGCGAACACACTCAACCTCTGGACATTAGAAAAGTGCTTGACTTTGTGCAGAGAAAAGTCCACTGACCCATGTTCAGTATCTGAG
Organism: Sternarchorhynchus goeldii; assembly: GCA_028565775.1. Lineage (NCBI taxonomy): Eukaryota > Metazoa > Chordata > Actinopteri > Gymnotiformes > Apteronotidae > Sternarchorhynchus > Sternarchorhynchus goeldii. The sequence goes on from JAOXYF010000028.1 coordinate 3,972,875, forward strand.
GGACATCAGCATGGAAAGGACAGCTGGGACCATGACAACATCAGGGTATGAATTTGCTATAAATGACATTATTGCCTTGAGAGGAACAAAGAAATTTTGAATGACCTCCAATTTAACTTTTGAGTACTTTAGTTGATTAGGACAAATCGTTGGGTTACAATGTGTAATGCAAGGACTTGAGCAAAAAAAATTACCACAGGATAAACATTTTAGAATTAGACTTGTGCTGTCTTCACTTAGAAATGAATAGGTTATCAAACAGGGAAATGTTCCTATTGTCTTAAGACGGGTGAAATGTACACCAGGGCAAAGTAAGTAAAGTATTTAAATGTAGCTGGTTTAATGGTTTAGCTAACTTTGGGTTCAACGTAAGGTAGTATCCACTAGATCTGTTCTTTTAAAAAAAAAAAAAAAAAAAAAAAAAAAAATTAAATAAAAAATAATAAAAATCACCACTGCAACACTTCACATAAAGACATTAACGACTGTTTCCACTGGAGTGCCTCACCATACAGTAAAACCTTTGGCTGTCAAGGTTTTTGCTCTTTAGGAGTTCAAATAGAGACAGAACATCTTTAGGAGTAAAAGAGCCCAGAGTCGTAGAATTCCTGCTAGCCTGATTTAAGCAAGTCAGGCCATGGCTTGAGAAACTAGGTTAGGGCTAAAGCATTGCGTCATCTGGGTAAAGAATTCCTAGCATCCCAACAGGGTGAAGTCTGTCAGTGCTGGCTAGCAGTGTTATGTGCTGATGTCTAACATATTTCTAACATCATATGGCAAAACCTTCGTTAACTCCTCGTTAAGCTGAAACCTTATTTATTCCTCTCCGTCAATGCCTCTGTACACCTGTGCTTGGTGCTGACACGAGGGGCGTGTGTATGTCTGTGCGGTGGGTTTAAGTAGGCTGATGCACAGCAGCATGTTAGTGCCCCAGAGTGAATCGCCTCCAACGTCCTCATCACGATCAGGAAGCACGGCGGCAACAAAGCGCGAAAGGACAAGGAGGCATCGCCCGCACGGACCTCCTGCCTAAAATCCACGGCGGGTGCATCAGCGGTACGGGAGCCTGGTTTCCACCGTCCCCCGCCGAGCGGAGTACCTCCGAGCTGACAAAGGAAGGGCCGGTCCAACATCTGAAGCGAGAGCCCTCGCGCCAGGACGCGCTCAGGCCCGCGTGCACAAGAGGGCGCTGCGGAGTCCTTCAGGAGGCCCAGGTACGACAAGGTGCTCAGAAGCGGTGGATGGACGGCTCCGTTTCCCTCCTTTTCAGCTCCTCTCGGTAACAGTACGAGCAGTAGTTGCAGGTTTCTGGGTGTCCGTAGTAGTTGCAGCTGGGGGTTCGGCACCGGCTCGACGGCAGGCTGCTCAGGCCGCCGGCGCTGCCCAGGGAATAGTGCCTCATGGGGGGCGGGCCGCCGCGACTGTCCAACCCAGAGCGTGGGTCCCGCAGGCCGTTAACGTATCCCTCGCCCGGGAAGACGGGCATCTCGTGCTCCTGGGAGTAAGAGGGAAAGCAGGGCACGACGCGAGACGGGCTGACGGTCGGGGCGGGAGGGGGCGGCTGGTACTGGGGATGGGGATGCCCTTGCGCGAGGGGGCAGTGGCGGGGGAGGGTGGCGTAGGATGGCAGGCCAGGGTAGGGTGATGGCGAGCCGCCCGCCAGCTGGCGTCGGGCATCCACGTAGCTGTGCATATGCAGGTGCTGGGGGAGAGGGGAGGGGGCCTGGTCGATGAAGCTGGGTCTGGGGATGCGTACCACGCCTGAGTACACCGACGGGCTGAACGAGGGAGACTTGAGTGTGGCGAAAGCGGGCTGGTGACCATCCACTGCGTCCTCCTTGCTCTCGAAGCTCCGGTACCCTAAATCCGAAGGTTCCTTCTTCAGTTGCGCCCCGTTAGTTGTACCAAGAGGAGGTGTGGACTTTCGCTCAGCCTCCCTCTTCTGCTCCTGCTCGACCCTGAAGCGCTCCTCTGCGTCAGCCAGGTACCGCTGGATCATCTCCTCCTGATACGGCTGCCGGGCGCTGGTCGTCAGGAGCCCCGCGAAGATGTACCGCCTCTCGCCCTGCATGGCCGCACGCAGGATGCTCAGGCTGACCTTCACGTCCGAGCTGTACTTGAACGGGTCGCTCTCCGACGAGCTGCTCCCGTTTTGCCTCTCGCTGCCAGACGAGGGCGAGCCCTTACCAGAGTCCTCCGACCCCGCCTGGGCCGAGGGCGAGCCGTCCTTGCTGCCTTTCCGGCCGCGCAGGGAGCCCTTCTTCTTCTCGGCTCCCTCGGGCTTGGCCCCGCCCCCGGCTCCGCCCCCCGCCCCAGCTTTGCTGGTCATTAATCCGCCCACGTTCTTCTTCAGCTTGCTGCCCAGGCTCTTGCCGAAGCTGCCCAGCTTGTTGGCCACAGAGTCTGCCCGCTTCTTCTCCTTCTCCTTCTTGCTCTTCTCCTTGCTGGCCGCCCCGGCCGAGCCGTTGCTCGAGGAGCTCGAGGAGCTCGAGGAGCCGCCGGCGGACTTGCCCGCCGTACCGCTGCTGCCCGCCGTGCCGCCGTCCCCGTTGCCGTTGGAGCTGCTGCTCACCGACTCCTTGTCGGACTCGCCCGAGTCGGGAGGCGTACGCGCGTCCTCCCCTGCTGAGGCGGTGGGAGACTCGGGTTGGGCCAGTGGAGCCTGCTGTGGGAGACACACGGCCACTACACCATGAGGATGTACAAAACCACTGCAGGAGTTAGTCTTCATTAAATAAGATCACACTAAATGGGTTCAAATTCAATTTCAAGTATAGAGGACCTTGGACTTTAGGAGAAGCTCTTCTTTCTAAAAAAACAGTCATTCACTATATTCACTATAATAATTTACTAATATAATATTTCTTGCACTTTTAGTAACAAGTTTGTGAGCCATGACAACCCTCCTATAGTGCATCAAATAGTGCACTCCCATCTCAGGTCTTAACCAAACCAAGTGTTTAGGCTATGCGGCAAAAACTATTCACATATTCTTAGAAATGGCCTCCAGCTAAACAGTTCAAATCTTTGCACTGTATATGAGCCAAAGAAAAGGCAGCTAGCTCACCTGTACCTCACAAGGTAGAGGGAGCCATGTCACAGTCATGTAGGTGTGAAGCAGCTGAAGCTTCGCCTCCAGAGACAAAGTAACACTGGAAGAGAACACAACATGACGCGCTTCAACACAGCTCAACAGACATGCCTCTCACAACACTACCTCAAAACTTCGTACTGCCTTGCAAAAGCCAGTTGAGACATAATACATAATAATTGTTCTATAATGACCTTCTATAAGAAGCACTGAATAAGATTTAGCTTAGAGAAGTTTCTAAAAACAATGTGACTAATTATCCCACTGTGCGCTTTTGTTAAACGAATGAAAGCATTCAGAAAGGATTCCACATTTAACACCACCATTAATAATACTACTAATGCAAACGCTGTTCCAAAACGGAACTCAACCCATCAGACAATAAATAAATAAGTTGTGTTGCCCTATTTACAGGTTCCTCTATTTTACAACTGTGTAGAGATAATCTCCTAATAATTGGATTGGTGGTGCTAATCTAGAGCATCAGTCAATCCCTGCGAGCCACAACTAGGACTGGATGCTGAAAGCATTTTAACACAGCAAGGCTCATCTAGAATATCTTTAAAAACAAACCCTAACCTCACTTTCCTAAGCAGCACTTTTCTAATCCGTAAGGCTTCATAGCTGATCCAAGACTGAGACTTACTGAGACAAACCAACACCAAGTCAGCCGTACCTGGCGAGCATCACGTTGTCAGCGTCGTCTTTACCCCACTCCCAGTCCTTGCCCGGGTCCACCGCAAAGTGCACAGGCAGCATCTTGTGATCCGAGTCAGTCAGAGGAATCACCACTTCACAGAAAAGAGCCTCTAATCAGACAAGTTGAGTCTACTAGCCCTGTTGTCTTAATGACTCAATTTCCCTGAGGGAACCCTCCCAAAGGGATCAATAAAGATCTATCTATCTATCTATCTATCTATCTATCTATCCATCTATCTATACATCAACTGGCTCCTCGAGCAATGCTAATCTCCCAGTCAAGCAGGTAAGCAGAATGAGATTAACTGGCTCTGATGTGCTGGGAGCTGACAGCCAATAAATACCCATAGAGATTGTGGTTCTTTTAGGGAAGTACAGTACATCACAGATGATATGTGATAGTGTCTGCTTAAGACTACATTTCACTGAAGATCACAACCGATTAAAACAGCACTAATTAAATCACCATTTTAAATCCATTTCAGATTTTGCCAACGGATTCACAGAGGGTCCTTTTAACAAATGAATGAATTCATATACGCTAACAACCAAATACATTTAGTATTAGCATACCAAGTTTAGTGATGTCACATTATGTTTATAATACATTGTTAGGCCACAGATGTACCATATAACCTGAAAAGAAGAGGATGTTAATATCACATACATAAACACCACCCACTCTGTTTTGTAAAGAATAATACAGACGTTTAAGTAAAGAAGACATTTCTGAACAATGAGACATTTTGTCTGGATCAATCAATCTCAGGTCATTCAACTACAACAGCTGGGCGGCTAAAACTACACCTGATGAAGTTTTGCAACACCTGAACATCAAGTTCTGCCCCACCAACCTTGCTCTTTGGAGCTGTCCCTCTGCTCCATGGAAACCAGGGCAGAGAAGTGTGCCTGGTCATAGGCCAGCACCAGCGGTGAGCGGTGACACTTGCTAGCTGGGACCTCCAGGGGGAGATAGATGCCGCCAAATGGAATTGGGGCAAAAGCTGGAAAGAGAAAAAGTTTTTAAAAAGGACAAATTTTATATTTTTATATATATATATATATAAAGCCAGTAACCAATTGTGTTCCTACGTCTTTTGAAAAGGTACTTTGAAAATATTAGCGTTTCAATATTAGCTACATTTAGTCAATAATAATGAGTGGATCAAACGTTTGTCCATAAAATGAAACATATTTTGAATCATAAATAAACAACAATAAATTTTATAAACCTAAATAAAAAAAACAAACAAATGTACTACAAATAAGCAAAATTTGCTTAGGCTGCTGACCCCACAACCCCGATAAGGAGGGAAGGAAGGGATGGATAATATATTTGAAGCCATAGTGCTGGTCCTCTTTGTATTACACAATGCCGAAAATACACTGAAAAATGTCGGCATAAAACTTCATGAGCTTCTTCCTTTCAGTCTCAGCCCTGTGTTCTTTGCGTGGGCAGTCAGCTCAGATTTGTTTGGTCGTTTGCTTTACTGCAGATATCGATTAACATATAGAATACAATACAGGCAGTGAAACAAACAATTAAAATTACGACCAATGCTACTGTTGGAATAATTATTTGTAAAACTAAAACAGTATAGTTTGGTTCAAGCTTGTTCATTTTTGTTCTGCCATAATGCATGGTGCATGTATTCTATATAGTTTCTTGGTACCAGGTACTACAGCACTATGCTCATTTAATTAAACATTACTGGCATAAATGTTTATTTTTGTTTGTTTTTGTTTTCTTTGTTTTGTTTTCTTTCTTCATGTTTGAGTAATTATGAGGTCAAGCAAAATTCAATAGGCTAAACTGATCGTGCTACACTTGTTTGTAATAAAATATAGACCAGGTGGTAGTGAGAAATGAGAACGGACAGAAAACGAACAGCTGAAAGAATCCATCACTTAGTGTGTGTGTGTGTGTGTGTGTGTGTTTGTGTGTGGTGTTGGGGGAGCACACCTTCTCCTCCAGAATCTCTCAGCATTGTGTCAGCAACCACCACTATAGGTCTGCGGAGAACATGAGCCAGCACAAACACATGGAACTCCTCTAAACTCTCATACACAGGCTCCTCCTGCACCTCCACCCTACACACACGCACACACGCACACACGCACACACGCACACACGCACAGACACACAGACACACAGACACACAGACACACAGACACACAGACACACAGACACGGATATACACACATGCACGAAAACATGCAGAAAAAACAATTCACATGAATCGACAGACAGACAACAAAAAAAAAGAGAGAACAAGAAATGTTTAAATATTTTTCTTGCCACTTTACACCATTTCATTTAGCCCAGTAATTTACACTTGATGCTGTTAAATGTAATTTAATTTAAATGTAATTTAGTTTAAAATCAGATTTGTGGTTGATTATGGAAGAGCAAAGAAAAGCAGGTAAAATCAGCTGAAGGCAGTGAGGGAACCCAACACACCCGTTTGTCCCATTGCCACTGTAGTGTATCCTGGGCTCGCTAGAGGCCAGCTTCAACAGCTCAGTCCACTCCTTCTGCCACTCTTCTTCAGTGTACACCAACCCCGACTGTACACACACACACACACACACACACAAGAATGTAGCATGCTCATCATCTGACTCGTATGCCCACATGCAAGCATTATTAATCACACAGTGTTAGTGTCACTAGCTGGCTGGAGGCGTGCCGCCCAGGGGCGGGAGCAGAGGGGCGGGCTCGACCCAGGGCTCGCTCACCTCTTTGTTCTGCATGGTCTGCTGCCACCTCCAGCGGCGCCTCAGTGCCTCCCTCTCCTGGCCGTGGTCCATCAGCGCGTACAGCGACTTGCGCAGCATCAGGTCTCGGTCGTGGAAGCCCCACATACCTGCGTCCCGAGCGCAGAGGCCATGACGCCCCGCAGAGAGAAAGCGCTTATTCAGAAGCAGTCTGCCTTTCTGCATTCTAACAATTACAATGACGTGACGCTGGGTGGAGGAGCTTCGGGCAGATCCAGTACTCTCACATCACGGGAACAAGCGTACGGTTAGCTTTTATAATATAAATAACTTAAAGGTTCCACCAACCACAGAAGATTAAGCTGCAGTATAAAAACATTTTAAAGTGGTAAAATTATTAGTAATTATATAGCACAATGACACCATGTAAGAAGATGTACTATTAACACTGTTTGAACAGAATATGTCGGACAAAGAACGCGAGTTGGCAGGATCTGTTTTGGATCCTGCCAAAGGTTTATTCAGTGGTAGTATTTTTGGGTGGGGTGTTCCTTGAACTCTACCATGCTCTGAGGCCTAAGACTGGTAAGACAGCTCACTGAACGCAGGGGTTGTTCAGAGCAGAGACGGTTCAGATTGGGCACTCACCTAGAGACGCGGCGTGCAGCAGACAGTTTCCGTCGCCGCTCGTAGCCAGAGGCAGCAAGCTCTGACAGCCAGGCCCCAGCTTCGTCCACCAGTTCAGCCGTCCTGCACAGAAAGGTTTAGCTTACTCTGGATCTGGATCATTTTTGGTAGGCAACGGGCTTCGTCTGGCACTGCGCAACTGATCCAGGATCAGTCGGGTGGGGGAACTCACCAGCGTGTTCCAGTGCCACCAGCATGGATTGCTCGATGAGGTCCCTCTCGATGAAGCCGCGGAAGTCCTCGCGGTAGACCGTGAGGTCGGGCAGCTGGAAGGTGCAGAGGGGCGTGTCAAGGAGCGTCTCGTTGCTGCCGGAGCCCGTGCTGGAGACGTGGGAGCGTGCCAGAGACACGATGGTGGAGCTGGCGTGAGAGATGCCCCGGGACAAGCGCTTCTCCGTGGCTGCAGACCCAAACACGAACATGTCACTCTGGGACAGGCTTAGCAGAGAAGGGATAAAGAGCTGGAACTTGTGGAGGAAAAAAAAAACATATATTTTTCTTATATTTAATTCGGTTGAGAGAGTAGTGAGGGTTTGTGAGTAGCGGTTAGCACACAGTAAACAGAGTGATCCTGTACTGTGGAAAGCAGGAGAGAATAATGTTCTGTTGAAGTAATGAAGTTAGCAGGAAATTATGCAAACCAGTCCCACTGAATGTTTGTCATGTTTGTAGTTAAACTATCCTTATGTAATGTTAGTATGTATAGTTCCCCAGAAGAGTATACATTTTTTAAATGGAAAAATTATAATTCTATTAAATATTCTTCATTAAAAAAAAATGTACAAAAATATTGTAATTACAAAGCGTTACACTGTGATATATTTGTAGATAGTTAGAGTTCAGTAGTTTTCACACCCAGACCAGTATGTATTGCTGACTGCGGGCTCCTCTAGCCCTGGATGTGCCGCGGGATGGTACCTTGCACCACCTCGTCCTGGCGGTGCAGGAGCGGCCGGCCTCCACGCCCCACGTCTCGCTCCGCCACGGCCTGCTCTCGCTCCTCCACAAACGTGTAGGACAGACTCCCAGCATGCACCTGCCTCAGCTGCTCGAAATCACTCAGGGCAGCAGTCAGGTCCCAGTTCTTACCTGGAGGGGAGGGGAGGGGGGGCGATTAATCTCTCAGCTCGTTTGAGAGAACAGACTGCCTGCCAGCTATATCTCCAGCTGTGCGAGTGCCGAACAGGAGAAGGAGTTTGAATATTAACCGAATGTAAATACGGGTGGTGTGTGGCTACCAGACTTTCTGCACAGGCAGCCTAAGCAAAGAGCAGCTCAGAGGCCCCATACATGACCATTCATACTGCAGGACAACATATTTTTAAACGTGTATTCTTATCTGTAAGAGTTGCTAGGCAACACCCATTGGGTTTGTCCTGGCTTTACCTCACTGCATACGTTTGGATTATTCCACCGACAGCCTAATGACTGCTTGGGAAAGCTGATCAGGAATTTGCCAGTGGCCATCAGCTTTCTATACTCGGACGAAGGCCGTGAGGAGTGACGTGCGGAGGAGTGACGTGTGGAGGAGCAGTGGGATGTTCTCACCCTCCAGCAGGTCTCTGGCCAGGCCGGGCTCGGCCCCCGTGGAGCGGACAAAGTCGGAGAGGACTGCGTCCATATCCAAGGTCATGTGATCATGAAGCGGCGGTGTGGCAGGGGAGCATTGGGGCTGCGAGACAAAGACAGGAGAGCGTCTCTCCCACACAACGCCAGGGCTGGCACTGCCACGCCTGGAGAAGATGGACAGAGAGAGAGGGAGGGAGGAAGAGAGAGGGAGGAAGAGAGAGAGAGAGGGAGGAAGAGAGAGGGAGAGAGGAAAGAGAGGGAGGAAGAGAGAGAGAGAGGAAAGAGAGGGAGGAAAAGAGAGAGAGAGGGAGGAAGAGAGAGAGAGGGAGGAAGAGAGAGAGAGGGAGGGAGGCAGAAAAAGAGAGAGAGTGTGAGTGAGTGAGTGAGCTCGGTTAACCCAGTAAATGAGGCAGAACACCAGCGAGCGCTTGGTGACCCTGCAGCCAGACTCCACACACAGCTCCTTCAGTCACATGCCTACACATGATCACTGCTGCTGAGCTCTCGCCAACACAGCTGACTGGAAAACTTACAATGAAAGGCCTTAATCCACGCACTGCCATGACAGCTGTATTTCAGAAACATTTACATGTGACAAACAAGGCCTGAGGTGCCATTTAAAAAGAAATATTTTTTGTTTTCATATGATGGCGTCTTTCCAATCAGGGGTGCAAGGTGACGTTTTCGCACATGCCTCAGCGGTTGATGTCGCACGGCAACAGCTGGGATTTGATTGGCTGGCGCATTAGAGAGCACGAACGCATCAGCACAGCAGTCAGAAGCAAAGCTGCAGAGTTTTTGGTGTCCCTTTCTCTAGGAGGAAGAAAAAAATGATGATTGTACCCTGAATGAACCTGAAACCCTCCCGTTCTCCTGGAATACACTACAGTAAGTGAGCAACCCCCACCGAGATCATAAGCAGAACAGCCCAGTGTGTCTTAGGCCTTTGTGAGACAGGACACCAAAAATTCAAGACTTGATCCACCCGGGAAGAAGCATCAGAGAGGAAACCACGGTTCACCGATCAAAGGGCAATCAACGGAGGACACATCCGTGTTGTTTTCCGTGTGGGAGGCGTGGCCTTTCAAGTCACCGCCCACACCCAAAAGACTGCAAATCAAAGAGGCAGGCTGAGGAGTCAGGGCACGGCGGTACGGGCCAGAGCGCTCACATGGGCTTGCTGGGCTGTGTCCAGACTACAAACACAGCTATGTGACTAAATTTTACAGCAAAATAGAGCAGGAGCCCATCAGTGCAGGCAGGAAGAGGAAGCGCGACAGGTCACAAAGCTCAGGGTGGCTGCGTCCAGCGTTGGACACAGCGATGTGAAGGCTGGAGCTGATGATGAAAGCTGCAGGAAGTCATCAGAGGGTGACTGCATGCATGAAGCAACATCATTACAACAGAAGCAAAACTATTACTGCCACTGATCCTAACTGGGCTTTAATATGGTGGGAAGGGACACCCGCCCAATCAGACGGACGCCTCCTGCTTCTGCCCCCAGCCTGTTCCTAGCGCTCTGACTCAGCTGCCTATTTAGAACGGCGGCTCGTGACTCATAGTGTCTCTCCTCCTGCCCTTCTTCATTCATTATCACCCTCTCTCGCTCTCCCCCGCTCTCACTCTCGCGCTCCCCCGCTCTCACTCTCGCGCTCCCCCGCTCTCACTCTCGCGCTCCCCGATCCCCAGCACCTGGACACATGAGGCACGTGGCTAGCCGTGTCACGCAGAGATGATGGACGCTGCGTCTGCTGACTGGCTGCCGACGGCACCTCGACCGACGTCATGGGGGGAAAGAGAGGGGCTTGGAGAAAACTGCAGCCTCTGCCCATCTGTTGGCGCCTCGTGCACGTTTGCCCACACACCTGCCCACACACAAACACACGCTGGCACACACAGGTGTACACTAAAGCTGAAGGCATCTAGATCACATGCATCTTATAAATCACAGTATAAACACAAAAAACGCCACGGCGCATGCCTTTCTTATCCAGTTACTGTAGCACGGGTCGTATGTGCTGAATGTACAGTGAAAACTAGTCGATCACAGAAACAAGGATGAACGGACTGTAGACGAAGGCTCTGAATAAAGTAGAACAAAGTGCAAACAGAGACACGGAGAGAAAGAACCGTTAGCATCGTGGAGTTTGTGCGAGGACCAACAACTCTGTATTACATCAGATTAACTAGTGCATATATGTACGTACAAAATATACACACAAGTACATAAACTTGGGCTGCATTAGCATAACTAAAAAGCTTTTAGCTAATTTTTTCATATAGTAAATCTGGGGGACAGTTTGATATCTTAAATCTGAAGGGTAGGCTTGTTGATGTGACCAAACATGCAACTCAGCACTTCATGTTGGTGCTGGGAAGTTTGAGTCATTTTTCGAGCCAAAACATTTTAAAAGAATATCCGATGAAAAGAATCGATTCTCCCTTCAGGGAGGCAAAAATTAATCCGCTGAATGGGTGAAATCAATCCCCCCAAGTTCAAAAGAATCTGGAAACTGGATCAAACCAGTTATCACTACTTTATATGAAAACATATAAAGCATTAACACATCTATGCACAACTCAACAAGCACACAAAACAGCTCATTTACATAATGCATGCAGTTCAACATTGTACAGTTTACACAAATTTAGTGCTACACAATGCTAACGGTTCACTAATAATAAACATGCTGTGTTGGAAGGGCTTGTTTTGCTTGGGTTATGTTTTTGTGCATTTATATATATATATATTTTGGTTGGTTTTTTTTCTTCAAATCTGTGTTGTGGTTATTGTAGCTTCAGATCACTCATGTTTAATTAGGGAAATGCAGACTTTGCAGGTATCTTAAGCTCGTATATTTATTTATATAATTTTGATTACTTGTTAAATTAAATTAATTAAATAAATAAAAAAAAACACTGCTTAAAGTATTTTAGAAAAGGCGCGCACACACACACACACACACACACGCACACGCGCGCGCGTAGAGTGGCTGATTACTCAGCCTTCCCAGATCAATACTTTAACAGTGCACAGGGGCAGGGCAGGTCAAGGCAGCCGGCCGAGTCCAAGCAAGCAGCCAGTCCACTGGGGAGAAAGCTGCTGATAACACACCAGCCCAGGAAGAAGGGAGTGAATAAATAACAAATGATCAAACACATGACTGGCCCATCAAGAACAAAAAGAAAATCCAGAATCTGGCAATTGAAGTATGAATTACTTGGCAAGATTGAGAGACAACGGCTTTGCGGAGCCCGGAATGCACTCAGGGGGCGGGGTTATACACTCAGGGGGCGGGGTTAGCTTCCACCATATGGTGCGCAACGCAGGGTTTGGTTTACCTTGGTGCACACAGCCCTCTCATACCTGGGCTGGGTTTGTACATTCAACAACATCAACACGCTGAAGATGAATCTTAATGCCTTTTAAAAGGGCCAAGCACTGCCAGACAAATGAAAGACAGGAGACAGGACGATATAACAGGGAGGCTCATCAGTGACGTAGGATGAGTGCATCACCAAAGCGCTCCATGCTGGGGCGGACCACGTACGTGTGCTGGACGTGGTGGATTTTTCGACAAAGCTGGGAGTGAAGGTGAGCGAAGGGTTGCCGGGTTACGCCACAGCCAGCCAGACGGGGCCCTGGTCAAAAGGAGCAATCGCCCAAACAACCCTTCTGCTCCGGATAGGCAGGTTTTTGTCTGCTTATATAACATGCGACGTGCACCGCGGGCCAACGCGTAGGTGCTCGGAGATGCTCGGATTGTTCGCGCGTTCGCATGCTCGCTCGCACGCACGCACGCACGCACGCACGCACGCGCGTCAGTGAGGTCGATGCTGTGTGCTGTATTGCTAACCCACAAAAAGATTACATTTAAAAGGAGATTTCAGGACTCTGGTTCATGTGGACACTAACAGAAACGATTCAGCCTAAACAAAAGGGTTGGGTGAAGGAGTGAGGCTGAATATTGATGCTCTAATACGTGCGGTGATAGTAAAACTAAATCTGTAGGCTGATAAATTAACTCAAGCTTTTTACTACTAGCCTTGTAAAAACAAAAGGATAAATTTTAGTGAAGAGACTGTAATTATGTTGGATCACCACTGGGGATTAGATATCCAACTGTGATTTATGTCTGGAGCCCAGAAAACAACTGTGGTTGGCTTTGTGAAACCTAGGAGGGAACTCCAAACAAGCCAGGACTGCAGCGCTATCTGTTACTACATCAACGGCGTGTCCTCGTGTGTAAGCCACTTCTCCGATCCTCGAGGCCCTGCTCAACACAGGAGCACAGACGGTGGCCGGAGGTGCGAGGGAGGCGCGAGGGAGGTGGGGGGTGGTCAGCAGAGAGGTGTTTGGAGGCAGACCAGGCTGAGAGGCTGCAGCAGCGGGTGAAAGTGGCACCCAGCCACCGCCCCGCTCACGGCGTCCCTGCGCTTTTCCGAAAGGAGGGTGTCGTTGTGGGTCATCGGAACAGTCAAAAGGTGAGAGGCTGCGGAGATCACCTCCGCCCCCGCACCCCAGACGACAATCGGCAGATGTACTGCGAGACCGAGGCTCTAACGAAGACCCCAGCAGAGCCATCTCCCACCGCAGAGTGCTAACAGACAGCACCAGGCTGCTAAAGTGGCCAACGAGCACAGCTGGAAGCAGCCGTCGGGAACATCGTAGGCCTTTCACAGACACGCGCACGCAGACACACACAGACAGAGAAGACGACAAGGCCGCCATCGGAGAGGAGCAGCACGCGTCACAAGGACTGTCTGGGCTGTGTGAAAGCACGACGCGGCTTTATGTGAGGGGAAAGGGAGTGGGGGTGGGGGG
>JAOXYF010000028.1:3990144-4020052 GCA_028565775.1 Sternarchorhynchus goeldii
ACACACACACACACACACACACACACACACACACACACACACACACACACACACACACACACCCACCCACCCACAGGGCATGTGTAGAAAAAGGTGTGGGGAGAAGCTTCAGATATAGACTGCAAAGTGTCACACACACACAGACACACACACAGACTGCAAAGTGTCACACACACACAGACACACACACCCAGCATAACAGTCATGCCACAAAAATCCTGCTCTGTTCTCTCAAGACTCAAGAAAGAACTGACTGAATGCGCAAGGGTGGGGAATTCGTTATGGCACATGGATCCCACACCGCAGAATGCTGGCCGCAGCGCTGATGTCAAAAGCAGGAGGAATGCATAATAAATCCATTGTTATCTAAGGTCACGGTTGTTTATCAGTCCGTATGTGTGCATGCTTACAGTGCACTGGACCAACTTATGGTCACTGGTACAAAGTGCACACACAGTGCCACTCGCTGTGTACCACTAGAGATTCACTTTGTGTGTTTAAACTTTAGCGCCTGTTCCAAATACTCCGTGTGTGTTTGAAAAATACACAGACACCAAGCAATGTAAGCTAATGGGCTGTGGTGGCATTGAAAACAGCAAACAAACCTAGAAGGTTAACGTTAATGCGATGGTGTTTCTCACTAGACATCAGCATTTTGTAATGTTTTCTTTTAAACATGACACATGTTCAAGCTCTTAGCATCACGCCAAATTTAGAAAAAAAATCTCATCAACAGCCAAAAACAGCAGCATATAATCAAGGCCTGAAAATAGCAACGTGCAAAGCACAAGCTAAAAAAGGAGAGAAGTGAAACGGCTAACAGTTGAGAAAGAGACAACCTGACAACACTCCCTTCTCTGAAGGCCACAACGAGACAACGGGCAAAGCCTGGCTGAGAACAGACATCGCCTGACCATCTATGAGTTTGATAGTCAAAAGGACGTGCGGCATTGCACGGTTAGAAAATCTGTTCATTTGTAAAGCGCTCAGGCTGTAACAGGCTCTGTTGAAACAGTGTTTTGAGTTCTAAACAGGTTACAGTAATCAGACACATTAGGACAGAAGTGCATGGTGTAACACGTCCATGATCAGTGCCCTACATTCAGTGTTTACTCTTCATTTGCACATACCATCATGCAAGGCACAAAAAGTCTATCACAAGTCATACTAAACACCTAATTTGCCTAAATTACCCCCTTGAAACCATGAATCGCCAAACCTCCATATAGGAAATGTTTATGATCACTTTAACCTTTTGGAAACGTTGGCCCCTGCTCTGGGACAGTGATGTCTGAGGCAGGTCGGTTTTCAGACGTTCATTCGTAGAACCCCAGAAACGCCCTCGAGTTGCTCGGGGGATTTTTGTGCAGCTGCTCTATGGACATAGTGACAGTTTTGCTTTTATTCACCCAGGCAAACAATGTGCCATGGTTTTCACAGTTCTGGGGAAGTGGTGCCAACCCAAACTAGGCACAACGTGTGTGTGTGTGTGTGAAGTCAAATCATCCAGTGCACATGAGCTGTGCCATGCTGCCACTGCACACCAGCCTCTCAGCAGTGACTCACGTCCTGGACGCGTAAATTGCAGATTTCTAAGTGCTTTTTTAAAGTGATAAAAATCAGCCACCAACAGTGAGAAAAGGTCAACGCGGCCCGTGCTGGTCACCGCGCTTGAACATGCAACCTATATTAACTGGGAGATATACAAGCAATGTGAAGCCTGTTTGACATACAAGTGGCCTTGGTGTTGTTGCATTAAAAGTGCTAAGGAAATAGCCATGTTCGATTGGCACTTTTTCTGTGTGAATAATCTGTGTGGACCCAGCATCAACATGGACACAGCAGTTTCTTAAGATATGGGGGGAAAAGTAGGTTTGCAAACCCCAAACATCTCTAATCAAAAATAAATGACAATCACACATTCCTTGGCAAAGCCAAGCAAGTACATTTCTCTTTGCCCGCATCCCCTTGAGACCTGTCTTCCCTAAGCTACAGCTTACAAGATATTCACCATGAATTTTCTTACTCAGAGCATTTTTCAGAACTCTAAATGGTGGACACATGTAACCTAATCCAGATGATGCTCATACTCTGATAGCCTAAGACTTCAGGGTAGTAAATTGCTATGGCTGGATGTGCAAATTACTGCTGGAGGACATCTAAGAACATGCAATTCCAGCTTCATGAAAGTCACATTTAATGCAGTGGCAGGGAGTGGATAAATGAGATTTCTGCTACCTCCCCTTGGGCAAAACAAGCCCTTTTCTTACATAATACACAATAAAACCCAATACACAAGAGCCTGCCAAACTAGTTGAGAATATACTCAATGGCATTATGACAGACTGAACTGCTTTTCTCTTTGACCCAAACACACCCACCATGTAAACAAAGCCGACGAGAGAGCGCCCGTCACGGAGCGACAGAGCGACAGCTAACCTGCTGAGGTCAACGCCGCTCACTACGAAAGCCAGGAACGCTACGCAACAGTTGGCAGCAGGCACCTTGGGGCACTGCTGCGGGGGACCGGCTGGTGGATGGGGGGAGTTGACATTGTTGCTCATGTGTGTGCTGCCAAGCAACCAGGGCAGGAGGAGGCTTTACGTTCATCCCCGTGATGTCATCTAAGGCTCTTCATCTCCAGGGGAATTGGATTACGGCTGCTCTGTGTGTACAGACAGGGGCCAAGAAAGTGTGGAAAGAGCCATGTGATCGACATACTTTCACACTGAGCCTGGCGGTATAGCTAGCCTTTATTACAGCGATTCATTCAATGCCTCAATTACACGCTCCACCAACTCAGCCTCATTGACCCCAACAGCAGGGCAAAATTAAAGTAGTTTGGGATTGTGCCTTAATGTTAAATGCAATCAAAATCACTCAATGTACTAAATTGTTCATCACAATAAGACAACACATAGCCCTTCCCAGATCAGATCAACCCCTCCACTCCTCCCCCCCCCCAAAATATCAGAAATGTATTATCTGTATTGGGTGATGTTCCTGTTAACTTTATTTAATGCCATCTGGACATCCCTGACCTTGTAACATCATAACAGCGAAAGTCTTTCCATGTCTGAGTCACAGTTCTGAAATATCCAACCTTTACAATAACAAAGTTGTGCATCTGTTAAATGCTGATAACACACATGTAAAAACAACAAAAACAAATGATCACACACCTCATACATAACAATCTCAAACATAACTTTGTACCTTACAGTGCAATAACCTCCACATATTTGACAGATGTCATATACAGTCGAAGATTAACACCAACAGACCACAAATAGCAGTAGGAAAGCTGTGGGCTAGACAGGCTAACACATGTTTAGAGAAGCAAAAAGGACTACATCAAACAAGCTCATATTATGTTGAATAGCTAATTGATGCAATTTGTGGTGAAGCCACAGACAACTGAATGTGTAGCACAAACATGTCTCATACAAGCATTGTGGCCTGTTAATGGATTAACAAAAGATTAACTGAATACTAGCTACATTTATTCCTCTGGGTTAATTTAGCTACGGAAACAATCGCTTGTTTCCTTGGGTTTACCTTAAGCGCTAAACTCGTATTTCCTGAGATGAAACAACTGCGACATTCATACAGTTCAATAAGACACAGCGTTGATACCAAACCTTACACAAAACCAGGACAACCCAGTTCAAGGGATTTTACAGGAAAGATCCACTAAACTGAATCAGCAGTTTCGGACTTTCATCAAAATGTGAAGTACAAGTAAAACAGTAGTCAAAGCTGATGCACTCTAAGCCAACGCCTCACCAAGCTGACCCACAGCAAAACGCTCTGCACTGTTTACTTTTCTCGAAGCAACAATCACAGAGAGCCTCTTCGTTTTTACATAAAGCAGGGCTGTCAAGCTCCAGTCCAGCAGGATCAGAGTCCAGCGTGGTCTGGGGATTTCTGCGCTCAGATACACCTGTTTCGACCCATCACTTCATCTCCAGGTTTAACGCTGCGTGCGAGTTGGGAATTCACCTGTGCTCGACACTGATTCTCCAGGACTACAACCAAGCTCCACCAAAGAAAACAAGCAGGGCTGTCATTGTACAATTGTGAGATACGTGAATCTGTGAATTTTAGGACCGCCGTTTTAACTGAGAAGGTCTCGGATATTGGCTTCTGAACAAGGAGAGACTGAGAGAGAGAGAGAGAGACTCAGAGAGAGAGAGAGAGAGAGAGAGAGAGAGAGAGAGAGAGAGGTGTGACTGCATCCAGAGTTTGTGGAGCTGTTTGGACCAATGAATCAAACCACGGACTCTTGCTGTCGTCATTTGCCTGGGCACTGTCCAGCTGTGAGAAGTGCGATGAAGATAGCTTTATTAGCCACTGTCTGGATGTACAGACATGCTGAGACTAGACATTGATCATCCTTTCACTGTGCCCCACCCTTCTGCCCAACACCAATTTGTGGGTGGCTATTCTGTGTTAGCATTCCAGACAAACTGGTTATGTGTCTGGACAGTCAAACACAGGCAGGCCTACCTGCCATGCAGTACCATTATTAAACAAACACTTCCAGACTTTAACTAGCTTATGTACATAGAGTTTAGCTCCATCCAGAGTGCACTGTATCATATCTTATTGAGAATATTCAATGTTGACCTGTTATTTCTGAGATCAGTCTTCCAGTAAAATTTAGTTCCAAGCTATATCATGCTTAACCCAGCTAATCAGTGTTTGAAGAATGAGTTTTAGTACACAGTGTACATGCAGGGAAAGTACAATTTGTATTTAATTAATCAGTCAAGCCACATGAGAATGTTTACAGTGTTTTGCAGCGGGTTGCCTCATAAATACTGAAAACATGTGATTGAAAGTGACACACATGCACAAGGCAATACTTAAACATAATGGAGGGGTGGGAATGCTGCCGAGCAAAGAATGTAAATAGCCTAAACATGCACTATTTGAAAAGACCACAGAGGCACAACCTCATCTTAAAACAGATAGATTGCTGAAAGCTGTTTAAGTAGACTAATGATTCACTTTCTAACATATGGGAGCCACTGCACCCAGTTGAGAAAAAAAATATAACAAAAAAATAACTAAACCAAAACATTCCTGCAAGCAATCTGGCTAGCAATGAGCAATTTCCTTAAAATACAGTTTATCATTTCAAGCACTTCTAAAAAAGTAGACTTGCTGCTGTGGAATCCATCTGGGTATGCAAATGATTGCCAGAAAACACCCTTCACGCCCATTGATGGTACTTTTCTTGTTTCCATCCCTCATGTTTATCAAACACGGCCCATCTGAGCAACTTCCTTCTGTATCGCTGCTTACTGATCCGACCCATTTGCCAAGGTGGGGGGGGGGGTGTCTCATTCACTATTAATCACATTCTGTACAGCAAAGCAGATAAATCCACTGGGAATATGTTGGCTCCAAGAAGACCTGAGCCTGTAAATGATATGGGGTTCCTGCCTGACCAGCTGTTCCCGATGGCAGCCTGAAATGTTAAAATTTTCATACCTGCTCAGTGGCACTGGCAAAGGCTACCAGAGTTCACCCACTTGTGCTGAATCAGCTGAGCTACTAGTCACCAGTGGGGACAGAGCCATGCACAGGCAAGGCGCTGTCAAGGTGACGTGTGTTGTATCGATCTGTGTGCTCATGCTCAGCTGAGTCAAAGCATCACAGTACCCTGGCAGAGAAAAACAGCCTGGATAGGCCACTTTTAAAAACTTCCTTAAAAAAAAAAACGGGCACAGGAACAAACACTTGTCAGTGATTCATTACTGATATGATCGTTGGATGTATGGTGATCTGTGAATGGTATAAACACCATCACCATGTTCAAAGGTACCTATACATCATGTATACTTTGTGCTTTTCTTGTGTTTTCAGTTTTTCTAAGTTGCAAAAATGACTTGCTTGTAATCACTTAACCACAGCATAGAACAGAAAGTACCTCAGCACTGGGGTATGAGAAAGAACAGCACTACATGTTGCTGTTCTTTCTAATACAGGTGTTCAATGTTAGTAGAAGTTACCACCTGCTACTGCAAGCAGTAAAGGGTTTCCTACAGAGCAAAACAACAGAACAGCTCAACAGCCATGAGCTGAATTTATTCCAAAGTGAGGGTGATATTCAAGCCACCCTGCTCCATTCCACCCATTCCACCCAACCCCCCCCCCCCCAACCCTCCATGTGCAATTCTGTTCCAGTGCTTCTGAAATCTCTTATAATTGTGTAATCCCTTATAATTCATGCTCAAAGCTGTGAAACCCAACAGTACACCTCCTAAACACATTTCAAAACATGAAAATGTTATCTGTGCAAGCCTAAACAAAGGTAAAGAAATATCACAACCATGTTTTTCCCCTGAGAAGAAAAAAAAACAAGACCTATAGGCCTAAAATCTACACAACTTATTCGCGTGCCTCACTTTTATGTTTGGGGTTGGCCACCTACTCTGAACAACAAGATGACAAAAGAGGTTGTAAATAAAGGATTAAATAATTCAGGGCCTAGTGTAACCGAATGCGCACATTGTGAGGAAGTCTTCATTTTCAGAGAGTATGGAAATGAACATATCAACCACTCTTACCTGTCAAATAGAACAGAGGGGCCTCAACACAACTGGTTAAATAGAACATTAATCAACCCAATTATTCAACCACAGGATTAGTACAATAACATTATTATTATTGTTGTTATTATTATTATTATTATTATTATTATAGAAATAATAATAATAATACTTTATAAAGGAGTACTGTGCCTGTTTCTTACTTGGGAAAAATACTTGGTAGACTAAAATAAAGACATAATTAACTAACATGGCCAGTAATACATATAAAATATGGTAACATTTTAAAATTGCACCTTCTTTGAACTGGATCGGATAGGACGAGCTTAACATGCCATTGGAAACCCTGGCCCAGAGCATCTGGATGCTCCATTACTACCAAAACGTAACTTACAAACCTATAGTGGTTTAACTCTGACTAAAATCTGCAAGCTGTTCACGTTAGCTTTAACTTTTAAAGCCCCATTAACGACAAACCTAAAACTGTGTACAACCAGTCGTTGTACATGCAGCCAACTAGGTCACAATTAGACATTTGGTAAAATAAAGTACAGTATGTCTCTTTAAACAAACTAAACACCAAACCTTAAATATTTATAGCTAGAACAGTAAGAACCGAGCCCACTTTTCTAGCCAACTAGCTAGGTTAGCTAACTAGCTAGGTAACATTCTAGCTTTCTGGGTGTAGCTAGATATCCAGCTAGCTAATGTGTTTCTTGTAACTTAGATGCAGATATGGAAGACCACAGATCAGAGATGCCTAGCTAAATTATCACACTAACCATCTTTCATCTTCAATGCAAGCTAAATGTTCGTGGCGGCTCAGATAAATCACTTTCAGCAGTTAGCCAGCAAACTAGCTAGCCAGCTAATGTTGGATTATTGACACTCAAAAATAATTATAACGTTAGGTAGTTACGTGATTAGCCCGCTGGTAACAGTTAGATGTCTAAAATTCACGCAAGTAAACAGTTCTGAATTTTTCCTTTACCTGTGCTGCTCAAAAACCGTTAAGATAACAACTGCTTTAGTAACTTACAAAGTATCAAGTACTTTAACAAGCTTACGGGAACAGCTAGCGAGTTGTCCGGTTGGTCCCACTGCAAAACGCTGTTTGGCTAGTTCCCCAGTGTCTGTCATGGCCAGCTAACCGTCCAACATCTTAGTGACTAGCTAGCAGGCTAGCTTGCTACCTAGGACAGCTAGCCAGCTAGCTTAGTAGTGTCCGTTGTCTGCTTACCTTCGCTTGAGCTGAGCGGCCTCGTAGACTGTCTTATTCACCGTCCCATTCCACCCTCTACTTAAATCGAATTAACATAGAAGCGTACGGGTTGTCAGTAACTTGTTACCCTGCTTCGCATCAATCCAAAAGTTATTCTTGATTTTACATATATAGAGAGTTGACGACAAAGTACATTCTTACTCCCACAACAACAATGTCAACCAAGGCGCTACAAAAATCCGCCCATCTGAGAAAGCTTAGCAGTAATCTACCAATTACAGACAAGATTATGCTTGACTGACGCAAACCTAGACCAATAACTGTAGACATTTACCATTTGTTGGTTTTTTTAGACCAATGTAAAGAGACAGAACTCCGTGGAATCGTATTGATTGGGTCACAATATTTTACATGGGTGGGCATCCATGCAAGGAACCTATGCATGAACAGCTTTGCTTTGTGAGTGACAGTTCTGATCTTTCAGAGACAAACTTCGTCATGACGTCATCCAGGATGACGCTGGAAAAATCTCGTGTATTCTGATGTCTCTTCTCCTATTACATCTGACTTTGTCATAAATACCGAGGCAACATAAAAATTATCCATATACTTCTTGAAATTAAAAATTACAATATCTTTCAATTATAACATACCTCGCTGATCTATGTGAAATACCTTAATTTGTGCTGAATTTAAGGACAATAAATTGATTAGTAAGAAAACAAAGTTGTCAGGCGCCCCCTTCAGCAACTGCTAGGTATTTTATCCTGATTAAGTGAATATTAATGATAATTATATTCCTATCAATCCAGCTAATTTTCTTCAGAGAGTTTCAAATTTACATCAACATATCATTTTTTGCACACAGACGCAGTGTTTATTTTTCATTATTTTTTTAGAAATGCACCAAAGAAATGCTTCCTTTTAATATTCCTAAACTATTAAACTGCTATAGACACTCAACCTAAGATCCAGGGCAGACACCATACAGCCCCCAAGGGTTGCAAGCACTGTTCACGCTATGGACTGTGGCCAGTACAAACATGGTGAGGTACCCACTTGCAGTAGAACTGGTATGGGGAGAGTCTGTCCATGTAGACTCCAACAGACCAACACCCCACCAGGACCCAATAAATCACCTTGCCTAAGAGCTTCTGCCACAATGCAGGAACCCTCTCGTGGTAACTGCAGCTTGGGGCAGTGGCTGTCCCTTGCAGTCTGTGTTGGTAGCTCATTTCTGGTGAGCACTAATAATCTAGGCACCCTGGTGGTGAGTGTCTGGTTGAAATACTCCACCAAGCCATTACTCTGAGGCTGGAACAGCATGTGCTGGGTTTTCTTAAATCCCTGTGGGTTGCAGACCTCAGACATGGCTGCCAAATAGAAGTTATACCCCTGGTCACCATGGAGATCCTCTGGCACCCCCAAACTGGCAGAAGAAGTTCTCCCCTGGCCGTCCCTCCTCTTTCTTGACCCTGTTTTGGTCTAGGATCGTGATCGCCTCAGGTCATTTGGTACAATAATCCTTGGCATAATAATCCTACAGCAACCTGGTGATTGCATGTGTTGGTGAAGGAAAAGGGGCCCAGAATGGCCTTGACATTCTTCCATAGGCACACAAGCGGAAGGACTGAAGGAAGGCATGCAAATGCTATGGCAAATACATGCCTTTTCTTGCCATGTACTGATTGATGCAGTGTGATATTTATGTGCCCAACCAGTTTTACCACTGCTGTAGCCGTTCAATGTTATTCCCATGACAAAGTACCTAATGCCAACCCGAAGAGTGCACTCAACACAGCTTTCATCAAACTGTGTGGCACCAGCAGCTTCATTACATTCTGCCCAGGCGCCAGTATCTCCCACTCACAGTACGGCAGCTCACTGCGATGTCCCGGCCAGCACGAAGTGCCTTGGTGGTGGGTCCGTGTGGCGTCACAACTGCTGAGTCTGGTTTTCGTGCTGCTTGAAACCGCTTGCTGTTCATGTACTCAAGACCCTCTGGGAACCACCAACCAGCACTGGCACTGCGTGTTCAGCTCCTACAGAGCTGACATCTTTCCACACAGAAAATGAAGACCACAATACCAAGGAGTCACAACTCTCTGCCTCTGCTCCATCATTACCCAGTGCACAGAGCTTCATCTGTCTTGTGTTTAAGCCCAGTATTTCCTTCTTGAGGTCCAACAAGGCTCTGGTTGCCACGAGGAGATCCAACCCCCTCACCATGAAGCAGTGGCTTCCCTCCCTTGCTGATTCAGCTGCTGCTGGTGGGAGGTATCCTGGGAAGCCTTGCCCTGCTCCTTTCTGCTTGCCTACAGCCCAAGGCAGACACTGCGGTACTAATTATGAGTATTGTTCTTACATGCTGATGAAGAAAAGTAATAGAGATGGTTCAAGATGTTCAACACATTTTGAAGTATAGTTATCACCCATAAACCCTAAACATCCCACATCGTTAGACAGTAACGGCCTAATTCACCTATGACTGTGACCAGCCCTGAAATAAAGCTCAAATATTTATTGATATTAGATAATAATAGTAGATATTAGAGAATAATAGATATTTGAATGTACAATTAAATGTATTTGAAAATGTCATGGTAATATTATTTTAAAAGGAATGAAAGTAGAGGCATGAGGGAGTGGATGAGGGTAATAGTGGAGAAGCCTGCATGCTGCACAGAGTCCGCTACAAGTTCTACTGAGAATAAATTGTTCTATTGTCACGGCACAATAGTGTCCACTATTGTGGGAGAAGTCAGAACTTTGATATGATAGTCTGTAATACTAATACTGTACCCCTTCAAGATACACTGGTGGTGCATGGGTTTGCTCTGACAGATGATATAGCCATCAGCAGTGATTACAATATCATATAAGCACAAAACATTGAAGACATGCAGGTGAGAGGTTGTAGATGTTCTTATTTATGGTGGTAAGAAAACAGAAAGGCCTTCAAAGGGAAGGAACGATGATGTATTCACCAGATGCATTCAGAAACCAACAACGTCAAGACCTCTGGATGACATTCACTTCCCAATGTTCATCGAAAAAGGCAGATGCATGTTGTGCACAGACAGGCACACAAACATCTTGTGTCAGAATCATGGCATTTGGCACTGGGAAAATCATATGCAACTTCTCCCAAAGGCTCCATAAGAAAGTAAATGCTTAAGGCACTGTTCACTTTTTTGGTTTAGATTATTTGTATTTAAATTAATTACTCAATGACATTTGTATCTTCATTAAAGCCAGTATATTGAATTTCCACTTATGACTGCATTTTAAATATGAAAGGATAACTTTTATTGTGACTCTTGTGTGCTGTACATAGCTGCTATGCGGTTGAAATAAATTATAATTTATATTCATTTGTAAAAAAAAACTTATATTTTTGAAACATTAATAGAGGTTGACAGGTGGATTGGTGCTGTGCTGCGTACCCTGTACAAAGCTCTCAATTTACTGCTAAATCTGTTCTGACCCTCTCCTACAATCACAAGCTCTGGGTGGTGAATGAAAGAATGAGACTGTGGATACAAGTGGCTAAAATGAGTTTTCTCTGTAGGGTGGCTGAAGTCTGCTTTAGAGATAGGGTGAGGAGCTTAGTAATCCATGAGAGGCTTGGACTAGAGCTGCTGCTCCTTCACACTGAGGAGCCAGCCGAGGTGGTTTGGGCACCTGGTCTTAATAGCCCCTGGATGCCTCACTAGGGAGATGTTCCAGGCATGTTGCAAGGGGAAGAAGACCATGGGGAAGAATCAGGACACGAGGGGGGGGATAATACCGCTCGACTGTCCTGGGAACAGTTGGTATTCTCTTGAAGGAGGTGGCAGGGGAGAGGGAAACCTGGGTGTCTTTGCTTAGGCTGTTGCCTATATAAGCAGTAGACGGATGGATAAATGGAAACATTAAGAGGGTAATGTATCTGGCAGAAACAACTTAAAACAGGACACTTTAGATCACTTACATTAAGGCCAGAAGAATACCACAATACATTTTAATAATAAAATCCATTCAAGTTGATTTAATTACATTTATTTTGTACATGACTTAGAATATTAAGAGGAAAGAAACTATATGGGGAATAAAAATAAATTGTAAATCTGCAATTTCTAATTTAACCATTTTATGCCACATGACTAAGTCAAGAGATCGGCACAGAGATAAAGACAGGCCCAAAACAAATTTATTGGAAGTGTACAAACCAATATAAGTGAGTTTACACATACCATCAGGTTAACTTAAATTGGTTTTAAAGGACCACTTAATTTTATACAAAAATGTTTAAGTAAAACAAAGAACCCAACACTATACAATGTAATTTTAATAGAACAAATGCTGATGCATCTCAAGACCTCCATTAGAGAAAAATGACTTCACTAAAATCTAAAACAACCCTTAAGAGTGGCGCAGGTTGGCACACAGCCCACGTCGGATGCCAGAGAAAGCTCTTAGGGAGTCAACGACGTCTTCGGTCTGGGCTTCTGCTGCGCCTCCTTCCACCCCTGGGGAGGGGAGAGAAAAACCAAACAATATTTGAAACAACCATACCCACATTAGACTTACTTAAAAAAAAAAAAACAAACAAAAAAACAGCAGGCTCCTAAATTAATAAATAACTTTAAAAACTTGCATCATGTCCAACACCCCAAAAAGACAATTGCTACTACAGTGAATTAGAACAAAGAACAAGAGCTCTCAGATAAAAGAGCAAAGGTCAACTGCATATAGATTGTGACAAACAGCATATTACTAAAACAACTGTACCAAAACAGAGAATTTTTAATGCTAATTAACAGTGTACATGCTTTTAGCTAAACCCAATGGGCACCAACTACACTAACAAGTGCATTATGAATATTTGTGAAGTAATATTTAAAATAAAAATAAAAATAATAAAAAAAACGATAATTAAGCAAAGGTGAAGACTAGCATATGCTTCCTCTAATGTAAAGCCACAGCAGCTTTCTGCATGACCATTCAGCCAGCATCTCTAAGCAGCTTGTTAAACTTGGAGGACAGAACCTAAAGCCCTGCTGCAAGTAGCACAGTTGATGCCTAGATTAGCAGTGTGCACTGCATCACCGGGGAAGGAGAGGGTTCATTTTAGCTAGGCCATACAACAAATACTATATAAATCTTGAAATACTGGTTGTTGCCAACTAGTTAAAAGAGCAGTTAATGCATGCACAATTTAAGCCATAATTATTGCAAAAAATCTTAAATATTGTAAAACAAATATGACAAATTAATAAAACTTTTTAGATTAATAAACAAGCATTCAACAAGTTCGCAGCAGTCCTGATCTTGTGACCATGGTTACATCAAAGCCAAATACATGGCAAACAGCCCATGAGAACAGTCATCAATACCCTGTTTCATGGACTTAGCTCAACTAGCTATCCTCACCTCCTCTTGCTCTTGGGTGGCCCCCTAACAAAGCCCCAGTCAACGCTGATCGTCTGACCCATGAGATCTTGACCATTCAGCCCCTCCATGGCAGCCAGTGCCTCTTTGTAGGTTTCATACTCCACAAGTGCATAGCCCTATAAGAAAGAGAATTTATTTTAAAATAATAAAATAGGAACATACGTCGTACAGTAATTAGACATACTGCATGCGTCTCAAACTCCCACAGTAAGTCACAAGTATAAGGCATATCTGAAGTGAACAGTACAGAGCGTATGATTTGCAGACAGTGAAATCTGGAAACCAAGGCATCCACAAACATTTGCAGACAAACCACAGCTCTCATTTTTTCACTAAAACCCACCAACTTGTAAAATACTGCCCCTCAGTGGACACCCAGGGGAGGAGGTTAACAAGGGTTAGTAAGGCATGTGTCTTACAGCAAGTAAGTAAAGCTCAATGTCACCTCAATCAACTGCAAACTGTAAATTAGAATCAATTAAGGGGATTTGTGACTGGTGACTGAATGGAAAAGTATTAAAAATAATCTAGTATACCATGACTGGAATAATACATATACCAAAAATTGGCTACAGATCCATGCAGATCAACTTAAAACACTACACACTTTGGAGAAAAGCACAAATGACCTTTTCTGTAGTCAACACACTATTGACAGGAAGTACCAATCTTCCCACTCAACGAGAACACCGTCAGATACGAGCCGCCTACTAACACAGCTGTGGTGTCACTGACAAACTTCATAATGTGATTATGAAGCGTTGTAGTCTCCACAAATAACCTCAATGCACTGCAAAATTACGCACTGCCGAATTAGACTTGCCTTGAGGTAACCAGTCCTTCTGTCCAAGTTGAGATGCAGGTTCTTGATCTCGCCGTACTCTGCAAACTTGTCGTGGATGTCCTCTTCTGTTGCTTCTTCATGGACCCCAGTGACAAAGAGAATCCATCCCTCTACAGCTGAAACAGAACAAAAGCCCCGTGGTTCATTAAAACAGGTACTTATGCACAACAACATTATCCCAGTGTAGCTAGTAGGTTAACAGGACCATACATGGATCTTGCTGTTTGGCTGAACTACACAAACAAGGAGAAATAGCTCATTCTTTTCTAGCACATTTGTAAAATTTATGCCTCTTCCAAGTAGTTTTTTGAAAGTCTGATTTGCACACACATTCGAACGTTTGTACAAGTTTTAATGCAGCACAACTAGATTGCGCAGTACACATTTCAACACAAAAGCAACAACTCACATCTCTGTGGGCCGGGCTCATCTCCATCCTGCTCTACCGTATCGTAGTCCTCTCTCACCCTAGACCTCGCGCCTTCATCTGGGAGAAAACAACACTATTATATATGGAAAATGTATTAAACTTGAACGCACAAGCGACATGCGGCTCTATTTTATAACAAAGCAAAACAACTTACCAGATCCAAAACCGCGGCCCTTTCTCTTCTTTGCCTTTTCCTTTAGTTTGTGAATACTCTCTGTAATAGAATTTTCATGAAGAATAAGTATTTTTTTCTAGAATTCAGAGTCCACTGTAGAGAATATTATTTTCCCTTTAAAAAAATAGTGAGGCTGTTAGCTAACTAGCAAGCTCGCTGCTAGCTAGCTAACAGCCATGGTTGACAAAACAACGAAATTGCTAGCTAGCAAAAGTACAACAAATTGACGGGAAACACTGAACTCCGTACAGATAAACAACTACTGCTTAGCCAACTGAATAAGGTACATGTGTGTTATCTAGACAAGCGAAGCACTCTGCTTCACCGATTAGCTACTCGGCTAACTAATGAGGCAACACTCGCCAAAAAACTAGCTAACTAGCTAGCGGGAATGTTTGAATTGGCTAGCACGTAGGCTAACTAACTGACTGGTTTGCTACAAATGACGGAGGAAAGGCCGCAGACGAAACACTCGCTCATTTTGAACCCCAAAATGCTAACAAACACCAACAACAACTGTGGAGAATACGGTAAGGTAAAATTCCTTAAAATAAATTTTTAATTCGTACCATCACCATCCTCATCCATAGGAAAGTCCTCGCCTCCTGCTTCGTGAAGATCTAGTACGTCCGCCATGATGCCTGGTCGAGTGAATAGAGTGAAGCATGCGCATTTCTTTACCGTATGGATGAAGAAAAAAACAAGAAAACGAAAAGCGAGTCAAACTCAAACACCGCCACCTACCGTTTTAATCATTGTTAAAAAAGTAAATATAAGGAAAGGGTATATGTGTGCAAAATATGGTTTACGGTGTTACCTACATCCTAGTGTCATGATTCTGACCTGCTGAATACCTAGCTTCAACCAAGTATCTAAACTTTGTATTTCTAAAAATTGTATTTCGTTATGTCTTTTTCTTGCATCCAGAGCACTTTGTATAATACTTTTAGGAGTAACGTCCTGACCATCAACAGTGTTTTAGAAAACTCTGGTCAACCTTTTTCTCCCTACATCTTAACAGACTTGCTATGTAGAATTAGCCGGAGCTTTTTGGCTCATGCTGTGAAGTGTTCAAATCACACTGAAGAAGAGTGGATACTTTATAAAATTTCCTGTGCCTCTGTACCTGTAGTGTTGAACAGAACTTAGCTTTGATGACAGTACCAGACCAGTATGAATCCACTCTGCCAGCATCAATAATGTGTTACACATTACAGAGAAAGAGAGGGAAAAATAATAAAAATGCATTGCATTTTCCAGCCCTAGGCTGTATGGTCTGCTGATAACGTAAGCTGCAAACATTTAAGCAAATATAGTAGAAACTATAACTGTAATGGACCATGTGTTTCAGGGAAATACTGAATTTTTTTTTAATATTGCTTCTATAGAGAAAAGAAAGAAAAAATAAGAAGACAATAGACCACGATAATATGAAGCCATGTAAAAGAAGCCAATTATGACTCAGAATGCTAAAATATGTTCTTAAGGAAAAGAGGGAAAATAGAACCATTGCCGGACACAGGCCTTTACCTAAATGGATTAAAATGGACTTCAACAGAATACTTATCATCACTGATCACCCCTGGTCACCTTAGATAAATTCAATCAGTGAGTGATATATTGACAGTTGAGTTGGCAAAGTGCTTTAGTCCAGACTTTGCCCTAATGAACATTAAACTAACATAGAACACTTGTGTAGTCACACTGCAATGGATTTTAGCTTGAAATGCAGAAACATGTCAACAAGATTCCACACAATCACAGATAAGCGATATGAAGTAACACAGCATAGTAACGTAACAGAATTAACATTTAATATAACATTTAAAATTAAATATATTAGCCTATACTGTTAGATGTATAAACATCATATTGCATTTAATATTATTTACCCATCAATAGCAAAATACAATACTTAATACAGTAATTGTATAGGAAAACAACATTAACTGCAGTGTAATTAGATGGAGAGTTTAATATTTATTATTGATAAATAAGCAAACAAATACATTTATTTGATATGTTTTCTCATTAAAGACAGAAAAACAATCACAAATAAAGTCATCCAGCTACAGTCCCAAAGATCAGAGACTACAGTAACTTATTTACACCAAAATGTTACTGCATTTAAAGCTATATCTGTTTAATGTAATGCGCAGTATTCTATTCAAATTATATGCACTGGAAATTATATATATGTAAAATAAATCCTACATAAGATTGATGATTTCATGTTACATCAAGTTACCCTACAATAGTTAATAAAATACATTCCAGCAAATGTATAATGATCCTTTGGGAACATAAGTTATAATAATAATCATTATAATCATTATAATAATACTAATATGTCATCACACTAAAGATAATTTGCATCTGAAGTGATCAAGCACAAAGGAAATACTACATGTACTTACATAATAGTGGTTCAACCAGATGTTAAAGTAGCTTCTTGTTGATTTGAATGACACTAAAATATTTCTGTTTAAACATAAAAATGAAGACTAGCACACTGTGATGTTTAATTCATACAGGATAATTGTTATATGTTAGTACTGTATCATGTAAGCAGTGTTATCATGTAAGGGTAATGAAATCGTGTGAAATAAAAATATATCTATTATGCAGAGAGGGAAAGAGAGAAAGAAAAATAACTGAGGAGAGAGAGAAAGCAGTGAACTTTGAGTCGATCACTTCAGTGTGCTCAGATAAAGCCTCAAAGTTCAGCCAACACAACTGACCCTTTGACTGGTGGAATCCACCTCATTACCAGCATTATAAAAGACACAGTTCATAAGAGAATGTACCATCAGGTCCTAGACATCCAGAAGTAAAGGTAAGACCTCATGTCCCTCTTGTGATCAAGCCTATGGGATCTTTTACTTAAGAAAAAAGCTGTTTATTATGAATTGTTTTAGATGCTCAAAAAACCCAGTTAAACAGAGATAGAATAATTTTTTTCTTTGAAAACATTTATTGAAAATGCTAAAAGCTTCTCATTGTATACTACAAGAATATACAAGAGAAAGCTGTTTTTTTCCCCTTCATATTATTAAGTATTTTAGATGGCAAGCACCAAACCCTAAATCAAACAAAGATGAAACACATATTTACGTTGAATTATTTCAGTGTGTTCAAATCTGTGTTTAAATCCCAGGGAAGCTTTACTCAGTCTGCAACCATGAGGTTTGCGCTCATCACTGCTTTTGTTGTTGTACTGGCCTTTGGTAAGAACGGATCATTTTAATACATCATTTTGGTCATCAGAAACTAAAAATTGACTTTTTAATTTTTTTAAATGCTCTATAAAGCTATAAATCAGGCCAATATTTCAATATATCCTTTCAAAATTTTAATGATGTGTTTACAATATATTTCCTGTGTAACAGGCTCAGAGGCTGCGAGTCTGGTCAAGAGGGAGGTGCCTACAGAAGTGGAGAAGATTGGCAAGTACATCCAGGACCTTTTTGAGAACATTAAAAATGCGGAAAGTCCTGAGCTGGCTGACAAAGCAAAGTGAGTTTCAGGCCTATGCTGACTTTCTGACATATCACTGCTCTGTTGTAATCATGTTGTGAAGTGGCAAGAGTTAATAACATATATCTGAAGTTGTAGGCCAGAAAATCTACCTTTGGATGTTTAAACTTTGTATCTAAACTGTGTGTCTACTATTTTAGTTTAAAAGTGAAAGGGAGAATTCATTATTACATTTACCGATTTTAAGAAATATATTTAATTTCGACACTAGGGCAAACTTAACTTTAGATATAGCCATCAATCAGAATGCTATTCACCTTTTAAAACATGGGTGGACCGCCCATTTCAGCTGAAGCTAATGCATTTTTAGTGTCCAAAATAATTCAGGATTGAGAATACATCACCATTGTGCTGGTTTCTTCAGGGTTTACATCGAACAGAGCAAAACCCAATTGCAGCCCATGATAGAGAAGCTCCAGGAGCAGCTGAAACCCCTTGCAGGCAACATTGAGGAGCAAATCAAGCCCCTGGCTGCCTCAGTGCAGGCTCAGATCAACCCCTACACTGACCTGATGCAGTCCCAGCTTGAGGACATGTTCAGGTTCGTGGTTGATCAGACCAAAGCCATCTTGCCTACCCAATAAAAAAAAAAACTTTTTTTCCCCCAGAAAAAGCCATGAAACCAGCATATGGAGCTATGGGTAAATCTCTGCTCTTCAACTCCACTTTAAGATGACATCATATGTTTGTGTAAAGCAATAAAGGGGCTGTAAGGAAATTGCCTTGTGTTCTTATTCTTATTAAAAATCTCTACAGAAAAAAAAGTTTTCAAATTGTCAAGTATCAAGCAGAGCAATTTCCATCTGAGAGTAAACTTCCTGTATCTAACTGAAATGATCACTTCATTGCTCTCTTACATTTTTGCCCATATGAACACACAATATCAACTGTTTCTCAGACTACACCAAAACTCCATTGTGACTTTCTAAAAAGGTAATCTTTAAGAGTCAAAATGTTAAAAAAAAATGTATGGTACAGACAGAACTAAACACTGTTAGTCTAATGCTGGAGTAAATTATAGCAAGTCCTAAAACAGTAGACTGCGGTGGGAACATACTGTGCTACGACATACTGTGATAAAACGAACGTGCGTCATTGATCCTCTCTGTACGCAGTGTTGATTTACAGACCTGATGATATGCATCTCTCTGGCCTCGTGTTATTTTTTATAAGTGTCAAGGTACAAGGTTAAGTTTCAGTTTTGCATACCAAACAACGTAAAGGTGATTTTTAATTTTCATAATTGGAATAAACATCGTTTGAGTCTTTCAAATATTGCACTGAATGTAGAGAGTTATAGAAGATGAAACCGTCATTTGCTAGACTTGGAAAGACCAGCATCTATTAAGTTATCGTGTCTTCCTCTCCCTCTCTCGTGGATTCTTGACTTCCTCTTTTCCAATCTCTGGAAAGCTCCAGAGCTAACATTCTGGAGAAGTCCTTATTGTATATGTAAATTGAAGCGAAGTGAAACTTGTTTCGCCTCCTGCTGGCCGCTTTGGGAGATGCTCACTAAAACGCAAGCGGGTTTATCGGTTGGGGAGTAGAAGGTGTTTCAGACACTTTCTGTCCAGTGGCACAGGAAAACCAAACAGCAAAGATAATCCTCTCCTCTTTTCACAACACTGATTTCACCTGGTAGCTTGACGAAATGCTGATCGGCAGTCTAGTCTCATGAAACTTGCTTCTTATTTGCATAAAGCTGAGGAAAACAGAATTTTTCAGTTGGTTTGCGCTTACTCCAATAATCATCATCATACAAACGCCGACTTCCTTCAAATAAAAGACTCAGAGATGGAGCAAAAACCGCCCAGCTTCTGTGCATGTAAATGTTACGCAGTTTTTAGGAATTCAAAAGTTTAAGATCATAGCTAATATACCTTATGGTAAATCTGAGAAGTCTTGCAGGCACGTAGCTAGTAATCACTTTACCGAGAAAAATGTTAATTAAGAGACTGAATTCTGAAAGGTACATGTAGCCCGTGTGCTGTATGGGAGCTGGTGTTTGCCACCTGTGTCATACCGATGATGACCAACGGAGCACTTTGCCTACGATCTAAATAAGATGTAAAAAATTAGGGAAGTCTTTGTGTTGTGTAAAGTAGTGCTAAGCATAGCCATAAATATTGTAAATACCTTGAATACATTTATGAGAAACAACTGCTTACTTGACCTCATAGATATTGGTATGTACTTTGATTTTGCTTGCTTTCCCTCCCTCACAAGGTTTTGTGTTTAAAACCATTTTAGGCACCATAATTTTTCATTCAGTCATTATTGTAGTAAAATGAACGTTTACATTTTTGTTTGACTGGCATGACAGATTTAGTAGACAGTTTCATCTTCGTCTTCTTTCTCGCCAGCCATCTTAGTGGTTGTTCCTCGAGAATAACATTACCATTAAATAGCAGATTCAGCGCAATCAGCTATAGGTTCACTGCCGATTTTGTTCTCAACTCTGCCAAGTACCTCTCGATCTCGTCTCCACCAAGACCCTCAGGCAGTGACCGACTACCTGATGAAAAATTCGTACCACAGAATGTGGCTTAAATCATCCAGACAATATGAAATGAACAGCCTACTCTCAGTACAACGCTACTTTACTTACTGCTGACTGTAATACTACATATTTTTGTATATGGAAGTTCTGTAGAGCTGCTAGATTACTAACATATGGTCTGAGACACTTCATAAAAAGCAAACTGTAATTTGACATGGCAACGGAGGAGGCCTAGGGACTTTTCAGTTTGAATGTATTACATGAGACAATACTCTTATCCCCTGTTTAGCTGGGGAAAATTGCTTTCAGTATAGACAAGGGTTAATGTTGTATTCTGGTTTACTGTATATTCAGAAATTTGCATACACAATTGGAGAGTGCAATACAATGTTTTGGGAATTTATTTTGGATTTTCATCACTGTTATTTCCTCAAGTTTGGTTTTGTCCTGTTTTTGTGCTGCAGATAGTTTCCAGTACATTTTCACAGATTCCTTTTGTGGATGTGTTCCTCAGTTCTCTGTTTCTTTCTTAAACTGACCTGCATGTCACTCTTCATAGCAAAGTTCTCACTGCAGTTCTGAATTTCTCAAGCTGACTGATTTTTTTCCCACTCAGCAACATTCTGTGCCACATTTTCTCAATTTTTTTTTTTTTTTTTGCAAGAAGCTTCCTAAATTGTACAACGTTTAGTCAGTGTAATGCAGCCTGCGATGCATAACTTCCAGTCACTGAGCAAAATGCATATGTACGTCCTTTTTAAATGTTTTTTTTATATAATTCACTACTCATGCATCATTTTAGAATGAATACAGAGAGAGAAACTGCACAGTAACTGTAACTGTAGGAACGTGTAATATTGTTCACAGAGGAATAAGACTTTCTGCAGTGTTTTGGGCGATTTGATCACTGAATGACTGCTGGTGCTGAACATTCAGTGTCAGTACATGGCTCTTGAGTGTGTAAGTCAGTATTATTGTATACTGGACCACGTTGTTGCCTTACTAACACCATGATTGTTATACGACATTTGTACAGTATCTTCTAGACAGTTTTAAAGACAAGTCATGTCTCATTCCATGCTTCATGGAAAATGACCTATAGCCTCCACGAAATGTTTCACTTCTAACCAGCAGTAGCTCTGATGGTTATACAGCGTCAAACCATTCAGTACTGAATGGTAACGAAATGCACCTGTGAATCTGAAAACCTGTTTTAAATTCAGTTTTGCAAATCTTTTTATTTCTTAATTTTAGGATTTATGAATTTATTTATTAAATAAATTTAGCTCACTAGTTTGATAAAATCCACCAGTTTATCACAATGATGTAATTAACAAACCTTTTCACTTAATTTAATGACTTATTGTAAATTTATTTTATTAAATTAAGATTAATTTAGGTTTGACCTGTGTAAGCAAAACAGGTGTGAGTAAAATGTATTTAATCTCATCCATATTTCTTATTGCAGATTCATCTACTTGAATTCCAACTTGAAAAACACAATTAATTCCAAGTGTAACTGCTTTGGAGTGTCAGCAAAACAGAGGAAAGAAGAGGCTCTTAGTGTGATGTGATGTGATGTGAGGGGGAGGTGAGGTGAGGCTCTTAGTGTGATGTGATGTGATGTGAGGCAGGGGGAGGTGAGGTGAGATGAGGCTCTTAGTGTGATGTGATGTGATGTGAGGCAGGGGGAGGTGAGGTGAGGCTCTTCTCAGTGTGATCTGCAGTATTGCTCCATTAGACTCATTACTTAGAGTCACAGCAGACAACAGTGTGTGTGTGTGTGTGTGTGTGTGTGTGTGTGTGTGTTCTCTAATCCCTCTTCATAAAACGAACATGCGGGGCCTCATTCTTTTCTCCTGTAGTTCAGTATGGAAGCTGCTGATTTGGCCACAGGAGCTGGGTGGTCTCTGTCCCCCATCATGCCTCTGATCTAAATCACTTTGAACTCTTTGAAAGTACTACGAGACTTGAGATCAACTTATTTGACATGAAATCAACTCACCTGGTAACTTCATGTGGAATTATTTATTTTTTATTTCAGTGTTTTTTTTTTCTGGAAGGTTCTCACCATGCTTGCTCATTACTTTTCTCATTACTCATGTGTTACTAATAGACCTTTGAGTAAAGCACTGACAGTAACCAAGAGAGTCTGCTAAAATTTACAACAGGTACGTTCATGTCCAAGTGTACCACCCATGTTGCCATGTAGGACGCCAACAATCTCTCATTCAGTTACCGTGGCAGCAGACTGTATAAAACCCAGTCTAGTTGTACCCACACACAGGGCAAGTTCAATGGATGATGCCACCAGCCACTACTCAGATTAAACTCAAAGCAAATGGGTGGGCACAAAAAGACTAGCGCATACACTAGACTGGAATGCTGGTAAGGGAAGGGCGAGGTTTTCTACCAGTGTCATTTATAGGCTATAATACACAGCCAAATTGGTTTGCAATGTAATTAAATGGCTGACTGGCAACGTACCGGAAACTGGAAGTGGCTTACAAGGAGCAGTTAACCCTTACACTATCATACTTAAAATCAACAAAAATTTACATTCAGTGGGTCTCCATTGGGCATTTCCTGTATATCTAAAAAAAGTAGGCCTGCATATGTTTTCTTTGACTATCCTGGCAGACAAAAATGGCTATTATAGATTATAGATTATAGACCCATAGAGAATTGACAGGCCAGTTTTTTACTTCGTATATCTCCCCTTAACTTGAAAAAGATTTATTTCCGCACAAAGTGGAGTATCCAAATCCGAAATGGAAAAAATGAATCTTCCCTGTGTTTGGTTGCAAGTTTCTACTGATATTACTTTCTTCTGTTTATCCCTCTCTGTTCTGGACAGTAAATAACAATGGATGGATTCAAATTCAAGGCCATTTAAAAATGAAAAAAAAAAAAAAGGTATAAGCAGGTACCACTAGACGCAGGCTTGTATGTTTCAGCTGCCAGTACTTTCCACACCTAATTCACAAAGAAAGAGCAATGAAGACCAATGAAGTCTTTTCTCTACCACTATAACAACCAAAACGTCAATCAGAAATCAGTACGGATATTTATTGCCAATTGACATCTGTTGCCAATGTCTCCGTAAGTGGTGTTACATTTACAACTAAAGATTTAAGAGAAGCATAGAGAATGAATGACTTGTGATGACTTTGTGAAGATAGACCGTAACAACACATTGTCTGCAGTCTGCCAGTGTCCTGTAGATGGTGCTGTTGCTCTGCATCCTTGAATGGAATTCTGATTTTGGCATTGATGTTGCCAAAGTACTTACTATTTCTGTGAGGGAAGCATTATCTGATCCTTGTATCATCTACCTTGAACTTCAGTGGAGGATAAACTCTGGCTCTAGAACTTCAGTGGAGGATAAACTCTGGCTCTAGAACTTCAGTGGAGGATAAACTCAGGCTCTAGAACTTCAGTGGAGGATAAACTCAGGCTATAGAAATCGCTTTTGAAGGACATTTGGGCTCGCAGCATTTAGAGCTGAAGCAATTATAGGTCATGTAACTTTCCACTCTATGGTTTGTGGTGCCATGTGACAGTTAAGATTACTCAACTGATTAATAGATTAAATATGTCTTTAAGGGTCTATGGAGAGCATTTTGGACAGTATTACTTGAGAAACATTTGTTCTATGGTATAGAAATAAAGAAAAAACAATGTAAGGAAGCCCCTTGATGCCGCACTCAGAAAAAAAACAACACATGTATACTCAACTGAATGTCATTCAGTTGTACTGAAAATATTCAAATTTGCAGACATGAATCCTTTTCTTATATCTTGACCCTACTGTGCTTTTCAGTATAAGATCTTGAAGACTGTTGTTGTCCAACAGCTTTGCTCCTATTTTAGTAGATACAAAAAGTGCATTTTGACCTGGTTTCCAGCAGTAACGTGGTACAGAATCACAGCACCTGGAGTTTTCCTGGAGCTGTGTTTCTCCACCACTGAACACATTGTTACATGAGGTCCTGCTCCTAACCCTTATCTACCAATTACAGCTGAAAACATTGATAGGTTCATAACAACATAATGTCAGACCTTATAACAAAACATTAGACCTATTTTAATATGTTTATTTATTGAAGACTGAGTCATTGTTGGCTTGGCCCACTGGTTGTCTCTGTATTAGCCAAGCAATGATGTAATAGAAGCATCAATTGATGTAAAGTGGCTATCAGCACTGATAAGTGGTAATGCTTGCTTAAAACAGAAAGTTTTGAGATTGTCTGGTGTTTGTTCAGTGTGACTGTGACAACTGCAGTGACTTATTGAATTCTCATCCTCCAGTGACCCATATAAAATAAGCTCCAGCAATGTAACTTCGGACTATCCATGATCAACACTGTTTCCCTTCATCTGACCAGGACTGCTTTAAACACTTGACTGATGGCTTTATCAACCTTGTTTGCTCAGAGGTTTCCTCACAGGCTGTTGAAGCCACTTGATTTTGCTATGGTAGGATAGTTAAGATGCATTTATATAGACTGCCAGAGACATGGCAGTAATGAGAAGATGGGTTGTGTTGGCGCAGAACTTAAAATTCACTATGCATCCTTCTCCAGTTTCACTTAATAAATTCACATTCAGGCATTTCAGCATTATATGGAAATAGAAGTATTTTATGGAAAGTGTATATCATCTAATTCAGCATAACCCAATAAGGAAATAAATACATTGTGAGGAAACATGTCTCACCGGCTCCACACAGGATCTTGGAGAAGGTCATCGGAGCATCCACAGGCTGTTTCCTTCTGCCCTTAGCACCAGCCCATCCCTGCCCAGGGTTATAAATACAACCACAGTGTTTATAAATATGCCAGCTGTGCTGTAATTTACTACTGCCAGCGACTGATTCCCGTGCTGCCTGTTTCAGAAACAGGGTCATCATCATCTTTCTCACTCTGTCATTAAATCGAGCATTTCTTACATTGCTCTCGTCTGCCTCTGTGCCCTCGTCTGCCCACCCAGGAATCTCACTGTGCACTGCCACCATCACGGTGCTTCCAGCTTCTCCCATACCCTGGCCTAGAGACTTGGCACGGGCGCCAGCATACTGCCTCATTTGAACCTAAACCCGATTAAAATGTTTGGAATAGGTTGGAAAACAGTGCTGACTTTAGTCTGTATGGATATACATTTCATTTGACACACATTTCATATACATGTCATTTGACATACAACATCGACGAATATATCTCTCCTTTATTTTATTTATTTGGTTATTTTTTAAAAAATCCACATTTAGTTTGCTGGTCATATGGTGAATATGTTATGTCAGCTGGATTAATAAACACTTATTTCTTAAAATACTTATTTCTCAAAAGGTCATGTTTTTGATTGTGTTACCAGACAACAAATCGTATTTATTACTAGGCTTCTGTGACTTAGCAGAACTCTATTCCTTTGTTTTTTTGTTCTGAACCAGCCTTTTTCTCTCTGTCCTCAGAACTGTTATCTCTGTCCTCTTAGATCTGTTATCTCTGTCCTCTCTGAACTGTTATCTCTGTCCTCAGAACTGTTATCTCTGTCCTCTTAGATCTGTTATCTCTGTCCTCTTAGATCTGTTATCTCTGTCCTCTCTGAACTGTTATCTCTGTCCTCTCTGAACTGTTATCTCTGTCCTCAGAACTGTTATCTCTGTCTTCTTAGATCTGTTATCTCTGTCCTCTTAGATCTGTTATCTCTGTCCTCTCTGAACTGTTATCTCTGTCCTCTCGGAACTGTTATCTCTGTCCTCAGGACTGTTATCTCTGTCCTCAGGACTGTTATCTCTGTCCTCTCTGAACTGTTATCTCTGTCCTCTCTGAACTGTTATCTCTGTCCTCTCAGAACTGTCATCTCTGTGCTCTCTGAACTGTTATTTCTGATCTCAGAACTGTTATGTCTGTCCTCTGAACTGTTATCTACGTTTCTCTCTTCTTAGCCTAGTACCTGGCAGACACTTAAACACCAGCCTTTTAAAGTAATAATTCATGTGACTTCCTTTGGTGGAAAAGATTTATTTTGGGATTCCACTAGTAGAATTTTTTACTTAATCTTGTTTTGGCAAGAGTAATTTTGAGATGGAAAACCATATGGCAAAGCCTGGGGGAGTCCCTCATGTCAAGAGAGAGAGAGAGAGAGAGAGTGTACATGGTACAGTGCTGAAACCTCTGTATGATGTGGCCAAATGTTTGCCTCATCGCCATGACTATTCCACTATGCCATGTGACTCCAAAACCATAGTTTCACCACATAGTTCCAGGCCCAGACAGGAAAGAGAGAGGAGATTTCCTGCAGAATACAACAGGATTTCTTGGCTTCTGTTCTGTCTGGGCACCAAGAAAATCAGCTCAGTGCTTTTCATACTTTGGGCATTTTCATATATATTCACATATTTTATATAATGATCCCTTGTGTTCATTCTGAGTGGTAGGAACCGATCCACAGATTTTGCAGTATTTAATTTAGTCAGACATGCAGATCAGCCTCAAATATGGAAGGTATACAGATGGTTTTAAGAGATCAAGGCGAATAAGATTTTATTGTTATATTATGACGTTAATGTAATAATTTCACCCCAAACCCACCCCAAAGATGTCCACTCCCACCCTACTCGAACTGTTCCTCCTCACATTTGAGTTCTTTGTTAGGATAAACTATCTAGGGTGTTTCCTGAGAGACTACACTCCCTCTGAAAAACCAGCAGTTTTTTGGATCTGCGTCTGTCTCATTTTAATAACAACACATCTACCTCAGACAGTGAAAGAGACCCCTACTCTGCCAAAGCCAAGCTCCTCATTTTCTAGGCATAATAAAGAACCTGCAAAAATACAACGTTCCAGGTGGTCTGCTCCTGTGCACGCTAAACAGAGGGTGTTTCATTCAATTTTCCTTTCATTTATCTCAAACACTGACCCTTTACACGTGGTTGGGTACTCCACTGTGCTGTTTCAAACTTCATCCCTTTTGGTTTATTCTGTTCAGATTCAGTAATGTAGATTCCAGCTAAATCAGTTATGCTGACACATGTTATTGATCCTTAGAAATGAATGAATTTCACTAATCTGAGCCATTCCTGAGTTTGATCTGTTTAATATGATCCGTATGACTCTTAAAGCAGAACACATTAAACCTCAACTGTGAACATTTGAGAACTTTGTTACATCTTTTTCACAGAACAGAAAACACTTCATTAAAGCTGCTCCCTATGTCTGTTTTTGGCATGTTACGAGTGAACGGAAGTGGGCCAAAACAGGCTGTTTCTGCTAGAACAGTTCAAGAACCTAGTGTGCGTTGCTGTGTGTGTATGGGTGACAGAGTTCGACGTGTTGAAGCTCTGCTTTCTACACAGTAAACAGAATGGTTTCATGACGAGTCAGTGCATCAGCACATTTGCCTGCGCTTTTGTGTTTGATGTGTGTGTGTAGTTGGCATGTATGTTTCAAGTGCGTGGTCTGTGTCTGCAGCAACAGTGTGTTGTGTCTGGCTCCCGGCTCGACTGCAGGATGCCCCGCCCCTCGCCAGGTGTGGTGCTCGGGGGCTGGGGTAAGGAGCACCTGATTCAGCCCAGCACAGACTCAGGTACCCCCTCACCTCACTCAGACGGGCAGGTCTGGAGGAGATCAGAAGACGCTGGTATAATAGTACTAACATTGGTTGCTTTTCCTGTTTTCTGTAGTCAACTTTAATTCAGCAGTTTCTGTACTGAATATGTGTACTGAAGCTTAAAATAAGGTAAATAGTCTTGTATATCTCGACCGAACAGATTCTCCTTATAACTTGGTAGACACCATTGTCCAGAACAACTTACTTACTTACAGTACGTTGTAGTCTCTATTAAATACATCCTCATGAGAACATAGGTAGGTCCGTGCTTAGAAACAGGCTAAAGCCCTGGCTGGAGTGACAAAGAAGACAGTAAAACTTTTTTAAGTGCATGTTTAAGAGCATAGTGACACAGTCTTCAGTCTTCACTGGAAGACAGCCAGTGTCTCAGCTGGACAGAC
Organism: Sternarchorhynchus goeldii; assembly: GCA_028565775.1. Classification (NCBI taxonomy): domain Eukaryota; kingdom Metazoa; phylum Chordata; class Actinopteri; order Gymnotiformes; family Apteronotidae; genus Sternarchorhynchus; species Sternarchorhynchus goeldii. The sequence goes on from JAOXYF010000028.1 coordinate 4,018,861, forward strand.
AGCCAGGGGAAGTTCATTTCACCACCTGGGTGCCTGGACAGATTGTAAATTGTGATCTAAATTGTAATTTAGAAGACTTCTTTTATGAGTGTGTTTTGTCCTTTCCATATAAAACTCTCAAGGCTGTAACAGTGAACCACAGTATATATTACAGTGGGAAAGTCAGCCAGTTAGGGTAATAGTCAGGCAAACTGAATTCAGGCTAAAAAAACCCCTAAATGGACTAGAGTGGACCACTTTACTCAGGGACAGCATTTTCATATAGAAACAAAAAAAAATATCACATTCTTTAAAAAATCTATAAAAACACAGTTATTTATTTAATTAACTAAACATTAGATTTCTGTAGAGGAAAGGCTAATTTTTACCAGCTGTGAAACTAATCTATCTAACCAGACACTTATCTTTATACTTTGCTGGCACATGAACACACGTCTAATGTGACAGGGGCGATATTCCAGGCTATCCCAGTAGATGAGCTCTAGTGTTTTTGATATACTCAGTGTAGTCATACTTATTTCTATCGTGATGGATGGACTTTCTATATAAAAGAACCACAGTAATAAAAAGTTGAAGCTTAAGAAACTGTGTTGAGTGCCAAATCCATAAACATATATTTATTGTGGGGCACATGACTGGAAAATCAAGCAAAAACATACACAGTGCAGAGGGCTGCCCTGGCTGTGCTAGAGAGCTCAGGCGTGTTCTCCAAAGAGAAACTCCTGTTCTCGGATGCTGCACTGTAGAACAAACATTTTCTACTGTTGACCAAACCTGTGAGGAGCTTCTGTCAGACAGCAACACAGGAGATTCAAAGCAGGACTCTAAAATCTACTGAACTAAATGAATCCAAAAATGCTTTATACTGCTTAAAAAGCATCATAATGCTTTAAGCGCTTTTAAAAGTTTGTCAAACGATAGAATAATAAATATTAGAAATGTTTCCATATTGAACAGTTATATTTTCAACTGTATGAAGTTCCTACTTTATGAAGGAATTTGCAATCCATCTTACCAAAGAGCCTGTTTTTGCTGAATGTGTGGTGATTTCATTAAAATAGGAGGAACACCATTAAAAGGAAGATGCATACACATACATACAGATGTGCATACATACACATACACATACATACAGATGTGCATACATACACATACACATACATACAGATGTGCATACATACACATACATACA
>JAOXYF010000028.1:4020152-4033404 GCA_028565775.1 Sternarchorhynchus goeldii
ACACATACATACATACATACACATACATACATACACATACATACATACATACACATACATACATACACATACATACATACACATACATACATACATACACATACATACATACACATACATACATACATACACATACATACATACACATACATACATACACATACATACATACATACACATACATACATACACATACATACATACATACACATACATACATACACATACATACACATACATACATACACATACATACACATACATACATACATACACATACATACACATACATACATACATACACATACATACATACATACATACACATACATACATACATACATACACATACATACATACACATACATACATACACATGCACCGTGTGTGTGTGCTTTAATTAGGGTGAAGCTCTGTCTAGACTATATGATGACAGGACAGTCAATCTGTTTACCAAACCCTTCTGCTTCCTACAAGTGCACATGCACAAACCCTCTCTCTCTCTCCCTCTCTCTCTCCCTTCTCTTTCTCTCTCTCTCTCTAACACACACACACACACACACACACACACACACACACACTTGCATTTACCATGTGCCATTTGACAATTTAAAAGATGAGAGGATGAGTTTAGATGAGCAAGTAAAACCTTTTTGTTTTGTCTACAAGTATGCTAATGGCTAGTTGTTTTAGTAGCCGACTCTCATCATTTTTCATTAGATACACTGAACACACACACACTCACACACACACACACACACACACAAGCAGACACTTAAAATACCTCTGATTTTCCTAATTACTTTGAAAGTTTAGCTGTGTACTACTACTAATAATAATACTACTTATACATTTCTAGAGACATTTTTAATTATATTCAGTCCAGTTATATATCATCACAATCATGTCTGCAATAACTTTAATAGATAAACATAAGTATTTTAATGGTATATTGTTAATATGGACTCTCTCTCTCTCTCTCTCTCTCTCTCTCTCTTTCTCTCTCTGTGTATGTATGCATGTGAATACCCACGTGTATTGTACTCAGTCTTCTCATGTGTTGTTTACAGCTAACACTTGGAAGGGAGGTGATGTGGGTGGGGGTGAGGGAACTGGGCTGGACTAGTATCGGCTTGCTTTGATGCTCCACGGGACTGCCAGATAAGATGCATCCCTTAGAGATAACTCCTCACCTATCACACTGATCTTAGGCCTCAGCAGACACAACATAGTGTGTGTGTGTGTGTGTGTGTGTGTGTGAACATGCATGTCCTCTAATCCCTCTGCACGCAGCATGGCCTTATGCTTTTTTTCTCATGTTTTTGTAAGTTCAGTGAAGAGGCTTGTCTCAAGCTCCTGCACCTGACACAGGCTCAGAAGCTGGGTGGTCGTCTCATGCATGTGATCTCAAACACGCTGAACTTCTGAAAGTGCTGCTAAGAGACTTAAGTTCATCACGCTGATCTTGCACGAGATAGTCTGAAACCTTTTGGTGTGGGCACGAAGAAGCGTTGCTGAGCGTCCTTGTTGCTGCTCGAATTGTCGTTAGGGGTCGTGCTTTGGCCAGAGAAAAAACGCTGTGTTCGCGCTTTACGTAACTTTTAGCGCTAGAATTTTGGAAGTAACAAACTCACCAACAGCTACAACCGAGATATTTTGACCAACTATCTAGAATTAAACAGATGATTATATTTATTGAAGTTTTAGGGGTTGCATTTACTGTAATCTGGATATTTATGGAAAGTAAACTTTTTTCTTAATCACGGGTGAAATTAAATGGCCCAGTGACCCGCCGTGCCATCTAAAATCTGACCATCTCTGTCATCTAAAATCTGTCCCTCGATAGCTCCACCTCTGCTGCTAATACTAGGCGGGTACAATGTACATGCGCTCCACTACCTTGCTTAATCCCCGCTATTTAGCGAGTTCTCAGACTGCGATAGGCTTTCGCATGGACAGCTCAAACTGGGGGAAATCTACTGAGTCTTGTGAATGAGATTAAACTATTGATTACTATTGCTCGTTGTTTGGAATACTCGCTGTTGAATATTTTTGTTCAGTTAAATAAGGTGTGACAAGCAATAAATTACGTCGCTTTCAAGCGTCCTTTATATTTTTCATCAGAAGACAATCCTCACGCCGTGGAATTAATGGATATTTTGCTAAATAAATCACCCCATTCCTCGAGGTGCGTGTTTGTTTGTCTCGTACGGGATAATATCTCCTATGGCGTGAAGGCTGTTCCGAGTCGATTTTATCGTAAAGGACCGTGATATCGCCCCTCTTAGAAGAACAGTGGAACACATTTCATCCCTCCCGAATAAACTCGGTTTTATATTTAAAAGTTTGGAAAGTTTGGAGTCGCCCCCTCCTCAAAACAAACTGGATCTAAAATGAAAAGCCATTGGTTTGCTCTTGCGGGGTTATGGTGGAGCTCGTGTTGCGTGTTTCTTATTGCAGGTAGCAATTATTTATTTGATAGCAATAGCGAAATCCATCCGAGCTCCTTGCAACGGCGGTTACGGACTTTCGAAAAGAGAGAGATGCAAAAAGAAATACTGTCCATCCTTGGGCTCCCGCACAGACCAAGACCGCATCTGTGGAACGGCCAGTACAACTCGGCACCGCTATTCATGCTGGACCTGTACAATACAATAAACAGCGAGGAGGAAAATGAAGCGGACGGAATTTTAGACCAGTATAAGTCGATGTTTACCACGCAAGGACCCCCTTTAGCCACATTTCAAGACAATGCCTATTTGAATGACGCCGACATGGTGATGAGCTTTGTGAATTTAGGTGAGCGCAATACTATTTTTCGATGTCTTTCAAAAGCGCAGAAATATTTACTGGGAAGTGTTGAATCTTACGGGTCAGCGGTGTCCACGGGCACTTCGATATGCTATGCGCCTCCTAAACACTGTTGGCGTCTTAATTCTAAGTAATTAGACGTGTGAAATCTAAATTACATGACTCAAATGAAGTTCTTCCCATGTGCTAACCCGCTGTAATCATTTAATCGCTGAGCGTCAGCCAGGATGTTTTTGCTGAATATGTTGCTCCCTATCATTTTGACTAAAGTTGTGTTACATTTTTAAAGTAAGGTTTAGTAAACAAACCTCACACCTGGAAGTAACCTAATATTGTTTTCATCTACAACAGCGTGCTCCTATGTGTACCTCTATGTCAGATTACGTTTTGCTCTATTATTCGGTCTGACAATGTGATCCATACTCGCGCATCTCCGTCTGCTGTAGGACAACGCAGGTATATTTAACTTCTAAGCGGTAGAAGACGTAATATATCAGGCTGAATGACATCGTGAAGTTACTCTGCGAATTTCCAGTCACCCCATTCAGACATATAGTATCACAAAACACAGGTGCAGCGAGTCATTAAACAGAAACAACATACAAAAGTAGCAGTAACCGAAGTAGGCTACTTGCATTTCTCAATGCATTCGTGTAATCAGGAAACACTGACTTACATTTATGAAAACCTTTATCGTTTTTCTTATCGTAAGAAAGAAGACCAATCAGCGTTCGATGCGTGTCTTACACAGTCAATTACATATAGACTAGCCAATTAAACACTTAGGCCAGACCTGTTGCTACGTGTACGCAATTTTTAAACCACATACAGCAATCTGCTTATTAGCACAAGGCTCAAGGTTTTCACACGTGTTTGCACAAATCTGCTAATATAAACTTAAATGTCGATTATGTTCATGCACTTTCCAGCGAATGATCGCAAAACAGTTATCAGTTACCGATATCTGAGTGGAGCATTATATAGATTTAAGTTTGTTGTCTAGAGGTTGCCGTAGGACTGACACACGGATTAGTCGTTAGTTTATTAGAGACTGGAAAACTATTATTCTCTTGCCACGCTGTATGATTGCTTAGGGGTGCCTAAAGCACTAAATCTCCAAAAATAATCCCCCACAAAAGCAGGAAACCGCAACCAAATCTGTTAAATCAGTTTTCCTTGTATTTTAAGATCGAGGAAACTGGTTGCGTAAATAACAATCTAGAAGATTTGCTTAAGACTAATTATAATTCACATTTAACACGCGATTAATGGATTTCAAGAGGAAAACATCTTCTGGTATGGCACCGTTTAGAAAGAGTTAGCTCTGGTCGCTAGTTGCACAACATGATGGATTTCTAGGTAATTAGGGGTTACTCTGCGGCCATCATTTCGCCGGTATGTGATAGCGGGGCCTAATTCTTTTATTTTATTTGTTACTTCGGCGGTGCGCATCACAGAAACGTGCAGACGACTCAGTTTCTTGACGTTTCGATCTGTCTTTACCAGGTAGACTACTTAGCGTTTTCAGTGTAGCTGGCTGTTCTACTCTCTAACGAACAGAATGCGAAGCTCTTTGAATGCGATTGCAATTAATGTTACTTCTGCCAAAACAAGCCATCTGCTTTGGAGATAACTCGGGGTTCTGTTGACTACCAAGTTGTCGGCCGAGTCGGCCAGATCGCCTCCACGTTTACTTCCTTTGCTCTTTCTCTAGCAGACGAGGTCGGTGGTCTTGATTGTTCGTTTATTTACTGATTTGTTTATTTAGGTTTTCTTTCGGGGGTGGCTGAGTGCTGGTGGTTTTTAGATGGCTCCGTTATGATCCTCCCAGAGCACTCATGAGTCATTCCGAACGGCCTGAAAAAAGGACATGTGCGGTGATGTTTACAGAACGGTTTTTCATTCCCATCCAAAAAAATGTATTGGTCAGTAAAACAAGTGTAACGAATGAGGCACGTCAGGAACACCTGCGCAGATTTTCTTAACAACAAAAAGAACAAGAAATAAGTATATAATCTTTTGAAAGCGTACTACAAAATAATGGTTATATATACACATGAAGTATATATTTGTCATTTTCAAGTGTTTATTACTATTCCAGTTACCCTTTTGATGTTCAACAGTAGTCTCTCTCACTCTCTTTCCCTCATACACACACACACACACATTCATTAAACCTGGAGTTAGGGTGTCCATGGTCTGAGTGGAGTGCAAAACGTCGTGTGAATCAGCAGGTCTTAGGCAAATGCCAGTGTTGCACTAATGTCAGTCCACCTGATCCACGATGGGCTTCTCTGTTCTTAGAAGTGGCTGTTGAGCTTTTCTTGGCACACAGAGCCTGAAAACACTCCCAGGTCTAGTGTGTGCTCATAATGGTGTGTGTTTGCCCTTATTTCTAGCTGAGGGGATCTTCCAGTAATCCAGGGAAAACCCTAAAGGAATAAAGCTTCTCTGTGCTCCTGTTCTTTACAGAGCTCTTATCATTTGGACCTTTTTATTTAAGACTTGTGTTGTGGCTTGTGGATTTCTGGACCGAACGAATCCTCTTAAATTACCAAAGAAATAGCCTTTTTCAGAAAATAATCCAAGGCAGGTTACACATCTCTGATCTAGTCACAAATTGCTCTCTTTCTCTCATCTCTCTCCCCCCTCCCCAACACCCTGAACTGCGGCTGCTAGTATGACATAGCTGTCAATCCTTTACTTAGCAAAGTTCCTCAAGACTGAAGTAAAAGTTTCTGTCTCTTTGACTACAAAGCCTGTCCTCACACTAAGGATAAGGATTTTCTCAGGATCTTAACAAAGTATAGACAATCCTGGTTTATTGTGCGGATTCTGTCCTTCAAAAAAGGCTTTTGTGTTTTTTTTCGTGTCTAATTCATAAAGTAATTCAGTGCCCATGAACATTACTGATATCCAAATCTATATAAGCGGTTCATTCATCAGCTAAACTTATAACTGTGGCCAGCTCTGATCAACTCATGCCTTAAGAGTTCATTGTTGTGTGGCTTTGAGTAATACATTCCTCTTTCTTGCTTGGGTTAGGGACCAGACAGAGCAGTGCCATATCTGCCCAGGGTGGTAAGAAGGGAGTTAACATGGAAATTAAGGGAGGAATTTCAGTTATGCTGCAGCTCACAATAAAAGAAAAGGGAATTTCTTGGGACTGACACAGCAGAGACCAGAACTAGAGGATCATGAGCTCTATCTTTTAGCCATGGATTTATCTGCATATTACACACATTAGGGCACTGGCTAAATGAGCTTGATTAAGTGAATTTTTTATTGGACACTGTCCTCTGTAATATGCATGGAAGTAAATATCTATAGAATAAAGCACTATGTTTATGATGAATGTGTTGTTGAAAGCAACCTAGCAGTTATGTTTTCTTTATGTTTGTCTCTCTCCCCCACCCCCTTGTTTGGAGATCCTTAGACGAAGTAAACATTTTCAGACTCTGATTAGCCAACCAAGTATGTGACTTTTAGTCTTGGTTCTAACATGTACATACACACACGGAGCACAGTTTGTGACCAGGAGGTCAGAGATAAGGGGTCTGGAGAGACGTTCCTGATTTTTTTTCTTCTGTACCAAAGAATGCTTCATATCACTCCTTCTCACACCACAGCTGTCTGGGATCACACCAGTGCTGATGCCACAGATCAGAGGAATGAGGAATGCACTGGGCTCTATCGGTACCTGCTTTACCTGACTTTGATACTCACTATCATTGAGTCTCATACTATCAGGTATTGCGTTAGCGCTGTTCTGAGATCAGTCCAAGCCTGATGCTCAAAATCAGATGCTCTGGGTCAGTTTAGTTTAGGTGTAACTGAGATCAGTAAGAGCTGGGGAATGATGGTATAAGATATGTACTGAGATAGACGCCTCTGATTTTGAGGCAGTCACTGGAACATGCTGGCATGGAGTGGAAATTGTACGTGTGCTGGCTAGCACAGACAGACACTATGGAGTGATATATAGTGTAATATGTGAAAATATTACATATTATATTAAATTTTAAATATTAAAGCATTCTTATACATCACATTTTTTTTCTTTACTGCACTTGGATGGAATGCATAAACAGAAACGAACTACATAACACACTGGTCATGAAGGACCTTTGTCCTGTGGTTTGCATTGCAATCCTTGATTATTTTAGAGTTACCATGAAGTGCGCAGGTGAAACCCCTGTCGAGCCCTGTTAATGGCTGGGAATTATGGGTAATGTATTTATCTGCATGCATTGAAAAGAGGAATTGGACCGTAAGAATTGTGCAGCTCCCCCCAAGTGAGTGTTTTGAAACTGTGTGACAATAAATCTCACACGTGCAAAAACTTCATATAGCAGGTAGGTGGTGATGCAATTTCAGGGGAGGTTGAATAGAGCGACAAGAGGTATTCAGAGGAAAACTAACATTATCGTCTCCAAACATTAAGAACCAGTACGTAGTATAGATCAATAAGTGGAAAACCTTTTGATATTTTAAGACTCTTGCTAAGTATAATGATAGCACTTTTTTTAAGGATTAATTTTAATCCTTAAAATTCAAATTAATTTTAAAGGATTAATAGTGATTTAATGATTTTTTAACATGCTTTTGGCATGTGTGCTAGCTGCTCTGTGTTTGAAGGTACTTGACCAGGGAGGGGGGTGGTATGATGAGAACTAGTTAGTGAATGTCACTCCTAGCGAAATACTGCATTCCATCCACATTCCCAACACTGGAATGGCATGGATTTATCACCATGTAATAAAAAGTAAAATACAGCTCGCAGAAATGAGACTAATCGTGAAAACAGCGAGGAGGCTTTAACCATACAGCAGTAAACAAAGATCTGCCCTGGGACACAGCAATAGGTGGAAAGGAACAGGGAGTCAGAGAGCAGACGGGGATGAATTACTAGTAGCAAATACCTCATAGAAAGATATGAGAGAAGAGAGAAAGAAAAAGAAACTGACATTGATTTAGATTAACAAGGTTGAATTAAATTAACTTTTAGTCCTGAGATACTTGGGGAAGAGAACAGAATTAGATTTCAGGTAGTTGGTGATATTTCCTATACAGATACAAACATAGACACTGACACACACATCTGTGGAATGAAAGGGTAATTCTATTGCAACCAGAATACCAATGGCAAGAAGACAGAACAGCAGAATGTTCATAACTCACTATATTTTTCATATATTTTAAAATGTCTCTAATTTGGCATCACTCAAATATTACTACAAAGTATAAAATCAGACAATAAAGTACACATAATACCATATTTTCCTTAGAAAAGTATTCCAGGATTTAAGACAAGACCTTAAAACTGCTGAGTTGCAAGATATCCTAGGGATTAGCTACCTGCCTCATCTGGACAAGGTGGTTGGGATAGTCTATAGTATTTAATAAAAGACAAGAAATGCCAGACCTAGACCATTAAGAGCTTTAAACACCATAAGAAAGACTTTGTAATCCATGCACAATGTAATAGGAAGTCATTTGATTTTCATGGGAAGGATGCAGGCTGACAGACTCTGAGTTAGCTGGAGCTTTGCTAGAGATAGCAGGGCAGGCCGCCAGTAACACACTGCAGAACTTTAATGTTTTAGCCCCCTGATCATCACACAGCTCTGTTTCTCTAATTATAATACAGTTTTAGAGCTGTTACTTATATAGACTCAAATGATAAACTAGCATCGAGCGTTATAGCATGGTTCGTAACTATAGCTTTTGGTTGCGCAGAAAAACCATCAAGGCCTTGGATAAACTTGGCAACCTTATTTTGAGCAGACCAAGTTTTGTACTTCTGTTTTTATCAGGCTTCAGTTTTAAATAATCTGCTCTGCATGTAACAAGGGTCTGATAATGACAGATTTGTTTATCAGAGAGAGCTCGATGATGAAGTTAGCCCATGGATCAGTTGATAAAGTTGTGATATCTCAAATGGAACCCTGAACATTTCTCTTGGATCTGGAAGGTTATCTACAATAGCTCCAGCCTAAACGCACGATTTCTGCAAGTACATGATCTAGTCCTGGAATTTGTATTGAAAGTTAAAGCAAAAAAAAAAAAAAAGATTATGATCACATTCAGCATAATTCAGGAGGGTTCTAAGTTACATCAATACCGAGAGAAAGAATTAGATATGGAGTGTGATTAATTGTGTAAGTGTTTAAGTAAACTAGGCTTTCTGAGAAACATCAATAGTCCATGATGGGCAAGAATGCCTACCTCAAAGGGCTTCTTACGTCTCCACAGGTATATTAAAACATCAACATTTACTTCATACATAGATAAAAAGGATTCTAATAAAAATATGTACAATTGTTGCAAACAGCTGGAACAAGAACCATGTAGAAATATAGAACTACACTCATACTGCTTTCACATCATAAATAGAACCAGCAGTTCTAAAGAACTACACTCATACTGCTTTTACATTATAAATAGAACCAGCAGTTCTAAAGAATTACACTCATACTGCTTTCACATCATAAACAGAACCAGCAGTTCTATAGAACTACACTGATATCATCACTGGTTTTATATTATAAACGGTAGCAACACTCCCGGTTTCATTTTGGTTATGACTGTACTCCACCTGAATGGAATTATATTCATTTTAAACACTATACATATGGCTGAATATATGGTTCTGTTAAATAGTGAGTGAGAATCAGAGAGAGAGACAGAGAGAGATTTCATACTATATTCAGTTTTAGATGAATATATCATCTTTAACCTCAGATACATCTAAGAAATTCACTAAATAACAACAATCTACTTAAATTAAAAAATGATGTATTGCCTTAACATATTTCTAGCACTGTTTCTACCAGTTTAAGCTGGAAAGATATTTGCCTCCACATGACTGGTTACAGAGGTGTTTTTTACTGGCAAAAACTGTCGGTATAGGATGAAGATTTCTTTCCAAAAGTGGTGTTACACAAACAATACACTAGATATATATGCATAGTTGTTTTTTTTTAAAAATCCTGTTTGAACATTTCTATAATGATTTACTCCTTGCTTCTTCAATGGCCGGCTAGGACGAAAATCCCTACAATATACTGGCTGAGTGAATGCTGTCTGTATGACATGGATGGGATGATGAACGGACTGCTAATCATGCAAATGATACTGTTTGTTAGCTCAGTATGATTACCGGTGGCATGAAATTGCTACTGGCAAGTTTGTTCTTTACAAACTTTGCTTACAGAAGAAAAGTTAGTTTTCATGATACATTGGAAAAAAAGAAAAAGAAATTGAACAGAAACAGTAATGAACTAACGGCCCATCACTAGGGGAGACGCATAAAAGGAGAGGTGATTCTTCCTCTTGTACTCATCCTCCCTCACCTTCAGACGTGTTTCAATTGGTGCATTTCATTGTTGTGAGTTCTAATAAACACACACACACACACCTACAAGAAAATCTACTCTTTTTCACACACTCTCATATAGTTGCACTCTCTGACATAAACACGTGTGTGTGTCGAAGCACATGTATTTACCATGGGCTGACTAAAGTTGAATGTATTCTGATTCTGATTCTGACTGTCAGTTGAGGTGTCTGTTACTGGAAAGACGACTGCAGGCCAAAAATGTTTCCTCATTTGGATGCAAAACATTTTTTACAGTGTCTAACGTCTTTTAGCAGCACACCCTCTAACAGCAAAGGTCAAATTGCTCAGCTTAGAAATACAATACCCACAATTCAAATTTATGTATATGGTCAATGTGTAATAATGAAATAAAGATGAGTCTTACATGAGCAAGAGGTAGACAATGTACCTGTGACGCAAGACCTAAGGGACAAAATTGGTCCCGTTGTTGGCAATTTATGTGATATCTTTATAGCTCCCTAGCTTAAAGAGGTAATATACCCCAGCATCAGGGAACAGACCAGTATCTCTAAAATCTTAATAGAAAACGTCATTACTGCCCCCCCCTCCAGGTTAGTGTTCTATACAGCTGATCACCAGACTCCTTTAAGGTTTAAGTGCTTTGTTTCAGGTGATAAGGTGAAAGAACACCTGCAATCTTATCATAGGCATAGAACCCATCTACTGCTCCACATTCACCTCAGTGCTGAGCTAGAATACTTCAAAACCACTAATCTGCAAAACAGAAACAGACTTTTTTGCAACTTTCTGTGCAACTAGCAACCATCATTCTTTTTTATTGAAACTACCCAAATGTTCTTAGAGATTTCAGATGGACTAAGAGGGAGAACGAGAGTGAGGCAGTGAGGAGGATAAAGTCAGTGGGTGGTACAGTGAGGGTACTGGAAGGAGAAAGAGAGGGTGGGCTTGGCTGATGTACTTGTTGCTCTGGAATGTGAGCGACCAATATTTTGACTTTTCCTTCTCCTTTGGAAACAGCTGCGTTTCCTTTTTCAAAGATATTTTTTCCTTATTTATCCGATCCCTCAGGAGAGATCTGTCTCTGCCGCCTGACAGTGGCTTCCTCCTCTACATCTGCCTCTTTAGCCAGTCCTGAACTCTCTCTCTCTTACACACACACACACACACACACACACACAAATACACACCTGTTGCAGCACACACAGATCACTCTAGCAGGTCTCCACATGTAGTGTGCAGACAGACACATAGACACACACACACACACACACACACAAAGACACACATGATCTAAGTCTTAGCAGTACTGGAAAGCACATGCACACCCAGAATACTTTCCCTTACTCTCCTTTGTACTCCAGGGATGAGCCCTTAAATGACATTCCAAAGGGCCATAGAACTAAAAGGTATTGTTGACAGTGATCATCCTAGACTTGGCTGCCTTTAGAAGCAGAAATGCTAAAAGTAGCAGTGAGCTGTTTTGGGGGTGGAGCAAGAATAGATGTAAATGGAAGAAAACCAACAGTGTGTCTTTGTGTATATTTACTCATTTAAGTGTGAGACAAACAGCAGAGCAGCAGGGGAGTGGCTGGGGAGGAGAGCCAGGAAGAGAGGCCTGAAATCACAAGCCCTCTCACGCCGTGTAACTTCCGAAGGAAATTGACTGAATCATCAAGGAGAAAGAGTCCAACTGAAGGAAAAAACAGGTCAAGAGATGTGTTTTTACTGTGCCCTGATCTGATGGTCAGTGATTTCAAAATAAATACAGCGATAGATGGAATCCGACTGAATGACTGCGGAGTTCTGATGCGTTTGGCACCACTTCAGAAAACATCTTCACAAGAGGCGCACAGAACTCAGAGCATTTACGCTCTCCACATATTAGCAAAACAACGTCTACACACTTTCTTCATTTGACTAGTGTAAAAAAAAACATGCTTGTGTGTTTTTATGAGAGTCCAAATACTTTCCATATCTGATAATCTGTTTTTGTCTCCAGACGTACCAATTTTCCAGATATAACATACCGGTTTGTTGTTTGTGTGACTTCGGACATTGGTTCAGTCTATGTATTTTCAATGTTTAACTACAACACAGTGCAAGTTTCATCTCAGAATGTAGGTTGGATGCTCTCTCATGGATGTTATGTAATGATAATCTAAACAAGTTAATTAAGAGTCATGGAACTATACCCCCCCCTCGATTTTCCTGCAGCTGCTTTAGGAATTGTGCACACAGTTCTGTCAGAACCATGACCATGGCCTGATTTTGTTTGTCTGTGTTTTGAGAACATTATTGGTCTCCTAGCGAATGGGTTCAAGCATCTTTGGTCTCCCTAGAGGAGTTTACTTTTTAGCCTGACAGCACTGAGACCCACAATAAAAGTGAGATTCAGACATCTTCTTCTGCGAGCCCCCAGAACCATGAGCCTGTCCTAAAATATTTTGTCAGCTGTACTCCATGGATTGTTGTTTTTTTATGAATGTCTCTATATGTAGAATGGAAGGAAAGAATGTTTATTTTCCAGCCCATTTCCTCTATTTTATGGAATTTCCTTTGTATAAAAAGCTTATTATATTTGTTGACAGGTCGTTGGCTTGCATTGGCATGTGAATAAATATGGGTGAATTTGCAACGCCAGCTAGCAGCTGACCATTCAACACAAAACTGAACTTAACATACACACAAAAATTACAGTGGTTAAAAATCATTGGTCCTAAGTAACATTTCCTAGGGCCCTGATATATTATTTTCACTGGTTGTAATGATTTGACATGTTCTCACTGATCACAAGGCAAACCGTAGTGACGTTTTCATGCTAGTTTTAAGATTAATATTTATTCTAAAATGCCAATACTTAATTTAGCTAATTTGGTTGCTGGATGTTTTTACAAATGTAATAAGTTGTTATGCCAATAAACAAACAAGAAATATAGAAATATATAATGGCCCTGATTAACAAAAACCTCAACAGAACATGGACAAAGTCGTTTTTTTACATGTTCACACACACACACACACACACACACACACACACACACACACACACACACACACACACACACACACACAGACTCT
>JAOXYF010000028.1:4033504-4046966 GCA_028565775.1 Sternarchorhynchus goeldii
ACATGTTCACACACACACACACACACACACACACACACACACACACACACACACACACACACACACACACACACACAGTACAGCAGATCAACAGCTGAATTCCTGTCTGTCATGTACAATGACACAGGGGTATGAGCCTCTGACTGGTGGCATTCAGTGTAATGCTGATCCATCTGTGGATAACGGCTGCTGGTTACAAAGCCATTAGGATGAGGACACTGATGGCATTCAGTTGTCTTTTAGCACAGTCCTGACCCAGGTGTAATTATCCAGAATTACTGTGAATCAAACCCTGCCCTCTGGATCCTGCACCACTGCAAAATCTCTGAAATACTTCCAGCTTTCATTTATCCCCCAATGGAATGCTAGTGCTGAAAGAACGAACAGAAAAAATATATTGTTGTCTCAAAAACTTTTGTGTTAGGCTTCTCGCTATATAAGGAACTCCTGCATTCTTGTTGATTGCTTCTGAGTGGCATATTTGCAAAATAATGCCTTCACTGCATTGCATAAGGGGATCAAATCCCAGTAGTGCCATGTGCCTTCTAGGACAGGAAGCCATTTGAGTATGTGACGAGCAATATTTTCTTTGAGATAGAAACTCATTATAGTTGATAACTGATGCATCTTTTCATGGTAAAGCTGATGTTTGTTTTTCCCTAAGCCCACAGAGACATTCAGGGATTTTGGGCTATAATATCTCAGCATAGATACTAAGGGATATATGTGCTTTTACTCCTTTTGTGCAAAATTGTAAATAACTACATACAGCATGTCAACTAAATTCTAATTACTGATATAAACCATTTTTTTCAGACTGACTAAAGCAGGAGTTTTATCTACCTTTTCTTATTGAATATTTGAAGTATGGCAGCAGCATTAAAACAGAGCATTACAAACAGCCTTAAAAGTGTAATAATATTAAAATAATTCATTTGTTATGCAGATATAAAAAAATGCGCTTCTATTGGATTTTAATACACACTTTTTTCAATGATTATATATTATATAAATCATGACGAACACTCTCCATTTCCTTTTCAATTTATGGCTTTCCAGTTTCCATTAGAAAACTCAAAGGAAGTTTTAGACACACAGGGGGTGTCATTGTTTTAAACGATTACAGATTGTAATACTTGTTCACTGTTTCTATGCCCAAGCTCAATGATCTATTCAACAACACTCAGTAGTTTTCTGGTTGTGTGAGTAGCATGAGTAAGTCTGTGTTGCAAGGGGCTCTGATTAGCCGTTAACTCCTACACCTCTAACTGACCCATACCAGGCCTAGTGGCTCCTGCAGGGATGCCTTTGATGCTTTTTCCAGGTCAGAGACCTGGATCAGAGCTGGGAAGTAATGTGCAGGGAGCCTGGCTCAAACCCCTGCTGCCTCCCAGCTGCTAAAGTTCCCATTGCAAAACTCTAAGACCAGCAGCTTGGTCCAATGGGAAGATCCAAAATGGTTTCCTCATCCCTCTGGGAAATCCAAAATGGATACTTCTTTGTTATCAACCACTGCGTTTGAACCTAATTTTGGGGTTAAACACTGCATTTTAACCACACTCAAGCTTCTCAGAGACCTCTTGAATGAACAATGTAAGATTAATGATGCAGAATTCCTGGTCCAATGTCATAAAGCCAAAAGGTTCAAGCAAACATATTAGCTAAATTTGTCTAGGAATCTCCATAAACTTGTCTCAGTGTTGTCAGATGGTTATGAACTGGAGTTAATTATCGTTTGCGTTCCTGAAAGAAACAAAACAAGTGAACCCCAAGAGCTTCTTGAGAGAGAGGAAGCAGCGATGGCCTTTAATTATGGAAGCTGGAGTAATTCAAATGTGGGTGAGAGCACACAAGATGTGTGAGAAGGTCCCCTCTGGAGTGATATAATGTGAGAAGGGAAGCCTGTGAGAGTCTGAGAATAAATGCATAAACACTTATGAATTCTTCTCATGCCTGGTGTTCCAGCACAGTTTTACAGCTCCCAAATCTCTTGCATATGACCATGTCACAGGGTGTGATGATACTGGGTGCAAAGAAATGTTTTGTTTAACATTGAACTTTCTCATTTGCCAAGATTGTGGTAACATATTTGGAATAAGGCTAATCACAAAAGCTTTAGCCTGAAATATGTGTTGCCTTTTCACTTACCGTGTCAGTGTGACCGTTTTTCTCGTTTACATGCTGACATTACGTGCTATGAAGCCCTGGGTACTTTGCAAAATAATAGCTTTTGTTTCATCCCTCCTGATTAAAGCAGCACATGGATAGGGATGGTTTTCTCATTTTCGCTGTCCTAACCTTTAGATCTATGTGTGAATTAACCTTGTTACTCCTTCCTAAAAGAGGAAGAGTTCAGGATATTTGCATATCAGATGAATACAAAGAATTTTCCTTTTGGCAATTGGTTAAGGGAGTCTTCACTCTCCCTCAACACCAATTTCTTTATTCTGGTTCAACACAACTCAGCGGTTTGCTAGGGGTAATAAGACTACCGGCTGTGTGCAAACCCACAGTATTCACTCACACTCATTGCTTTTCTGTAGTAGTCACATGTGGCAAGCAGTGGATTTAGCTCTGCAGTGCACAGATGGCCATAACGGATGTAATGTAAGGGGTGAAAGGAGGATCTCCATGATCCTTCCATGAACCATACCTCTGCTCATACCTCTGCTCATACCTCTGCTCATACCTCTGCTGCTGTGAGACCTTGCATTAGCTGACCTGAATCCCCAGGGGATAAACCTCTAGGTCTCCTGGTTTTCAACTCACACGCATAACAAGCTCACAAAAATGTGCAATGCGTTTAGTCCTCAACATTCAAAATGAGAACAACTGCCAAAGAAGATGCTGTGTTCAGAGGTGGCACTCTGAAGGGTAAAATCCCTTATAAGATGGCACTCTGGCTGTTGATTACACACTTGGTTCCATATATCTGATGAAATAAACCTTTATTACAAGAGGTATGACTGTCCAGTGTTTGCTACACAAAGCTTGTTAAGGAAAACCTACTGGTGGCAGGATATATCTTTGAAACATGTAACGTTCACATCATTTTATGCTGTGCCATGCTTAGTTACACCATCCTGATTGCACTCTACTATGCCACTCCACCAGAAAGATTTGTGCTTATATGTACTGCTGGCTGGGAGGTTGTTTCATGTTTGGAAATTGCTTATGGTTCTTGTCCCTCACTTCAATTATAATGTAAACCTTCGAACTGTTATTAAATTGGAATGCAATGCATAAATTCTTCTATCATTTGTTTGTGCTGTTGCTGCATGGAAAGACTAATCCTTGACGAGCTCCCGTGCCTCTTTTCTCTTTTTCTCAATCGCTCACATGAAGGTTCGAGCATAAAGCACAGCTGTCTCACCTCAAGCTCTGAGATCTGCAGTTATTAGTTGCTTTCGTTACTTAATAAACACTATAAAACACTGTAAGAGGTGTAATAAATTATACTGGCAATACTGTTGATACGAGAACAAAGTTATTCTTGACATGGTAACTGTCGTAGTAAACAGTTTAACACTGACTGTATTGTTGTAACATCGGGAATCAGTCAGCATCAGGAATTGTCAAAAACATTTGATACTTGATAGAAGTAATATTCATTAAAATAAATGTATAGCTTTTTTTCGTCCATGTTTTAAATGGTTATAAATGCATTTTATGCATGTGAAGGCATCTCACATGTGAGGAAACTTGTGAGGAAACACAATGTTTGGAGATGGAACTTTTTCATGTTTTAGCATGGATAAAGGATGTTATCTGAACACTGCTGTTTTAAAATTGGACTGGTGGATTGTAGATCTTAAACATTTTATTTTCATATGCATAACTTTCAAACACTAAGCAACTCTCTTCGCTCTAACACTTCCAAATGTTTTCATTTTCAAACAATTTTGACATTTTTGACATTATTTAATCTATCTTGTGTGAAAATGAACTATGGTACTATATTTTGAAACTAATTAGCAATCTGGCTTTGGAAAAGGTTTTATTTCTTCAGTTTATATTTCTGATTGTTCTGGTGGATTAGTTGTCAGCATGATGGTTTCATGTTGGTTGGAATAGAGAAACAGTGTGACAGTAATACTTAAGCTATACTCATATTCTAGATAATGAATCACTTCAGTGAGTATATGATCTCTTCCGCATGTTAACTGGCTATTAGGTTTTCTCTCTGTAAGGACTGAGAAGTGGCTAAGTATTTCAGAGCTGACATTAGACATGTCTTCACTGAGCAACACAATGCTTTATCCTCCAGCACTTCAGTGTGGGTCAGCAGCTTGTAGAAAAACAGGAGGAGAAGGGTGAGTTCAGGGGTTGGGAGTGGGGGATGTTGGCTATGCAACCACTGTAGCACCCTTTGTTTTTTTTGGAGGAGGTGTATGTGGGAGGAGAAAGGAGAAAAGGAGGTGTATGTGTGTTTTTCTCTTTGTGGTTATGAATGAGGAGGAAAAAGATTAGATGCGGTCCGAATTATATACAGGCAACCGCACTCTTGCTCCGGGGGATACGGTGGAAAACATTTAACGGGCTACTCGTAGCTGACGCTTGGCCACAGAGCAGCCCTGCTGCGAGCGCTCCACTTATCCAGCCATCATGCTGCTTTCTCTGTCTCTTCTACTCTACCCTGCAACATCTTTGAGGTTTTTTCTCTCTCCTTCTCTGTATCTGGTGTTTTTCTGTCGTAAGAGAGACGTAGCTCCCATAGCTGCTCCGCTCCCATAGCTGCTCGGTTGGTCCAAGTTCCTTCTGTGGCGCTCTGTGTGGGCTAACGACAATAGCACAAAGCTGAAGGAACCATGCAAGCAGAAACACAAAATCGAACCTAAAGAGAATAACTTTTTTCTAGCCCTTCCCTATAACCTTCACTCTTAATCTTTTTACATTATTAATTATTCTTTATAGAGATGTGTGTTTTTACATTGACATGATTATCTCTATATTTGGTGAAAACGAGAAGGCTTATGGAATATGTCTGCCATTTTGATGGCATTTCTTGGTTGCTGTCCATGATATACAAACCTCTTGACATCATTCTCTCATCAACATCACCCAGCAGATATTATCCAGTACAGCATATTACATACATAAATATAACATACATAAATACATGTAACTCATTTTCAGTACTCAGCTCCTCCCCAAACACAAAAAGAGCCGTGAGCCAGTGAGCTCTGTTACAGCTCTGTTACAGCTTCTGTTGGTGCTCCATGTAACAGATCATCTGTCATCGTTGAAGACGCCTGTGCTGCGGATGGACTGGATTGACTCTGTCATCGTTGAAGACGCCTGCGGATGGACTGGATTGACTCTGCTCTTATAGAAACAGCTGTGAGGGAAGTTAATGAAACAGTCTCAGACACAGGCAACAAAGGCTGCATTCAGGCTTAGGTTCTGATGTAAGAAACATCATGAAAGGAACTTTTGGGGGTTTCTTTCAAATACACCTTACATATATTGCAGGGGCAGAAAAGTCAGGTGTAGAGTCATCACAGCTGGCTATAAGATGGATTAAATTCTATATTCTTTTGCATTTTTCCTTTTGTATCTTTTATGTCATAGTGAGAGTTTGGAGGTTCCACTGGGGGTGGGATGGACTCTAGTTTATTATGCATCGGTATGTTGTCCAAGGTTACTCAGTCAGTTAGTACTGAGGAGGCAGCACAAGGGCAAGGTGTCCCTCAGGTTCTGCTTCCTGACCCTTTTGAGTTTCTCCACAAACACTTGTTATTCATTGGAAATACATGTGTTGGGATTGAGGGCAGGGGGATGACACTCCCCGAAGAACTCTGACCTCTTTATGCTGCTACTGCAACTCATGAGTAATAGCAAAGTTCACACCTCAGATAAAGTCCCAAACCCCTTTAGTGATCCTCCTATCTAACTGTCTGTTCCCCAGACAGTTACTCCTCATACCTTTTCTCGTCCATTCTCTCCCACTCACTCCTTTCTCTCACTCTCCTTCTCATTCCTGTTCGCCGTAAGGAGGGAGGGCTGTGGTGGACGTGTGGGCTCCTTACCTCCACTTGGTGAAAAGCATGGAAATCCAATCAGTGCAGGACACTTCATCCTGGGCCCTGGAGGACAGGTTTCCGGCTGGACATGTATTTATGTGACCAGAAAGACAGGCCATGTACCAGGTCTGTGAAACAGAGGAAGGCTTGTTGGTGGCATTTGGTGGGGGAGTTGCACAGGAGATGACAAAGCTGTCGTCTGACTAAAAGGCATACTGTGGTTACCATACTCCCTCTTTTTCTCGTCCTCTGCTAGTGTTTAACTGCATGGAAACACGTCTGTCAGGACGGGCTTTGCTGTGGGGACTGCTTTGAACAAATAGTGAATTATCCCACCAGAAATACTAGATCATTATGGCACAGCAGAGTCTCTCAGCATGTGGCCTCTCTAAGAAGTGGTGCTGTAATATCAATGCATATGCCTTCACCATGTGGATGAATTTTAATGGTGGTTAATTACAGGATATGACAAAGTCTGCTAGACATATATTATATGAACAGCTTAAAAAGCATAACATCATTTGTTTTTCCTTCTGTATAACTGAAAACTTTGTGTATATCTTCCCTTATCCCCTTTGACAGTGGAGTATGACCGGGAGTTGTCTCCGCACAGGAGACACCATAAGGAGTTCAAGTTCAACCTGTCTCAGATCCCAGAAGGAGAGGCAGTTACTGCAGCAGAGTTCAGGATCTACAAGGAATGTGTGAGCAGTTCTTTTCGCAACGAGACCTTCCTCCTGAGCGTCTTCCAGGTGGTGGGGGATCATCCAGACAGGTGAGAAAGTCAGCTGATTGGTCACAGTTTTGACAGCTTTATGCATGTCACCAAATCATTTACATTCATGGCTTTAGACTTATTTATTTATCAGCATGATAGCATGTGTGACCCCTTTAGACCGTACTATAGCTGCTCTACCAGGTGAGGTACTGGCTGGTCAGATACCTTAAAAGCTGAGAATTGAAATTACAGTCATCTCTTGGCATATGCTTTATCTTTCAGTGACAGGCTATAGCAGAATTAGTCAAGATTTTCCTGCAGCTGAGGAGCTGACTGGATATTACAGTAGAGGACTTGTGTGGATAAACATTCGGATGACTTCTTTAGATGCAATATTGTGTAAATATGATGATGAATTCATTGAAAGGATAATTATGACACTCCAGCCACTGACTGCACTGGATACATGGACCTCACACACTGAGAAATGGAAAGACTTGAGCTCCTTTTCCGTCTTTATTCTTGGTTCCACAAGAGATGGGTCATAACTGTGAGGTAGGGCATCTAAGAACACAAAAAATAATCAAATTAAACCCATTTTGTGGATCCCAGCTGCTCAAAGTGTTGATTGAACAGTCCATTTCTGTTTTCTTCCATGCACCTCCATGCCATAACCACAGTGCCTGACTGAAAATAGTTCATTTGACATCCAAAACAGAACCAAGCCAAACATGTCAGACGTTGACATTGTGGGCGTAAGGAGGGAAGATCTCCACGAATCATACCAGCAGCGTGATTGGATGTTGTGACCACTGTCAAAACAGTGACCAATGAGGTGACAATGTGTGGTTAGTCATCAGATCACATTTTATAGGAAAGCAACCAGTCTGTTCCAAAACCGAGCTTGACTCTAAACGTAACAAAATGGACACTTCTGTTCCTAGGCTGTCCTGAGTATATGATATTAAAAAACCGAAATGTTTTATGAGTGCTTTACATGTTGTAATCAGAGGAAATTACTTAACTGCGCAGTAGTCTTTCTGTGCAGGTCTCAAATCGTTATTGAGTCTTTTCAGTTTAACAGGACTGAGGTTTTTGTTTCCCTAACCCTGAGTCTTTTTTTAAAAATTTAATTCTTTTTAATTTATCTTATAATTTAAATTAAAATCACATAATGTATTTTAACTATAGCTTGCTTTGTTATTCCGTAGGTCTGCTGTTGTGCTTGCAAATTCAAAACACGTGGGTTATGAAAGTGTATTTGCTTATGAACAGATTCATTCGCCAGCCTTAGCAATATAATTACTTTAATTACAGACAACGGTGTTTAATAAGCACTCTGTGGCTGCTGTGTGAATGTCTTTAATTAACAAAACACCAAATGACTCAGTAGAGAAGGTGTTGATAAGGGCAAGGATTAGGCGACTGTGTGTGAGTTGATTTTATCCACCTCAGCAGTGTGCTGGAGCTCAAGACCAATTCAGCATTTCGTAGGATTTTAGTAATGATGTAATAATGACAGAATGATGAATCACATATTGCCCACACACAGGAACATAGTACCAAATTGTGTCCCACCCCCACCCCTTCATTTGCTTGCTCCTCTAAGCAAAATCCACTTTTTTAATGATTGCAAATGTAACTAAATGCTAGTTAGCGAGTTACTACGTTACTATTACTTACTGTTGGGCACCATTCAGGCTCACCTCTCTCTCTCTCTCTCTCTCGTTAATGAAATCCTGATTTTGGTTTCTTTGGTTTCATTGCAGCCTGGTTTGAACTGCTACCTAGCTAAGTACTTAGTCGGCAACACAGAGATTACACGTTAGATCTGAGAGCAGGAAGATTAAACCACTTTGCTTTTGAGACTGGGAATGGCTAGAGAGGTCCATCCAAGCTCCAGGTAGTCAAATCCATCATTACCTGCCAACCTTCCGAACATGTATGAGGAAAGAAGAAGTGGTCTGACTGGCTGTTGCTCAAACGAAATGAAAATAAAGTAAAATAAAATAACTTTACCAGATCAAAGTAGCGGGTAAATTTTCCAGATTGAAAGGTGTATTCTTTAAATAATGGGTGATTAGTTTTAAGATGTCTGTGCTAAAAATAAGTCACACTTTTTTTATTGTCTTATTCAGGAACCTCATGGAAAAATAAAAAAAATTATGGGTGTCTAGTTAGTAATATGTTTGTATCTGTTACCAAACCACATTTGTTTTTATATATGTCTGGGTTTTTAGTATATGGAAAACTTCTACCATGTCAAAGGACAATCTTGTCTAAAAACATGTCTGGATAAAATAAGCCAGATGGCCAAAATAATTTAAAACTGTAGCTAATGACCATATACAGTGATTTGTCCATTTTTAAACAATACTCTCGTTGCCTCCAACCTTATCATTACAGTTAAATATAGAGTTTTACAGTACGGCATTTTAGATGCTGCTGGACTTCCAGTATCCAGACCCGCTGCGTGCCAGGTAGCGGTGGCTAGCTGGTTCTGATTAGGATGACTCAGCAGGATTAGAGTGAGCTTGCGGACGAGTGGAAGAAACGCTACGCTGAGGCTCTCGGAGTGGCTCTAATTAGTGCGCAGTAAACGGGGGGAAGCAGACGCGTGTGACTGCAGGGTCATTCCCGCAACACCTGTGCGCCAGGGCACTTTGAAGTGGCCCAGTGAAGAGAAGGCATGCTGCTGACCAGCACGGTGTGTCATTAGTGTAACGAGGACGTGCATCTCTGTAATGACCAGACCAGAACATTCACGCATGAAGTCTCGAAAGATGGGAAAAGGAGGTGTGAAAGTCCATAAGTATGCAAGAGTACATGTGAAACTGTCAGATACAGCTATAATAGAGGGCAACTGACTTAATGGTGACATCGTTTTTGCTTCAGTGCTCTCGTGTGTCTCTGTAGCCACAAATTATCTAAGATAAATTGCCATTCCTGGAGACCACATTCAAGATGGTGTTTAGATGGACAGATGGGAAGAGAAAACAAGAACGATACTGACCTTTTCCAATGTGGATCAAGGGACCAGCACTGGCGGAAAAGACCAAGCTTTTAACAGCTAAATCACTCTCCCTTTAGCTGCAGTTGCACAGACTATAACCAGGGTGTTTTTTTGTTATAGAGATGCAGACCTGTTTCTCTTGGAGTCCCGCCAGCTTTGGGCCATAGAACAAGGCTGGCTGGAGTTTGACATCACAGCAACCAGTAACCTGTGGATAATGAGCCCCAATCACAACCTGGGTCTGCAGATCAGCGTGGAGACGAGCAACAGTAAGACACAGGACATAATCTGAACTAGGGTCAGGTCCTGCAAAGTTGGAGTGTGTGTCATACTAGAAGCATCGTTCTAGGAAACCTTATGCATTGTGCATTTTCATGTTTTTCCTGGTCAAAGTCTCCTGACTCAAGTCACGAGGTCATGATCACGGCCTTCCTGAGTTGAATCAGGTGTGTTAGAGGAAATAACAATGTGCAGGGATAAGGAAAAGGTGTTTTTGGATAAGACATTAAAACAGAAAAACCACATCCCATAAAACATTCATCGCATGACTGTAAATGTGCTACTGGAATGCTGGTTATACCAGGAGACATTTTTGGTATGGGCTGTATAAAAAAGGTCTTAGACTCTTCAGGTGTTATATGTCACAATTTTCTATCTTCACAGGACAAAACATTAGTCCTGGAGAGGCAGGACTGGTGGGCCGGAATGGAGCTTTGGAGAGGCAACCCTTCATGGTGGCTTTCTTCAAAGTAAGCGAGGTCCACATCCGCACGGCCCGTTCCACAGGAAAACGCCGGCAGCAGAGCCGCAATCGCTCCAATCATCCACAGGAGGCGCCAAAAAGCCCAGGACACACAGGTCTGTCATAGCAACTGCTACTGCCTACACCAAAATGAATTCTCAAATAATACAAAAAATTATACTGAGATGCTTTCCTCGTTTTTTTGGCATTTCAAAGGAAAGCTTATCTTGTCTTGTGAAGTATTTGAGATGCACGATTAGCTATCTGGTGAATTATCTAACTCAAACCAAAGAGCAGTTTGGAATGTTTAACTAAAGAGCTCACCTCATCTGTGACTTACTGTTATCCCCAAGCACTCAATAGCCCTCATGATGACTATATCTGTACTGAGTAATTTTCCATGATTTTTCTCAAGAAGCCAAACAGGAAGTGGGAGAAATCAGAAGGAAGGTGCTAAGGAAAGAATTTAGACTTGGTCTCTAAATGTTTAAGAGAAAGACCAGCCCTTTTGCTTTCATGCACTTGTGCAAACACACTTTAAACTCTGACTTGGTTTAATTCCACATACTCCACATAGGCAATTCTCATCGTATTTCCCACTATCTTCAATCTACTGCTATCTAACAAACCATCTTTGTTAAAATTATTAATGTCTATTTGGACCTGTCATTAAAATACAAAAAAAAAATCTTTTGAGTATAAGAGTATCCTTGGGAGATCTGAAATCAATTAATGTGATGAATGAAGCACAGTTTCTTGCACACTTTCTTTCTTTGTTTCTGTCTTTTTTTGGTGTGATATCTCAGAATTGCTCAATGAATTGTGTGAACTCCACACAATTGCCTCTTGGTACCAGACTAGTTGGGACAGCCCTTGGTGGGACAGCGGTTGAGGAGGTCTAAATCCAGAGTCTCTGTTTCTCATTACATCATGACTTTGAGGTGGTCTTTGTGTTCTGTGAGACTGGGCTTGGGAAGAAATAGGCAGCTTAGCACTAATACCCTTTTGATTCAGCACTAATTTAGCTAGTATTTGGGAGCTCAAACCATATTGGCCCTGGAGGTTAAGACTCTGAACATGCATTTTGTAATATATTCATGAGTGTTATTGTCTGATTTTGAGTTGCTTTGGTTCCCATCTGTAATGAAGGAATAGCATTCTACCCTCTATGGTAATTTAGTCAAGTACATATGAAGGACACAACCCAGGTATCCTACAGGTTTTCACACTTAGACTGTACTTGAGTCTTTCTCACATTGATAGTTCAATAGTTTGGATAGTTCAGTAGGTTCTCGCTTTACTGTCCTCAAGACAAACAGTAGTGGTAAATTTCTAAAACTTCTAAACTTTCTCTTCTACATGTTATGGCTAATGCGGAAAAGCTGCTTAATTTGTCCAGGAAGATCGGACTTTACGTAATCCAAAATCACTCAGTAGTTTCAAAATGGTCTACACCACTTGGGATGACTGGAGCACAAATATTTAGATTCTGAGCAGGAAGTTGTGAGGCCCGTGTGATAGCAGTCGTTCTGTTCCTCTGCTGGGCTGGCATATGGTTCCAATACCACATCATGTGTGATGAAGGCGCTCAGTGACAGCCTACACATCGTGCATCTTCACCATATTGAGACTCACAAGTGGACAATAGCCCATTGTTTCTGTTGTTTTCTTGGATGTTAAGGATTTTCTGTTGGAACCACCGCCGATGCTTTTCTCTTTTTCCTTGGACTCTTTTCCCAGTCGGTCCTGAAATGGAGTCATTATTTAGCCTACAGCTTTGGCTATCTTTCACAACTTTGGGGATCTAGAAACAAAAAAGAACACCCAACACCTTCAAAGATAATAATAAGTGGTCTGCCTTGCAGTGGGTGCTGGGCCGGCCCTCATCTTAAGAGAAGTTAATGACCATCTAGCGTTACTCAGAGAACTGCTCCTGAGCTAGACCTGTAATTAGCTTAGGACCGTCATTAGCCCCTGTGCTAAAGCGCCTGACAGAGCTAAGAGTATCGCTTGAAGAATTATAACGCTCGAGCAGCCATGCTGCCGGGTTACAGCGGGGCCGCCCTCCTGGCCCCTGTCCGGTGTTTCACCAGTCACTCCTTTTGTTTACTGTCAGCGTAATTAGACATCGCCGTGCTCCAGAGAGAGGGGGTTTAATAAGGGGAGTGATGAAAGCCAGGAAGAAAGATAAACTTTACATGGACACAGAGGACAGTACCGTTCTCTTTCAAGTCTTGGTGGGAGTAGGCGAGAGAGAGCCGGAGGCCGTATTCCCTCAGAGACCCCTGGGAAGACCTTGTGTGTCACTAGTCTTCATTTGTGCGTCTGACGTGACATCACTTCTCCGGCTGAAACGTCACCGTGTAGTTGGGGTGGTGAGTGCCTGACGAACTACTCGAGTAACTCGACCCTTAATATGTGTAATAAAAAGGTCTTCATTCAGGCTTTTTACTTTTAGGAGTTTATATTAATATTTATTTTGTTTTTATTGCCTGTCCAAGATTTCTCTTTCTGGAGAGTCAAAGCCATAAACCAGGCCTAAGATTTAACCGGTAATAAAAGTACGGTAGCCATTCCTTATCACTGAGTTGGAAAGCTAAGTGGACCAAGCAGGCCTGTTCTCTCAGACGACATTTGGGTTCGGAGAGGGGTGCAGGCAGGTTGTACAGGAGCTGTGGGGAGGCCCATGGGGCTCAACTCTCAGCAGTAGCTGTGTGGCATTAAATTTTTATGGGCAGGAACGGGGGAGGTGTTTTATAGGGTACCACAAATCTGGCCTTTACAGTCAATGAAACAGTGCACTAAATATCTGCTTTATTTCTCTTTTTAAAAAACTCCCTGACTGTAAATATTGGCAGCAGTAAAAAATAAAACAGTAGTTAAACAAAATGTGTGTGTGTGTGCGTGTGTGTGTGTGTGTGTGTGTGTGTGTGTGTGTGTGTGTGTGTGTGTGTGTGTGTGTGTGT
>JAOXYF010000028.1:4053334-4074789 GCA_028565775.1 Sternarchorhynchus goeldii
ATTGTAGCTTCACTCTCGGTGTTTGTTACTGAGAATAAAACGCATCAAGGAAAGACTAAAGATACAGGAAGAAATAATAGAGGTATGGATTCAGAACAATTCCTCGGGATCTCATAAGCATGTTCACAAGGACCTGCAAAACGACAAGGATCCTTCATTTCCATGATCGACAGCTTGTACCGTTTCTGTTTGAGTCACATGATACTGGGTCATATCGAAGTACACAATTACTTTTTATTCCTAAGCATTCAAAGTCTTTAAATGAACCAGTTTTTAAAAAAAGAATCAATACTTCAATAAATGTTTCTTATATTTATATATATAAAAAACTGTTTCTTATATAAGAGAATGAAAGTCCCTGATCTCCCCGAGACCCAGGACCACAATCACAGTCCAAGACTGCAGAAGACCTCATGCTCTGTACAATTCTGTGCTGTGATTTCTCTCCTCTAATCCAACTGAACTTTTAACAGCTTGATAATTTGAATAATATGGAGATATTTGGAGAAATGAACTAAATTTACCTGCTCTTTTTAGAATGAACATAAATACAACTTTTCTACGCAAAACAAAAACACCGAACAAAATGTACATTTTGTAAAAGTAAAGAGTTTTGCAAAAAGTGGGATCAAAAAAAAAGGAAAGAGAAGGTGAAAAGGAGGAACATATGCTCTTTAGAGTTTTAAAAATGTTCTCCCTGAGAGCCAGGCCACAGGCTTCTTCTTACAGTATAAATAGACCAGGTTGATTTTCCAAGCACTGTAAACATAAAGGCTAAACTGTTTGCCTTAAAAAGCAACTCATTTTCTTGTTGCAAAATTCTTCCACTCTCATACATGGTACATTAATAAAAAAAAAAAGAAAGAAAATTGTTGATATGTGGTTAAAAAAGTAAGACTACAATACTTACTCATTCTTATTTGTAAATATTTTGTTGCTAAGAACATATAAATGGGGGAGAGGGCGGGTGGAGAATTTCTAATAATTGAAAAGTGGGTGTCAACCACTAGTACTATTACCTCTCACTGGTTCACAAAGTGGCAAGAGCTTGAATGAAATCAAATACATTCATAATTCACCTAAGGATAAAATCATAGTTATTTGTCTCATTGAGCAAGAATGGGAATGAGAAAAAAAAAAAGCACTCGTGTACATTTCTCCCAGACTGGGATTTCAGTGATGAAGATGTTTGGGATTTCATTGATGAAGAACATGTTTGCCTTCTGGAGAAGAAGCACAGGGAACAAAGGTATCGCAGCAGGGTGTGATGGGTAACAGAGGTGGAGCTACAGCTCGTCTCTGGCCTGCTTCATCACAAAGCTGTGGAGACTCTCCAAGTCTCGTGGCCCGTTATACTCCTCCCGTTGTTGGCCCGCCCGGAAAATCAGCAGGGTGGGGTAACCATGTACCTAAGGTGGAGAAACAGGCAGAGCTCAAAAATTCTCAACAAAACATTCCTAAATGAAATCAGTGTTCTAAAGAACAGGGAGCATTTACAGGTGCTGAAAGTAAATTATATATAAATATACACGTTTGATATAAAGATGATATTTGGGATAAGGACAGTTCACCTTTTTTTAATCACTGTACATGTTACTAGACTAGAGTGGATGGGGAGCTTTTCCATAACCCAAAAAGCGTGAAACTCCCCAGAGCAAAGTTGGAGGTTGTCTGGCTCAACTTCTTGCAAGAAAAGACAAAAGCACTGCTTAAAATCAGGAGGAAGTACGGGGACAGATGAGGCCGTCTGGACTCAACATGCGTTAATGGGTAAAGTATTTGCTAAATTTACTAAAGTGAGAACAGGTAAACTGAAAGAGATCCTCTCTCCCTGAACAAAGTTCAGACTGGCCACAAGTATACTTAAAGGAGTTCCATGAGTCATCGCTAAAGAGAGACTGAACTAAAATGGGGGAAATGAATAAATGAGTTGAAGCAGTACAAGGTTCCTAACAGGTCCAGTGTTCATGCACAGTGTTTATCCAGTGGGAAGCTCATTTATGGAGCTTAGGATGAGTAATAACATTATACCCAATTCAGTTACCGACTGTGTGGTGGTGGAAACAATTACCCTTAAACAGAGAGAACAGAGGATGACTCACAGAGAATCTGTTGCAGAGGGTTCTCTCAACAGTGCAGTCCACTTTAGCAATCTTTACATCCATCAGGCCAGGAAAGTCCTTCTTGGACAGGTCCTCCCACACAGGGGCCAGGTTCTTACAGTGGCCACACCTTCAGTGCAACCCCACACACAGCAAACATCAGAGTCCAGAGGGTGAACAGAAAGAGCTCCGCCTTCAGAGACAGAGGGCTCCTTTACTCAGGAAGTAAGGAAGCCCTTGAGACAACTGCATGTCCTGATAAGGTCAATGTTGGGCGCATATGTGTGTGTGTGTGTGTGGTGTTTGATGCTGCCAAAACCTCTATAACAAAACCATAAACACCAGTTGAATAAATACAACTTGAATTCATGAACTGTCTGAAATAGGTACACAGTGCTGAGGAATGTCCATAAACGTACACACACACAGTGGCACGTCTGAGTATGAGGCGTGTGCCACAGAAATGACAAAGCACTGCCTTTGAATGTGGTGTGAGAGACATTTTCAGTTACGTTTAGGTTGGTGAGACATTAGTAACAGTGAAACACACACATACACACTTAAAACTGAAACAACACCTAGATTGTACCCATCATGGTCTTGTGGAAAATGGTATGTAGACCACAAGCACTAAATATGATGAGACAACCAGTGACATTCACTATAATGTCATATGGTCCATGAAACATCTGAACTTCAGAAAGAAGATGGTAAGTTAGGATGAGAACACGTACCAGGGAGCGTAGAACTTGATGAAGGAAACTCCTTTAGCAACATCCTCATCAAAGCTGCTTTCACTGAGGACTAGAACACTGGACTGACAAAACACAACCAGCCAAACGAAAAAATAACAACAAAACTGTAAGTCAGAAATTACAAACACATTCCTGAATGTAGCATTTTCAGTAGTCTGACACTTTATCTCTCTGTCCTGTGTGACTTTAAATGCAACTATTACAACAAAGATGGGAATTTCACAATAATTGAAGGCTGCAAGTTTAAACTGAATCTTAGATCACCCCCCCCCCCATGTTACTTTTGAACATCACTAAACATGAGGCAACAAGGCACTACTCTCAGTTTAGCCGACATGTTCCACATTTAAAGAAAGCAGAAAATGGGGAAAAAACATAAGGCTATAATTGAAAATACAAAACCTCAAAACCTTGGAAGGGTCATTTTTGACACACTCAGTGCCATAAACATGCGTGTGTGTGTGTACATACATACAATATAACTAACACACACACACACACACACACACACACACACACACACACACACACACACACACACACACACACACACACACACACACGGAGGAAATAGCTAGCTTGCCCATAATTGCTACTTGACTACTGAGATGCAGATTCATGACTACAGGCTTAGACACTGATGACAATCTCACTGTTCAAACATCTGCCCAAGCACTCACTCCCCAATCAACCCTCTGTCGAGCCAGACAATACCACCAACAACTCAATCTCAGCAAGGGAACTTGGCTTACAAAAAAGACTACAGGCGAAAAGTAAAATAAAATACAATCATTTGAATTTTCATTGATGTTTCTGCCTGCTTTTTTACATTACAATTAGGCAGCATTCATTACAGTATTAATTACAGAAAGGTGTGGTTGATGTAGGTAATTACCACTTTAATCATTATTATGAAATGCAATTAAGAGGCTAAAATAAAGATAAGATGGTTGTTGGTGCAGTAGAAATGTTTCAATTAGGTGTATTATGGAGAGTACGTTCAAAAATGTAAAATGGTGAGATTAGTCAAAGTTGTAACTCATCTCACTTTATGCTATAGCACATCAGGTATCTCTATCGGTCTCACTAACACACACACACACACACCTCATCTTTAGCAGTCTCTGTGCTCGGTGGTACTCCGTTGTCCTCCGAGTCCTCGGCCTCAGGCTGAGTGGTCTTGGAAGTGGCAGCAGCTAAGTGGTTATCCACAAATTCCTTAAAAGACTCCAGGTCACGCTTTCCCCTGTACTGGTCCACCTACAGACCAACAACCCAGATCAAAGGATCAACTCTGCATCCCAGTGAACCATTAAATGTGGCACTTTTGTGAAATATTTTCAACAGCAAGTATTATGAGAAATCTCTAGGAAACATGTAAAGAAAAACACAAATACTAATAAAGACTTATAAGGTTGAATATTTGACTATTTAGGGTCCTATGATGGCATATGAGAAGTTAGGGGGTGTTGGCATCAGAATTTATTAGTGGTTAAGCTATGAGAAAATGTGATGTTACATATTTTATACATTTTATAATTTATGGTATATTTTAGCTGGGTTTTATTTTGGTTTTGGGTGTAATGAATTTGTGGTGTGTTTTTTAATTGACCAATATCGTGTGATGTGCTTTTCTGATCTGGGCATATTGAAATTACCTAAAGACCTTTATTCTTTTGCTAAAATATGCTTGTATCTTTGTTTGGTATCTTGCGCGAGCTTACCTTCTCCCCGTCGGTGAAGAAGAGCAGCGTGGGGTATCCTCGTACCTGGTTCTCTGAACAGATCTCATAATGCTGAGTGCAGTCCAGCTGAAGCAAGCAAGCAAACAACCAAAACAAAACAAATTTCACACATTTTTAATCACATTTTTAATCCCTCCCAGAGGCCACCAAGAATCTTAACACAGAAGATGACAGCACATAAAAATAGAAGAATGGAAACCCACTGCGTTTCTTCAAAAGTCTTGAAATAAAACTGCAATGTAGTTTAGAAAAAAGATGTAGACACAGTCAAAACCATAGTGTACATGCGAGAGAGAGAGAGAGAGAGAGAGAGAGAGAGAGAGAGAGAGAAGTTTATCAAACATCCATCTAGTAGCGTGTTGGGCTTCCTTTGGAATCAATGCCACAATAAACGGCTAAGTTCTGCAGGAATCTTGGTCCATATGGACAAAGCAGCTTCTTGCAGTTGCTGAAAATTAGATGGAGGTAGCGATATGCTCGTTCCACCTCGTCCAAGAGATGCTACAGGATCATACAGGATTATGATCTGGGGACCGTGAAGGGTGGAAAGCCACGAAAACTCTCCATCATGTTTCTGGATCCAATCCATGACTATGAACCTCGTGGCCTGGTGCACTGTCCTGAAAGTTTTGTTCTTCCACAGGGCACACAGCTGCCATGAAGTCACAATGCTTAGGTGAGCCCTACTGTCCAAACATCCATCTACAGGTATCAGAAGACCCAGGGTGTGACGAAAACATTCCCCACACCATTACTCCATCTCCACCAGCCTGCTGACACTTGACAGGAAGGGCTACTTGATTCATGCTAAAGTCAGGCCCTTCCATCAGCATGGTGCAACAGAAAGCTGGATTCATCTGACCAGATGATGTTTTTCTATTGTTCAGTGATAGAATTTTACACATTTTGCCTACTGAAGTGTTGCCTTTCAGTTTCTCTTAGACAGCAATGGCACTCAAACTGGTTGTCTGCTACTATAGCCCATCCGTGCTATGGAACGAGGAGTTGTACATTCAGACATGATCAGCTGGAGCGCTGATATCGTATTGAGGTCTACCTGTCAGTGAAACAATAACCCACAACTGGAAACGGCTCTACCCGTCAGTGAAACAATAACCCACAACTGGAAACGGCTCTACCCGTCAGTAAAGCTTCACTCACCTTGCCAATCTTGACCAGGTCAGAGTGTTCAAAGCTGGTAGCCAGCTGCTCCCACGTGGGGGCCATGGCTTTGCAGTGACCACACCACGGAGCAAAGAACTTCACGAAGTGAGAACCTGCAAAGGAAGAGCCAGTGGAAAGGAATCAGTGGAAACTCCTACTCTCTACCTCACAGTCACCGTAAAGGAATCTGTGGGAAGCCCTGCTCTCTACACTACCATGCTGGGAACATGGATGTAGCTCCAGTCTGAATTCTGGAATGTTTTCAATTGAATCATGGTACCAAAATATGTTCACTCTTCTTTTAACATTTAAGGTATGTTTAACTGTAGAATTTCGTACCCAATTCTAGTCATTTAACATTAGAGCAGGCCAGCTTGCTAACGCTAGCATCGGCAAACGACCAAGAGAGCATCATCATGTCAATTTAAATTGCAAAACGGCATACGGCGTGTGTTGCACAAAACAGAGCCAACAGAGACTCGTCCTATCCTAGACCTCTGTAGTACCCACATTCATATTCACTATGTACTGTGTCACTCCATTTATGGCTATTGAGTTAATCAAGGAGCCTTCATCTGTTCACAGTAGTAAAGTACAACAAAACAACAACATTTCTGTAAAACCAACAGAGGTCATTTTAAACCATATCCAAGTGAGAGGAGCCTTATAAATTAGTACAATTATCAAACCAACCGAACCAACTCACCCAAGAAAGACAGATAGATAGAAACAAAGTGATTTAATTTTCTGACTGCTTTGCTGGATTGCAGAGCGCGTTCTGAAAGGAACAGTCCTGTGGACATCAGGAATGTCTCATGCTCCAACAGACCACCACGAGAGGTGCACGCAACAACCATCTTTGCAGACTGACCATCCTGCAGTACAGGTCTCTTTATCTACAGTCTGGGCCTTTATTAACACAAGCTTAACAGTGACTTCACTTTACTCCACAAAGTAGAATGGAACCCATGTTGGTTTCAGAAAGCCACCAATAAAATGCACATCTGGCAGATGGACTGAAAGAAGTGGTTTGAGGGTTCAAACTAGAGAATACCAACATAGTAAACTTAGTCAAAGTAGACAACACGAGGTATTCTCAGTTTCACACACCATTTTTCAGAGTCGTAAAAATGAAGCAATACTTAAAGTTATAAGCAAACATTTGAGTTGTTCTAATCCAAGCAGTACTGACACCGTACTGACTTTTTTTCCCCGTACACTGTAGTTATCTATAACAACACTGAGTTCATGCTATCTTTGGTATAGTTTCAGGGACATATGTACATTTTAAATGGCACATTTTGACCTAATACTTTTACGGAAGGAGATAAAGACTAGTGTCTGGGGTGCTACCTTTGGAGATGTGTGCTTTGAAGTTTGACGCTGTGAGTTCATACATGCCCTGCATGGGCTCTGGAGCTCTTGGGGGCTCCGGTTCGCTCTCCGGCTCCTGGAAATCACACAGAAATCAAAGATGGCTAGACAGTACAGTTTCAGTCTTCTCTTTCATGTTAGTCCTGCTTCAAGAACAAGTACACATGCACTCTGAGCCAGTTACAGGCTACTACACACTGCTGATGTCAGATGAAACAAGGCGCCATAGTTTCAGAACACCTGCAAATGTGATACTAGTACAAACCACACTAGTCACAAATATCACAGGCTTTGCAGTGCAGTTCTTCTGCTCCTCCTAATACACAGGACAGTGAGTGCCTCTGCAGATTCCACGAGAAGTTAAGAAGGACTTCATCTTGCCCTGCCTCAACAGATAATTTGGGTGGGGTTGGAAGTCTCTGTTATGGTTCTGTGTCTTACCATAGGCTCCTCCTGAAGAGTTTTGAGCATCCAGGACTCCAGGGACTGCAGGTCTCTCGAGCCCTGATACTTTACTGCCTCCTGTGCCGGCTTAAAGAGCTTC
Organism: Sternarchorhynchus goeldii; assembly: GCA_028565775.1. NCBI lineage: Eukaryota > Metazoa > Chordata > Actinopteri > Gymnotiformes > Apteronotidae > Sternarchorhynchus > Sternarchorhynchus goeldii. Next base: position 4,061,019 of record JAOXYF010000028.1, read on the forward strand.
AGCCTACACCACAAACACACATGCACACAAACAAAGAAACAAGAGATGCTAAGCCAACACATGGAACCCAAGTCCAGGAAACAAACACAGGTCCTGCAACTTCTTGATTTTTCTTCATTATACGTCATTATTCGTGAAACAGCCATTATACTAATACATAGTGGCCTGGATGCTTCAGAGATTCTGTACTAAACCCATTTTAAATATGGCCACCTGCATATGGGGAACCCACTCTATGGAGCACAAACCGGTTCATTTGAGGACTACTGCAAGATGCACTTTCTTGAAAAAAGTAAAGATAATAAATCAATCATTCACTCTCATTGTTATTGTTTGATCTTTTTGGTGTAAAAAAACAGACAGATGAAGACGTGTCTCACACAGCATCTGTAGGATGGGTGTCTACATACTCAAGAAGAGTTAATTATTCATCAGTGAGCAATAAATATAGACGGGACTTTGACCTTCAGCTGTAAACACATGACAGTCTCATGACTGGGTTTAAAATCACACCTACGCACAGCACAACCCCTATATCACAAACTTAATTAAAATATTTTAAAAATATTTTATATATAAAATATAAATAAATATATATAAATAAATAAAACATTTTGATGGTCAGTGAAATGCAAATAAACACAAAGTAGTTATTCATAAATTTCCTCCCACCTGTATTGAAACAAATGATGTTAAAACAGTTGTTTAGTATATAAGGAGCCTCCAAAACAGTCCTTAGAGAGCAAGGGTGGATCAATGCTAGTTAATTTGTTAATAGATTCTGGAACAGTTTTAGAACAGCTTGCCCCAAAGATAAATCAGTAGGATTTGGGGCAATTCACCCTCTGAAGTGCACAATGTTAAAAAGATTAACTGAATCCAGAAGAGAGCCGTGTGTAAAGGGCAGGAGTGAAAACCACTTCTCAAATGTATCTGATCTCACACCCCTTCAACATCACTGTCTAACAAATCACCAATACATCTGTCATGGATTTCATGTCATGAGCACGAAGATACTTCACTAAAACTGTAAGTCAACAACACACTGTTGCCTGTTGTATCCACAGATGCAAATTAAGGCTTTAATATGTAAAGAAGACACCATACATCAACACTGTAGAAAAGTGACATTAACCTCCCTGAGCCGGGGCTCATCTGAGATGAACAGCAGCACATTCTGCCTGAATTATAAGTGAATGGCTGTATAAGCAGAGTGTGGGTGACAGACTGGCCAATTTTGACCTATCCAAAAATAAATACAGCAACAAAAAGGCCCATCCAACGGCTCAGACCACCATGATGCAACTCCAAAAGTAAAACATCAAATAAGGTAGTAGTGTTTTCAAAATAAAAGATGGTGAAAAGAATTTAAAAGTTACTCCTTTTTATCTTAAATAGCATTTCCCATAATGTTCCAACAATTTTGCAGTTGGGGCTGTACTTTAAATGCTAAAGTACACCTGTGTATACATCTTGATATTATAAAGTAATATGACACCCGCTTATTACATACTGGCATCCAGCTGTATTAAAAATGTTCACTCAGACACAGATATCTCAAGAAAATAAAAGCTTTCGAGCTTACGTCGGGTATCCACGGATTCCATGCTCACTTGAGCAAAACTTTGTGTCCTTTGTGCAGTCTACTTTTACAACATAGACTGGGGGTGACTCCATACTGTTGTATTTATCTGCCAGCTCATTCCAGGTTCCCTGGAGCCTCTGGCAGTGACCACACCTGTAAAGGTTAAAGGGCAGGGTATTATTTCAAAGCATTCCTGGGAAATGAACCCTTACAGGGTTAAGAAACTATATGATTTACTGTAAACTTAAAGAGCTGCATTGGTAAACAGCAGTGCTCTACCACAACATATTAGGTAGAATATATATAAAAGCAGTCCTGGAATTGCACTGTCAGTTTTTCCTACACCACCACACGTGATTCTCATGTATGAAGAGCTCTAAAGAGTTTATCGATCAACTGATAAGTAGATGATACGTATAGGGAATAAGGGAAAACGAGCAGGACAGTGGGTCCCAGAGAGAGAGAGAAAAAAGACGCTTCTGCAACTCGTTGTAGCCCGTGTTATCCTGACGATTGCCACGTAAGCTTTCACATCCTGAATAAACTGTGAACCGCTGCCTACAAACCATTGCAGCTAGCTGGCCAGACACATCTATTAGCCAGTCGGTTACAAATGCATTTTTTAGTTAACATGAAGACATGTTATAGATCCTAATAAACTTTGTGTCTAAAACACGTTCAGGATAAACATTGTAACAAGTCGATTACTTATCAGTAAAGGTCAACGAAAATATCTACAGCTGCCTAGTTAGCTAGCTAGCACAGTCGTCCAGCAAGCAGCACTAAGCTAACAAGCTAGCTAACTGTTTTGCTTTTTGATAACGGGGAAAAAAAAGCTAGATAGAAAATCTTGAAATGTTGAACATGCTCCAGGCCAACTTTTAACAGTGAAATTAGCTTTGAAGCAGACATTCAAAAGCAGGTACACACGCACAATGTTAGTTAGCAATTTATCGCATCTGATTAGTTAAATAACATTTAGTTGCTGGGAACTCTAGCTAAATATTTTAGCTATTAAACTTCTTAACTTGCAAAGTTGAATATGTCTGTAACTTTACCAAGGTGCGAAGAACATCACAAAGTGTGGAGCAGTTGTGATGGCATTGTTGAACATTTCCACCGTGTAAGTGTGTTTTGTATGCTCATCTTCCTCCGTGTCGTTGTCGCACAATATTGTACTAAACAGTAATGCACTGTAAAATAAGCATATTAAAACGGGGGACATTTTTTCAGTGCTGAGAAGGCCACGACACCGATACGCTGAACCACAGATGCTGAGTGAATGAAACCGCTTAGTTAGCCAACTTACTTTACGCTAGCTCCGCTAAGGCAATAGACGAATGTACTACAGCAGATCCCTATCTCAACAGTTACCGCTACATCGCAACATAATGTGGCACGTAGTACTTACAGATCTGTTGTGCGGCGCGGAAGCAGCACAGAACGCCATCTAACAATCCCGATACGATTGCACGCAATGCATTACTAGTGATCTCAGAAAGCTTTCAAATAAATAATAATAATATTAATAATAATAATAAAAAACAGTGCGTAGGTTTTTGCCATTCTACTTTCAATAACTGAAATTAAAAAAGAAAAGGGACGCTTATTTGTTTCTTAATAACAACAAACAGAAAACCAAGAAAACCCAGTTTTGTTTTTATCGTCAGAAATGACAGATACAATGAAAAAAAACATAATTAACATAATTAAATTTTTTTAGTTTCTTTGTAAAACAAAAAATAATTCCACAATAATACCATAATAACCTAAAACAGAAAATGGTCACTATTCTCAGGCGCATTTTGCCCTTCTTTCTGATATCTGTAAAACAATTGTTAGCTAGCAAACCTTTATATGCTTAATATGCTGTAATGATATTTATTTTATTTCTTTGTAAAACAGAAAATAATACCACAGTTTACCAAAAACAGAACTATTGCTCACTATTGGGTCACTATTGCTGTTACCAGAACCGTTACATAGTTAGCTAGGAGGATGGCGGGGTGAAACCATTCTAGATTCTGTGTGACGTCCAGTTGCAGAGAGATAAAATAGTGAAAGAACGTGACGTCACGTAGTAGATGTGACTTTGTAATGGAAAGGGAAAATAGCAAAAACCAAAAGAATAAATAGAGAGAATATTTTACACCCCCCCCCCCCATTAAAAACAAAAACAAAACTGATAATGTAACAACATATTAATATAATGAATATTTTAATTTCAAAATGTTTATTTAGACTAGTTTTACTTAATTCAGTTAATATGATATACCTGTAAGTTCATAATTAAATTCAAATTCACTAAATTTAAAATCAGAGATGTCATTAAATGTAACCTTCCCTAATTCAGGTGATTGTTTTACATTAAAGTTTGTCCTTGTTTATATAGTTTAGTCTTTGTGGTCTCATCACTTTAAAATGATACTTTGTCCTCCCAGTGTTACTTTCTTCAGGATATCCTTAAGGAATCTATTACCAGTCTGTTGAACAGCTCAGAGCCTTCACATTCCCCCCTGTGGGAAATCCATTTGTATACCTACACCACAGTAAAAGAAAAACTTTTTCTCCATAAGAGAAGGGAAGTGATAATACCTTCTCATTTTATATTATGTTCAAGGTTAGAGGAAGGGATTAATTATGAGGAGTGGATGTACAATACGAGCCACCTTTCATGGGAAAAATCCAGCTGAGCGTGGCCCATGCCAGTGAGTAGTTATGGAAACTGTTTAATACAGGCTTTCGTCTGGAATGGATGGAAACAGCTTTGGTTAGTTGCCATGGATACCTGTGTTGTATTGGGATTTTATGTGCTCCTTCTGCTGGAAGTGTCAGAGGACGGCAGGATGCAGCGGAAAACCTGCCGGAATTCCTACAGTCTTACCTTCCACAGTGGAATACTACATAACAGTGAGTCTCAAAAAGACCTTGCAAGTTTAAACATGCACATGCAGACACACACACACACACACACACACACACACATCAAAGATGGTATGTATGGCTGCTTTCCACGTCTGCCTTTAGTTTTCACACTACACATTTCTGTTTTCTGGTGATCTGATTTCCTCTGCTCTACCAGGCCAGACTCCTGCTCCTGCTCCAACAACAACATGTCATGGATGTGTGTGGATCAGGTTTAATCTAGAACGCCTCTGCTGTTCTGCGGCTCCAAGGGAACTGAGTCAAGCCCCTTCAGTAAAGCTCATTTTGAGAAGAGCCTGCTGCTTTGGCTCTTCCCTCACACAAGGTGTGAGCACTGGCTGAGAAAGCTATTAGAAGAAGACCAGCAGGGACGGGAGAAGTGTAGTGATACACAAGAGCTCCTTAAAAACGAAGTCCTCAGACCCCTCAGGGTTGGTCCTAAAGAGAATGAGGGACTTGGGGAAGCAGGGCTGTGAATCCTGTTACTAGCATAAGAGCTTCTAACAAAAAAGTTAAGATTAAATTATTTATGTAGAACCAGGTTAGCTGCAGTAGTTACCACAAACAGCTTCAACGATGCAGAAAACGATTCGACATCACCTTTTATGACATATTTAAAAAACAATTTTGGTCTTTTACTTTAGGACTTTAATAGGGATCTTCACATTCTTGATTTTTCAGCTATGTTTGAGTAATTATAGCTGAAGGAGATAAAGCCATAGTGCCGGATAGTGACGACAGTGCCTCTTAGAAACATGATGGCACTATCTGTGTCAGGAAAGGCAAAACTGCCCATTGACCTCAGCTTTTGGGAAACTCTGAGTTCGTCCCTTCTTTGATGCTGTTTATGCGTTTTGCGAGGCGCTTGGGCAAGCCTACATTGCACTGAAGTTTGTTTTTTATTTTCCCCTTGAAAAGACATTACAGATGTTGTCACTTACTGCTCCCATGGAAAATGACCCTGCTTGGCTGAAAGCAGAGAGACTGTGCCAAAGACAGGAGGCCAAGTCTCCAAACAGATGCACAATGTTTTCTTAGAGATGATTTGTCCACTGCTCTATATTGATGTTCATCCAACTGCACTGACTCAGCATTGCACAATGCAGGTTCGGTGATCGAAAGAGTCTTTGCAGCCAAACCCAGGTGTCTATGTTGTCATGGGGGTACATGAGTGGAAGAAGCATACATTTATTTTAAGCTTACAGAATGTATTGTGGTGTGCGTGTGTTAGAGGAGTGTCCTGTTCTTTAAATGTACAAGAGGCGGTGTATCTGTGCCCTGTATTTACATGTGTTTAGTGGAGAATGGAAACAGTCAAGCTCCAACCATCATTTTTAAGGCGCCTTGTGTAGTGCTTACATTGTTCAGTCCAAATGTGTATTATTGTTATTTAGCTGTATAGCTCAGTAAGGTAAGAATGTAGTGTTGGGTTTTATGTTAATGTATGACTGTTTCTTGTGTGTCTAACCTTATTACTCTAAGGAGAAGGCTAAAGAGATAGGTTTGCCATGGCTCACTGTTCCCAGGGTCAGCACACAGGCCATTAAGTGACTCAACTCGTGGAATAATGTGTTTTACTTGGCCAGAGGGCAGCAGCAGGTGCAGAGAGTCTCAGTCTCAAACTGGCCCTCCCTGCAGCCTTGAAGTCCCAGCCAGACGGGCCCCGGTTCTCCTGCACTGGTGACTCCAGTACCACTTCTGCTCCAACACAGAAATGACAGGCTATGTGCGCCGGTCCAGTACTACAGGGTATATCGAATGTATCATAAGAATGGTGGCTCGTATCCACATGTGTAGTAGACCATGAAATAAGCAAATCCCTGCCAGAGCCCTTTGCAGAACGAAGAACATAAAGCACATGAAAAAATGCTAGCTGCTGTTGTCTGCTAATAGCTAAAGCATGTGTTGAGATTGGACGGCATTTCTGCTAGCACCAAGCGTGGACCCAAATACCGTTGTTCTATTTTCGTACATACGTCTTAGCCATTTTTACTAAATAATTTATGAGAAATAAACGTTTTTAAATATTTCATATTGCATTTTGATACCTTTTAATGCCTTAAGGTAATAGATCATAGGCACACACAGTTGTTTTGAAGAAGTGAATATTTAACTGGAGATGACAGAAAAATATGGGTTCATGTTACATCTGTACTGGAATCCACTCACAGTAAAATGGTGTAGTGCTTTGTGAAGGATTCAGCTGTGATATATGGTGGCTTACATTTAAATACATCCATTTAAATCTGTCACTTTTGCTGTGGACAGAAAGAAACAAATCTTTTCACTGTAGCATTAGTCATGAGTGACAGGTCCAGCAGATGTTCCATCCCCTCAGATGTCTTGTAGAATGGTGCGGGTCAGTTGTATGTTACAGATCCTCGTTTTTGCTCCAAAGTTCAGTTTGTAGCCAGCTCTACATGAACATTAAATCATGTTCTACCTTTAAGCTGCCACAGGATATCCTACTGCTTCAGATGTCTGCTAGAAATAGAATTATATTCTGTTTCTCAGAATCATGTCCGCACTGTTCTACCTTAGAATAAAAATATTGATGTAGAATATAGAACTTACATAGAACAAACTGAATACTGCTTACAGGCTGTTTTCTTTTTTCTATCTGTATAATTTTTTAATATGACTGTGATTTACAAGCAGCGTTGGCCTCAAAGTTACCAAGAATGCTTCACGTCATTACTGTAACATGGCACAGGCGAGCGTGAGTCACGCTGTAACGCAAAGCCGTCCAGCATCGGGGAAAGTCATTATCGTATACCCTCATCAGAAACCAAGGCTCGGGGCAGGCTGAGGAGATGAATAAAAAAAGGTAAAAGAGAGGGACTGGGAGAGCATGGATGAAGGATGGCATGGGACTGCTCTGGAAGAGCCCACACCCAGAACTAGCTCTGCCAGCGCTGTTAAGCCTCTCTGAGGGAATGGAGACAAATCAGGATACACACTCAGCGTGTAAAAAGGAGGGAAGAGAACCTACAGGTAGCTTCGGTGAAGGCAAACGGGAGACTGACAAAACAGAAGCCGAGAAGACTTCATCACATATTGTTTTTGCTGTTTCCATCGTTGCTTTTTAATGTAGGAGAACAGATGCATGTGAGCAAATACGGGCAGCTTCCAGAGAGAGTACAGACATATTTGCAAAACCGCACTCACTGATTGATTTATTACGAATGGAGAACTGTGGGCCCCAAAAATGCTGGCAAGATACTTGGATCTAATGCAATCCCAAACACCTGGTTACAGCCATCCACACTAAAGTAAAATATTTCCAAAAAAATACAGAAATCCCATTGAAACATGGCAGGTTCTCAAACGTGTGTGCGCATTAGTTATTATTAATAACTTTAATGTTATGACGAAAAGGGTGATGGTAAGAATGGAAAAAAGGTGTACATAAAAACATGACTTAAAAACATTAAAAAGCAAAGCCAGACTGAACAGGATCCCAGGGATCCCCAAAATAATGTATAGTGCATCTGGGAAAGAACCATTCCTCCAGAGAGCAGAGTAGCATGGTTGGATCAGAGGATTATGCCTTGTCTCCTATACTGACAACCAAAATGATTTGCTCTGACCACAGACAGGAGGTGAGGTACTAGTAGCCATGGTGATTATATAATGTTCCATCAGGGCAAGCACCAGACCTTGAGTCATCTTTTAATCTTTGCTCTATGCTCTATGACTTACTGCCTTAAGTCTACACACTGACAAAGCACAGTAAATAACAACCAAAATGAACATCCATGATGTGTTCTCCGTGCTTTTTTCCTGATTTATTTCACAAAACGATTTCCATTATCTGACAAGGTTAAACATAAACAAAAACGTTTTATGGTGGATGCAAATCCAGTGATGAACCTGGCATTGTACTCAAAGTTGAAAGTAAGGTAAATTAACCAAACTATAGACAGATAGAGTCTTGTAGCCTCAGCAAAGAGCACACCTTCCATGGTTTTCTGTCAGAAATGCTGACACAATAAGCTCTGCATAATCTATAAAATTCAGAGAAAAAAAGAGAAAGAAACTGAAAAGAAACGTTTTGGTATAACGTTTGATAACCTACGTAGGGCTGATACTGAAAATATGAATCAAGTAACTAAGTACTAAAATATCTACTACTCAGAAGCATTTCCTTAGCTTAGGTTAGAGTCCAAAAACAAGCTGAACTGAGATAAACATGTGTCAATTCTGAAACCATGACTGAGAGATACAATACAATGCTACAGAATACAAGAACTCTCTACCAATGCTTTCTACCAGAGGCCATGACCCCATATTATTCCCGTCAGTGTTTCTGGAAGCTAGCATCGCACTGTTGTTCTGAAAGCCCTGATTGTGAATTTAATGAAAAGGCTGGCACAAAAACTCACTTATCTGTAGACGGAGTCTGCAGGAATGGGGAAACGCCAAGGAGCCCCAGGCACAAGGTCTGGACATTCCTCCAGGTCGAGACAACAACATTCGGTGGTGAGTATACAGTGACAGGGCTTCTCTCCAGCCCGGCTGACCATTGTTAGGAGAGTTCTGAAGGAAGGGGCTTGTTGATACAACCCTTATCTGTTTTCTTCTGGACTATGCATAGTGAAGGGGTCCTGTCTAGGCTAGTTAAAAAAATACTTCCACATCCCACCTACATACTCACTCTCATAATGTCAGGCTGTATTGGCATGATCACACCTAGTAAATGGAAGTAAATGGAAGTCATTTACTGGGCAAAGATGATTTATAGATGGTCACCCAACCTTCAGAGGTTTTGTTTAGAATTTCTTCATAGAAACAAGTCTGAAGTTATTGCCTCAGAGATCAGAGGTGCTCGAGGACATCTTACCTCACTGCACCTCCAGTAAAAGTAAGCAACAAAAAAAAAAAGACCGAAAAAAAAAAATCGAGTCCTTTTATTTCTGCACGGTTGGCAAGCTTCAGATCCCCCCCCCCCCTTCCCTTAGCGAGCTCTCATGGGGAACATTAGCCAGTGCCAAAGAATTCATATTACCACCTGTTTTACTGTGCTCTCAAGACCCATCTGCCTGGCCCCTGTGGAGCCATAAGACGGGCTTATTAACTGAGTCGCACACACCCAGGCCTTTGCTGCTGTTTTCATTTGTGGAGGGCAATATCGGAACACGACGATCATAAAGAGGCACAATAGAGAGGGAACAGTTGGCACAGGGTGCAAACTCAAACCACTCATAATGAATAGCTTGAAAATTAATACTCTTGACTACTTACACTTTGCAGTGAATAATAAGACCCCCACTCCCACCCCCTACCCCCTTCGCAACCCCCACGTCTCATCGCCAAGATGATGAATGTGGTTTTAATTTAGCGGGTTGAAAAGTGGACCCCAGGCAGTGCCGAGGGCCCCAGCATGTTTGAACAGGCTTCGCTGAACTAGAGGGGAAGGTTATTGTTCCTGACGGTGTGAGAACAGCCCAAGCAGCAAGCAGCTCCGGACAGAGTGCACTGGAGCACAGAACAAGAGCGCGTGGTGAAAGTAGCAAAGCACAGAGTCAGGGGACCAACCAACAGGAGAACAGCTGGGAAGCAAAGAATTACCGTTTCAGATCTTGGAAATGAGGGCTACATTTCCACATTGTTACAGCTGGATGAGAGACCTGAAGCAAAGGCTTGAGTCCTAGTTGAATGGTGTTGAACCTAGAGCCACATACAGCACAGCTCTCCATAAATATTGACATCCCTGGTAAACATGAGCAAAACAGACTGTTACATTTTTTTTCTTATCCTTCACTGAAAATATTTAAATATTAACCCTTTATTTGAAGTACTGTAATTGAAAGAAAAAAACAAAACATTATCATGAAATATATCTTTTGTTCCCCCAAATGCCACAATTATGGTATCCCTAGAAATTCTAATTCTAAGGTCATATTTTAGGTTTTAAAATTCACCTAAATAATTAGGAACTCTTAAATGGTCAATGGAAATCCTTTTCACTGGTATATACATACAAAATTAAACACAGGCTTGATTCCAGTAGTCGTCTATCACAATGAGAACGATGAGAGAATAAAACAATGATGTGTGACAAAACGATATTGAGCTGCACAAATCAGGAAATAGATACAAAAAAATGACTAGAGAGTTGAAAATACCCATTTCCACTATCTGGGCAATAATTAAGAAATTTAAGGAAATTAAAGGAGACCTTACGAATCTGCAAAGATCATGACTGGGGAACTGGAAAGTTGTTTGGTTAGAACATCTCCCAAACTACAGTCAGTCAGCACCTACATTACCACAAGTTCTTTGGGAAGGTTGCCAGAAGAAGGCCTCTACTTTCAAGTACTGACAAACTCAAATACCTAAACTTTAACAAATGTTACTGGAACTTTGATGGGACTGTGTTCTATGGTAAGAAGAGACCAAAACAGAGCTTTAGAAAACCATGCCGAAAAGTACCTCATCCTCAACGTGAAGTATGATAGTGGATCTGTGATGCTGTTTTTCTGCTGATGGTTCTGGATGATAGAATCATGCCCTCCAAATATGTGCAGATATTAAATCAAAACCCAACTGCCTCAACCAGGAGGCTTAAACTGAGCGATGGCTGCATCTTCCAGCAGGACATGATCCAAAGAACACCACAAATTACAAACAAAAAATGGTCCACTAACCAGAATCAAAGTTCAGCTGTGGCCCAGCCTCCTGACACAACCTCCACAAAAAACCTGTGGGATGACACAGGTCTTCTGAAGAAGACACAAGCATGGACCTCAGAAACTGAATGATGTGGAGAGATTCTAAATGGACTAATGTTATGTTCCTTCCTATCATTCTATGTCAATTAGATACCAATATTCTGCTGTTTTACAATAATTATGAAGAGCGCTTTGGGTACATGTCTTAGTGTGCTGTACAATTTTGCTCCTTAGCTAAAAACGTATATAATGTATCTCTGAAATTAGATAATAATTAAAATGCATAAAAATCAAGTTTCTCAAACCACCAGGACACATCATAACAAACGGCCGGTTCACACTACAGCAGCTGTGATTGCACTGGTGTTCATGCAGCAGTAGAAAAATTGTATGCTCAGTGTTAATTCCAGCTCATAATCACAAGTAACATATTGCCAAATGCAATTATTTTTGTCTGCAGTTATGTAGGCCTAAACTGCATGTCTTAAAATTGCTGACATGCAGTTCTTTTTTCAATATGACTTTGTCGGAGGGCAGGTGGAGCGAACAGGGCCGTAGATCATGTGCCTAATCTCAGCACTCAGCTCTGACAGGCCAATTCTCTCTGCCCTTCTCCTGCACGATTTATGTTGGCAGGCCACTCCGGTCTCGGAGCTGGATCGCCGCGCTCCCTCCAAAACAGGAAGAACTCGGCGACGCTGATAGAGCTCGGGTTCCTGGAGCGCTGCCGTGCCGGGTCCAGGACCTGATAAAATTCCCCGGCAGCAGGCAATGCTTCGGACCGCCCTGCTCCCATCATCCAGTGCTGGAGGGCCATCTTGGAAGGGGGGGGGGCAGGAAGCGGTGGCGTAAAGCGATTCTTCCTGTAGGGTACTAAATCGGCTGGAACCTCTGTCCATCCGTCCAGGGTCAGCAGGCACAGGCGCGCCGCCATCACCTTTGACCTGGTCAGGTTCCGTGCTGTTACAGGCTAACCCTAACCCCAACCCTAAGCCTAAACCTAACCATGACCCTAACCCCTAGCTTAGCCCAGGTTTAGGTTTCTGGTCTAATTCTTTCTGAATCTGCAGAATCTTTCTGAATCTGCTCATTTGATGTAACATTTCATGCTAGAAAAGAATTTATATCAAATTTCATTGGTTATACAGGTTATATACATAAACAAAATGTATTAAATTATGAATGAATCATGAATTAATTACACTCCAGTAACAGTTTTTCTCAACGAGGTGGCACATAAAAACCCCAGTTAACAAGACTTTGGCTGGATTCTGAACTTTGACTGACTGACACTGTTAAGCAGGTGAAAGAGCAGCAATCACACGCTGAGTTTATACAGTGACTTCATCCGTGACCTTTCCATGGACGAAAGCTGGTACAGTAAAGTTGCATGTTAGCACACAGGCTAGGATGAAAGGCTCCTTGTTGGTGAAGGAGCGCCGTTTCCGCTGTGTCACTCTTTATTAGAAGCTGAGGGGTGAGTTGGTTTTACCACTGCAGAGATGACCAGCTAGATATACCTCACTGTGCTTCAGCTCCAAATACCACCACCCCCTAGCACACACTCAGAATTGGTCCATTTACTTGCTGATGTACAAATGAGAGCCATTCAAACAGCAGCAGAGCGGTTCTGCGATTGTGAAGCAAACAGGAGAAACCAGCATGACAACATTAAAGAAAAACACAAACGCATTAAGCAAAACTACAAATAACATTTTTTAGAAAATAACTTCTTTAGAAACAACTAAAAGCTCCTTAGCTGTGATTTTAGGCCTCTCCAGCTACTATTCTACAAGATTCATTATAAAGTAATTGTGACTTTACAGTTACTTAGATTTAGTTTGCTTAGATTCCTAGATTTCAACTTAACCTTTACTGTCTGATTAAAAACAAACAAACCCACAAACACAGCAATAGGAATGATAGTGTCCATTGGTTTATACACTTATGCAGTTCAAACATGTTCTACTTTCTGAGGGCAGTTAAACACAGAACATTAGCAATGTGAGATCCTCTTTAGTGGTCTAAAGTCAGAAAAAAGACAAAAAACATCTTACACCTGGATTTGATTTTATGTCGTGACTGATAAAGACTCGTGCTTTAGTCCATCAACCTTACAGTTGCAGCACCAATGGGTAAAATATTTCATTATATCTTTCTTATATCCACCAGCTCACTAATGTCAAATGCAAAATTGTAAGATCAAAATTACACCATTCTCCTTTGAAATGTATCTCCCATTAAGGAAGTTATTTTTACAGCCACTTCCTGTAGGACACTCCTACTAGGTCTTTAAACCATACACAGGCACAGCACATGCTGTAGTTTTGATGTAGCAGAATGTGGACTCCCAACCTTTTCTATGCAGCCATCCACAACAGCTGGAGAAAGCTGGAAAGCTCTGGTAATAATCAAATGGCATTTTAGTATTCTGATGCCATGTCACATTCTTGTGGTGCTGTGTTTCTTATTTCTGGTCTAAAAATCTTTTTTTTTTTTTTAATGGGCAGACACACAGACAGGCTTAAAAACAATACCGTACAGTACAACAATTGGTTTTGTTTATATAAATTCTTATATATATATA
>JAOXYF010000028.1:4129527-4149527 GCA_028565775.1 Sternarchorhynchus goeldii
CACACACACACACACACACACACACACACACACACACACACACACACACACACACACACTCACTCACTCACTCACTCTCTCTCTCTGTTCTGTTTCAGGTTCTGCTAAGCACACGTTTTTATGACAACACAAAAGCGCATGAATACTGACGTCAGTGCTTTTACGGGGTCACTGATCAATTGCCACGTGTGTCAGTCAAAATCTAATTATTCACAATACCTCAATGACTCCTTATTAGACTTGTCAGTAGTGGTTCGGGTGTATTATTTATTGCATTTCAATTTAGGTTTAATTTATCCCGTAATTTCTTTTCACTCATCCTCTTAATGGACACCAAAAATAGTAGCATTGCTAAAGACACACTGGACCATCTTATTAAAGCTGTTGCGTAAAACATGCCTCGTTTGGGTAATAAAAAAAGTACCGGTGGAAATAAAAGGGGGCATATGATATGTAAATCAGCCAGTTTATGAAAATTAAGATTGGACTGTGAAAGATCACGAGAGAGCTTAAACAAAACAAATGTTTGTAAATAAATAAGAGACGCAATCAAAGGACAAATGGTAATGAGGAAGTCAGTCACACTCGTGTAGATGCGCGAGCGGTAGAAGAGTGTGGTGTTAATTGCTGTGCTAATTAAGACATGATTGCATTGCAGTTGTTTCGCACATGCAGGTGATTAAAATTTTAACGAAGCATATTACTTGGCACAGTTAACAGGTGCCCGTCCGACGCTCGCTCGCTCGCTCTCTCTCTCTCTCTCTCTCTCTGTGCCTCTCTGTCTCTCTCACACTCACACACACACACACGCACACGCACAAAGAGAGAACGAGTTGGTTTCCTTTGCCCGTTGAGCAGCCATCCAGAAGGGTAATATGCACAAAGCAGCAACCTATTAAAATTTGGCTCGTTGTTCTGGGTCGTCCAGATGCCGAAGCGCAAACCCACCGAGACGTCATCAAAAAATGAGGCTGCCAACTCAGTACCTTCGTGCCAGTCTACTTTCTTCATTTACAAACCATAATATCGCTCGCTGAAGTAAATCAAGAGCCAGTCGAGTCACCACTGGGACGCTGCACGCTGGAAATGACAGCGCGTTTCGCGTGTGATTTATTTCGTTCCATAGCTCAGTTGATCGGCTGTCCCTGTCCGCGCGCAGCATGGGAAATTTTGCATCTGCCATGCGCACGAGCTTGGAAAAAAATGCTTGTTCTTATGCGGTTCCGTGTACTCCGATACAAAGGAAAAATATACTAGACATCCAAGCTCGCGGAGAGTCCCTCAAAGAACAAATAATATGTAGAATTAATAGAATCTAGAACAAAACGGAATATGTTATACCTTAGATGACAGTGAACAAACTTTCAGTTTATAATTTTTTCACTTCCTAAAATATTTCATTTTAATGTTATCTATGACAAAATCTTATACACAAAGAGTTTGTCCAGCCATGAAGACTCTCTCTTATATATATTGTCCTTTCCTGTTCAAACTTTAGCTAAGTTACAGCTGAAGCTGGTTTTCATCTAATCATCTTGCCCTCAGAGTCCCACAGAGACCAATACACCTGTCCATTTCCCATGCTCTGATCTCTCTCTCTCTCTCTCTCTCTCTCTCTCTCTCTCTCACACACACACACACACACACACACACACACACACACACACACACACACACACACAGACACATACACTCCCATGTACCCCATTTGCTTGGTGTCTCTTTCTCACACTCTCTCTCTCTCTCACACACATGCATCGTTGTAATACGTTGTTATATTAACCCATTTTATTTCCAGAGACAAACTCTTACATTATTTTGCATTCAGCACCAAACCTCCCGTCTACAAACGGAGAAAAGACGAAGGGCTGTAACTCAGTTGTTTTTTTCCAGACAGAAACTTTCAGTGTCTGACTGAGATCAATGGTCGTTCTGAGGAAATCAATTCTGTGCTGGGTATTGATCCTGTTCCAGGTTCCAAGCTGCGGGCGGGAAGGGAGGTGCCAGGGTGATGGGGCAAACATACCAGAGTAAAAGAGATTGATACTGAAGCATCTCAGCTATTGAACTCTGAATTCAGTGTGTACTCGCATGTCTAGTGCTGTTAGATTTACTGTCTGATTGCTTCCACTGGATATATTAAAGTTATTTGTTATCATGTGTATTTTATCAGTTGCACGATTTATCATTATGCAAATTGGCATAATAAAACATTTGGGCTTTCCCATACTGATGTGCAGGGGTCTGTTTGAGTGGTGTTGCCAAAAAGTGCTGAATCAGCTTTGGACAACACACTACTATCTGTGAGATGCTTCTCACATCATAAATATCAACTGCCACAGCAGTTGTAACACAGAAGTATTAAAACTTTTTGCTTTTTAATGCTATAAAAAAAACCAAAGTCTTTTTTGTCCTCTCCAGCTTTTTTTCCATATCTTTCAAGTCATTTCATCATTTCTTTTCTCTCCTCATGTCTGTTCTTGTTCTCCCACCTTTGATATTTTTCGAGCACTTTTCCTCTTTCCTTTCTCAGACACTGATTTGTCTTTTTTGCTTGTGCTTTTACCCGACAGTCATCGTCTCTGGTGGTTCAGCGGGGGAGAAGCAGCACCCTGTGCTCCTCGGCCCAGGGGGCGGAGTCCATCCTCATCTCACCACTCCTGCATCCCTCCCACGTATCCTGATCCACCCAAAACCTTCACACCACCGCTGGCTCCCTCAACAGTTTCGTAAGGTCAAAGGTCAGAATGTGGGATGCACCCAAACCTGCGTGAGACGATGGCCGTTGTTAGTTGAGCAGCAGGACGTATTTCCTCCGGCTCGGAGAACAGGGTGAAGAGGTTCACAGTGGTTTCTTATGTAATTACAGGCGCACAAATGAGAAAGAACTACGGAATAAAAGCACCGCATGTTTGTTTGGGTCATCGGGAAAACTCCTGCTCAGACAGGCCTCATTCAGCTGATAAGTTAAAAGCCAAATTCAGTAGGTGAGTTTGAGAAGAGTAAGTCATCAAACTGGGGCTGTAAGGTAGTCAGCAGAGTGTGCAGATCGTGGTGTAGACTATACCTATGGTTCCTGATAAGGGATGGTGTGAGGGAAGGTTTGTTATCAGGACTTGGCACTAAAATTTAGCCACCATGCAGTTCATCGTGGAATTCTCCCGCCCGCCATACAGCCCCCTGGACCGTCGAGGGGAATCTGAACCGGGCTGTGAAAGCAGAGCCCCAGGGGAAACGGGAATAGGCCTTCTCTATTTCCTTACCTCACGCCTCCTCCCGATTGGCCCGTTTACCCTCGCTAGGTGCTTCGTGCCGCGTATCCATCACCTGCGAAATCCCCTTCGCTCTGTGCCGGGTGTGTGGAACCTGCCGCTCCACCACTAGCTCCGCTCCGGGAATATGACACCTTGTTTTGTCCGGCTGGCGTCTGGAGACGCAGGCCGGCCTTTGAGGGAGAGGCAGGGAAGCTAATAGGCTCGGTGTGTTAGCTGGGAACAGCCACCCTGCCACCGAGCGCTGGCCCTGGGGCGACGTGTGACAGCCAGATAATGACTGTATACCTGTCAACTGGAGGATATCTGTCGAACCATAAATACAGATTTACCTTTTTGACATCACTTTTTCTCCACCTCACGGAAGATCAACAGAATAACCCCCACCCACGCCAGTCCACCTCCACCCAACCCCACCTCACACCCTTTTTCCTGGTAGTTTCCCTTTTGTGTTCATGAACGCACACAGTCACAAACACACTCACGGCCGTACGCGCGCACAGAGCAGCTACTGAGATGGCGAAGGCTGTACGGCTAGAATTGTGATTTTCTGCACTGTAGCCCCTCGTTGCATGTTTGTTTGTGTGAGTGTGTGTGCGTGTGTGTGTCTGTGTGTGTGTGTGTGTGTGTGTGTGTACTGTCAACAGTAGTCAGAATGAAAGAAGGAAGGACAGAAAAGTCATGAGACAAAAGCCAGTCGTATTTCTGGTATGCCTGTGGAGTGGTGGTGGTGGTGTATGTGTGTGTGTGTGTGTGTGTGTGTGTGTGTGCGTGTGTGTGCATGCGCTGCCTCAGGGGATGCAGGTGAAAGCAATCTCTGCTGTGTTAAGCTGCAGAAAGACAAGAGCAGAGATGAGTTGCATTTGATAGCATAAAGACCGGAGTCTCTCTCTCTCTCTCTCTCTCTCACAATAGGCCTTGCATCCATCCACTCCCTTCAGAACACCCTCACCTCTCCCCACTCCACCCATTGAGCAGACAGACCTCATGACTCCACCCATTGACCTCATGACTCTGGAAAGCGAAGGCTGTGCAGCTTGCTGATGTGTACGGTAAGCTCCTAAAACACATAGACTGAGGAGAACATTTCCCTTTCTAAACATTTGGAAAACTGGGAAAGTAAAAAAAATAATCTTAATACCTCAGTGCTTTGGAGAATGGAGAGATTAAAGGCCGGTCCCATTCATATGTACTCTGATTAACTGAAGCTGCACATTCAACTTTTCCCAAATAAATATATATAGGTTTGTAGTCTTCTAGAGCAAGACTTGCTGAGAGAAATTCATCCTTTTAGAGCCTGTACTTTCTCTGTAGGGTTTCTCCATATTCACTGTGCATTGAAAGCCTTCATTCCTTTTGGGTTTTGGCAGTGAAGAGAAACCCTCTCTTTATTGGTTAAATTACCCATTTGCTGTGAAGCATTTCACCTAATCCCATAAAAACATCGACCTTAAAATAGAACAAACACATGGAAATCCAAAACAAACGTAGTTGCACTTTCAGCACACAATGCAGAAACCCTGCATGAAGTTGTGACTGGAAGCCATTACCCTGAGAAGCCTATTAAAGGCCATCTATCGGATTATTTCCAATTTACAAGCTGCATACTGAACAAGGCTGCCAAACACTAGTGGTAAATGCACCCACTGGCTGACAACTAAACATGCTTGGGTTTCCTTTCACAAGACGAGATTACGGTCGACTCTCTAGTCGACTGTTCTCTCTTAATGGCTTTGAGATCAACTGCACTCTGGGTAGAACTTCCCAGCAAACTGCAAGGGATCTGGTGGGAGCAGCGCAGGATATTACCATGCAGTGAAGCTACTCAGGACTTTCCCGTATTCTACAAGGAGAGAGGGAGAGAGACATTTATGACAGTTCATTATACAGAACACACTGCCACTAAACAAATTATAATCTCAGTACACACTGTGTGGGTCTTTCTCCCCTCCTTAGAGCAGCCCTTAATACAATTTGCAAAAAGCCCCCCCCCCTTCTATCTCTCTCTCTCTCTCTCTCTCTCTCTCTATCTATCTATCTATCTCTCTCTTTTTCTGGCTTTGCCCTGGTCATGCCCAAGGTGGTTGGGGCTTCACAGGGTCTGTACTGCCCCAGGAGCAGAAATACTCACCTGTGCGAAATCAACATAGTTTTCTGCTTATTCATGATAACATTGGTTTAAATAGGCTACACTATGATCAAAAGCAGGTCCATGTTTACAAATAATAAGGCCTGTTCAGATCATTTAAAAATATTTTACGATTTTACTTTTTGTAACAAAAAAAGACACAAATATCCTTGTTGAACATTTGTTAACATGCGTGTGTGTGTGTGAGTGTGTGTGTGTGAGTGTGTGTGTGTGTGTGTGTGTGTGAGTCAATGACTACACTGCGTTTGTATTTGAAGAGAGAATAATTGAACCCAATGAAATATAAGAGTGTGACAGCAAAAGGAAATGAGTACCAGTGCAAATTAATCACCTTCTATTAGTGCTAAAGCTAATAATACCTACACTCATGTCTCGCTCATATTAATTGAACGTAATTGTGGGGAAATTAATGAAGGATCCTGTGGAGGTGGGATATTTTCATTCTTCAATCTTCCATTTCTAACCGGGATCAGCAGCTAGGACGATCCACTCAGTGTACAACTTATGTACAACTGAATAATAATTCAGAATCAGTACTGGCCATGCAGAATGAAAGAGAGAGAAATTCAGAGAAAGACATTGAGAGAGTGAGGAAAGAGACAGAGAGAGAGAGAGAGAGAGAGAGAGAGAGAGAGAGACCAGTATACAAAACCTACAGAGACACTCATGCACCTGTGTCCAAACTGGCATCTACTCGCAGAATTAACTGAGCTACAAACCAGAGCAGCTGCAACACACACACACACACACACACACACACACACACACACATGCAGTTTGGTATCAGACACAGCAGGCCCATCACAATCAGGTGTCATGCAGGCACAGCGGGAATATCACTGACAAACACTAGACGTGAGTATGTGTGTGTGTTTCCATGTCTATATGCTCTCCACATGTCAACATGTCTCAGACACCCGGGAGAGCTGGGAGAGGAGGTGCAGATGTGCAGTGGTCTTATTGAAATGGATGCGCACGCCTATCGGCTCTTATGAGATTTATTCAGCTCAGCCTGACAGTACAGCGGTACAGCTCACAGGGGAGACTGACGCCCGCGTGTTTAACGCACCTGACAGCGTATGGTAGGGCATGTTTGTGTGAGTGTGTTTGTTATGTGTTATGTGTCTGTTTAAGCAGTCAAGGAATGATTTAGAGAGACTTCAACTTTAGCCATATTCCCATATAAAGTATACTTACATAAATGTTGCTTGAATCTTTACAATAGCAAAAAGTACTTCTGACCTTATCAGTGTTAGAAAAAACATTTACATTTACAGTATATTAACTTTGTGTGTGTATGTGTGTGTGTGTCTGTGTGTGTGTCTGTATGTGTGTGTGTGTCTGTGTGTGTGTCATGCATTATAGACAGCAATGACCTCCCTTCTCCTCCCTTTCTATATTCTCACTCTTTCCCTCTTTCTCCATCTCTCTCCTTCTCCCTGTCTCCCTCTCTTTCCATCTCTCTCTGGCTTATGATACTGATTCCTTTCTGTCTCTGTGTTCTAGTCCTGCTGTGTCTGGCTTCTCTCTCCCTGCTGCAGTGCATCGTGGGCCAGCGCAGCGCACCTGCCCCCAGGCACCCACTGTCCCGGGGCCTGGCGTGGCCCAGCGCTCACAGATGTTCCCCGTTCGATAGCACTTGGCCGGCCCGTTTCCGCAGCCGTGGGTGGCCAATCGGCGCGCCTGTTGCGCCCGGCGCCGACTTCTCATTGGCTGTGGCAGAGTGACGCGTGGCAAGAGGACGCGGGAGATAGGCAGTGGGTGTCTAATCCGGAGTGCGTGAACAATCGGACAGAAGTCCCCCTGAAGTGCTGCGGCAGGCTGGCAGCGGGGTGCGTGAGGGGATCAGGGCGAGAGTGCGAGAACCCGCTCCAACACCTTCCAGGAGGAAAAGCGTCTGAGGCACGAGAGGAGTTTAGCTTGTTTCCTGGGCCATTCGTTCAGGCCCGGGTGCTCAGGCAGCCTTCAGCCACACAAATATGAACGAAATAGTTGGTGCATTTAAAGTTCAACTTATTTCTAGAAATAAACGACAAAAAAGTTTTAAAGCTACCTCGTAGGAGTTCTGTACAGTGTAAATGTTATCATTATCTTGTGTTTTGTTAAAATCACCATACTAATATCGTGGAACTAAATCGAATAATAATAACAACTGAAGAATTGTATAAGAATAAGGTATAATAAAGTGCAGTGAGGTGAGAATGGACTGTATGTCACACATCAAATTCAACACACCTTATAGACACCTTCAAGACACCATTGAGGTGACACCTCAGCACTGTTTGATGTGTGCGTTTTCTCTGTTCTTATTCATCAGATAATTAACTAGAGACCTTTATGTGGCAATACAGGCTTGTTACACAATACTGCAGTCATTAATGCATCACTCAAACACCACTTTCAAGTGAAAAACAGCTTTTCTCTCCCCTTGGTATGCACTTCACCCTGGAATGTGTTGAGATGTTCTCACTGTGAATTTCGTAATGACATCATTCTCTTACATGGAATACCATGAGAACATTCATCAATCAGCCTCTGTGACTCTGTAATTAAATCTGTAATTAAATCTGTAAAGAGCAATTTGCATCAACATTCTTTAACACAATAAAAGACTAAACACATATACCAACAAGTAAAATCAAACCATTAGCCTATATTACACCATCCAGTTATTAAAGGTTTAGTTATTTAGAGGGTGGTTAGATTAAATTTAAGTTTATATAATAACAACTTCAGCAAAACATCTAACTGGTTTAATCTTCTGATTGGCTATTTAAATCTGTTTAACCTGCCTAAACTGTACAGATGTGATGTATGTTTGGAACACTCAACTATGTTGACTTTAAAAGTGGAAATGATTTGACCATCATCAGTCATTTTAAATATCCATGAAAAACTATAAAAGCAATTCAGGATATCCATGACCTGCTCCACAGCCTCTCATGACAAGTTTAAAGCTGCTACTAAAATATGCCCTTCCAGTCTTCAGATCTATTAAGCCACACTGTTTACATTTTGGACCGCGACTTTGATGGGGCTCTTGTGTAAAACCAGTCCGATCGGCCGGTCTGAATTCGTGTCGGCGTTCGGAGTGCATTCGTAGTTTCTGTGTGCCGGCGTTCGTTCCTCCGTACAAACGTGCCCCTCGGCCTCCTGTCTGCAGTCCCCCTGGTCTCAAAATAGCAGGAGCTTTAATCAAGACATTCCTAATAACTGACTACATGCCAGACTCCTGGAATCCCCCACCTTCTGAATCTCTCTCTCTCTCTCTCTCCCTCTCTTTCTCCCTCTGATAATTCACGCATGGTTAATGATGCAGGCATGGCGGTTGTGCAGATCAGCTGACCTCCTCCACCTCCATCCGCATGTGTAACGGCCTGATGCTTCGTGCGGACACTGCGTGTCGTCGGTGGTAACAGCAGGACAAGACCTAAACAACACAGATCCAGAGTAGACGGAGATTTAAGGTGGAGTGATAAGGAAGAAAGAAAGTCCAGTTACGTGTCCGTTACATAGATGGTGGAGGTTAATAACAAAGGACTGTTAATGCACACAGGAAAGTTAATCACAGGAGAACATGTATTAATAATGGAGTGAGGTAGTGGAATAGAGTTTTACTTATTTAGGACTGCTTTCTCTCTCTCTCTCTTTCTCTTACTTTGTCTCTACACGTTCATCCCTCAGAGCTCTTTTTTGGAGTTGGGACTTTGGACACACATCTACACACACTGCATGAAGTTTTTACCCATGAGCCTTATGTCCTGTGCCAGGAACAAATGATTCCATGTGCAGATAAAGGCGCAGTGAAGCCAGCATAACCTGTCAGTACCTCATCAGCCACCGGTGACTGCTAACACTCGGACACAGTAAACACAGGCGGATCTTAGAAAAGCCCTTGCTAAAATTTTGCTGCTCTGCGCCACTATCCAAATTATCCTCGCAGTGTTTAAGTCCTGGTTTCTAGCAGTAAAACATGCTATGCTAACTGCTTAAGACTCTTCAAGTCTGTCTGTTATTGTACACAGAGCAGAGCTGTGTGAGCCGAGGGCTATGGCAGGCCTGCTCTGCGCCGCCATAGATCAGATCGAGCCGTTGCTACGGCGCTAGAGCGGCGAGCATCTGCCATGCACTTTACAGAGCTGCATGACATACTGCGACACAGGGTCCCATACATCAGAGAGAACCAAACCATTCAGCCGTCAGGAGACCCAGTACCCAGTCAACACGGCCCTGCTAGTTTGCAGGTTACCAAATCAGCTTCATTTCTGTCAGTTTCCAGAAGGATCTGACATGGCTGACATCAGTCCATTCATTCATTCATTCATTCATTCATTCAATCCTTTATTTAGGTATATTAATTCAGTACATATTCCCAGTCATACTAATTGTATTCATGCTCATGGTTAGGTTAGAATAGTTACATTTATGCATGAACACTTAAGTGGTCATGGAGACAAAAGGCAACGTTTCTTCAGCAAGATGTAAGTGTATAAAATAAAGGATATTATTGTTCATTGTGAATACCTCAAGTATGCTTAGTGGTGCGGGGATCCGGGAGGAGGGGGGGTTAACGGAGTCTCAAGCCAAGCAAACCACTTCAGATATGTGGAAGCTTTCCTTAAAGTCCCAAAGGCAAATGTCTGCTGCCACAGTTCCATTTCCTCTTCCCATATGCTTTGTATAGTCTGTAAGCAGATTTACAAACATTTTGATAATACCCCCAGTTTCCTTATAGGTACGACATGCCTTTGTTCTGCTTCCCCCGTCCCCCTCCCAAAAAAAGAAACGAAAAGATAAAAGTTTTTAAAAGCAAAAGATTTTACCTGGTTAACACCCCTGGAGACGGAGTTTCTTCGTAGTATAATACCAAATCATCACATACGTCTGTAGCCTACTCTGTTTTAAGCCTGAGTCTGGTCATGTCACCCGTTTTGCAGATCCGGCGGACCGCGAAACAAAACACATAGGCGTTACACAGGATTATTGAAGCTACCGCGGTAAGACAATGATGCGAGTTGATACGTGAGGGCAGATATGTGTATAGCGTCAGCCATGGCAGGCATGTGGAACACGGAGATAGCAGGAATTAGCTTGACAAGAACGCCGCGACGAGCGCTATTGTGTCGCCAAATATCGCGGAAAGCTCAACGATGCTCCAACTTGTGGATTTGAACCCTGGAGATTGCGTTGATGCGACCGCGCGCATTGTTTGGTAAATGCTATTAGCTTATATGCGCCGACTGGATCATAAAAGTGAAAGCTGAGGTAAATGACAATTCCCCCGTCCTAATCCATCGGTTGATGGAAACCTTACAGGGGTCTTGTGTCTTAACAACAGATTACCGTCTCAGCTCTAGTTTCCCGCTCCTAAATACTAGAAACCACAGGATTTGTGCCTCTTTGTACATCTTATTTCTGTTCTTTCATTTTCTCTCTCTCGTTCGTTCAGCCATTGATCTCTCAATAGCATTCACAATCTGCCAATGGTTCCTGCCTTCAGGGGTCCACAAAACCCATTATCAGGTGGAGCACCCACCTCCATGGTCTTTAACTCAAAGATATTTGATTTTTTGGGAGGTGAGTCTGTGTTTGTGCATGCGCGCGTATGTGTGTATCTGTGTGTGTGTGTGTGTGTGTGTGTATTACTGTCTGTCTTCACTTGACCTCTGGCAAAAAACAAACAACAACAAAAGTCACTCAACTGATGAGAAAACAAATATGGAGCTCTGAAACAAATACTGAGCTATGTAAAAAAAAAAAGATCTGTGAATAATTCAGAGATGCACAGGGATTTATGACCTCCCATAAAACCCTCCCAAGGGAAAGTTAGTATGTTTTCATTCACAGGAATTGACTTGATTACACCGCAAAAGTCTTGGGTAAACTTGCAGTGAAAATGACAAAAAAGAACCTCTCTGAGTTTCCTAAAGCTCCTGTCCACGACACTAAGTACAACACTGTTTGTTTAGGGGCCAGGCAGGACTATGTTGGTCTGATCCTAAGCTGCATCATCATCCCCAGCTGCGCCATGTGACGAGCTTCGCTGAGTGAAAGACTGAGCAAACCCAGGCTGCACAGAAGGATCGAATCGCACAACACATCAATACAGGCCCTGTGCTACAGCCAAAAGACATGCATCAGAGAGACCACAAACTCCAGACGCACATCACAGAGACCACAAACCCTGCAATACAAGTGGTCTCTCTCTCTCTCTCGCACACACACACTCACAGACACACACTTACACACACACTCACAGGAGTGATTGTGTCTATCATCCCGTTTTGACTGCTCTAGTTTTTGTTGAACATTTATGTGTGTGTGTGTGTGTGGGTGCGCATGCTGTATATTTAAGGCCAAGCTAAACTGGTGTATGTGTGTGTGTGAGAGGTAGAGAGAGAGAAAGAGAGAGAGAGGAGGCGGCTGGCGGCGAGGAGGGTTGGATGCCTGCCATCTTCAGATTATTCACTCTATTTCTCTAAAAGGCTTTTCGGCAGATGTTGGATTGGATGCGGAGAGCTGGACAAATCTGAGCTGAGAGAGACGCACAGACTGGGAGCTTGTGATCATCTGACCGAGTTGGTGCTACATTTTAAACGATCGTACTGGACAGTGTTTCGCTCTGATCTGACAGTGCTGTCTGACTATGCCTTGATCACTCTGCTGCATGTTTACAGAAATCCAACAGATCGTCTTTCCAAGAAAGTCAGTAGGGCAGAAATGTGCAGCTGTGTTTCAGTTCAATAAGCCAATGAAAGTTATGTGAAAAATCATTATTATCTTAAAAACCTATTCAGATGTATACTCACATATAAGATGTACTTAAAAATCAGTGGAACTGAAAATAACAAACCTGTGCTAGGTACAGCTGGTTAAGGAGTGCTTAATCTGGTACTGAATCATCTTGATCTTGCACTGAAAAGATGAGAGAAGTGTGACCTTTCAGTGAGGTGAAACCATTCAAAGCAAAAAATAAAATGGAAATAAAATGATATCGTTGACCTTTATGAATCATAAAAATAGCTTCAAACGTGAAAATAAGCATCTCCACTATTAGGGCAATAAATACATTGAAAACAAGTGGAGTTGTAATTAACCTGCCTGAAAGTAGTAGAAATGCATTTTGCACCCACACATAGTGAGGAGGAGGATTTAAGATACAAATATTTCTCCAAAGATTACATTTGGACAGTTGCAGGGACTGGGTCTGTCCTAGAGTCACCAAGTCTTCCAAAATCAAACTACGTGAAAGGCTTGTCACTACTGTCGTCAGACCACAAACATCATTGCCTGGAGTTCTCTAAACATCACTCAATTTGATTGGAACGGGGTACAATGGTAAGATGAGACAAAATGAGCTTTCTGGCAACATTTTTGTGGCATAAAAAGTGTCAAGGCCATGCCAAACAAATCCTAATGGCCGTAGAAAAGCATGGTGGTGGACTGGTGATGCTGCAGAGCTGTTTGTTTCAAACGCACTGGGATGACTGGTGAGTCCATGGCATCACTTCACTCCTTTGAGCATTCGTAGTGGGCTGAGCTGCAGAGAAGAACCAGTAAGCACCCATAGTACTGGAGAGACTTTGCATTAAAACTGTCCCAGATCTCTTTGTGATCTCCTTCCGTATACAGTATTACAAACCTTTATCATATCTAAGGGAATGAGGACCAATATGCATTTTGTGTGAGAATTTTTTTTTCTCAGGACTGCCCAGTCTTTGATGATCATTCTCCCTTTTCATAGGATTTATTGCTCATCTTTACCAAGGCGACCAGTAATTCAAAAGGCCATTGTGCTTCATGTTCAGTAAATAAATCCATATCAACACTGAATGTTTAATAAATAAACCATTGTTTACATTTAAACTTAAATCTTATGTAAGATAATGTTGCCATAATCAAAGGATAATCATGGAGGGGGACACGCGCACACAGACAAACAGACACACACACACATGGGTTTGCCAGGTTAAACCGGTGCAGTGTATGCCTGAAGCAGCAGATACTGTGACCCGGCCCAAGGGCAGCAATGCATTATGGGAGTCAGACGCTTAGTCAGGGCAGCGTGGTTGGGTGTCAGCAGGGCGTAGGCATCCTTCAAATGAAACCGTCACTTCCTACAACAGCAGATTAAGCTGAGCAAACACACCAGCACTTCGGGATATGTATCTTGATCAAACCCTGGGGTAATGCATTTAGCCCGAGCCACAAGAGCCGGTGGCAACCACAGCTGCACTGGAGTGAAGCTCTCCCTCAGGACAGGTCTCACCACAAGCCCTGCTCACCAATCCAGGAAGTTTCGCTCAGCGCTCTCGATATAATGCAGTTTCATGTAGTACTGAGAGCACTCAGTGCAGATTTCTGCAGCTTTCTATAATTTTATACATGGTTCACCCACTACCGTCAAATTAAAGCAGACATTACGATCTGAAGCATGTAACCCAGGCAATGCAGTTTGAATCACTGTCCAAATACATGACTGCAATGTGAATAAATATTTTTGCTGCAGTTATATCAGATTGGGTACAAGATCAAGGCATTATTCTGAGGAAGTTTCATTCAGGAGTCCCTGCTGACCTGTAGATTCGATGACCTCACAGGAGCCGATAACCTCATAGGAGACTGGAGACCGGGGCAAAGGGATGTACAAAAAAATTACGTGCATGAATTCATATGCACGTGTTTCCATCTGTGGGTATGTGTGTGTCGGTGTGTGTCTGCGTTTCTGCAGATCTGCACATCCATGGACAGATTTCGGATGATTTAAGACAGAGATTTGCTTGCCTGTCAGTGACGGAACAACGCACCAAAAGACAGAGGGAGGAGGCGGGGACAGGAGGGTAGGATGGAGGAAGGAGGCGGGGACAGGAGGGTAGGACGGAGGAAGGAGGCGGGGACAAGAGGGTAGGACGGAGGAAGGAGGCGGGGACAGGAGGGTAGGACGGAGGAAGGAGGCGGGGACAGGAGGGTAGGACGGAGGGAACTGCCCAATGTGGAGAATAACGGCATTTCAAGTTGTTTTCTACCCAACCCTCTTTGCTGAGGGCTCGGCCTCAACACATTGTTACCTTGGAGTATTCAGAGCTGTGTGAAGCACTCCTGAGAGAATGTCATCTTCCGCCCTGGGCAGTTTTGACAAACAGAGTATATATTGATACGTGATAAAGTATGCTAGAAATCACCCCAGTGCTAAAGGCTACTATAGTTTTAATATCATCATTTGAATTAACAAGCATTCTGCGCAGGAATAATGAGCCTTCATTATTCAAAACATCATCCTTAGCCGCTGAGTTCTCGGGCCATTAGCACACGAGAGCTTAATGAAAAGAAGATAAAGAAGGGTTGAGATAAAAGTTTGAATGGCCTCACTCAGTAACCAGAGTTAAATTTTAATGCGGGATATGGTGGGTGATGGATGGTTCGTATCGGAAGGTTGGGGGTGGGAGGGGGTGGAGGTGGAGGATTCGGGTGGGGGGTGAGGGGCAGGACCTGAAACCCCCCGTGAGGTGTCACGTAGGGTGGGGAGGTGAAGAATGGAGGTGGAGGTTCATCTCCGGAGATGGCGGCATGATGCTAATCGGATAGCTGCGGTACGGATGGGCTGTCGGAGGACTGCTGCCTGCCAGAGACGAGGCAGATTAGTTTCAGGGAGCAGCAAAATGCTGAGCGATGAAAACACCAGCGTGTGCAGCCTGGTACCAGATCAGTAGATAAGAAGTGTTACTTTTATACTCTTGTTTAATGTTACGTAATTGGGTTATGTAATGAAGTGTTTGAGAAATTCAGTCAGATGTACACTTTATAAATAATATGTAGTAGGATAAACATACATGAAATGTACTGACCCTCACTTTGGCATTAGAAGTGTATTTAACCACATGGACAGGAAAGGAAAATTTTTTAAATTGTAAGTGTATTATAAACTGAAAAACAGATAAAGAGGGAGAGGGAGTACAAGAGAAAATTGTAAATGTAGCTCAGCAAATGACTGGTAGAAGCTGTGTGTGTGTGTGTGTGTGTGTGTGTGTTTTGTCTCCCAGGGGCCTGAGTGAAAGTGTGTTAGCTTGCTGAACCATTGTGGGCCTGTGCACTAACCACTGCTGGAGGACATCCTTTGACTGGGTAGATGAGGAAATGGCAGGATGTGATGAACGAGTGGATCTGTGAGGGGGGGGCTGGTGGCCGATGTGATGAACGAGTGGATCTGTGAGGGGGGGGCTGGTGGCCGATGTGTTACATGCTGACAAAAACGCCACAGCCAGGGTGAAGGAAAACGTCGGAAACAGAGCTCAACATCCCACCTGCTAACATTCCAACTCCACTATGAACCACTAGAGAAAACCTTCTAGCCTGGAGATGCAGACTTGAATAAGCCCAGTACTGCCTCTTTCCCTCCCTCTCTCTCTCTCTCTCTCTCTTTCTCTCTCTCTCTCTCCCTCTCTCTCTCTCTTTGTGCTCCTGACGCTATGAAGGACTACGGGTTTAATGTTTCCAGCTCAGATCATTTAGAGTCATCCATTTGTGTATCTTCATTCACCCTTAGGCACAAAAATGGCCCTATAAACCAACATCCATGCAACATTATAACAATGCGGTTGATTTTAAGTGTACCACATCAAAAATAGACAAATGCTGCTGATGATAATGCGATACATATTTAGACTGAGATTTTAGTCAAAAGCTACTGGCAAGGATGAAAAACATCTTTAAGTTGCCACCCAAGAACTCAGCGACTACAAAGCATCTCCAACAACTCCAACTGCATTCTCCAACATACAATATGTACATGATCAAGTTCTTTGTTGAAAACCCCTTGAGCTGGTTTGTGGAGTGGTGCCGAATATGTTTTGTCAGTTCCTGGTGGATTCTTTGATGTGGTATTGTGCTAATCAGAAACTCACAGTTTGCTGCATAGAAATGTATCCCACATCTGGGTTCGAACATCAGCTGAGCCAAGTGCCATGGCCAAAAGAGCACTGCAAGATTTCTCTAATTATCTGTTGTATGAGCAAAACAGATTCCTAGAAAATGTACATATGAGCAAATAAGAGAAAAAATAGTGTAGTGAAGAATGTGCAGTATTGCTGAGATAAGCAGATAATTTCACTTGATTACCACATAGATACAATGTTTAGAAATTGGCTGAATAATGTTACAGGTACACTGAAGTCTAAGAAAATATGCCTCATGCTGACTAGGATTTGTTGCACACATTAAAAAAGTTGAAATATTTTCCAGTTGAAATACTTCACTTTTTAAAATGTTTAATTAGCACTCTTCTCCCAATATGTTGCGGTCCTCTGTGACACTCTTGTTTGGTGGATTATAAAGACGAATGTTCAGTCAGATCGAAGTGAGGATGACAACATCCTCTTTCATAGATACAAATTGTAGAACATGTAACTAGGAGAGACTTTCTAACTTTAATTTAGAAAATTAATGGCAGTACCATTGATAACAGCTGCAGAGCCGTGCTTGGAGCCCAGGTGACCACAGCGGTTAAGCTTTTATGACCACCCGCCCTCCCATGGTTCTGGAGCAGTTGGTTTTAGAAAATGGGTTACACCTTGTCACCACACATCAAGCGTCCATACATGTGCTGCCTATGTGCATCTTAGTATATAAATGTTTTAGGTTGGCCTATATAATCTTTTTAAAATAACCAATTAATACCTCTACCAGCACAATAAAACCAGACATCAATCTCGGTTGCTTTATGGAAAAAAGAAAATATCATTGGACTGCCTTCAGCACAGTGTTTTTACTGTTGGTAACCATGGTGTCTTTAACACTTCAAAGCCAGAGTTTGGTTTTCTGAGCTCCCATAAAGAATCTCCTTCCATAACACCGGGTCTGTTTATGATGGCCATATAAGCATAATTAAACAAAGACATGTGTTTCCTGCAAACTAAATGGCTCTTTACACGGAAACATGACAGCTACAGAAGAACAGGGGAGGTCTCTTTCCTGGGAAGGACCATGAGCCACAACGCAGTGCACTGTTAGCTGAAAATATTAAAGGAAAAATGACTCCCATTGCCCCAGATAAAAAGTTGTGCACCTGATCTGAGCTTTATCTTTCATCCACAACAGGATGTAAAGTCATAAGAAACCAAAACATCCTCCCTTCCTTGTCTAATATATGCAGCATCAGATGCAGATTAAGGGTGATGTATCATAACTGGAAAACGTATCATGTTAGAATCCAGTGGGGTTTGCGGCAACATGAATGGCAGTGGGAGTGGTGGAGATGTGGAGTGGTGGAGGGGTGAGGTGGAGGGGTGAAGGAGGGTTGAGGTGGGGTGGAGGTGGGGTGAGGTGGGGCGGTGGTGGGGTGGAGGTGGGGTGAGGTGGAGCGGTGGACCGCCTAGCTGAACTTAGGAATACAAGTATTCACAGCCCTCCACCAGGCAAATGCCATAAAACAACTCACTAATCATTCCAATACACTACAGGGCCTGTAACCTCAAATAGCCTTGCACACACATGTACATGCACGCTTATACATGCACAGGCACACACACACACACACACACACACACACACACACACACTCTTCCACTTTATCTTCATCTTGGCACAAACATTTCAAAACACCATATCAAATGTTACTGACTGATATATGAAACTGACTTGCTCAATGACCATTTCTTATTAAAACTTTGAAACTATGCCACTGACACATTGTTTAGTTCCACAATAAAACGAGTTTATCATCCTTAAAATAACACAACAACAACTCTAGCAAGGCCACAAATGAGTGGCTGTCTCCAGAGAAAAAAACAAAAAAAAAAACTTCACCCTGATTTTCTTTGGAATTGTAAACAGCAGCTGTTTAACTAGATCCGCTCTGTGCCCCATGGCTCCAGGCTGGGCAAAAATGAGCTACTGTAGTCTAAATATTCCATACCGACATGAAGCGTTAAGTTAGCCAAATACGGCCTCTGAGTGTACTGTGGGAGTGCTGTAATAACTGTGAGAAAAACCAAGCTCGCCTCTGACAAGCCTGTGTACAAGCAGCAGACGGGGACTACTCAGAAAGAACGCTCACACACAGGAGACTCTCAGACACAGCAGGAGGAGGCGGTCTGGACCTTCTCTGTGCAGAAATGGATGGCCAGACCTTTGTCGTTAGTCTCACCAGACTGCAACAGTTCAGCTCACACCAACAACGTCTTAAATGTCTTAAACTAATCTTAAATGTCAGAGACGATGTCAGGCCTCGCATCAAAGCCAAAGCAGACAGCAGTTCTTGTAACAAGTCAATATGTTGAAAAAAGCTTTGAAATTCCTTTACTGGGTCACTTTTTTTTTTTTTAAAGGGGATCTACTGTGATCTCTTACTCACAAATGTAAGATTTTCTGATCATCTACTACAATGAATTCATTTGACATGCAAGAAAAGCTTTTCTAAAAGAAAAAAGTCAATATAGAAAAGCTTAATGTTGTACTTTTTCTAAATTATACATTGGACACAAACCATAAACTAACCTCATTTACTTAGTTTGTGTGTCCCTAAACAATAATTCCATTGTGCTATTCCATACATTCCCATAATAAATTCCCATAAAGGTAATATCTCAAAGGTAACTAACCATCAAAGGCACATGGCAGAGAGAGAGAGAGAGAGCGAGAGAGACAGAAAGAGCGAGAGAGACCCTGTAGAGCATATGCA
The DNA here is from genome assembly GCA_028565775.1 of Sternarchorhynchus goeldii. Taxonomy (NCBI): domain Eukaryota; kingdom Metazoa; phylum Chordata; class Actinopteri; order Gymnotiformes; family Apteronotidae; genus Sternarchorhynchus; species Sternarchorhynchus goeldii. The sequence goes on from JAOXYF010000028.1 coordinate 4,148,624, forward strand.
GTTTGAAACCATCTGAACCAGAAAGGTAGAGAAGGACACAGTGATGTAGATGACAGAGTGTTATTCCCCTAGTCTGGCCTACAGCTTTAACAGGTCTGAACTTTAAATACCAAATACAGCTAGAACACATTCTCTCCCTCAGCCTGTCTGTCTGTCTCTCTCTGACAAAGGGCAAGTGCTGAACTTAAGTGTTTCCTCATACTGACTACCCAATTGTATGGAGTCCTGAAGAGACAGATGTAGATATCTAGACAGGCATAACTCACTCCCCAGGGGTGGGGGATATGAGCAGTAGCAAATGGAGTGCTTATATATAGTACATTATGGAGCTGTGTGTGTGTGTGTGTGTGTGTGTGTGTTTGTGGTGAGGCAGTGTTCTGTAATAGCTCAGTCATCTAAGTGAGTCACTTAGACAGTATTCTGCAGAGACAAAAGCTTCTCTCACTGAAGTAGGAAAGTGTTCCTTCGCCACAGGTGTGGGCCTCAATTAAGGCCATGACTAACTGTTCTCAACACACACACACACATACACACACAGACACATACATGCACAATTTAATTTGTCTTTGTTCATCAAGAGAAAAGGAGAGAGAGAGAGCCAGAGGGAGAGAGAGAGGGTGAGAGAGAGAGAGAGAGATAGATAGAGAGAAAGAGAGATAACAGAACGGTCTTACTCCAGACACAAATAAAAGCACATGCAAACATACACATGGATGTGAACAGTAAAACACAGACATTTATATTAGGCACAAGCACTTACATTACTGGAAACAAATATATCATAAAATATATATCATAAAATATCCCAAATCATAATGTGAAATCCCAAATCCTTGTGTAGGAAGTTTGCAATTTCTGAAAACCCCTGTGGAATTAGTTCCATGCATAGTCACACACAAGTTCA
>JAOXYF010000028.1:4152027-4153895 GCA_028565775.1 Sternarchorhynchus goeldii
AGTTTTATTAGGTCAGGCAAAAAAGTCAAGAAGCAAACAAACAAAAACCCCAACAAGATTTTCACGAGCAAATAGTTTGTCACCTCTTGAAAAAAAAAAAAAAATCGGCTGCACAAACCGGATTAGAGAGGGCTGAGTCTTACGAGGGCGAATCAAAGCGAAGAGCGTTCTCGCCTTAGATACTGGCGGTGAGATTAAACGTTTGGCCGAGCGCTTGAGTTGAGCTCCATAAATCTCTCTGTAATTATACGGCTTTGTGTTGCCACATGAAAGCGTTGAGTACATTACTGCGTGGAAGATGGGAAATGGTGCTGAGCACTGTGGTTTGGAAATAGAGCCCAAACTCCGTGATGTTTGGGATGTCACCCACCCTCTCCAGCTCTCTCTTCCTCCAAACTGGCAAGGGATTCTGGGTAAAGTGGGATGGAATGATGAAAAAAATGACACTGAAATGTTGCATCAAAATGTCCTCAGTAAACATTGTAATAATGCGAACTCTAATAATCACTGTATTAATAGAGGGATTAAGCTCAACTTGAGAAAAAAAAACATCAGGATTAATTTCCATAAACAATAAAATATTGCGCAACTGTAGTGCAAGTAAAACGCTCTCACAAGCTCTATTTCAAGAGCTAGAATTGGTCACCAGGCCCAGATATATTCATTTCCCACAGTGCAATGGGGGAAGGGATGGTGCCTCTAAATCTGTGTCAGAAAAAGCCATTAGAGCTGGGTATGGTGTTCATTTGGTGATGGGACTGACAGCAGGTATGTTGGCCCATTAATTAAAATAATCACATCATAGGTGTTGGAATAATTCATTAACTCAGATTTAGTTAAGGCTTAATTTAATATGTCATTGTTGGTCAGGAAAAGAGAAGAGGAGAAGAAACATGGAGAGGAGAGGCAGAGAGTGGGAGAAAGGTGCAACGAGGCTGTTAATGCTACAGGATTGAAATAGTCAATTTGTGTTTGGCTGCTCCACTGGGGAGAGCTTTCCCTCCTTTCAGCAGATATATCATTTTATGAAAGACCGAAGGGATGAGGAAGAAAGGAGGCAAACGAGTGGGGGGAAAATCAGTCGCCTACTATTTTTAACTGCCCCATAAATCTGTTTTTAAATTCCCTTCCATTTAAAATACCCTGGTGAAGCTTGCCTTCTCTCGGCCTGTTAAGTACCACAATCCATGCATGGAGCTACATTTATCCTAGCAGTGTAATTGGTCCATCTCCCTCGACTGGTGCCTCAGTTACCGGTCCTCCCCGAGGCCTGCAACCAGGAGAAATCCCAAACCACCTCGGGACCCTGAGTACAAAGACCCGGCTCAGAGAGAGAGAGAGAGAGAGAGAGAGAGAGAGAGAGATAGAGAGAGAGAGAGACTCATAAACATCTACTACATGTGAGCTAACAACTGCACTTGAGGGGAGTGTGTTTGTTTGCGCACATGTGTGTGTGTGTGTGTGTGTGTGCATGCAAGCATGTGTGGAAAAGGGGTAGGTTGTACCCTGGCACACTTGAGGCAACAGATGAAAAGCACACACATAGACACACACACACACACACACAATACAGACACACGTTGAGCGTCACAAAAGCATGGCGGTAGTAGAGGGGGCTGGCCGCCTCCCACTTCCACCTGCTGTGAGACAGGGGATGGATGGGGGGGGGGGGGGGGTGCAAAGCATGGCCCAGCTCTCATTTACACAGCTCCTGCCCCCGTGCCGCAGGCACCAGCCAAGCAGCGTCTCCAACACCTACCACTGCCCCCAGATGCCCTGGCTTCCTCAGACTCCGCCCCCTCTCTCCTCCCCAAACCATATCCTTTATTTTTGCTATTCACTGCTCCCCTCCCAAACAAACTCCACCC
>JAOXYF010000028.1:4154079-4168943 GCA_028565775.1 Sternarchorhynchus goeldii
ACTGCTCCCCTCCCAAACAAACTCCACCCACTTTCAACCCCCCCCCCCCCCAACCTTCTGAAATCCCTCCCCCCTGCCTGTGCCTCAATGGCTGCCAATACAAAGAGGCGGCAACATCAAACACTTGTAATGTCAATGTTTGCTGTGTGGGCGGAAGATGGTGCTTCCCGTTTATGCACTCACCATGTTTACATATGGGCCGCTGCAGAGTTGTGGTTGGCTGTCATGTGAGGCTGAAGGGGCGGAGCTAATTGTGGAGCGAGGCTTGTTGTCCTGAGACAGGTGTAGTTCAGTTGTCCTGTCCTGTAGTTCAGTTGTCCATTGTCCTAAGACAGGTGTAGTTCAATTGTCTTATCCTGTAGTTCAGTCGTCCTGTCCTGTAGTTCAGTTGTCCATTGTCCTGAGACAGGTGAAATTCAGTTGTCCAATCCTGTAGTTCAGTTGTCCTGTCCCTATAGTTCAGTTGTCTGTTGTCCTGAGACAGCTATAGTTCAGTTGTCTGTTGTCCTGAGACAGCTATAGTTCAGTTGTGCTATCCTGTAATTCAGTTGTCCTGTCCTGTAGTTCAGTTGTCTGTTGTCCTGAGACAGGTGTAATACAGCGGAATAAAGTGCCTGGCTTAGGCAAGTTTAAGAACAGTAAGAAGGAGATGAATGTATAATCCCAGTTATAATGCCTATATTTCCCTTATAATCACATTTTCCATTTATAATCCCATATTTCCTCTATAATTCCATATCCCAATTATAATTCATTATACTGCCAAGTATCTTAAAGGCATAATCTCAAAGTGTTTGCTTAAACCGAATGTATAGAAAAAATTGGGTGAAAGGAACGTCATTGCTTTTAAGCAAATGATGCTAGTGTCAACCAAGCGTTGGGGACATTTACAGAGTTCTCTATAGGGTTTTTGTTTGTTTGTTTGTTTTTATTATTGCATCTAGAGTTTATTGTGTGTATTTAGACAGGTCCACCCCATAGGGCTGGAGAAACAGAAACATCACCCTAGGGCACTCCACCTTTACGCCCCACCATTTCCAGTTACCCCAGACCATGTCTTTCACTAGATCATATGGAGACCAGTCAGTGCACAGTCACATGTAAAGTTATGAATAAACAAACAAACCAACCATGCTATAATACTATAACTACTACCACTGCAACTTTTATATTTTGTTAACAGATTTGTTTACTGGTTATATGACAAAATATATTGCTTTCTAGCTGTTTACATGTAATTGTTTTAATAGCAAAATCACAAATAATAACAGTCAAACTTAGCATTACTCTATAGCATATCAGTTTGCACATACTAAAATTTGGACATTTTTCCATATACATTTTAGCTATAAATTATTCTTATTTGGGACTTGAACTCTGCCTGAACTCAAGGAGATTTTCTTGAAGACTGTTCAGCTGCTTCTGTACTTAGAACTTCAATTCCAAACGTTCACACAAACCTGCTCGTACCTGATTGCTCGAGCTTCTCATCATGAGTGGAATTTGTGATTGTCAGGACGCGGTCTCCTCTTGGTATGTTCGTTTTGCATGCTGAACACAGACAGCAGAAAGGCAAACACATCGGAAACACCATTAGACTAAAACATTAAACTGCATTAAAAAAAAAAGAAATTTATGATGAGCTTTTGGACATACTGGGAATATTGTGTGGAATTTAAATCACGGTACATTGTTTGGATAACATCACGTCTTATTTAGAAATAAGGCCTAAATAAAATTCACGTTTTGAACACGTGACACATTCTAGACCTATGCAGAGGTCAAAGGGTCAAAGAAAAAATATATATGATATGAGGAATATGGAATATGATGGATATGATGCATTTCTTTGATGCACACGGCACTTTTGCTGGCCACTCACACTACAACTATGAACGTTTTTGAAAAGCTACTATGACTTCATAAAACCACACGTGAACATATAACCGGCTTTCAGCACCGCTGGGAACTTCAGCTGTGTGAAGAAAAGGACTATGTCATAACTTGGCTTGTCTGCCAGTGTTACTAATATTGTTTGTGGAGGTGTGACAGTGCTTCACTTTTGAACTAAATCCACTGCACTTCTTCACTGGGTCACTGGAAGCCTGGGTGGGGGCAGGACAGCGGGTTCATCTGAGTTTAGCGTAGGCACTTCAATCAACAGAGGATCTGCTGCTACACACGTTTATCTCAGACCTGCTCATCCACTGAGCCGGGAGTTTGCTTGGCTGTGCTGCTAAAACAACACTCTTAAAGATCAAGGCGACTCACACGCGCACACACACGCACACACACACACCCTTACAGCGTCAGTTGTTAGCAGACAGTGAATATCTTAACCCGACGGAGGGTTGCTACCTGCTGTGGCGGCCGCTACAGTTGCTCACCGTTCAGCGTCTCCAGGGAAGCCAGACAGCGCGTTCCCCTGGACATCGCCCTCAGCGGCGCGGGCCTGACAGCTGCCGGACCGAGGCTGTCGAGAAGCTCCTCTGCCAGACGTCTCTGTACACCTACTGCCTGCACTCACTGTCTGGCTGATGCAGGCTAGCGAACCTTCGCTAGTATTCTGTCACAAACGCTGTTTTGCTGACCTGTGAGAGTGATGCACAATACAAACACCTGACAATAACGTTTATGAATGTAATACTTCAGGAATGGAGTCAACTCAAAACAGCTGTGCAGATTAAGGATGGTAACTGCAAGACAAATGTACAGTATATTGGTTTTCCTACATAAAGTAAAGACTTAAACCTCAAATATATCATTCTGATTAAAAGTTAATTTTACATATTAAAGTAATTTTCTTGTTGTAATCAAAGAAATAGATTATCATACACATGACAAATTCTTCATACACATATGAATACTGTAGCATTCATTTCAGTGTAGAGAGTTTTATTTTCTATTTTATATAATATAATATCTATAATAATGAACGTCCAATTAATGGTATGATAAAATACACTGAAGGTTCAAATAGTCAGGAAAGATTGGCAACAGGCCAATATGTCAATAACACTCACATTAAGGCAAACACTTATGTTTGAGATAATCGTAAATTTTACCTGCAACTAATATTAAACAAACACGCCATGCACACACACACACACACACACACACACACAAACACACACACACACACACACACACACACACACACATGCAGGTGTATGTGTGCGCGTGCGCACACACGCATTCAAACACACTAAGTGTAACAGAGAACACAACTGAAACTAATAGCGCTGAGGAGATTGAAAGGTTGGCATGCATCTCTCTTTTGCAGTTACGGCGAGGACGATTAAATAATACCTTAGCCAGGTTTCAATAAACGCATTACAACAATCACATTCCCAAGACAGAGACTTAGGGACTCGCAACGCAAGATTCGATTACTTCAAGAAATCGCGCTTTTTCGAACGATGTTTTTTAGGCTGGGAGACTTGCGCTGGCTCAGTGGGAGCAGGCTGAGAGGATTAGCCGGGCCAACACGTCTTTTACCGCGCCTTTATTTTGTCCAATTTTTAAAAAGGCTTTCAATCATTTTCACGTCAGAACTTGGCCGGTGCGGTTAACGGCTGTGTGGAGGTGGGGTGAGAGAGTTACGGCCCCAGGAACGGCCCAAAGGGGAGAAGAGAAAAGACAGCGACGTCCCTCTGTAATGGCGGACTCGCTCAACGGGGAGGACTTCACATCGTGAGCGGGCTGAGTGTAGCTACACGTCGAACCGGAGTGGTGTGCCGGGCAGGGGAAGAGACTGTCGAGGCAGGGAGAGAAAGAATTAGAGAGAAAGAGTGTGTACATTTTTGTTTGTGTGTGTGTATGTGTGTTTGTGTGTGTCTGTGTGTGTGTGTGCGCATGTGTCTGTGTGTGTATTCAATCAGGTGTGTCTGTGGGTGTTGCACACACTGTGGGAAGATTCTTCGGATGCCCAGTTTGATTAAAACTCTCTCTGATTCCAGCATACACACACACACAGGTAAAAGGCTAAACCTCACCTGACAGGTGCTGACAGGCTGAAAAGCCTTCCCCACACCCTTTCCCGTCGTTCTGTGTACGGATCTGCAGTAACAGTGTGGATTAAATATCACTGCTCAGGTAAAGATACTACCTTTAAACTCCACTGAGTCCAGGCCTATCCGCTCTCACGCAGTTTCTCATTACAGGTAACCTCCTGTGCTGTCATCCTCACATGTATTCGATATCTCTGCATGTGTGTGAAAGTGCGAAACAGCTATAGGAAGGCCAACCTGGCTTCAGATTAATCTAAACTAAACAGTACTTCCCATAAGGGTTAGAATGGTAAGATTATGTTCATTGTTTCTGCTGAATACTGTTGGATAATGTCAGGTTGCAATGACAAACTAATTCATCTAAATCATAACCTGACATACACCGAGTGTATTTGATAAGTATTTATTTAAAAGCGGTTACAAAGAAGAAAGCTGATTCTTGTCTCTCTTTATAGAGCAGCATTAATGGTATCGTTTTGTTTGTTATCTGGTATCTAGTACACAACATTCTGATTCCAGTCAGTGGAATCCAGCAAATGTAAAACTTGTATTTTTTCATTACAGGGAATCACAGAAACTAAAAGAGCAAAACACACAGAATATGTATTACAATGAGATAAGATAATGACCAAAGAAAAAATATATATATAATAAAATCATAATATATGCATAACCTAAATGATAATACTATAGATTATTCAAATTATTTATTATTTGTCCTGAGTTCCAAAAATCATGGGATGTTTAAAATAGTGTAAAAGTACAGATCACTGTCGGTTCCTCGATGATTTACATGTGTGTTGTTTTGGCATTACAGCCCTTTGCGTGCATCAAACAATGATTATTTAGTGTAGGCCACATGGTGTACATGCTGCTCGGAGACACGCCTCATGGACGGGACCATGCAGCTTTGCAGAGGTGTGCCCTGCACCCAGGATTTAGCCTTGACTCTCTGTCACATGCAAAGGTCAAGCTCTCACTGAGAGGAAAGACTGGTTTCAGCATGTGCTGCATCTGGAAGTCTGGCAGTGTGGGAAGGTGTGTAGGACACTCCTCAGTGCGTGTATGGATGGAAAGGCCCTACAAATAAAACCTAGACACTGGGGGGAAATGAATAAGATTATTTATTAAAAGGGTGGGCAGTGATGAGAGAGTATTTGGCTCTTTGTCTGTTGTTTGAGCAATGCTATTAATGTATGTAGACAGACAGACAAACACACACACACACACACACACACACAAAACAGGGGCAAGTCTTACTGTGTCTGGAGTCTGGAGGCACATCTGCTCTTACATCTGCTTTGCCCTTACCTTTACACACACACACACACACACATACACACACACACTATCTTTCTTTCTCCCTCTGAGTCACAGTGTAGCAGAGTAGAACAGAAGAGAGTGACAGAGTTTCCTGTGAGAGGAGTAGATTATCACAGTTACAGACAGGAAACAGCAAACAATACTAATGAACAAGAGAGACGTGACTGCTGCAGTACACACACACAAGACTGATACATGAAAAAATACAGTAAAGCATACACACACACACACACACACATGCATAAGCACAAACATACATGCAAAATTCCTTCTGTTTTAGACTAGAAGCCATATTCATCATTTCATGGGTTGTGGAATGGCAGTTCACTCTATCACACAGCTCTGTCAGAATAGCCAACCCTCATTCACATTTTAAACATTCAATCATTCCTCCCTACCAACTTAAGCACAGCCTAAAGCCATAGGGCTGACATAAATGCATGTACACACACACACATACACACACAAGCACACACATACTCTCACACCCACATACAAAAGTACACACTATTGAGCTAATCTGAGGACTCAGTGGTCTATTAAAGCAATGGGAAACACATACATACAAAACAATACAGAAACTCTATTTAGGGCAGTAGACCCAATTTCCCAATTTTGTTCTAAACAGACCTGCCAGTGTGTACAAGAAAGAGAGAGCACTCGGTTCAATTTAACCCTAAGAAAACACAAACTAGGAGTGAGGAGATCCTTTGGGTCTGTCTTGAGAAAGCCAGGAACACCTTGCCCCATATACATGGTCTCTTTGAGCAGAAATAACATCCTCGATTCTGTTTTCTCCCTAAATAGTCTGTTGTCATTGGACTATAACTCCTATAAAAATATACCCACAGTGAAAAAGTATGGAGGGCTGAAGAACACAAGGATAATTGTATTGATTTTCTTAGTAAAGGTGCAATGTGGAACAATTCTGGAGTCACCTGCCACATTGTCAGCAGAATGGAAATCACCTTGGGTTTTTTTGCCTTTCTCTGGGATGTTGAGATACAGATCGATGCACTGGTTTTGATGGACAGGCTCAACCAGTGCACAGTCTCCAGACTGAGAGGAAATGGAAACCAAAGGAAAGACCAAAATATTAGGTCCAGAGGGCAACTTGAGTGCTGGGTTTATTCTCTGTTAAGAAAAGTTAGTGTGTTAGTACAGGTTCAAAACAAGCTTCGAAGTTTTGGGGTTGGAATATTTGTGTAAATATAAAAAAAAAAGACGCAAGTGGTATGATGAAGTTCTTGTGTGTGTGTGTGTGTGTGTGTGTGTGGACGTGTGTACCAGATTATTCTTGGGTTTAATGGAGTAGTCTGTGAGGAACTTTCCCTGTGTCATTTCCCAGGACAGGAGGTGGTCACTGTGGCAACAGCAGAGTATAACCTACTTCCAGATTCGCTGCCTTTCAGTGCCAGGTTTAATGTTTTAAATGGTTATGATATGAAAAGCAAAATGCCTGATACACTCACCTGCAGTGTTCTACTGTATGTTCTCTCTGTACTTTTGAGTACCACTGAGTACATGGGAGTCTGAGGTCAAGCCGTCTCTTAGCATGTCTGTGTGTCCTAGCAGTGAGGTTTTTCATGTGTGCTGACACACATTGATGCTTCCTTTCCAAGGACAGTCCACATGCCCTATTTACTGATTACTGATTAGTTGATTTTAATATGGCATCATTGAAAAAGATGCTTCGTCATGACTGTCCTAACTTAGCTTCCTGTGTGGCTGTTCCTGCTGTCTGGGATCTGCTGATGGGACGGAGAACATCAAACGAGACCAGGGCACCATATCCACTATGGAAGACACATAATGTAATTTGTGCTCCTGAGTTAAATTGGTTCTTGCTGTCACATGTACCATGTTATTTGAATATAAGCACATTTTTAATGTTCCTGTAGCTAGTCATTTTATTTTTTGTCATTATTTTATACTTGAAAATTATTCTGATGTGACTAACTTGATACAGTACCGAACAAGCAAAAAGCAATGTGTGTGTCCATGCACATGTGTGTGTGTGTGTGTGTGTGTGTGTATGTGTGTGTGAGAGAGAGATAGAGACAGCGAGAGAGAAGATTATATTTCAGGAAAGGCAATTCTCATATCTAACATTGTTGGACCTGTCATTTGGATCCACCACTACATGCCCTGACCTGTGGGAATTCTTTAAAGCAGGCTCCATTCACCCCATACTCTCCCTCCCTCCCTCCCTCCCTCCCTCGCTCTCTCTCTCTCTCTCTCTCTCTCCCTCTTTCACCTTAGAAGTGATATCACTTAAAAACAATAAGAGCTCACTCTGTCTTCTTGGCTTACCATTGTGGAGAGGTTCCGATCCGTCTTCACTAGTGAACCCTTCACTACTGCACGCATGCTGAGAAACTACAAAAAAGAGAGGAGTCACATGCAAACTCCATCCAGGAGGTCTTCTTCATGAACCTGCATGATGTCACCTCACTTCACTAGTACTTTTCCAATTCATTTCAGATCTGTTATGCAGGAATGTGCTTTTCTGGTCCCACTAGAGGTAGAAACACAGAGACGAGACCCCCCCCCCCCCCCACGTCCTGCCAATCTGTGTGTATGTTCGTGTGTTGTTTGATAAGACTAATGTCCACAGATATGCATGTGAGTGTGTGTTTGTGAGTTCAGTCTGCAGCCTGAGCCAAAGTTCTGCGGTGTTTGCGTCTAAACCAAATTCAGATCCTTTACTTAGCCATGAGGCACATTATCACGAAGATGTTTCACACATAAACACATCCCACAAACAACTCCCTGTACACACATTAACCAAAGGAAAGTGCAATCTTTCAGCTTAAGAAGGCTGCCTCTTGTTAACTAGTGATTTCCGTGTTGTGGTGTGGTTCCGCCAGCCTCACCACGCAGCACTGAGGGCTGTAACCGCCGTGTTTCAGCTAGACAGGCGGGGAGAGAGCTTGGCTGGACGGCCGCTTTATTGATCTGGCTGCTGTGTTTCCTGTCATCAGGAGCAGAGCTACCAATGTGTTTGTAGTGACAGACTACTGTATCGACTGAGCAGTGCAAATACAGGCCTTTCATTACCTAGGTGCTGTGCTGCAGTTTGCCATTATCTGGTGGAGCGGTTGGAGGCTTGTGTGTGAGAGAATGAGAATGATGTGAGAAAAACAGTCCTAAACCGCAAGAAGAGATGAAAGTCAGGCTCAGGTTTATTGGCAGGAGAACCAAAATGCATATTACACCACCACACCTTTGCTGAAGAGTATAGCAAAAAACAAACCCACACCGTTTGCTGTGTCTCAGACAAAGTCAGGAATTTAGGTGGGAAGTCAAGCGTTCCAGCTCAAATGAGAAGTTAAAGGTTGGTAAAACCTGTAGTTTATTACAAAGTTATTATTTTCTCATCATTTATTAGCGTGCAAAGCATAAACCTTATGATAAGCACTGCTAAACTCTGGAACTTCTTAATGGGCTTAAAGACATTAGAGTAGAGCAATCATTTAAGCCATCAAACAATCCCAATAAATCTCCTTTCGAAACTGAGAAACTCACTTGGATCACGTGAATGAGTTTTTGTTTGTTTTCTTTTGTTCTGATATTTGAAACTATACAGTACAGCTGTCATAGTGCAACTTAACTATTTGGTAACCACTTTAAAAATAAAGTCAATATGACCTTACAGAGAACCTGGTTTGTGACAGCAGTAAACATATCTTTGAAATGAAGGACAGCATTAATTATAAATGTACAGATGAAGTAGAAAAACTAACATAACATCATTTCCTGAAAACCTTTCACTCATATGACTTTCATTAGAGGAGCACATTTTTCTGGGCAACTAACCCTTCAGGTGAACCCCACAAAGCCCCAGTAGAGCTGCAGCATGGAGTGTAGGACCCCAACCACGGCCCTGCAAGCCCTGGGTGATGGGACATTCGCATGAGAGCTTCACCAGCTGCTCCATCCTCTTCTTGCACCCTGATCGTAGCTGGGGCTGCCGCATCGAACACTCCCAAGACAGTTAACAACCGGGATATTTTTTCCTCCTGGTAACAAGAGTGAACTTGTCGGGTTTCTTCTGACTCGGAGGGCTGGTGTGTGTGGAGCGGCGTGGAGGTGGGGCCGTGTCCCGGCCCGGGCCCGTTTGATCGGCAGGACTGACATCGGGGGGCTGATCCGCCTCATCTCGTCTGGGTGGCCGATCTAATCGAGGCTGACAGACTGCTTTGGTCTTTTATGCTCCCTGCGTCACCTAGAATCAGTCACTGTGAAATCAGACAGCAAGAGGAGGGCAGGGCAGGGTGTGTGCGAACTCCCTCCCTCTTGCCCACACACACACACACACACACACACACACACACACACAAACACACACATTGGTTTAAGGGTACAAAGCCAGGCCCATGTATGTGGGTCACTCTGGCCTGATCTGTGTATCTGTATTGATTTTGCCTCCTGCTTTGTGGTCCAGTCAGACAACACTAATATGCACTTACTACCACTGTGGGTTGAGGTCTTTTTTTTTTGGTTCCCCCTCTCTGTCCTTGTCATATTTTCTTCCATTGTGGTCTAGTATTGGAAGACACTACATGTTTTTTGATAGAAAGAGACGCTGACATTTGAATACCGAGAGAGAAAGAGAGAAATGGCTTGAAGAAGATGATTCCTTTCTTCATATAAGAGAACATCACCAATATGTCTGACTGACGTTGAAGTGTATTCGACCAACCAGAAGGGTCTCCTCAGTGGTGTGCATCTCCTCGTCTGTGTGTGAAGAGGCCATGTCACAAATCAGATTAGACCAATCCCATCATTACCTCCTGTATACCAACTGGCATGTAATGTGTTTTGTAGCGACCTTCTGGAAGGTTTAAAGAAGTGTTTGATTATGGGAACTCGAAGCAAAAATAAGAATGGTAATCTGTCGTATCATACTGTACATGATTCTCCTAAAATATGTGCACTCAATTTAAAGTGATTTGTAGTTTCTATTAAAATGCCATAAAACCCTAGTTAAATAAATGGGCAGGAGAGGAAAGGACCTGAGACGACATGAAAAGCAAAACCATTTCAAAACACATCTCTGGGCCACCGTAGCAGGGCCTGATCTCACAGCCTAAGCTTCCACCCACAGTAATTTAGAATGACAAACCCCCAACAATGAAACAAACAAAAAATAATAATAATGTGCTCATCTCCTAAATGAAGCGTTCGGGGTGTGGTGAACGAGGCATATTTGTAGTGAAATCACTCCAGCACTGTGACTTGGTAGCAGCGCTGAGGAAGCGTAGAGCGCTGGAAGGGAGAAGGTGGATTGTCCGGATGCTAAATTGGCCGTTAGCAGGCTGCAGTCGCGTGCCGTCGCTTGGAATAGACGCTGTGGATCTCTCATTAGCTCACTATTCGTTATCGAGGGCGCTGAAGGCCCTTTCTCAATTACACTCATTTAAGCTCAGCACGGTAATTACACCAGTCCCCGCTACCTGTAAGGTGGGCGACTGTAAATTAATTTGGGAAGTTCTAGCACTTTTCTGCTCCATTATGCCGGGCAGTGCAACCAGGGGGCAAAGCTCTGGTGTAAGGAAGTAAACCCCCCCCCAAGGACAGAGAGATGTTTAAAGTTCAGAGCAATTTCAGATTTAGAAGAGACAGAAGTTAATTTGTGTTGAACAATGGTTTTAGACAGAAAATGCATAAAGAGAAAGTAGCATTGCTGCATTACCATCAATTTAAACCCAATGTTAACTTTAATATAAGTCTAGCATAACCTAGCTAGGCCTAATTTTTTTCTATGGACACATTTATCATCCTTAAGTATTATAAATACACTATATTGCCAAAAGTATTCGCTCACCCATCCAAATGACTGTGCACCAGTGCACAAAGCAAGGTCCATAAAGACATGGATGGCAGAGTCTGGTGTGGATGAACTTGTCCTGACCTCAGCCCGATAAAACACCTTTGGGATGAATTAGAGCGGAGACTGAGAGCCAGGCCTTCTCGTCCAACATCAGTTTGTGACCTCACAAATGCGCTTCTGGAAGAATGGTCAAAAATCCCCATGAACACACTCCTAAACCTCATGGACAGCCTTCCCAGAAGAGTTGAACCTGTTTTAGCTGCAAAGGGTGGACCAATGTCATATTGAACCCTATGGATTAGGAATGGGATGTCACTTAATCTCAGTGACTCAAGTGAGTCAAGGAAGGTGAGTGAATACATTTGGTATCCTTAGTAATATTAGGCCTTATGAATGGCAGAGATAGGAATATGAACTCATAAATCTATACATGCAAATCTATACATGTCAATTATGAATATTTCCAAAACTTCATTCTTCATTCAAACAGAGTTGTAATTAGCACAATCTCTATAATGGTGCAGGTGCCTATGGTCTTTTAGTCCTCAGTGTATCACACAACCAAGAGAATATGAACCTGTGGTCTGATTAAACCAGCCTTCACATTTGAAAGCAGAAACTACAACAAACTAATATGAAGTTTACATCATGTTTCACCACTGAAACGTGACTGATGAGATTTCGGATTTCAATGAATATAAAAGCTGATTTGAATACTGTTAAATACAAATACACTGTACTTATCACACTGTCACAACACTGTGTAATTACAGCACGGCAAGAAAAGCAAACAAAAAAACCACAACACAAAACTACAATCAATGAAGAGAACATGCTATTCTTCTCAGCCCGCAACACCCAGGCAAGGCGACTTCACAGGGCGCGAAAGCTCACGGCCGCTGGCACGGCGCCAGTGTTCTCGCTCCCCCTCTGCCCTCAGGGGCTCAGCAGACAGAGTCTCCCGACAGCCTCGTAACGGAACAGGCTCCGAGGACGCCATGGCGACGGCAAGTTCGCAGCACTCGTTCGGGAACACCAGAAACCCTCTCGGCGGCCCGAAGACCCGATTACCGCCGTCAGCTGGTGGTTCAGGGACTCTCGGTTTCTCGACGCTTCCATGATCTGTGGAAGACTGAAGCACTGTTGGCGGAACAGAAGAGGAGCCTTCATCAGGATATTCCAAAAGTAGTGAAAATGACTTTTATTTTAGTAAAATACTGTGTGATGCAGTTTTACATGATATTAAACTATCATAACTTACCTTGTCTGACATACCATATCAAACAGGAGGATAAACTATAAAACGCTTTGACATTACACTGACAAGAAAACTATGTTTTTATTAAAAATACGGCAGACGTGTTGAGGTAAGAGTGCAATTATAGTTACGTTTGTACAACAGAGGCAGATGAAAAAAACAAGGCAGCATGGAGCCAAAATGAATGCCAGCATTCCAAAATGAAACAGACACAAGCCTGTGTGTCCCGATGCTCAGCACACCGACTGAATTCTGATGCTGTCATTTCAATATTTAGAGCAATCCCACATTATATGTAGAAATGCACGCACACACACGCACACATACGGCAACGCGCACACACACACACACACGTGCACCCATTTATAGTCATGTGTTTATGTGAGCACGCAGGTATGCATTCATGGACGCGAGAGCACCCACACACACACAGAAGCAAATACATACAGGCAGACACACACACACATACACACACATACACGCACATACACGCACACATCCTCTATCGGGTCCCAAGAAACAGCGATCAGAAGTGTAATTATGGTGTCCACAGGCAGCTCCCAGAACACTGTCTGTCTTGCCTGTGGCTTAACTAGAGTTTTAAGAATGAAGTCTGCTATAGGAAGATGCTATAAATACAACCCAGAGTCATTCTAAATGGAGGAGCGACCTCGTTGGGCTTGGCCTAGTCTTGAGAAACCGAGCCAACGTGGGGCTCTACAGTGACATCTGGAGCCGACACAGATTTACTGTGCAGACAAAACGAGACGCTTTGATTGGCTCCGCCTTGCGCCGCTTGCAAAAGAACAGCTGCTAAATCTTTCGTCGTCACATCTCTGGGATCATTCGATTCGTTGGAACAAAACGTGTGCCGTTTACTAGGAGCACACGGAAACCCTTTTCCAAAATCCACTGTTTTGATCCCAGTACAGGCAACATATGCGTGCTTCTTTGAAATCAAAGCTTTTTTTTTTTTTAATCTGGCCTAGCAGTAAAAACAGTTCACGTAGGTGAACGAAAGCGCGTGGGAATTTCGTAAAAAGGCTATAGGTTGGAATAAGAGACAATCTTGCCAGAGTGACATTTAAATCTGGCTACATTCTGGATGTAGGATGTTTGCTGGGATGAAGGCTGATATGGAGCAGAGGCTTGGGTTTGCCATCTTCGAGCTTGTGCCTGGAGTTGTTTGAAGAGCTTCCTCTGTGAGTGTATGGGCTAAGCTACCGTACACAGGCTGAGAGTGTTAAACGTGCCAACACCGCTCCACATTATGGAGTTTCTCCGCCACAGTCAAACACACCAACTGCAATAACTCATAGTATTGCTCAGCACAGAGCAAACACAGGCACCACGGCCAACAAGATGTGCAAAACAAACAGAAATGCGCAGTTCAAACAGAGGAGAGCTGGGGTGTGAATGAAATGTTTCAATATTCCAAGAGAGAGAGAGAGAGAGAGAGAGGGAGAGAGAGAGAGAGAGAGAGAGAGAGAGAGGCAGTACAATGGCTACACATACACATAAACACACACACATATATAAACACACACACACTTTCCCAGTTCGACTGACCTTGGTACAGCCTGTGCTGAATCATTAACTTTGAAAGGGTGATGATTAAAAGTTCAAAAGCAGAGTGGAGTTAATAGAGACGGAGGTGCTACTGTTTAACAGTGTTCATGCACAGTGTCTCCTCCACCTCCCCATCAGCATAGCCAGACCGGGTGTAGCGCTCAGCTGATCAAAGCCCCAGTTATGTACACTGCTCGCCTGAACTGCACCGCTGCACACACACACACACACACACACACACACACAGAGGTAAAAATAGATTCTTCCTTTATATGTCTCCTTCTTAAAAATTCCCTTATCTGTTTATATGTTTTTTTCACAATGTATTTCACAGTTTTTTTTGTAATTGGGCCTCAAAGAGAAGAAGAAAGTATTATTCTAGAGCAGGTTTCACATAGAAAACACACACCAGACATGGTCATCGACTGATAAGTTAAATAAGGTGTGTTTAAGCACGGTTCCCTCCCTACAGCTCAGTGCGTTATTTTCAGCTACTAAACATCACAGTCTGCTTCTCCTTCAGTTTGCTGATCACCCCACAGTGCTTAGGCCGACTGTAGTGAGAACAGCGAGGGTGTTGGAGAGTAAGCTGTCCCTGTGGTGCGTGAATAATATCCCCTCTCTCTCTCTCTCTCTCTCTGTGTGAACAAAAGCAGAGAGGTCATTACAGATTTTGGGAACAGCCCAGCTGTGCTGCATCACTGGTTCAGGAATCAGCAATGTAGCACATGCTGAGGCCCTGTTACTCATCCTGATGATAAAGGTATACACACGTCTGGCCCTGTTACTCGTCCTGATGATAAAGGTATACACACGTCTGGCCCTGTTACTCGTCCTGATGATAAAGGTATACACACGTCTGGCCCTG
>JAOXYF010000028.1:4169043-4190628 GCA_028565775.1 Sternarchorhynchus goeldii
TTACTCGTCCTGATGATATAAATCACATCCTAAAAAGGCTCAGTGGTATCTGGTATGTCAGCAAAAACTTTCCTCAGCAAGTGCAGTTTCAAATCTATCCTCTCTGAAGGCTTAATAGTGTAGATTGAGAACCCACTGGCAAAAGGCCTGAAGTGGTTAAACAACAGACGTCAGGCACAGAGGTGCCACAAATGGAAGAAGCATATGCTAACCCTGGTAGGAAGAGCAGAGGGGGACTGTAGGAGGAAGTTAGGGACACTTTAACAGTGCAGGAATGTTTTGACACAAAAGGTAATGCCACATTTTGATTTCAAACAAATGTATATTCTGTTGGTTTTACATCAGTCTGAAAATAATCTACATACTACTCCATTTTGAGTCAGCTTTGGCATGACCTGTTTAATTTCATATATCCAAATGATGTCTATGAGTTCAATCTTGCCTTCAAATATATCATTTTAAATATTTTAAATATTTATTAGTCTAATAAACATTTAAATGACAACATCATCAACAACAACACCAATAATAATAATAATAATAATAATAATAATAATAATTTTTATTGTTAATTTTTTATCACTTTATTTCATTTTTTAAAATGAAATAATAAAAAAAATTAATGAAAAATTAAAAAAGATTGATGATGATCATCAGTGGTGAGTCCAAAATAAAGAAAATCAGACCTGTCGGCAAGTCATGAGTTCATAGGATTACGAACAGCCTTCCACAGGGAGGTAAGAAAACACTGAACAAACCAGGCATTTCAGCAGGAGTGGATCACAGCACGTTTAGTCCTGCCTGTAGCAGTGTGATCAACAGGGTTTTGTTTCCAAGGAAGTCCAAAGCCAATCCTGTGTTAGTCACTCACTGCTGAGTAACAGGAGTCCAACTCTCCCCACTCCAGCCCTGCTGGCTTGGTGTGTCACTCTCTCCCACTCCACATACTCCAGACCCCACAGGCAGTGTGACATGCAGTGATGTCATCACCAAGACTTCACCAAATTAGTGTAATTGAGAAACTGAAGAGGAACATATTCTCAGTAGAAAAAAAGGAGGGGGGGGGGGGTTTGTGGGCTCCCCAGTCTTCTGCTTGCTCTCTTCGTGCAGCGGTTCCCCGGACATCACAGCCGAGCTAATCACACACACGCATAAGAAATCCTTGTGGAGAAGCATGCCATCATCCCACGGTAAACTGGACGTCCCCTAAATGCTCCCCGCAGCCCCAAATTGCTCAGGATTGGCCCTAATGATGACCGTGGGCCCATTTTCAACAATTACTCCCCATGACCTTTCAATGATCATTCCACTTGCGCGCAGCTCTGCCGCCGGAGCCACACGCAGCTTCCTGAGTCCATGCCTCGCAGACATGAGCTTCTGCTTGACCAATCAGCAGGCAGAACACATGTTACAGGAAGCAGGAGGTGCTCTAAAGCACCTGCTCCTCTCTCTGCTGGGACAGGAAAGACGAAGCCCCAGACAAACTTCTGGGCTCACTCGAGTCCCAAAAACGTTTGAATGTAACATTTAGCTCTGCCTTACTGACTCAGTCCCACTAAGAAATCAGTATTTCTTACATTATATGAGTAGAGACAAATCAGTATGATTTTGTTTGGTAAGGAAAACATGGTCTCAGTGGCCAGAGGAGTACTTTAATTAATTAAACAAACAAAACAAATAAACAAATCAATGACCACAACATAAGTAACACTAAGAGGATTTACTGTGTGAATGACCTAAATGACGGGAAAGATATTATTGTGGAAAAATGTACCAAGGTCGATTTAACAACACCCTCACAGTCCTATTCACATCAGTCGTTGGGAGTGAGAATTCTTGCAATTCATAAAAATATGAGGTTTAATATCAGTCAACCCCTGTGCTACACTGTAGCTTTCAAACTTGAATAATCTAGACATGAATAATAAATTATCCTTCACGTTTATGTATTTTTTTTCTTTCACCAAGAGCTGTATTATATGCAGCTTCATCTTTCTTATGGGCTTTAAATATATGACAAAATATTTTGACATTTTGATGGCAGGGGGAGCTCGGGGTAGACCAAATAAACATTTGCTTAATCAATCAGCAGCAGAACTCAGTGTCAGCCATCACCTCCTACAGCGTTCCTCTGCAGTTGTCCAACCAGCTAGAATATATCAGCATCTCAGCCTTGATTCCAGCACACCTGCTCCTGGGTGGGAAAAGATGTCAGTGACATTATCTGTGCGTACCGTTACAGAACATGTTTCAAATAAGACTGTCCTTCTGAAAGGCAGTTTTTTAAATTTTTTTTTACAGAATCTATGTTCTACATGACCTTGAATGTATTAAAAAAAATCAATTAAATGCCTTTAAAAATTAAAATAAAACTCTGGCCTAATTCAACAGCTGTATGCTGATGAAATGTCAATTGAATTTTGGAGAAAGCTTAGTGTATGGCGAGATATTCAAACACACACACACACACACATACAGACAGAGAGACAGACAGACAGACACACATACACACACATTTAATCAGCTAAGGTTGATATTACTTCTGGCAATTAGAAGCATGCTGATAATGGTATGAGTTTTAGCTGTTCAAAAAAAATCCCAACAACAAAAAACAACAAAAAAGCTAGCACCCCCCCCCCCCCCGTGCCTCCAGGCTTTGTTTTAATTCCACACTCTATCTATATACAATAATCACAGCACAAGGCAAAAGTTAAGGGTGTTTTTGTGTTTTGTGTTGGTTTCTGGGTTGAAGTGTGCCCCTCCCCTTGGTGTTGCCTGTGGCAACGCTGACCTGCAGGAACTAGCGAGCGGTGCAGCTAATGTGTAGCGCTATTGATTACACCACAGCTCGGGTAAGCCCAGCCGGCCCACGGCCCCTACTCCCACTTGAAACAGGCCGGCAGTCTGCACGCTTCTGCGCCTGGGGAGCAGGGTGGGCCGGCCCGACGGCCCCAGGGTTTTATGCCGCCGCGAGGTCGCGCTAGCAGGCTAACGGCAACGACACGTCTGCGTTGTGGCAGCTCGGAAAAGTTGCTAATGAGCAAACTGCACTCAGACCCCACGCGGCTTTGTTTTAATTGTTCAGATGATACACTCTCGCGTGTTGCCGTTTAAATGAAAAACCCCGACCAAGAGGCACAGCCGGCGTTTGGGTTTCGTCTAATTGAGCCACATGCGTTTCGAATGCATTAGCAGCTAGCGTCTGGCTCAGATGCAGCGCGCGCTCGCCTGAGAAAAGCAGCGATTCCAGTAGGCGTTGCTGTGTCAAAGGAATATGTTTGAACAGTTCCAAGCACTGCACCAACTGGATTCACAGCGCTCAGAAACAGAGCTTTAAGACCTGGTGGAATTGAACGGAAATTTTCAGAAGCGTTGAAAATCTCAGGCAACCCTATTATGCCTTTGAGATAACGTAACACCATTTTCCAATCAAGCAGTGCCGCCATGTTTGAACTCACTCAGGTGGGCACTGTTGAATTCAAATATAGTTCAATTGTAAACATAGACTAAATGTAAATATAGACTAGCCTAAATGAATAAACTTCAGTTATTAAAGGTTTATTGCCAAGCTGCAGATATCTGCAATTGGTTAAAGCTAAAATGTACGGCTGTACGGTAGACTGGCACAGGCTGGAAGATGTCTTGGCGATTAGTCTAAGATGAAGAACATAATTAAGGAAACATATGAAAGCTGGTGCATGGGCCCGCGATTAATTAGCCTCCTGTCGATGCCCTCATCAATACCTGATTAACAAATGACACATTGCCCAACGAATGCTATTGATCCCCCAGCATTCTGAAGCATTAATGCATTGAAGCTGCTTTGCAGCTGGGAAAATGGGGAAAAAAAGGTGAGAGAGAGAGAGAGAGAGAGAGAGAGAGAGAGAGAGAGAGAGAGAGAGATAGCTATTCCCCAGTAACAGTAAGCCACTATGCAGAAAAGTTTAGCTTTAAGCATAAAGTATCTGAAGCTACTGCTTATTCATCTCTTGAGAAACGGCATTTTACCATACTGAATAAAAGGTTATTTACTGATTGATTTCTCTCATTTCATCAGAAAAAGTCGATTTACAGCAGGCCTCTCCTACCGCACTGCAGTGTTACCAGCCTACCTAAGGGACACGTCCGAAACATGAGAGAATGAGAAGGACAAACCTGATCAAGACATGAAGGCCTTCTTCAACTCAGAAAAAAACCCCTCTCCCATTTCCCAATCACTATAACATTATCGAGTTCAATTAACAAGCCTGCAAGGCGGCCATCGTGCTCAACCGGCGTTCAACATCAACCCCAAGATTGCATAATTTCAGCCTTAAAAAATGAGCGCAGAGCATAGCAAAAATGGGGCTCAATGGCAATTAATGGTACCAAAGAGGTTGACATCAGAAGGCGGGCTCAGGCCTTTTACGTTAATGATAATAATGAACACTTCTATGAAGGATGAGCAGTCCTGTCCGCCAGTCGTAGTTTTATGCAGGTTAATTAGGTAAGATAACATCATTAACCAACTCTCATGCCTACACACGCAATTAACTGGATAAGCTGGGGCCAGAACACGAATTCAGGTCTATATTTAATCATCTCACCAATCAAGGACAGTCTGGAGGAGAGCTTGAGGATCACGAGAGGAGACGTCTTATTTAGATTCTCTTTACAACCAGCCTATTAAGCGCGAGGATCTTAATGGCACGCTTTACGATGCGGATAATGGAACGGCGGTGTGGCACAGTGGTGGAGGAGTGAAGGAAGTCATGTTTGAGGAAGACATCACGGGCTACGGCGTCCCATAGGACACTTATCATCATGTCCAAGTTATTAGTCAAACGCAAAGCTATGATGAAATGCTATGAAAATAAAGGCATATTAGTTAAAATGGTCTTTATTACTCGATGCTCTAAGGGGGGGGGGTGCAGGGAGTAATGTAGCAAACGAGATGCTCTAATCAGGTGGCTGTGAGGGTGATCTGGTAAAGGGAGAGGGCCAGTTGGTCTGAGCAGGTGTTTTTCTGTTCTGCTGAAAGCACAGTTATGCATATATGACTTTTTTTTCCAGTTACGCATGTAAACATAGAGTTTTGGAGATGCAGAAATTCAAGTCATCAGCCCTACTGTTTGAGGACAACTTCAAAAACATTCTGATAATATTTTATAAGAGAGTAATCACTCTGTCCCGTACGAAAAGGACATGAATGGCCTAGTTACATGGCAATCAATAACAAAGGGTGTGAGACTGAGTGTGTGTGCTTGTGTGTATATTTGAATGTGCGTGTGTGTGTGTTTAGGTAGACTTTAGCTCTGTGCTCTGTGTTTTGCACCTATCCTTCATGCCAGCTGTTCAACTGCTCTGGTTGCCTTTGTGTTGAAGTATGTTTTTACCAGACTCTGTAAATAATGCATGAGGAACCTTTGTATAAATTGTCACATTGCATAATGAATGTTTACAAAGCTATATGATGGGTTACCTTGAATGGGACCTCATTACAGTAATTGATGTTGAGAAGTAACAAAGTAACACTCGCACATAAAGTAACTTTCTACTAAGGCAGGAAAGAGACTCAATGCCAGAAGAGCAGCATCAATAATACAAACACATTTAGAATAGACCTACACTAGATAGGCCATCTGGTAGACACACGACACTGTAACATTATCTGTATGCTGTGACAGCGTCTAACTGACAAAAACACTTTCCCTTAAGCTTTCCCGTTGATATTTGTGAAAAATCAACGTTGCCTGTGTCCTCAGAATGTCTACAGAAATAAGCAGTTCGTGTGTAATGAGAAAGGCGGTCACTTCGGTTCTGGTTTCACGCTCCAGTCCCACTATTAAGGATGTGATTGTTTCCTAAAGTCTAACGCTAAAGCTTTTCCAAGGAGTTGTTGTATATTAGGGAATAAATACTGCTGTTGAGTCTTTGAAATTGTGTCGTTTATGTTAAGCATCATCACCGCCTCTGAACAGGATCTACTCACTAGAACAATATGCTGAGTAAAAAAGGTCTTCACCTTGAATGGAAGGAGAGTGTGTGTGTGTGTGGGGGGGGGGGGTGTCTATACTGTCGTCATACGCGAGATAAATTAAACGAAAGCGACTATCCTTAATAATCGCTTTGTGCAATAATCCCGTAAGAATATTAAATTGTTTATACCAACAGACATTTTAAATATTATTTTTAAAATTTTAAACAAAGAGTGATTAACAATAAGAGGTATTAACATGAAGAGGTATTAACATTGACATAGCTGACAGAATAAAAGGGCATAGACACAGAAAAAAGAAATAATAATAACAAAGTTTTAGCACTATTAAAACTGCCACAGTGGATAACAGCACATATTCATAGTCTGGCAAACCCGTCCGTATTATGCTCGCCAATATATCAAACAAGTTAAAAGTAAGCATGTGCTGATTGTTTCGAGTTGGCTAGTGTCACAAGTGACTGGAAGAAAACCATGTTTTCTGAAGCTGATCCCAAGAAACCAAAGGCTTAAGTGTAACCTATAATTCCAAGTTTAGAATTCACTGCGTCATCGTAGATTGCATAAGGTGTTTTTGTTTGTTTTTGTTTTGCTTGCCAGGTTTTTTTTAGGTTCTGAGAATTATTAGTTGCCTTTCAAATTTGTGGCGGTACTCTTATTTTGTCGTTGACGTCTACCATATCTATGACCTGCAGAAATGCCATTATTGCTATAGCGACGTGAGCCCAGTCTGGAGATCACGTCAAGGCCGCTTTAAGGTAATTTATATGGTTTGCGCAGTATTAGTGTAGATTATGGCTATTCTCTTATGTTTTAGGCACGCATGTTCATGTTGCTGATCGAGAACATCTCACTTAAACAGCTTTATCAGGTTCCGAAAAAAAATGTTCATTCTATATTTTGCACAGAAAGTTTAAATGGTTAGGATATGTAATAAGGCATACATTAGAACATTAGAGGAAGTGTTATTAGCTAGTTAACATTTGATATGTTGTTGGCGTCCAAAAATCAGTCTATTTTATAGTGTAAGTGATGCGCGGATCTCAAGTAGCAGAATACAGGTGTCTCACTGAGTCCTCGTTTAGGCATTTCTCTACAAAGTATGTACACGTGCCTGTGCTTCCGCAGCTTCCGTAACTCTTAGTGTAATTCAACTTTACAAACGATAAAACGCGTTTTCATAAGACCCTTATATTTCAGATCGGAGAACCATCCAGGTAAATATTCTCCATTGGAGATAACGGGCTCGCGGGCTGTAGGCGTAGGAAATTTTCTTTGGCAACAAGTAGAATTGTTCTCAGTTTGGCTGGCTATGAAATTACATCCTTCACCCTTGCTACAGGATGACAAAGGATGTCAACCAAATATTTCGTGTTGCACAATAGCTCAGCAACAGGACGTTGGAAAGAACAAAACCGAATACAATCTCATCCAGGATCAGGAGGGGAAGGGGTGTTTGCACAGATTATTGTATCTCTGGATTAATATCAGTATGTATTTCCTCATTTACATAATATGATTCGCACTGTTTCATTCTATTTACCCTTTAAAGGCAAATTCAGCTCAGGTGAATATATTGTGGATTCAAGCATTCCTTTAATTAATTAATTAATTAATTGATTATTTTTTACCCGTGAAACATAATGTGTTTGATGTGCTCAACATATTACTATTCTCAGTCAAAACTAACATGGGGTCATATGAGTTAAGTGATTACTAGGCATTTAGATCATGTAATAAATGCACAGAATCCACTGACAGTAAGTGATGAACAGATGTTTGCTTTGTTGCAACAACTGCCATTCAAATTTTATATTGTCCTCTTAGGACTGTTTGTGAGTCGTGTGTATGTACAATTGTGTATGCTTAGCAGAACCAGCTCCTGGAGACCTTGTCATGGTTGAAAAGAGCTGGCAATCACATTATTCAGAAAACAACATTTGGTGTATAGAAACTAATGGGTTTTACAGCCAATTGTCTGGGACTCTCGCTGCATTGCGTTTTATGGTCTCTATAAAACATCCATCCTCCCATCTCTGTTTGTAACTAAGAAAACAAATCATGAGATAAGAAACATATATTTATATATAAAATATTACTTAGTCCAATAAGATTCACATGTTGAGGGAAGGCTGAGATTTAGCGAGGTGTCAAAAATAGAAATAGTGTGTGTGAGAGAAAGAGACTGAGCGTGAGACCAAGAGACTGAGTGTGAGACCAAGAGATTGAGCGTGAGACCAAGAGATTGAGCGTGAGACCAAGAGACTGAGTGTGAGAGTTGGTGCTCTTGAGCACTAGCAAAGCAAGCAGAGACTTCACAAAAGGCTGTTCATAGAAATGAGAAAACGCTTTCTAATCAAAGCTGCAGTGTGTTCGGGGCGTTCAACATGAACCAGGCCCTCATGCAGCAGATTGCTGCATGCTCTGTTCGGTACGGATCTGCACCTGCTCAGAACGTAGTCTGGAACAGTGACCCAAACCCAGGCCCACTTGTTACAACACACAGTGCTCCCTGTATACGCAAAGTGCAGATTCAGTAGCCTAACATGTTTTACGATCACACCCGGTGGGGCTGTGTTTGGTGTGAAAAAGTGTAGCGTTTCACCGTAACTTGCGTGGCATGGGATAATCTTTCCCATTTCGCCTGGGGATTGTTTTGCTGTTTCAGCAGAAACTTGAGGAAGCCATGTGAATTACCATGGAGAGAGGAGATTGGGGAAGGAAGAAGATCAAATAGGCTTCCATCTGATGGAAATGAATAAACGCAAGGTAGCCTAAAACGATGAAAGGAAATAATTTGTTACCTTTGATAATAAATACACGGATCTCACATATGGATGCAGTGCAGAGATAATGCCGTCATAAACACACTGAAGCTTATAAAGGACAAGTGAGCTTTCTGAATAGTGGCAATTTTACTTATGCATTTTACTACCATTACCTTATGGAGAGCTCTCCACTCATCAGTCTAGTAGCTTTTTTTCTCTGCCTGTGTGTGTGCCAGTGTATAGATGTGATAATTTTTATATATTCTCTCCATCCTTCACTTTTTGTTGCAAATGTAAAATAAATTAAAAATAAAAATCAGACTGTTTTTCTGGTCCAGTTTCCCTCAGTGTTCATTTAGTGTGTAATGATGATGATGATGATGATGACGAAGGTACCCACACTCAAAGCTTGCGATAGCGATTCACTACGGTGGAGTGATGTCATTCTGCTCTGTTCTCTGCAGGGTCCTCTTGCTGAACTAAGCTTATTACGTGAGAATGTGGTTTATGTGGTTCTCAGGGACCCTTTGCCGTAGATGTGGTAATGCATAGCTGGAGTTGAAGTCTGAGCTTCAGTCTGATGCAGCACCAGTGCAGCAGCAGTTTGATTCAGTACAGCTTCTGAAGGGCTCTGCTGTCCGGTTCCTACGGCACAACAATCATGAACATTCAGGCAAAACATAGTAATTTCTTTTTACAATTTTTTTGGTCTTCAAGGTCAGGTCAGTGGAGATCTCACACTCTGGAACAATGGTTGAACTGGGAGGTGCACTTGTCTCTGCTGAGGTCAGACCTCTACCTCACTGGTTTTTTTATTAAGGTAGAGGAGCAGGCTGACTACTGACATTTAGCATCCAGTGTGATGGCCTGTGAGAGGTCAGTGGAGAGAGGCTTCAGGACTCCACTGTGCCCCTCTTCAATGCACGAACAAAAAGCCTCTTTAACATGCATTTTTCCCATGGTCTGGTGACAACCTCTGCCTTGCCTGGGTTTGATTTTTCACTTTAAGGAAACACCCTGTTTATTTCAGCATGTCTGGACAAAGGGGAACAGGCCTTTTTTGCTCTGCTTCGATGGATGTTTCTAGAGCATTTTCTAACTCTGTGGCTGACCAGTTCTTTTGCAGGCCCCTGATTAACAAGGATCTTATCAGACATGTTTGGAATATGCAAGCAGGCTGTCTATTTCTCCATATATTATTACTGCTTATAAATCAGCTCGTACCAACGTTTCTTAAAAGTATTAAAAAAAAAGTTTTCTCATTTTTCAAGATTCTGTTTTTGCCTCCTTAATCTGTTAGCATCAAAGGGGCACACATGCATAAATAATTGACTAATTCACTTAAAGCGGCCAGCGTAGATTAATTAAGCCTGAATACTAATTATGTTTTCCTGTCTCTACCAAGTGATGCTGTTGTTGTTCAACATAAAGCTATTAGCTTGATAGCAATTACTCGGACAGATTTGTGAAAATACATGTTCTAAAAATACACAGAAAAAGACCCAAGGTAAGCATTTGTTCTGTACAAGGAAAGTAAGGTCCTTTATTAGTGTAGAGTCTATGTTACTGTTTTCAACAACCAAATAAAAATAATTAAATGATTAGGGTTTTACTTAAAAAATTATGCACCACTTTCTGTTCCTAGTCTGCTTGCTCCAAAATGCCCTTCATATACCAAAGTTGCGTAACAGAATGTTCTGGTAATTGTTAACACAATTGCAACCAGTTAAATGTGGCCTCATGAGGCATACTTGCTGTTACAGTAAACCCACTAGAAGGAACTTTTACCTGTTCATCTGATATACACTAAAATGCAAAATATTTTATACCAGGTTGTACATAGATGTTTTCTACATGTCACAGTTCTTGTGTAATTGTGCATCTGTTACTGTGTTAGCCTAGTGCTTATGTTAGTGTATCTGTTACTGTGTTAGCCTAGTGCTTATGTTAGTGTATCTGTTACTGTGTTAGCCTGTGTTGGTGTAGGGTTTACTATACTAGTGTAGTGCCTACATAAGTGAAACTTTTCCTCTGTTAGCGTAGTACCCATGTTAGTGTATACTGCCTGTGTTAGCATTTATACTGCCTGTGTTAGCATTTATTTTATTCTGTTAGTCTAGTGCTTGTGTTGTTCTCTTTGTTCTAATATGGATCAGACTACGCAAATTCAGCCCAATTTGTGACCCGATTTTATCACTGCCTAGTTTCTAGCAGCAGATCCTAATATGAGTATGGGGAGTGAAAAGCGGACGTTGTAGAGGGACATATCGGAGAACAGCGGTGTGGCGTCTGGGACACCGGATGACATCTTACTGAAAAGTAGCACATCAGAATGTCTGAACACTTCTATAACTTCTAATCTGACATAATGACCATTGTGAAATGTCATGTAGTCTGATCCTGACGTTAGGCACTGCAGAAACTATAAGGTATGTGTGTTTTGTTGCGAGAGTTCCAGCTTTATATTTTGTCTGGTGTGTGTGTGTGTGTGTTTGTGTGTGTGTGTGTAGATATGTCTTTGTGAGCACACACAAGTTTTTGGTTCAGGTTATGTCATGGAGGATACACACTAATGGTTCTGTGCATTAGTGGAGTAGGAGTTTGTGAGTGTGAGTGTGTGTGTGTGTGTTTGTGTGTATGTGTGTGTGTGTGTGTGTGTGTGTGTGTGTGTGTGTGAGAGAGAGAGAGAGAGAGAGCAGGGTTTGTTTACTTCAGCTGGACTGAGGAAAACAGTCAGACATAAATGAGAGTTGATGGTTTCATGAAGCACAGTTGTCTGAGCGCAGATTCGATGTGTCTCATGTGAAGCGGGTGCTGATCCGTGCAGTAGCTGGTCGGCAGCCACCAGCCTCGCGCCCGGCCTCTCCCCTTCCACACCAGCACCACCTCCATGACTAGAAATCAAACTCAACAAACCATTCTTATGCCCAATTACCTTTCAAAGCAATCACATTCTTTTAAAAAAACTGCACATATTTCTCTTGTCTCCAGATTTTACATATTTGTTTGTGTGTGTATTCCTTCCTCTCTGTGGTGAATATGGACTAGCAGTTTTATGCTCATACTCATCGGAACAAAGGGCAGGCTTTGCATTTCCAAACCACGAGCTGAATGCCTCCGGACGTCGGCTGAAATCTTTTTTTCTTCCCCCATTTTGTCTGAGGCCTCGTTGACTAGCTGCGTCGTAGAGGTGGAGGCTGGTGTTCGCTTGGCACCAGATAGCAGACCAGCTCTGGGATTTTAACATATTTATCCACATTGGAGCAGCGTGTCAGGAAGGATCTGGTTCACTGTGTTTATACAGGCTCCTGATATTCCGATCAGCGCAGTGGTTCCGCGGTGTTTTGAAGTGAGACTTTGGCAGCACTTGAATAATGATCGCTACCTTTCTTGTCATAGTGTATTGTATTTATTCAGATATCAACCAGAAGTGGTCTTTGTCCTTAAGCCATTTATGCTTTGACAAGCACCATTACTAAGGGGTAGTTCTTTTTCAAAAAGATGGGTAGGAGAAGAAAGCGCATATTTCAGCAGTCAAAGATTATGTACAACAGAATTCAGTTCCTTAGCAAGAATTACTAAAAGTGATAGTGGATAGTGGCTGGCTTACTTTGAGCCTGGGTTGTTTGCTCAGGGTTGTTTACTGCCTCCCCCCCCCCAACCCCCGCTGTCCAAGAACTGAACTTAAGGCAAGATGCATTTAAAAATGTGAGGTATTTCCATATCTGTTTTTGTACCGCCAAGCAAGCAGGCATGTATAAAACATTCTTCGAGGAGGTAATATTAGCATTCAGGACTCTTTTTTTTCATCCTGTTCTTTTCCACTTCTAAATCAGCACAATGTGAAGATGCGTAAAAGACATGAGTATTATAGAAGATTAAAATAACGCATTATTATGGAGCATAACTATTCTATAACGCAGGGAAGACAGAACGCTGAACTGGAACGTTTATCTTCAGCTCTCGTCCTGTTTGCTTGTGTCTGGCCTATGATGAAATGTTTCTCTGTCATAATTAATGTTGATGTTTGCTGTAGTTTTGCCACCCTCTCCAAAGTGCCTGAGTCTCAAGGGCAAAAACAGTGATTTGAGAACTAAAGGCAGGCTATCCGCCCACACTGAGCTAATTTAAGATTAATTACATCAGAGGAAGAGAGACCAGCCCCATCGATGTATAAGACTTCCTCTGTGTGTGTGTGTGTGTGTGTGTGTGTGTGTGCAAAGCAGAAGGGTACAGTAACACACCTGCATGTGACAGATCATACAGCATAAATTTCAGAGCCATCAGCGGAATCCATCAAAGTTCATGTTTGTGATGAACACCGATGCTCCTGTTTGGAATATGCTGTTTCTCACTGGGGGAAAATTAAAAATACAGTTATGAAGAGAGCAATATTAAAAATATGCAAGTTAATAAAATAGATTTTTTTTTTATCCAGAAAGCTTGAGGATTAATGATTAAATATTGAAGCAGAGATACTTGTGTGCTATTCTCCTATTAGCTCAGTCATTATTTGCTTATTTCTCAAGTGATGGTCCAATTATCATTCAGATGGTTCCTTTTGGGACATGCAGAATGTGCAGCAGACAGACACAGTGTTTAAAATGGTGCCAAACGGCGACTTGAAAGAAAGGAAATGAGAAACTTAATTGACACAGCTGAAATTTTTTCTGGTCAGCGTTGCAGTCTTCCTGTTGGAGAAATTGATTTGAAAGCAGTGGGGAGAAGGAAAAAAAAAGAAAATGGTTTTTAAATAAGTTACAATTAGATAAGCATTAATCTCAGTGGTGCAAATGGATGTCTGGCTTTAGGGCTTGTTGGATGTAAAAACAGATTCGCTAAACTCTTCTCTCCAGATTGGAGTGGGCCCTCTCCCCACTTTAATTGCTCTGTCATCTAGAATGAAAAACATCCTCCTCTTACACAGCCTGATTCTTCGTTTTTACAATCATGTTTTATATTGTGTACATGCAAGCACCCCCCCCATGCTGTCTGATCTATCACTCTGATCTATGCAGTCTAGGTTTCCACTTACACAAGCAAGGCTTTAACTACTGCAGTGACAGTGCGCTGGTGTTGGATGATGTTTAACAGATAGTTATTCATATTATTCAGTGGCTTGTAATTCCAGAAAACAGCAAATAGTTCTTTTTATTCATTTTAGTTAATTATTTTCTTACTGGTTACAGTGTAAATACATTTTAAGTGGCCTTGTTTTGTTATTAGGGGCATTTCGTAATCCTTTCCAAAAGGCCCTGTGTGAACAAAAGCAAGTTAATGAGTCTCACGTATTAAAACTTCCACCAAAACAAAACTAAACAAAAAAACTGTTAATCGTTCCTGTACATGATGTTCTGATAAAGTCTGGATGACCTTCAGTTCCAGTCATCAGCCCAGCACACATGTTCTGGAGAGGCTGGACCACACTGGTGCCCTCATCTGTTGCCGTGTGATCTGGATGAGCGCGTTCCATTTGGGGAGGTGGATTGAAATGAATCAGCAACTGTGCTACATTTATGATTGACAGCTGTAGGTGTGGAGTGCGCTAGGGGCGGGACTAGGCTTCATTCTCACATTAAAATGAAACGTAACTTGTTTGTTCTGTCACTTTTGTCTTGCTGTGTTCTTGTTCTTTTTAACAAACAGGAGTACAGTAACATGCTCTCATTTTGCTTTTCATTTCATTCCAAATCCGCCTGTCCTAGTTTCTCTCTGTTTCTATCTTGTCTGTGTGTGTGTGTGTGTGTGTGTGTGTGTGAGAGAGAGAGAGAGAGAGAGAGAGACTTCATGCTGGCTGTATGCAATGTGTTTGTGTTGTTTTGCATATTCATATGTATGATGATTCTCTGTATTATTACAAGTGCATAAATTTTTCCGTGAAAAAATTTTTCCTCTTCATTTGAGCATGTGGAGATATGAGGGCTTCAGCTGCGAAGGAGGAAGTATTTTAATGTGACCTTCATTAGGCATTCATGTCAACTTTTCTTATCTATTTATGATTCAATTTTTTTCCACCCCTGTTGTTCAATTAGTGCTTGACCCCTTTAGCAGCGATGTAAATTAAATGACATTTCAGTGTCGTCCCAAATTTAAAATACTGCGTTAGTTGCGGATCATAAATGATGATCTTCATCCTGCAACTAATTTATTCATTTAACAATTTCCCTCCAGAAGTTGAAGCAGAAGGCTCTGGAGCAAGCTAAGCAGAAGAAATCGTAGTCGGCGGAGTTTCTGATGGGTGAGCGCTGTACGATGAGTTATTGCTCATAATTTGTGTAAGGATTAATTAACTAATTACAGACAAATGGCTCTGGGCTAAATTTTGCTCTTGCTTGTCAGGGCGCAATTTGTAATTATTTTAATCATTTTTTCTTCTTCTTCTTCTTCTTCTTCTTCTTCTTCTTCTTCTTCTTCTTCTTCTTCTTCTTCTTCTCCTTCATCGTCATCATCTTCTCCTTCATCGTCATCATCTTCGTTTTCGTTTTTTTTCTCTGACCCCCCCTTCCCCTTCACAATTTGGGGTTAATTTGAACCTAATTGTGCTACACTGACATTCTGGGAGGCTGTGCTGGAGTGTTTCGGCTGGGGAAGAAGCACTAGAAGGAATCTTCTGCTATCATTAAATGTACTTTGGGAGAAATACACCTCCCTGACCTTCTCTCTCTTGCTCTCTCTCTCTCCTCCTATCCCAACAGAAGGACAGCAGGAGGAGGAGAGGATAAAGATGAAGGTCATTGTAAATCCCGGGTTCCTGGGCGAAGGTGAGGGGAGCTGTGGTGGTGTGGGGAGGGAGAGGGGGAGCAAGAGGGGAGGTGATGGCCAGGATGGAGCCCTCTTATGTCTCCCACAGCTGGAAACTCCGGCCAACGCAGGAGGTGAAGCTTTACCCCCCCATTTGGCTCAAAGACAGTGAGAGACTCACCATCTCCCCTCTTAACTTCCCCTGGGTTGCATTCCACTGCAAGCCTGTCTCAACAAGTAGGAAACCCATTTTCAGATGTAGCTGTGAGTTGGGATGTGGGTGAGTGTGTGCTTGCATACTTCGAAGAGTCAGTGCGTGTTGGGTGGGTTAATGTATTTGTGTGTAGACGTGTGTGTTCTTATGAGTGTCTGAGAGCATGTGTGTGTGTGTGAGTGTGTGTGTGTGTGTATCTGGGGTGTGTGTGTTTATATTTGAAAGACTGTCCTCTTTGACCCTTGTTGTGGTAATTGTCTAGGTGTTCAGTATCTACACAATCTACACAACTGTTCCATATATTCTCGCTTCATATTTCTTGCAGGATGCATTTCTCAGATCAACCTCTCTCCTCATACCATACTGTGTGGAGATGAACTCCTGAATCTTGCTATGGAAGAATCAGGAACTTGTTGAGGAACTTACTGTTTTACTCGGCTTTATATATATTGAACGCAACTTTGGTGGAGTTGCTGAAAGCTTGGATGTAGCCAGAACCAACACCAACAGTTCTTATGAAATCTCAGTGCAAACATGACATTTATTTTGTCATTGTGATTGATTTAGTTCTTCTTGGAGTCTGAACCGAGTGAAAAAAAGGACTGGGTGGATGCTAGTTCAGTAGTGGGTGGATGCTAGTTCAGGAGTGGGTGGATGCTAGTTCAGGACTGCGTGGATTCTAGTTCAGGACTGGGTGGATGCTAGTTCAGGACTGGGTGGATGCCTGTGCTGGAGTGGGTCGATGCTAGGGTGGGGGGGGGTGCTAGGGTAAGATGCTGGAGCTGGAGTGGGCACTATCAGTGAGTACTCTCAGTGGGTACTGTCAGTGGGTACTATCAGTGAGTACTGTAATTTGGTACTGTCAGTGGGTACTATCAGTGGGTACTATTAGTGGACACTATCACTACCCACTGATAAATGAGCTGGGCAGTAATGAGTAATTCAGGAGGATTTTGCTATGATGAACAGGTACGTTCAGCATTCTCTTCTGTATTCCTACCTGTTTCTCTGCCTGAGAACACATACAAACATAACGCATAAATCAACAGGAATCAAGCAAATTATTCTTAGTAATAACACAAACTATCACTGCTGGAGCCTGAGAAAAGTGTGTTTAAACCTGTCACCATGACAGGAAATCATTTTTACCTGTTTCCAAGGCCAGTTTATGCTACCTGAGATTCAGGTTTTTGATTTATACCACAAACTAGAATGAAGAGGAGAGCTAGAGATTTCAGGATGCTTCCCAGTTTTGTGTGCACATAAAATAGGGCTGGTGTTTGTGATGTGTGTGTTTGTGTGTGTGTGTGTGTGTGTGTGTGTGTGTGTGTGTGTGTGTGTGTGTGTGTGTGTGGTATGTTTGTAGTAAGGGAGTTTCAGCTGCTGGGCATATTTCCTCATGTAAATAATTCAGACCATTATCAAATTCAAACTTAGATCAAAATTTGGCCTTCGTCTATACATTATTTTAAAGCAATTCCTTTGATAAATACTACATTTTCTTACTGAAATAAAGATTATTTTTGCAGTACCCTAAGAACGCATCTCAATTTTTCTGTGAAGTGTTTTTTTTTTCTTTATTTCATCTGACATGCATTTTTTATTCTGTCTTTACTTCAAACTGCCACACTAGCATCATGAAAAAATCAGACGCTACCCTTCGTTCAATCTGTGTGTAAGGTTGTTCCAGAAAGCCTTGGTGTTGTGCTGTGGTGATGTGCTCGTGGGGAGGGAACACACGGGACGAGACCAGATCAAAAAAATCTGATTCGGAGACGTCACGACTACACACACCAAAAAAGTGCCCTTTATCTCAGAACTGCCGATGCCAAGTAATAAACTGTATTTACAACCTCAAAGAGTCTGAATGTGCATTTCCCAGGTAATTCAGATTTAGGATAAACTCATTAAATGGCACAAGGGTACATGAGGATTAGGTCTGTTCACAGATTAAATCTGAAACATTTTTACCAGAGTTCATTTGTAAACTGGATATTCCTATATAATATCGCAACAGTAACGAGAAGATTACGGACGTACACACATATTGTAACGTTATCACTGATCACCGTTGTGACGTTCTGTACTACAAACTCTGTAGTCTGAGAGACTTTTTCCCTGTCCACAGACCACAGCTTTAAAACGTCTCATTTTCATGGTGCCATAACTGCACTTATCAGTTCGTTTGGAATCAGCCAAACACTAAAATGGGACTTGAAGCGGTTATGGCTGGAGAATGTAGGTCTGAATATCTCAGGCCAGCCGTGTGATTTTAGGTGCAGAAAGCCGCACTGCAAGGTGTAACCGGTTAATAGAGCGCTGCCTCCAGCTGCTGGATTTCTTTAAAAGTCTGGCAACCCGCTTTGGTGCCCATAGGTCAGTGATTGCTAATAGGAAGGCAATGGAACATGGAGCTTTGCTCTCACTCCCCCCACTCCGTTCTGCCTTATCTCACTCTTCTTTCTATCTTCTGTCTCTTTCTCTCTCTCTCTCTCTCTCTCGTTTTTTCTCTGCCTGTCTCTCACTCTCTTCCGGCCTCTCCCCCGCTCTCCAGTTCTGGTCACCGACCCCAGACCACAGTCAGGGTTTTGTCTTTGAAATCTTGGCCCTCCTCATCTTGTGCATGTTTCTCATTAGTACTTTTGAACACAGGTAACATTATGGCAAGTTGTGTTTAAGAGATTGCCTGGGCTGACCTTCCCTAGCATGGTAATTAGACCCCAGAGCATCGTCAGGACCTGCTGGGTTCAGCTCTGGGAAGCAGGGCGGACTCGGCCCTTATCAGGTAGCCTTGGCCGACCCAGTGTGGGCTTTCAAAATTAACATTTTCGCTTCATATGCTTCTAATAATCGCTAACCTTACCCAACCCTCCACCTGTCCACCCCCTTGCACCTCTCTCCCTCTCCCCCTCTCTCTCCCTCTCCCCCTCTCTCTCCCTCTCCCCCTCTCTCTCCCTCTCCCCCTCTCTCTCCCTCTCACACTCTCTCTCCCTCTCACACTCTCTCACTTTCTTCTTCTGTCATCCTTCTGTACCTTCCATAGGAAATGAAGGTGCCCGAAATTACTTTGACCCAGTGGCGATGGTGGAGGGTGACCCAAGGCGGTGTAGGACATCCGGGGTCGGAGCGGGAGATGAGCTGGAATTAAGTATGCCATTTCTGTCCGTAATGGGCCGTCTCAATTCATTAAAGCAGGGTGAACGAGATCACTTTCAGCCAGTCGCCACGCTCGGTGGGACGGTCTATGTAAATACTTTTTACAGATGGTCAACGAGATAGGCTGGCGAGGTGGCCGTCATTGCCGAAGGTCACGTGTCATTGGCTGTTTCCATTTTCAGTCCTTCACCGCTTCCTTTAACAACTCCAAATGACAGCAGGAAAGCTCCTCAGTGTAGCAATAGATGCCCCCCCGTTTGCCTATTAAAAGCATGCTCTTGGGATCAAGGTAATATGCATGTTATAATGAAACCTTCCTATTAACAGAGAAGCCATTCCAGCTGTATCTTTCTGGACATCACTGTTCTGTAATATCCTTCAATCCTCCCAAACAGAATCACCTTTGACAATAATAATTTCATAGGTGGGAACGGCGGAATGTAAAATTCTGCATATATTTCCTCGCCGTACAAAGCCTTACATAAAGCCCTGCGTGTATGTTATGATTAGCTTTGACTTTAATAAATGAATGTAAAACGGGGTGGAGAATTAGTGTCAGTTTGTTGGAAACTCGCTGCGCGTCTCAGGCGAGGGTTTTAGAAGCGCTGACATTTCCGTACAGGTGACCCCAAATCTGGCACTGTTGGTTCTTATTTACCGAGGTCCCGTTAACAGAGGTTCTGTGTCGCAGGCATCCTGAACGAGGATGAGCGTGGCGTGTTTGAGAAACTGGCTCAGATGCTGAATGAAGATGATGCTTCAACCATCATAGATCTGCCTGGTAAGACAACTGTCCGAACTTTATCTGCACTCAGTATCTTACATTTAAAACTGAAAGGATTTTCTATTGGATATTGGATATTTTGCCCATATTCAACATGTAATAATCACCAAATATTAGTGATTATCCTGTTAGATTTATTGTGAATCCTATCATAACATTCTGGTAATATTTAATTTATGTAATAAATAATAATTATCACCATGAACGGCATGATAAGAAACATGTCCAGAAACAAATGTTAGAGAAGCAACAGTGTAAGATACAGTGTAAGATACAGTGTATGATACAGTGTAAGATACAGTGTATGATACAGTGTAAGATACAGTGTTTGATACAGTGTAAGATACAGTGTAAGATGCAGTGTATGATACAGTGTAAGATGCAGTGTAAGATGCAGTGTATGATACAGTTTAAGTTACAGTGTAATATTCAATGTAAGATACAGTGTAAGACACAGTGCAAGCTTCTATATTACTTGCTGTACATGTACTAATACATAATTTATCCCAGAACTACATGATAAATGGTCTGTTATAATACATTTTTTTCCCTTTAAGTATGACATTACACAGTGAAGAATTACCAGCTATTCAAATCTCGTAAACCGTCACAAAAGACAGGAAGCCCGAGTGGACAGGTGCTGATTACAACACACGCTCATCACCACTCTAATAGGCTTGTCCCCTGTGAAGGGCTCTTTGTTGGCCCTGTTGGAATCCTTGTATCATTAGCATGGGGACAGGTTTAAGACACCCACCACCCCCCACCCCCCGCCGAACCCGGCAGAGAGCCGCCAGACTTCTTGCCACATTTGTTTTGGCGGGACGTCTCTCTCCTCTAGCTGAGGCACTGGTTGCCGTGACGCCCCGGCAGGGCCTGCAGGAGAGCGCACGTGTGTGCTCGGGATTATTGCTGGCGCTGCGAGATTAGCCGCTCGACTATTGTCTCCAGACACTCCCGAAATCCCACAAAGGAATGCTAGGAAAGAGGATGCTAGGATTAGCCTTCTTCTACCGAGGAGGAGGAGGAGGAGGATGGGCACTTCCTCCAGCGCCCACCCATCGAACCTTGCCTCGGCTTGGGCCGCACTGGGCCGTGATGGGCCTGCTCTCGCTCCTGCCCCCTGCTGGTGAACATCGCAGGCTTTTCGCCTCCATCCGAGATTCAGAGCTCCCGTATGTCTCCCCCCTGCGATGGAAGCACTCACAGGTTAACACTGAACAAGGCATGAGGAACATCGTTAGCTAAACGGACACGGGTCCAGCGTTCAGTGTTCAAGGGATCAGGATCGTGGAGGAATCCCTCACCGCAGAAGATGCCTGGTGCCGCTGGATGGAGGCAGCTTGGCGAGGGCACATGGGCACTGAGAAAAGCTGGGAAATCCCAATAGTCATGAAGCAATTCTTCATAGAAAATAAGAAGAGGTTGTCCTGTGATGAACATTAGCTATGGGCTGGTGCTTCATCAATTGACCTAACCCTAACCCTGGATTGTGTGTGTGTGTGTGTGTGTGTGTGTCAGAAGCAGTGCTATTGCACTAGGCCTTCATTAGAAGGACTGTCTGATTAACTGAATGGTTTAATTAAATCTTCAAATTTCTCTGTAATTTGGTTTGGAAGAAAGTGG
This sequence comes from Sternarchorhynchus goeldii, assembly GCA_028565775.1. Taxonomy (NCBI): domain Eukaryota; kingdom Metazoa; phylum Chordata; class Actinopteri; order Gymnotiformes; family Apteronotidae; genus Sternarchorhynchus; species Sternarchorhynchus goeldii. Next base: position 4,190,310 of record JAOXYF010000028.1, read on the forward strand.
CTGCACCTCAGAGCCCCAGCCCTGAGCGTTTAATCCGACCTCACTGGGGGCTGTGTGTGTGTGTGTGTGTGTGTGTGGAAGTAGAGAGCACAGTATTGGCTAGTTTTGCTTTGTTCTCCACATGAGATGTGAGATGATCTGGTGATTATTAGCACAGTGTATATAAAGGACACATCGTCCAGTTTAGTTTTCAAATAGTTACCAACCATTACTTACTGGTAGACCATAAATCCACTCATAGCCATACTGCTCATATGTCATATATACCTGTGTTGATCTCATGGTTGATCTGTGTTGATCTCATACTGCTCATATGTCA
>JAOXYF010000028.1:4204557-4216271 GCA_028565775.1 Sternarchorhynchus goeldii
CTGTGGTGGCTGTGGTAGCTGTGGTGGCTATGGTGGCTGTGTTAGATGCCATAGCTGTGGTGGCTGTGGTAGCTGTGCTGGCTGCGCTGGCTTTTCCAAAACTGAAGTTCGTCAGTAGCACCTCCTGGCCGGCAAGTCAGTTCCTTATATCAGCAAGCACACAAGCTCTTGAACAGCTCTTGAACACATGTGCCCAGAGAGTGAAGATTTCCAGGGGGAGGTACTTTCAGTTTCAGGGGGAGGTACTTTCAGTTTCAAGGGGAGGTACTGTCTAGGCCATGGTAGAAGGGGCTGGCAGAATCTCTGTGAGATTATCAATGGTTCAGGGTTCAAAGGTCACACAGACACTGCCACTATGTGAAGGAGCTTTGGCCCTGGACAAGAATAAACAGAGACGCTTGTTGGCATACTGTTAGAATATTGTGTATTAGCCTATTTTATTTTTCATAGCTTTGTGTTTCTCCACAAAATTTATGTTTATCTTTTGTAATGTTTGAAATGTGTTTCAGATTGTGGACTAGTATATTTTCTGTGCTGAGAGAGCGTGTGACGGGGGGACAGGAGACAGGCAAAGTGCAGAAAAAATGATGACAAAGATTTTGAGGATACGCACATGTGACGAGAAACTCAAAACACACTCTTCATCTGAAAGTAATTCTGACAACAAGGGGTATCTATTAACACCCCTCATCTGCAGAGAAGGGGGTGTCGAGTGAGGAGAGGCCTTTGAAGTGAGGCCCGGAGACGAAATTTGCTAAATGTTCGTCTCGCAAAAGAAGCAGCACACGCCTGTCACGGTCTGGGTCGGCGAGAGGGTCGGTGGCCAGAGCCGCAGCGAGGGCTGGGGTTAAAAGGCATGATCCCCACGAGAACCATGTGAGAGGTTTCTGAAGTCCAAAGAGCAGAAGATGCTAGAAACTTGGGTTAAACAGTAGAGAAAGTTTAAAACTGGAAACACCGTGGAAAGTCCTGACGGTTCAGTGGGTGTATCAAACTGAAACTTCTCCTGGATATTCTGCACTCCTACAAGTTTGTTTGGGTGTTCAGTTCTTTTGTGGATGTCCAATGTTGGTGAGCACTGAAGAACACTGGCCTGGTGTGTGCTGGGCTGAAGGTCATGGAAATGATATGTCAGAATGTGCTGGAGAAAGCTTGCAGTTCTATCGGAGGAAAATCCAATATGTTTGAACAGCAGCTTCTCAAATAAAACATGTAAATCAAAGTGAAGGCTTATAATTCATTTATATAAGGGCTGAGCAGTTTATAGAAGTGAAGATAGAGGAACAAAATCTGGAGAGAAATGTATATTGTCTCGGATGTAAACTCTGACAGCATATGATAATATTGAAAAATATGTGAATATTATAGACTTTCATAAATCTCTTCCACAGGAAATTCTCTACCGTGGGGATTCACATTCTAAGAAAAATAATCCAATGACCTTCAATGCCTCCATCAACAGAGCCAAACCTGCACAGGGACAGTGCTGCTAAACTGCCTGTTCTTCATGCTGGTCTTGGTCCAGTCCTAGTCTGATCAGCTATCTGGGGATTAATACTTAATAATGATTATTAGAGATATATAGCAAAAAAGAAACTTCTTAAAAAGGGGATTTAAAGGAAACTGTCATCACCGGTCCTGTCTCCAGATTAGAGTATTGGTTTAATATACATTTCTTTCAGTGTGTCTCTCTATGTCTGTCTCTCTGTCTCTTTATCTCGGTCTCTCTCTCGGTCTCTCTCTCGATGTGTGATTCAAATGGCTTTATTGACATGAATTGTGATTTATTGTCGCTAAAGCACTGAGCAGCAATCTTTAACAATGATAAAAGTGATAATATGATGGGGAAAAAAATCTAAAGTGTAAAAAATATCCAGACACAGGCATTCAGATGTTCACATAGACATTCACATATGATTTACTGCTTTCTTCTTTTCTCTAAGGAAATCGCAGTTAAATGCGCACTTTGCTGATAACTTTACAACGTATTTTCTGTCACCTTATTCCCAGGTAATGAGATTTAAGTTTACAGTGAATAAAAAAAATAAATTCTCTGCTGTCCTTTTATTTAGAACAGTTGTGTCTGTCTGTGTGTGAGTGTGTCTGTCTGTGTGTGTGAGTGTGTCTGTGTGTGTGTGTGTGTGTCTGGGCTTTGACTGCTCCACTGAGAGTTCTCCATCCATCCTGAAAGAATCTCCTCGGCCCTGCAGCTCTAGTTCCGTTGGCCAGCCCGTGCCCTTTGTGTTTATGGTTTGGAGAGTCTTGGAGCCTTGGAGATCAGATGTTCTGTGCTGTGATTGGCTGCAGCAGCCACATCAACACTACGTCCTTTATTCTTTCTCTTTTCTGTGTTTTTCTGAAAATTCAGGAAATTAGCAATTTGGTACAGTAGGAGGAATTCAGCAGGTTATCACCTTCTCCCTCTCTCCCTCTCTCTCTCCCTCTCTCTCTCTCTCTCTCTCTCTCCCTCTCTCTCTCCCGCTCTCCCTCTCTCCCCCTCTCCTTGATTCACTCTTTCTTTCATTCCTTCTCTCAGTCAGCTGTGTGTTGTGTGTTGATCTCTCACGTGTGTGTGTGTGTGTGGATATGGATGATAAGTGGGCGTCGGCCTGTGTGGCCCTGCCTCTGCTGTTACTCCTTCAATGTTTCTGTCACTCTTCCAGAACCTTCACAGATCCTTCATCCTCTCAGCTCAATCTGTTAAAACAACAATAACAACAAAACCCCCCAGAAAAAGCTCAAATGAAGCAGACTCACGTTAAACCGTCTGGACATTGACCCCCCCCCCTTGCCCCACTTCCTCTAGAGTTTGCATAGAAAACACCGGTCTGTTTTGGATGAAATGCGATCATTCTAATGGTTTAACAGCCGGTCCACTCTGAAGCTGGGCTGCATGCACTTCTCCTCTGGCCCACGACCCTCACACTGGCTGTAAACACAGACTCTTTCTACAGGTTATTCTGTCATTTCCTCTGCTCTGTCTCTCTCTATTCTCTCTGCTATTTATAGCCTTAAACTTATTCTTTTAGTGAATTAAGCGTATGAAATACCCCCTGCCCCCCTCCAGTGCATAATGGAGGAGAATGGAGAATAAATTCCAGGCCTGAGTTACAGTGAGTCTTTGCTGTGTTTCAGGTGTGAGGATGAGATGAGGAGGGGGTTAGTGGGTGATGAATGTGTCAGAGTCGGTCTCTCCCCCTGGGCCCCCCCCTCCCCTCCTGTTTCCCCATCACCACTGATAGCAGGGTGAAATATTCCCCAGCGTGATTGATGAAGTCCTGAACTCTTTGTCACTTTATTTCTTCCTGCCGCGATGCAGGTCTGTCTTTCGCTGCTCCAGTAAATACGAACCCATGTTTGTTAAGTGTGTGAACCCCCAGCTCGCGTGTGTCTTACACGTGCTACAATAAATCAGCACTTAAATCCCCCTGAAGTTTCCCCCTTTAAACACGACGCTTTCTGGCACACACGCGTGTGTTTGTGCCGGCTCACGCCTCCCAACATTACGGTTATGTGCCGTAAATTCTTGTGATCTCCGTACCTTGAGAAAGCGAATACGCTCTTCTGCACGCCGTGGCCTGCCATGTCCAAAACCTACACGTAGAACAGCTTTTTTCGAACAGTTCAGCCTCTCGAAGATAAGCCAGAGTTAGAGGAGTGAGTCATTCACTTCAGTTTCATTTGTAAGCGCTAGTAGCCATGGAAACGAGGCAGCTCCGCAGAAACCTGGGCCTGAACCCCTAATGGGTGAGCCAAGGGTAAGAGGAACTAGAAGCAGCTCTCTGGAATGGCCTCGGGAAAACCCTCTCTCTCCAGGGTCCAGGGCTCGAAAGGCAACCCTGTGCTCCTCTTATCCCTGTGAATGGTCATTTGATAGACAAAGGAGACATGGATATTACATCATCACCAAGATTTAGATTTTTTCAGTTAAGTTAAATACCTTTCTTTTGGATCATACCACATCAGTGTGTTTTTCTCTATCTGTCTCGATTCAATGTAACCTGATTTAACTCTATGATAAATGATGGTATGTTTTACATTACCAAAGCCTGGATCAGTGATCCCTAAAGAATAACGACAAACCTGTTGTAGAATCTGTGAAGAAAAAAACATTGTTATGATTAAACTGTTCAGCTGCACCAAGCACTGCAATATAGCAGCTTGAAGTAGAAAAACAGGGTCATAAAAAAATTTTTTTTAAAAAAAACCAGTCTAGGATAAAGCGCTTGGGTGATCGTGGTATAGTGATCATCTCTCTCTCTCTCTCTCTCTCTCTCTCTGTCTATCTCTCCCTTTCTCTCTTAGGTGATGCCTGCACCATGTGACCTCTTGCCCTCCTCTGTGCTGGTATTTCGTCTTCTGAGCATGCCCAGTGAGCAGGGGCCCGTGAGTGGTGTGGTGGCGTGGGGTGCGTTCCCCGTGTGCAGCTGCTCCCTCACCCTCGCCCAGGGCTCCTTCCGCACACCCCTCCTCCGGGGGGCCCCCCAGGCTGCCCTCAACCATTTCAGTAAAATCGAGAGGCTGCTTGCTGCTGACCTGGACAACTGGCTCTGCAACCTGTACTTCCAGGTAAACACCAGGAGGGCCTTTTTGTTTGAAAAAGACAAAAATATTTATATTTTAATCTGATATTTGACAGAATGGCAAAATGCCCCTTTCTGAATCTATTACTGTTTGGACTTTTAATTGTGTAGTCATGTAGAGTAGAGTAGGAACAAGATGGCTTGTACTGTCTGTACATCTAAGGTACTGTGAAAAGACTGTGTTCTTCTCCCCCACCAAACCCCTTGAAATAAAAACCAAAGGAAGAGAGAGAAAGAAAAAAGAAGTAAAAATGTAAACAGTGCTGGTGTTATCTCATCTGATGGGCTGCATAGAAAACAGAGATCTTAAGGGATGCGGCTAGGGGGCTGTGTGGATGTGTGTGTGTGTGTGTGTGTGTGTGTGCTTGCTTCTGCATGCACTTGTGTGCATTTATGTGTGCAATTGTGTTTGGGTGTGTGTGTGTGTGTGTGTGTGAGTGTCCTTGTGTTTGCTCATGTGTGATTGTGTGCTTCTCTGTATGTAAATGGCCCTTGCAAGGAAATTGAAAATTGGAGCCAGATTGTAAACAAACCGCATCTTTACTAAACATATCCGGGCACATTTGAGGAAATGCATTGATCCTGTTACTCAACAGCTTAATTGAATTAAGAGATAGAACAATGGCTTCTCTCAGAGCAAGCTTGCATCTGCTTATCCTGTCCCTTTACACCACTAGTGAATGATGGATTAATATCACTAATACACTATTAAAGGATAATGGAAGTGAAGTCACTGTAACGAATTAGGCTGTGGAACAGCTTGGTATTGGAACCTGATGATCCTAGAAATATACAGAACTAGAATGCAGATTATGTTGTGCAGTGTCTGTGCAATAGCAGTCTTCAGTATGTTCTGGCTACACTGGGCCTGAAATCCACTTCATCCTGTTCAGAAGGCTTTATTACACAGACTGTGTACAGGGAATAGCACATCTGCGTGGGGTGTATTTAATACCAATCCCCGTGTCTCTGTGTCTGTAGGTGAGGAGACTCCCGCGAGAGCCTTCAGGGGGGCCGGAGTGTGCCGGGCCCCTGCAGACAGACCCTGGTCTCCAGCCGGGTCCCAGTGCCAGCAGCCCTGAGCCAGCTGCCTGTGCCTACTCCTCCACTTCCCTGCCAGGTAGGGCCCTCCACCTGAGGGCACAGACCCCCACCCAGCCTGCATAGAGAGAAACGCCAGCAAACAGAGGGCTCTAGAGATGGGGACTGCATCCACCTGATACACACTAGTCTCGTCATTTCTGCACCAGAGAACTGGAGTACCGTAGTACAGGACTACTGTAGTGCTATAGTACAGAAGTACAATAATACAGGAGTATGGTAGTGCAGGTGTAAGGTAGTTCTATAGTACAAGAGTACTGTATTACAGGAGTACTGCAATACAGGAGTACCAGAATACAGGATTGGAGTGTTGTTGTATAGGACCACCGGTGTGCAGGAGTACTATGGTACAGGAGTACTGGAGTACAGGAGTATTGGAGTACTGTAGTGCAGGAGTCCTGTACTACTGTAGTACATGTGTATTGGAGTACTGTAGTACAGTAGTATTACAGTACAGGAGTAGTGTGTTTCTTAGCCGTGGGGTTTCCTTCCTTCTGAAGTTCATTCCATTCATCTGCCATTCAGATCCTCGTGGGCTGAACCATCTGGAGCAGGGTGTCCTTCAGCAGGGGCCACTATGAAGTATGTCTCAGTTAAAACCAGCAGGTTCTCAACTCTGTGAGGAGCTGACAGCTCCTGACAAACACAGTCCCCAGGCTAAGTTAGGAATACTGAACGGATCTGAACGTGAAGTCCTCAGCTAGACACAAGCTCAGAACTGGACCAGACTCAGCGAAGCCTCTAGTGGAGCTCACTCAGACTCCCCTTAGGAACTTGGGCATCTCTAAAATCATTTCGCTGTTTGCTTGAGAAAGAGGCTGAGCGCGGAAAGCCGCAAGCCGAGATCAAACGTGCACGTGGGATGCGTCCGAGGCCTAGTTGTTCCGGTCCGAGGTGGAAGTCTGTCCTGCACAAGCCTTAGCAACCACAATAGCAGCTGGCAGGAACACAGCCAATCTGAGGGTTGGTTCAGGCTTTCTTCCATGTCCTTTGGTCAGTTTCCCATAGGACTGCAAACTAGCGGGATCTGAATGTCCCGTTAGGAACGCCTGCTATGTAAAGTGCTGTTGCAGAATCGTGATCTAGCAGAGGACTTAAACCTGGTGTTTGCATGAGCAGCAGTTCACATTCATCTGGAGATTGAAGAGCATGCAGAGGAAAGGTGATGGAGTCTGTGGTGTAGTCTCTACTGACAACAGGCTGTTATTGGTACATCCATCTTTCACCCCCTATATGCACCCCAGAAAACCACCCGCTGAAAACCCTCCCCCTTTCTCCACTCCTTCTATAAACCCACTGCATCGCTCGAATCAAAAGCAGACTTATCACGTATTGGTCTAGCAGATACATTGGCCTCCTATTAACATAGCTTTCGTTTTGCCTGCACTCATCTTTATTTAACAGAGCAGAGTCTTAAAAAAAAAGTTTCTCGGGTGCTTTGCTTTAAACATCACACAGACTTTTTAATTACAAATGAGTTGTGACAGGTCTGCTGGGTAGCAACCTGTCCCATTTTAAGCGTGATGCCGGCTGACAGTTCTGCACCCGTCGCTCGGCAACGGAACATGTGGAAGAAATTGCTCTTTTACATTTCACAGCTTGTCACTTCCTCTCCGCCGTGAACTCTGACCCCCCAAGGCGCTCCTCGCACCCTGGGGTGGGGGGAGGAGGTGCGCTCCTTCGCCTGGACACTTCAGGAGATTTATGCCTCTCGTTTTGCCAACGCAGGGTCGAACAGTGAGAGAGAAAGAAAAGAGAAGAAAAGAACACAGGAAGCAAAAGAAAAAGGGGTGGAGGGGAGGTGAAGGGTCAGGTGCTGGAAGGAGGGTGGGAAGAGTTTAGCAGGTGAGAATCCGGACGAGAGATGGGAACCCCGGCTGAAACCCGAGCAGCAGATCAAAGGGTGGCCCCTGGCGGAAAGTCAGGGCGACGGCTGGGTGAGCATGGGCTGACGTTAGCGGGACCTTTGCATGACGATTGGGACGGGTCGTACTGCTTTCGGATGCACTTACGGTGCTCAGATGGAGGAGCCCCATCAGGGCCGGAAGAGCAGAGCAGACCGACAGCCTTAAACTACTTGCCAATGAAAATCACATTCAGTGAGGAGAGGGGAGAAGCAGCACGTCCATCAGGTCCGTCCTCACTCTCCACTCTCATGTGTTCCCTCTTGCACTTCACTCCTTCGGTTCTGCCTCTGTTGGTGCTGGCGGAGGCTGATCGAGGCAAGGATAATAACCAATCAGGATAGAATGTTAATTATTTATCCCGTTCTGTGGATTGGTGTCTAAGACTTTACACTTCTCAGACTTGACGTGTAAAATACAGGCACCTTTGCTGTTATTTGCAAAGTTTCTTTGCACCAAAAATGTTTTGACAAGCAGACTTCTGATTCCTAGGCTTTGATGTTATTAATGCCATCATAAAAAAAATAACAATAACAGCAGAACAGTCTGTTAACTCTATGTAATGAAGTTACCAGATATTTTTTTCCGAGTGCTTAGCTTCTCATTCTGGATAATCCTGGATTTAGGGAAGATGCAGCTCTTTTTTTGACATTTTTTGACAATTTTAAATTTAAATAAATTGCTGATCCCCCCACACACACACTTTAAAGGTCCAGGAACCCAGCTGCAGGCGTTGTGTGTGATAACTGACGTCAGCTGAATGGCGGTTCTACTGGATTTATCTGACTTCAAATGACTTATTTAATTAGGCCTGCTCACTCTTAGGGCCCTTGGTGTATCTCTAACTGGACTTGCTCTTTAGGAAGGCTCCTCAAGTTAGAGCATCATCAGATCCTACTTTGGCCTTAAGCAAAACGATCCAGGATTTCCTAAAGCACGTCTCTATACTGTGGCTTTAATGGGGGGTAGCCTGGTTCCACCATGAGACCCTCCAGTACAGGGACATCTCCCCAACCTCAGTGAATATCTTACCTTGTATGACCTTAATCAGATACTTTAGCCTGGTGTTGGACTTTTTTAATGCAGCTGCTTAGATTCACCAAAAAGAAAACAAACTGCTTGGAAGTGACAAGCTGCATATGATGTTCATTTTTTAAACATGATATCATTGTATTTATGTAGATTCCTTTACTCTTTGTGACTTTGGCATCAAAAGGAAAGTTCTGGTAACAAATCTCAAATGGCTCCAGTGTTGCCTTACCGAAGTCATGAAGCATGTGGACTAATTGGCAAAATAATGATTTAATGATGGGGAGATGTAAACAAAGCCAGAACACTGGAATAAAGTCGTGTAATTATTAGTAAATGGTATGACTAATTAAAACCAACGACTGACTTTCCTGTTTTGTGATTATTCAAATACTCACAAGGTCACTTATCGGGTTGTTATCTGAATGAAGGCAGGTTCTCTTGGGAAATCAGCCATTCCCTGACCTTCGATTCGTGGCAACTCTGAAACCAGCGGCAGGGCAATTATGAACCTAGGTGAGTGGGGAGGTCTCAACCAGGCACCTCTTCCTACCAGTTAGAGGCCTTCCAGCCTGGGGCTTACCACACACGCACACACACACACACACACGCATGCATGCCGAGTGGTGGGAAAGCCGTGGATAACGAGGAGCTATCGTGGACCCAGGGCGAGTCGGGAGGAGGGGCCGACTGAGGCCGTTGCGCTCCAGGTTCATGGATGTAGCCGTCAGCCGTTGGGCGGCTGGTTAAGGCCTTGCGCGGCAGTGAGCATAATTAAGGGCATAGCTCAAGGTGCTGGTACGTCTGGGGTGGGGGGTGGAGGCGAGGTGGGCTGTCTGTTCACAGGGGTTACAGTCTCTGGACAGTGAACAGAGATGAGGGACGAGAACTTCATGCCAGCTGTGGGGAGATCCACCCGACTGATTGGCAAGCTGCAAATCTGCTTCCCATGCAAACCGTGGCTACGCTAGTGGACCTCATAAGGCTAACATTAGCATAAGGCTAACATCTTTTTTGTTGTTTTTTTGGTTCACTTACTAGCCAATTGCTACGTATATAGACAAGTTATGAACAGACACCATTAAACAGTCAGTTGTTAGTCAATACTGCCGTTTTGGGAAATCATCTTTGGGAGTGGGGGTGCTTTAACCATGTATTGTGTGCCGTCCTAAACTAGGTGGAAGCAATTGCGCATGACAGTGGAGATGTTAAACTGGAAGGCTCGCTTCCTGTCTTTTCTCCCAGCCATTTCTCAGCCATTTACCTGGGGGATGTAACTGTTGTCAGAACTAATTAGCACATTGTCTCTCTCCGAAGTTTTTAATGAACAACACTTGACAATACAGCACAGGAGGTCCAGAAAAACCTGAAAGAGAAATTGTCTATTAACTGTGAGGGTACAGTTCAGTGAACTGGTCGAAGCAGCCATGTGAAGAAATTATTAACAGAACCATTTAGCACTGGCAATGTTATTGTGCTTTGTTGCATGATGAGAGAAAGGTTGCGAGCGAACTCACGTCAGGGACGCTTTAAATAATCCCTTTTTCAATGTAAAAACACGCCAAAAAAGAAAAAGGACTCTGAGCGAGTGATTAGCCGCGTCCTGTCTGGGCTACTGTACCGTCACTGCCTGTCCCGCACAGGCCTTCTGGCTTTTTCCTCAGCGCAGGATGTCAGCTGCTCTCACGCACCTCCGAGCACGTCTCCAGATCGAGGGTGGATAGTCAGCATGCGTGTGGCAGGCTAATCATGACAGGGGGAAATGCCTTTATTCTGCAGTGCCCCGTAATGTAATAATGGAAAAAAGCCCCACATATTCTTGCCTTTAAGATAAAGTTGGATTTAACACTATTACCCTTTAACTGTGTGCCGCTCGAGTGTTTACCAGCAAAATTGGTAATTAAAAACCACATCTGGGCACAAATGAAATCTGATGTCAGTTTTCAAAAAGGGGAAGAGGAGATGCTGGTACCCCTTCAAGGCTTCTACTACTGCTATTAAACCTCGTTTTAGTCTTCAGAATCCTTCCTGATATGTTGCCTATATTTAAAAGTTATTATTACTGATATATTTAATCCTGCAGCGAGAGAAAAATTATATCATCTGGGAAGTTTCCATATAATATAGATGGGACTGGCGGAGGGAATCGAGGAGAAAAAAAGCTATGGAGAAAAAAAAAGTTTCTCATGGTGAAATTTTTACATGTATCAAGCTAAGGTTTACTTAATTGGAACCTCCAGGCAACACAGGAACCCTTTTTTAAATTCTGTGAATGTTAATATGCTAAATAATGCAAAGCTCCTGCACTTCAAGCATGAGACACACATCTGGCAGCTTACCATTTAAATTACAGACGGCAAGAAAGAAAAAGATGGGGGTGAGAGAGAGAGAGAGAGAGAGAGAGAGAGAGAGAGAGAGAGAGAGAGAGAGAGAAAACACTTCAAAAGTAATTTTCCAAGGCAAAGAAGAATGGTGAAATGTATTACAACTAAATTTAATTTCTTTTTCGATTTTTCATCATGTCTAATTGCGTGCATTGGAGCGATGGGGGGGAGAAAAAGGAGAGGTTGATTCAGAGGTTCTAGAGATGGGGGAGGCGCGCGCGTGTGTGTGTGTGTGTGTGTGTCAGTGAGTGAGTGCGTGAGCAACAGAGAAAAAAGGTAGAAAGTTTCATCACATCATCTCTTCATGGCTTTGTTGTGTATGTGAGGTCTGTAGACTGTTGTGTATGTGAGGTCTGTAGACTTGTCTATGTGAGGTCTGTAGACTGTGGAGATCATACTCCACTTACCTCAGTCTAAGCACAGCTTTGGGTTAACAGCCGCTTTGTACTAACTGATTCCTACTTGATTACATTTTTTAAATATTGTGGTCTTGTGTAATTGTACAACCTGTATATTTGCTTTGCACTGTATTTTGATAGATCCTGCTAGAGTCTCTCCTGTCCCAGAGCCCCTGTCCAAGAAACCTGGGACTGGATCACGTGCCAAGGTTCAGTGTGCACTTTTGAAAAACACCTTTCCCTCGGATCTGCCACCAATCGGGGGGGGGGGGGGGGGGGGGGGGGGGGGGGGGGGGGGGGGGGGGGGGGGGGGGG
>JAOXYF010000028.1:4216310-4228155 GCA_028565775.1 Sternarchorhynchus goeldii
CCCACCCCAACCCTCAACGTTGTTCTCCTCTGCACTGCCTGCCTGACGCCTCTCTTCCCTATTATCTGAGATTTGTCAAAATACATTTCACACTAACAGGTACTTGTGCTGCCTTCAAAGCCAATCTCGCTGTGCCCGACAAGCCAAAACAGGGCCGATGGTGTGAGCTGAGCTGCAACATGCTCTCTCAACACTCCCTTCCTCCGCTTGCTAAGCTCTGCCAGGGCTGAACGAGCTTCACAGCCCGTTCTGCCTGGCCCTCTTTTGAAGTGCTAATTGCTGTGTGCCTTCTCCCTGCTGACCTGACGCTGCACACTTTAGCACTCTGTCTTCCAAGCACTAATGTTGTTATTGTTATTGTTGTTGTCGTTGAGGTGGGAATAGAGGTAGAGGATGGCAACGCAGCATCCAGGTCTCTCCCCCCATTCAGAACAGACTGGGTATTAATAACACTCGTTAAAACCTGCTCCTTTAGGTATCCAGGTATCCAATAATAATAACATTATTATTGCCTGGTAATTAGTGTTGGAATGTCAGTATTTCAGTTGAAACTTTGTCATGACTATTTTTTTATGCACAAGAAAAAAATTGGGTTAAATTTTGACATGAATATGATAATAATTTGTTATTTCAAACCCAATAAAGTAATATTTATCTTTTTTTACACATGGTAATATGGCTGTGCAGTGAGCATCTCTTGCATACACACACACACACACACACACACACACACACACACACACACACACACACACACACATACATTCAAGGCTGTATCAAATGTCAGCTTGTTTCAGGCAGCTGTCTAATAATGAAGTGTGGTGATGTCCAGCCTCCCTCCTGGGGCCGGGGATCGGGCTCTAGCCCCTGGACTAGCACTGCTGCCTAATTCAGATGTATTTTCTCTAGGCTTCTACTTTCCCTACAGGCAGGAAAAAGAAATCTCATTTGAAAGTCTCCTCTTAAGATATTTTATTACATTTACTGTCAGGATCACCGGAGAACATGGTTTATATATCCTTTTTGCTTTCTCTCACTTTGATTATTTAACATTTTTTCATCCTTTATTTTTATAGCTATAATCACTCTTCAAATCACACTTAATTCGTGTGTAAACTCACGGTGTTGTGATGGGTTTTTTTTCCCTCACTTTCCTGAGCTCCTCGGTCTTTGAGGGCCTGTCGGCGACGTCGTTCTCAGGTTGGGAGAGTTCAGATGTTAAGGTGTGTGTATATATGCACATTCGTGTGTGCGCCTCATTAGCATGAAGCAGCGCGCGATATCGTTGCTCTGGTAGCGGCGTGCCTAAGCCCGCCTGGAGGCACTGCGCTCTCCCCAGAACGGCGAGCTGCGAGCTGTTAGCCGGGTGGCAGCTTAGCGAATAATATAAGCAGCCGGAGTAGCAAAGAGTGACAGATGAAAAGCCGTTAGCGGCAGTGTTGTTCCTGCACCGCTTTGTCTGCTGAAGAGAGAGGCCCGGCTCCGCGTTAGCATTAGCGCTGTGTTGAGTTAGCGCCCAGAGCACACGTAGCGGCCTGTTTCGTGGTTATTGCCTAGCGCAGCGTTAACGCGGCGCTAGCATCCTTGTCTTTTTTTTTATTGGTTTCTTTCTGACTTTTCCTGGTCTGAACTTTGCTTTGATGCATTATTGCTTTGCATGTGCGAGTGTGTATGGGGGATAACGGCAGGACAAAGGGCTGTGCTGTCGCTGCATTTCCCGGGATAATGGGGAAGGAGGGTTAGCGCTTCCGATTCTGATTACAACGGATGTGTATGTGTGTGTGTGTCTCCAATCAGAGCGGCAATAAGAAGAAACCAATCAGTAAGTTAAGCAGCCCGAGAGGCTGTGTGAAAGAGATGGAGGCACAGGCGAGTCCCACAGCAGAAGAGCTCCAACACTTCACCTTCTCTACACAGTGAGTTTAACAAGCCCTGGCCCTGTGTGTGTGTGTGAGAGAGAGAGAGAGACAGAGAGAGGGATGAAAGGCAGAGTGTGTTCTGAGACAACTTTCTTGCCCTCAAGTAATAAGTGTGATGGCCAGATGTCAGAACATCTTCAAAAAAAAAGTGCTAATGGTATTATAGCTTATTTTTAAGCTACAGTCTTTCAAAATGTTGTTTTGATTCTTCAAGGATCCTCTTCAGGTCTGTCCAAGTGCACATATCTGCATGCATTTACCTGTTCCATTTCATTTCATGCCCAATTTCTCCATTTCTACGATCTGAATGCCGCCTTTTCTGTCAGAGCTGCTGTGTGTTTTTATTGAAAGGACCTGGGTAATACTGACATTGACAGCACATAAAACCCTCCAGTGTGGATAATTGCTTTTTTTCTCAGGCGATGCAAGTGCAAAAGAAGGCGTCCTGAATAAATGTTTTCTCCCTTTTATTGTGTCTCTCAGCATTTGATATTAATGAGAAAACAGGAGCAGGAACACACCAAGACAAACAGCGCGACCAAACAAATCTCAGAAATGGCCCTGGCCAAATTGCCTTTCGTAATACCGCCTCCTATATTTTCAATGCACTAGCCACTAGTGTGCAAGAGTGCGTTGCCTTAGTCCATGAGGAGAAGAAATAGCATTTGAAGGATGTGTTTTCATTTAGATGTTTCTTCAATTATGCCGATCTACGTTGTGTGATTATTTGGGATGAAAGAGAAAAGCCTGTTTTCTTGTTTTGTGTAGTTTTTTTTTTGTGTGTGTCCTGGATCTGAAACTGCACTGTTCTCCTAATTTCAGAGATTTGGTCATTTGTTGCCGCTGGACTGGGATTAAACGTGATGAGCCTCCACTGTCGCAGCTATTGGGAGGAAATGAAAGAATTACATGGTCAGGAAAGACAGGCTCCACGTGGAGCAGGAGAGAAGAGCGCAGCTCCATCCACCCTCACACACAGATCCCAGAATCAAAACCCTCACAAATACAGTGAGCTGTGTGATAGCAATCTGTGAAGCAGTTTCAAAATGTTTCTTTATCTCATGTCAGAATTACAAAAGAAGAGTGTTGGTGGACTTTTCCTCTCCTCTCCTCTCCTCTCCTCTCCTCTCCTCTCCTCTCCTCCTTTGCACTTTAGTGCCAAATGTCTCCTTTAAATCTTGACGATTGAAAAATATCCCTGCCATCACATCAGTCAGGAGACCAGATCCTGAAGTGGTTATGCTTTGCTCTGTTACCCATGAGAGCAGCACCTCTGTATGCTACTTGTCAAAGCTGTATAGAACCACAGTTGACAGCTGTATTCCACCCATGACTGTTACTCAGGTTCACACCAGACTGAACACACTGACTTCAGAACAGACGAAGCAGCTGATTTGGGATATTTGTTTTATAAAGTATTTGGACTGATAGGCCATTCAGAAGATTTGAGAATCTGAGTTTTGTTGCTAGGAAATAATTCGTTTTGGAAAAGGCTTTTTTGTCACTTTGCAAAACAAGAAACAAATGAGAAGTAAACTAGACCAGCTCATTCATCAGACAGCCATTGAGAACAGGGATTCCAACTTTTCAAGTCCCCCACCCCCACCAAACCCATCCCCAACCTGCGAAACTGTACCTACTGCAAAGCACCAGCTAGCAAAGGCTCCTGGCATTCGCTTAAAAGACATAGAATGTTGCCTCCTGCTCCGAGAGAGGAACGCACCAACTGCTTTATATTTGAAGTTTATCTGTATGGGGCAGACCCTGCTCTGTCTCTCTCTCTCTCTCTCTCTCTCTCTCTCTCTCTCTCTCTCTCTCTCTCTCTCTCTCTTTTGGCTTTGAGCTTCATTATCCTCCTCTCATTTTATCCTCGCTCAGATTTACATATCAAAAAGTGAGCTGTTGGTTGCTAACCTCAAATACGACTTTCCTGAAACCTCCATGCAGGGGTAATATCCGTAAACCATAAATTACAATTTCAAAGAGCAAACACAATGCTCCGAAGTGCAAGTATTGACAATCACAGTCAATGGAGAGGGAGAATGAAAAGCGCACAGGAGAATGAAACGAAAGGGGACTGGAGAAGCACAAAAGCACGGTGGAGATGATGTTACGGGCCGCTCCCATACGCTTGTATCTGTTTGAAGAGAACATGAAAGCTGTGTTATGACCTGTGTGTGTGTGTGTGTGTGTGTGTGTGTGTGTGTGTATGCGCACTGTCAACCACGTTTATCGCAGTCTAGCTGAAGGAATCGAAGTGAAACGTTCCATCTTCTTCTTGTGCCAAGTGGAGCTTCAGAGCACTTCCTGGTCTGGTACTATGTGTGTGGTTCCATGCCTCTGCACCTCGATGCCTCCATGACTACACTCCTCCGTACCTCCCCGTCTGCTGGGAGCTGGAGGAGCTGCCTTGCTTGTCTTGGGCCCTTATCACAAGGTGAAGGGGGTCTCTGCAGTGTGTGTATGTGTGCGTGTGTGTGTGTGTGTGTGTGTGTGTGTGAGTGTACATGTGTGTGCCCTGTCTGCAGAGAGTCTGGTGAATAAAACCCACACTCCAGCCGTTCTGCTCCAAGCACTGTTGGTATTGGTTTAGACCCCCAATCCATATTCCAGTCCTGGATTTTTGAATCACTGGTTTTTAATTATAGTTAATATAACCGAATGGCCACTTTGTCATCACACCTGACTCACACCTGTAAAGGGGAATATCTGTAGTGCATGGGCCTCAAGGGCATTTATTTAAATACCATCTTCTGTGGCATTAAATGTAAATGATTATGAAATCCAGGTCTGGATTATGGACTCAAGGCCAGGACTCAATACCTCTGAGAGGAGATTTTACCACATAGACAGAACCTTTTTCTGCGCAAGGAATCATATGTTTTTGTAAAGGGTGAGATAGTTTTCCCTTAAGTGTGTTTGAATGGCAGGTTGAACGCTCAGTACACTGAGAGAACCAGTAATGGAAAAAATATGGTACGAATTTGTGGCTGCAAAATGTTTACAGTGAGGATAATGAAGATGCGTGGGGTTTCATTTTAGCTTTGATGAGAAACATCATGCCTTCTTTAACGTTATGCCTTCTTTTGTGACCATGTCCTCTCCGCTGATACAATCGTGTTCAGCTGGACAAATTAAAGTCCATCGCAAATCATTTGCATCAAAGCGTTTTCTGGCCTTACAACTTACTGTTGCGTGTGTGTGTGCGCGCGCGGGAGTGTGCGTGTGCACGTGCGCGTGTGCGCGTGTGCGAGTGCACGTGGGAGTGCACGTGTGTCCATCTCAGATGACACCCATCCCCTCTTCAGAGTGTGTTTGTTCTTTAATTAATCTTCACCGCGTGAATGTGCATTTGCCACACTGCTAGCCTGCCAACGACATGTTTTTCCCTCTCTTTTTCGTTTTGGGGAAACCTGTTTTAATCAAACTCAGACTCACATAACAATTATATCTAATTAGCCCAATTATCAAGACTCTAATTACACTGAAATATACCCCCTAAATCTCATATCAATTATATCGGTGACTTTTCCTGTTCTAAAAAGGAAAAAAAGAGGTGATCAGACTTGATGGCGGAGGAGCCCTGGATGCCTCCAGAGAACGGCTGGTGTTGCTCGCTCGGCTAACAGAGAACCTGTGATATATTAAGACACACGATCTACTTATTGCTCTTTTAAAGAGGCTACACTAATTCCCTGAGTCTGTATGAAAATAGTGCATTTGTTTCCCCCCTCCCATCCATTTTCATGTAAAAATTGTCTTTACCTTTTGTAATAAATAAGAAATGTGCTTTCTCTTTAATGCGTCTCTGGGAATGTGATAGTCTAATATTCTAGGTTTATATTGTAGCGGTTAGCGGTTGATGAATGTTTTTGATTAGACTGAGCAAATGTGTCTACCACTCTGTGTATTATAATAGACTTTTAAAGTGTGCTGCAAGTTTTTAAGTGTTGAATGCATTTGCATGCGAGAACATCAGGAATAAATCTGCTCCGCTGCTTTACGCAGAGTGTGGTTAACGCACTGACCTATTTTTTATGATATTTTGCTCAGCGTTTGTTAATAAATGCTGCCTACTTTGCGTTTACGGGATTATTACATTCTTTAAAATGAATTACACTAAATCTTGTAAGATTTCAATTGACAGTGTTAATTGGCCGGAGAGAGTTTGCCGTGGGAACCTGGTGCACTGGATTTCCTGCCATGAGTCTCCACCCCCCACGGCCGCTGCGTGAGGTCAGAGAGTAATCAGTGCTGATGCGAGACATGAGCTAGTTGTGCCGGCAGTGGTGTACAGTCACCTAAGGCCCTTCAAAGTTCTTTCCTGTACAGAGGGGCAGGAAGTGGTGAACAGAGTGCCCCACGGGCCCCGGGGAGCCGAGACCCCTGCACACACGCCTGCTCTCACACACGTACCCATGTCCCCGTTGCCAGCACTGACGCCCTCGGACTTTTCTTGGAAATCAGGATTGTCAGATCTGACGAGCTTTTGTTCACAGCCACGTACAAGGGTGGTGGGGGTCAGGGGTGCTCGAGGTGTGTGTGTGTGTATGTGTGTGTGTGTGTGTGTGCACACTGTGCAGGTCCTGCAGTGCTGGGTCACGGTTTTCAAAAAAAAAAAAAAAGTTCTTGGTTTTTTTTCTCCTCTTGTTTCTCTAGTGACATGACAGATTAAAGCCCAGTAGATCTGCCTGGTGATAAACAGAGAGCTAACAGTGATAGTGTTTCCTTCTAATTTCGCCGTATATAAACAGACATAATTCAGATGTTTTCACTACACTATCTTGCAAAAAAAACCAAAACAACACACACAGAAAAAAAAACCCATGATGGACATGCTCTAATTATGTGATGTGGTTCCAACGCAAACACACAGCCCACTTCTCCGTCATGCTTCCTACCTGGGTAAATAAACGAGCCTGATTCGCTGTGGAGCGTGGCGGTAGGCCCGCCCTCTGGATGACGGACAGGCCCTAACAGGCCAGTCCGTCTACTGTTTGACATTTCAGTGGAGCAAAGTATGACAAACCTGCCATTAAACTAAAGTCTTCTGGTGTAGTTATCACAAGCTCTTAGTATCATGGTTGTTTTCTCCTGTAAAAATCCAACTTCTGGCATGATTGAACGGGTGCGCTGTGTTTGTGTTCATCATACGGTTCAAAGTTCCAAGGCTGAACTCGATTTTTCCAGATGAAAGTTCATAGATCATCTGGAGGTGATGGGAAGCCAAGGCTCCCAGTGCCAAGTTTGTGTCATGTCAACAACATAACACAGCTAATTTAATATTGTTATGCTTGCAATCCCATTAACCAAGTACAGTCCATAAATGCACCCCATTCAACATTATCTTCATATTATTTAACAGACATAATGCAAATATCTCGACACATTTGATTTGCAAATGTAATCTTCATTTCTCCTCATTTGAATAATACGCACGTTCACAGGTTTGACTTGCTCGGTGTTTTATTGCTGGCTGTAGTCCAGACTTTAATCTCCCGTGGACTGTTGTGTCTGGGAGCAGGAAACAATACCATGTTCTGAGTGTAGCTGAAGACCTCTGGTAGTGTCTGTGTTTAAGGGCCTCTTCTCTGACTCCACACCCAGCCTGTGGACGCACCTCCACCCTGGGACCTCCACACTGTGAGTGTGAGTGTGTGTGTGTGTGTGTGTGAGTGCGTAGGGGTGGCTGCCGTGTTGGTCTTAGTGAAGGTATCTCAGTCTGTCTCACTCGTTCTGCCCAAGTTTGGCACAGGAGCCCTGTATTGGCATAACTGTCCTACCCTTGGTGGTTTTGATTCCCTATTCACATAGTTTTCTATAAATCATGTTGAAAGATTCTCTATGGATGTTTTAAATATATGTATATTTTTGGATTCTCGCAAATTGATCCCAATAGGTCCTAGTGCAGTATCTGTGTGTGTGTGTGTGTGTGTGTGTGTGTGTGTGTGTGTGTGTGTGTGTGTGCTTGTGAGATTCTCTCCAGAAAGCAGATGGTTCCATATTAAATGCTGATCTGTATCCTTTACTTAACCCTGATGAAGAGCAGTGGTGCTGGTATACACCCCCATGCTCTCGGGTCTAAATGCTACCCGAGTTCTTCTTGATGAAGGTGCTACAATCCCTCCACCCCAAGCCTGGACCCTGGACACACGGACACTCCCACACATTCACTGATAGGGCTCCCATCACTCACTGTCCACCTGGCCCTCAGTGGCTGGAGGGGACATGTCGTGTGTGTCTGTGTTTGTGTGTGTGTGTATCACACTCTAACCTACCCTGCCCAAGCTGTGCAAGAACAGGATTTTCCAGATACTTTTCCTTCGGCTCCTCTGTGAGCGATGCAGCTCTGGGTCCCCGAGGCCAGCCGCTCTAGATCAGCTCTGAGTGTGTGCGCATCCATCTGCTGTTCTCTCTCAGCTGCAAATAATTGCGATCATTTGGCAGTGGCTGAAGTCCAGTTGTAATTATCAGATGTATTCTGATTGTGCAGCTGAGTCAGAGTGCAATAATTCACGTTTATTGCCCCGAGTCCAAACTCTCTCCCTTTTTCTCAATGAAATGAGTTTATGTACGTGTGCCATGCCAAGGCTGTGGAAACACACATGCTTGTAAAGGGGCTCGATGTTGAGGCACAGAAAACATGCAACCACAAGTCAAATTGATGAAATGCCTGCACCTGAAATGAAGTACTTGGGCTGTGTGTGTGTGTGTGTGTGTGTGTGTGTGTGAATGGAGTAAGGAAGTCCATAGTGTTTGTGTGGTTATTTTAAAGATCACCAGGGTGCACTATGAATTCGATACACCCTGAAACACTTACAGCTAGCACTTAATTCGTGCTCAGAGAATGGCTCGGACACAATTGTTTAAAATTTAGATATTAAGTTGCTAAAAACACTCATCACATCCTGTTGTTTAACGTGACCTACCCCAGAGCAGGAAGCTTCTTTCCAGCTCCCCTCAGTGCATCACGTGTAAGAGTTTGGAGCTGTTTCTGTGTGTAGGACTGTACACATTCTGTGTACTGTTTGAAAGATTACTGGGAGGTTTACTCTGTGCAAGGAGCCGCCAGCCTTAAAACTGTCTTAGAACTGGTTTTTGACTTTTTTGACTCTTATAACTGGTTTTTGTTTGGATTCAAAGTGTTCGCTTCCTTCCATTGAGTTGGGTTGAGTTAGCTATGTAACTCAAAACATTGAGTTACATTTCATCATTGAGTTTTAAGTCACCCAGTGTTTGTGCTTCCTCTATTCCTGTATGCTCAGGCTTTCTGTTCACTCTCTGTATGTCCCATTTTAAGACTCTGTGTCCTGCTGTTAGACTGTGTATGTCCCTCGCTGTAAGACTGTCTGTAAGACTGTGTTTGTCTCTCACTGTGTTCCAGGCTGTAAAACTGTGTGTGTCCTGTTACATATGCACGTCTGCTTCCTGTTTTGGTCTCTTTGTGGAAGTACAATGTTTCCTTTATGATCAGAAAACAAACATATTGTAATTGTCTCCATGAAGGATTGTTTTATGCACAACTGTCCCCCACGTGGGGCCCCCCGCCCCAGGCCCCCCCGCACTGGCTCGCTCTCACCAGGCTCCTGTCCTCAGCTGTGTGGGTATCTTCTCACACCTGTTCAGCGCGGGGTTGCAGGGTTGCCGTCTCTGCCCTCACGCCCGAGGAACGTCGTACCATTGTGGATTGGGAAGACTAAGATTCCAGGCTTGCCATGCACACACTCATCTCATCTACACACTCTGCTCCCCTAAACTGGTTTGGATTTCCTTCTTGACCAGACCTGATTATGAAAAGGTGTTCGGAGGAGTTCTACCCTCTGTAGTTTGATACACACGGAGATATTGAGCGAGACTTTCCTCAACAGTGTGCTTGTTGTAGAGAGTACCCAGGTTTACCTGCTGGATCCATGCCTGTACCTACACTGACCCCAGATCTGCCTTGCTTTCAGAACTGACTCAATCCATTCACACAGTGTCCCTCTGTTTCTCTCTGCCTGATTCACCCTGCTTCTCTGCTTGTATAAGATAAATCTGTCCTCTGGTTTGGTGCATTCACTAAACAGTGCCTATGGCCTGAATCAAGGGAGGGGGAGGTGACAGCAAATAACTTAATCCTCCAAATAAATGGCGAGTCCGGTGTTTAAGTGGCTCCAGATTTAGAGCTTTAACCAAAGGCACAAATAGTTCCCAGGACCGAGCCAAAGGGCATCGGCACACAAATCAGCTTTTCCAGCCACGGGCCCTGGCCACACCCACTGGCAGCCGGACTGCCCCGCCCCCCCCCACAGCTCTTGTCGATCTTTCAGCTTAGATGTAAAGTGCGTCGTCAGCTTCATGGCCTCCCACTCGCTTCCTCAGGACAATAGTGAGGAAGGCAGCCAGCCCGCCTGCTTCGTAACTGAACCTTTTATTATTTGGTCCAATAGGAAGAGTTTTAAAAAAGTGTTTCCAGACGCTTCATAACAAAAGACGCAGAGGGTTTATTTGCAGATGTGCGGTTTAAGACTGCAGTGTCACGGGATTGGTTCTGGGGGTTACGGAACCAAGAGGATCACTCCATGCCTGCTGGGTCCTTAAATGCAATAAAAAATCTGTGTTCGGCGGCAACACAGGACTCCACGTTGTGTTCTGGGTTTGTGGGAGTATCTTCGTCTTTCCACTGACGGGCGGCAGGGCGATATACGTCACACGCTGAGTGTGTGGTGCTCACACACGTGAACAGAAAAACAACAGACAGACAGAAACTTGATGAATTTATTGAGAATTATTGAGATTGACAGTTTGACATCATTATGGATTTGTGTGTATATTTAGTGTCAATGAGCTAAATGAGTTTGTTTGTGCTGTGAGAACTGGCTCTCACCTGTGGGGAGTTACATTCCCTTTAGCCCAGTGTACAAAAGGATGTGGTTGTGTGGACGTTAGCCTGTGTGTTTGTGTTTGTTTGCGATTGTATGTGTGTGTGTGCGTGTGTGTTTGTGTGTGTGTTCATGTTTAGCCTGTGTATACAGTCTGTATATGTGCTGGTGTCTCCAGGTGTCTGCGTGGAGCTCCCTCCCCTCGCACCAGCTGCTGTGGTTCAGGGACACGCTCACGGCTGCTGGCTCGGCTGCTCCCGGGAGAGCTGGGCCTGTCCTGGAGCCCGCGGCCCCGCTGGAGCCCGCTACAGCTTGGCCTGCTCGCCCTCACCTGGTTCCCCCGCCTCTACCTGCACTACCTCAGCCAGTGGCTGTATCTCCATGCCCGGGACATACCTGTCAACAGGTGCGAGAGGCACGAACGCTGAAAGGGACAGAGCAGTCCAGACAAAGGAGCTAAGACAGGCAGGGAGAAGGATGTTTATGCTTACCTCTGGTCCACTACATGTGTTAACTGGACCTGTTTAAATCAACGTGCAGATTCAAACACACCACAAATGTGCAGAGAGACTCGTGTAGGAATCGTGTAGGGATGCTTTCATACACAAGCCCTGTAACTCTCTCCCACAAGTGGAAAGGCAGACAAAACACTCATTTGACTTTTATGATTCCATCTTCCTCCACTCCTCTGCATCCACTCTGCGATTTTAATGATCGCACGTGGGGGCCGTCCAACATCCGCGTCCCTTAAGCAGGCATTATTTGGAAAGAATTTATCACGTGTTATTTTGTCAACAGGGTTTCATCATAAAACCTGCAGTCAGATGCTGCAGTTGTGTTGCGCATGTGGTGCTGGTTTTGTTTATTGTCTAGGCGAGGCTCCGTAAAAACGCTCCCACGCCAGTTTTTACAGCAGCTGAGCGAGCGTGGACGTTAAACCATGGAAAAACGACTGACAGAGGGTGAGAAGAATGTGCTCGAGCAGTGAGGGATGAGCGGCCGGAAGGCTCCTTCTGTCTGCGCCGATAGAGCAGCAGCAGGGTGAGCAGCACCACCACCAGGAGG
>JAOXYF010000028.1:4228237-4241762 GCA_028565775.1 Sternarchorhynchus goeldii
GAACGGGTGTGGGGGGGTGGATGGGGGGTTGACCCCAGCTAAGGGATCGGCGGTGGATGGCAAGTTCAAATAAAATAAAATAAAACAAACAAATAAAAACAAATAAAATATAGTCACATTATTAGATGGTTTCCTGTAGATAACAGTGTACAGTTAACAGTGAAGACTAATACAGTGATTAACAGGTTAACAGTGAGGCCTAATGCAGTTATTAACAGATTAACAGTGAAGTCTAATACAGTGATTAACAGGTTAACAGTGAGGCCTAATACAGTGATTAACAGGTTAACAGTGAGGATTAATACAGTTATTTGTGCACCTTTCATTAAGATGCATTTTCTCTAAATCTTTCATTCAGGCTTCCATTGAGGTACAGGTGGAAGCTTGAGAGTTTGCACAAAGCCCTGTTCAGTCAATAACAGGAACTCCATTGGGCCCTTGCAGGTGTGATGGGGGTGGGGCTACAGGTATAATGGGGGTGGAGCTTTCTTGCTTATGTAAGACGAAGGGAATTAATGAACAGGGAGTCATAGTAAATGAGTAGATCTATGAGTCATTCTGCTTGCTGAGAAAGTACATTCACACCTCAGCTGACACACTGAGATTTTGTTTTACATTGCTTTTATATCTGTTTTTCACATGCTGTAGTTAAAAATTTAAAAATTAAAAATAAAAAATAATTAAAAATGAAGTAATTGAGTAAATTCTAGGTTTTGTTAAGACATATTTTCATAAAGTATGTCCTATTTGCTCATTACAGTGAATGTGCCGTGTATCACACCTTAAACTCAGTTCAGGTCCTGAGTTTTGTAATCTTTTAGTTTAATTTGCCAGAGAAGATAAACAACGTTCAGGCACTGCCCACCACCCCCCCCCTGTTTTCCTAGGGTTCAGGTGTGACACTGAAGTTGCCAGTCAGATACAGCAACCGTTCAGTTAAGTGATTAAAAAAATGAGTCCTGCAAATTTGCATTCAGGGTTCGGAGTTAAAGAACTGTGCAGTACAGTATTTATGAGCGTAATGGTGGTTATATCAAATATAGCCACAAAAGATGGAAACAAGCAAAGCTTCATTTCTTGTCTCTCTTGCTTTCTCTCTCTCTCTTTCTCTCTCTCCCTCTCTCTCTCTCTCTCTCTCTCTAGGTTCCGTTTCCATGCCCACACGGTAGATGTGGTGTATCAAGGCTCTCTGCTGAGCACCCTGGAGGAGCTGCTGGTGCTTCTGTTGGGGCCCTTGACCCTGAACGCAGCTACGCTTTGCCTGCTTCTGATCAGATGGGTCTGTCAGCAAGCGTTTGGCTCAACGCCTTCCTTCCTGTCAAAGCTGATCATGGCTGCAGGAGTGTGGACCGTGCTCGACCCACTGGCGGTGTTTGCTGTGGATGCCGGCCTGGGGGTAAGTCACCGAAAATAACGTGGGCCTTCAGCAGGTTTTATGTTATTGTTACAAAGTGACATTAAAAATAATTAAGGGAAAACACGAGATTAAATAAGGTGTGTGGATGTGTGTATTCTGTATACATGTATATACAATGTTAAAGATAATACTCACTCAATACTGACTCATAATACAGAAATTCTAAATCAGTTTATTTGCTGTACAGCATATATTTTTTAAAAATGTATTTTATTTTTTTAAGGTTTTGGCTTAGTTAGTGACTATGCAAAAACAGACTGCTACAATCAAATAACATTTATAATTCATGGAAATAGAAGGAAACCGAGGCCTTTGTACCATTGACAGTTAATCACACAATTACCGATAATACTGTCATCATTTAACAATCATAATACAAAGGTTCTAACACCATTCTGAAGTATCCAGATGCGTTTTACACATAAAATCTGTTTTAGAACAAAATCTGTCTGTGGACTGTGATCTTGGTTCTCAACACACTTAATGTTTCTGACTATATAGTTTATCTGTGCTCTCTGCTCGAAGCATCTTCTGGTTTACCTTCCTATACCCATGAAATCTCGCCCTACCATCTTACCAAATCAGATACAGCTGCAAAGCTTGGGCACTTTGAACCCAAGTTTGAAGATGTCACTGACTCTTTTAGCAATCTTGGTCCTGTAGCAGGGTAACCGAGCGAACAGACAGCGGGGCGGTTCACACCAGAGAGCAGCTGCATTTATGCACAAAACAGGCTTTTCAGAGCGCTGGCGCAGTGGAGTTGCCAATATATTTTTTTTGTCTGGCCCACAAAATAAAAGGGTTGTGTGAGATGTGTATTTGGGATTTTCATGGTTCTGAGACTGGCCCACACAAAGTGATCTCTACATCTATACAGCAAGTGCTCTTTTCCAGTCGCTCTGGATCTGGAGTTCAAACACACAAAGATTCACACCAGCAGCAGCAAACCTGTCTTGTTGAACTGATGGTAATGTGTCTATAAACCTTCAGTGCCGCGTCTATAAACTTGAGTACACACTTCATTTTCTTCTCTTATGACTCCAAGGGGGATCCATGCTGTCTGTATGTAGTACCAGCACAACGGAGTACTGTTATGACGGTTTTGTATGCTTGTGTTAGCACTTTGTCCAGAGCAGATTATTAACGATGTGTGTGCTTTTGTCTGTGTGTGTGTGTGTGTGTGTGTGTGTGGTGTCATCAGCGACTGTCATACAGCGCAGAAGAACCAGTGGCTGATGTGGCCAAACTCTACTGGCACTTTCACCGTACGGAACATTCTGGCACTGCAGGCATCATCATCACACTCTTCGTCTACACCGTTCACTTCGTCCTGTCCGTCACTGTGCTCTACGTGTACCTGCTGAGGTGGGTCTAATTTATCTTACATAATAGCATTTGTAGTGGGGTTTTTTTATCATGAATGATCTGCGTAAACATCTGGGTTATTTTCTTATGATGTGTACTGTTTTTAAAATCGTGTCATTATTTTATTGACATTAATCATCTGCCTTTCTTTTATTTTCTCTGTTCTTCTTGTGCTGTCTGGTGCCGGACAGAGAAGGATGGGTTCCTCTTTGAGTCTTGGTTCCTCTCAGGGTTTCTTCTCCATGCTCTTAGGGAGTTTGCCTTTGCCCCTGTCACTTTGGAGCGATCACCAGGGGCTTGGACCCAGACATCTTTGAAGTTGCTTTGTGACAGAGCTTTTGTTTTGACTTGACCTGACGTTACACACGTTACTCTCTTTTAATTCTCTCCCAGTCTGCGTCAAGTGTTCCTAACTGTTTTCATCCTGTGTCGAGTCTTTTCCAGCCTGTGTCGAGTCTTCTCCAGCCTGTGTGGAGTCTTCTCTAGCCTGTCTTCTCCTGTCTCTGACTCTCTGTCTCTACATTGTCTTCCCCAGTCTGTTTTGAGCATTACCAAGTTTGTTCCCAGTTTGTCAAGTCTGTTTTGAGGTATTTTTGGCATGTGATACTCTACCAGTGCAGTGTACTGTTCTTGAGCTCACAAGCATTATGAATTGGCGTTACTTACAGAGACCTTTTTCTTCTCGCGCCACAGTCTGAAAACATGGTGTTGATGTAATGCCTGTTGATATAACAGTCCTGTGAGACTGCAGAAGAAAACAACATGAAAAATGACATGAGGCTAAGTGTGTGTGTGTGTGTGTGTGTGTGCTCCCATGCATATGTGCTTACGTTTGTGTATCTGTGGTTCTGTGTGCTTATTGTGTTGACCTTATGTGAGAAGTTATATAGAAACTGTGGTGGACTCAGTATTCTCCAACAACATTTCTTCATCTGCAGTAAGGTTTGGAATATTCAGAATCACCTATTTACACCAACTAGTGTGAAGGGCTTAGATACATCCAAACACTCCACTACAGCGGTTGTATTAAACCTAAGGAGAGAAAGGCCCTTTGTCCTTTCCCAGAAGAGTTAAACCTGTTTCTGTCTCTTTGTATTAAGTTCTGGCCAGGGCCCATTGCAGGGAAGGGGTCCCAGGCTCTGCAGGTGAAAAAGAGGGCTGGGGGCCAGTGGCCATCTCTGAATGTAGGCCATAGACCTGCACAAGGCCAGCCTGGTTTGGGGTTTTCTGCAATACTATTGGCTGCCACGAGACTCAACTGCTGACCTATTTCTATAATACTGCCTGCGGCTGCATGTATAGATAGAATGAACTGCTATCCGTTTTTAATTACATTTAAACAGGCCCTGGAAAAAAAAAAATTATTTTCTATAAAGTACATTGTTAAATGCAGTGTGGTGTGGGATAGTGATGAAAACAATGCTGCTGTTAAATTGATCATAAAGGCATCAAATAAGGTCTTGTATTGTGCTTGTATTGGTAGGCCTGGCCTCTGTGTGAATGGGGCTGTAGGTTGTGTTGTATGGAACTGTATGGAACCAAAATGCATTTAAACATGCAATGGGAGTGATAAGCCCAGCTGACCTCAGTAGATTCTCGCATGAAGGAGCCTGCAGTTGGTTTTGTATATTTGAAATGTAAGGGAGGCTTGATTTGATTAAACACAGTCTTCGCAGAATTCTGGTCATGCTCTGGAACTGATTATTCTGATTCAGTAGTAGGTGTGAATACTTTGAACAGGATCAAATCCAGTTTAAACAAGCATTTTGGAAATGGATGTACATTTATGTTGATGGGATAATAACATAGATAAGAACATAGTCATTATCGCTCTGATCGCTCTGAAATGTCCATGAGTCACTTCTGCAGTGTAAACTGAAGCAGTCTTGTCCGTGTTCTGGTTCTGCAGTGTAAACTGAAGCAGTCTTGGCCGTGTTCTGGTTCTGCAGTG
Source organism: Sternarchorhynchus goeldii (assembly GCA_028565775.1). Lineage (NCBI taxonomy): Eukaryota > Metazoa > Chordata > Actinopteri > Gymnotiformes > Apteronotidae > Sternarchorhynchus > Sternarchorhynchus goeldii. Next base: position 4,232,971 of record JAOXYF010000028.1, read on the forward strand.
TAAACTGAAGCAGTCTTGTCCATGTTCTGGTTCTGCAGTGTAAACTGAAGCAGTCTTGTCCGTGTTCTGGTTCTGCAGTGTAAACTGAAGCAGTCTTGGCCGTGTTCTGGTTCTGCAGTGTAAACTGAAGCAGTCTTGTCCATGTTCTGGTTCTGCAGTGTAAACTGAAGCAGTCTTGTCCGTGTTCTGGTTCTGCAGTGTAAACTGAAGCAGTCTTGTCCGTGTTCTGGTTCTGTAGTGTAAACTGAAGCAGTCTTGTCCGTGTTCTGGTTCTGCAGTGTAAACTGAAGCAGTCTTGTCCTCGGTCCCCAAGAGTGGCCCAAGTCCAGGTCACCACAAGCAGCAAACGTTAGTTGCTGCGAGGTGGTAACTGTGTGCATGCGGCAGCCGCAGGGCTACAGGAGGCCCGTCCCTGCACAGAGTTCTCCCACTCCTCCTGTCACGTGATCCTTACCCGAGGCCTCGTTAACCTCTGGCTGCACCGAACACCTTTGTCGGGGTCGGAAGTCATGGAGATTTGAAGAGAAGCCAAATCGTTGGTTTTGTTTTGGTTTTCCTTTATGCTGGTTGATTAATGAGTTGTGTAAAGAGAAGGGGACGTCTGACTCTCTGCCCTGTGAGATTCCAGATTTCACAGCGGTTCCACCCTGCCTGCCCCAACCCTCCTGATCAGGAAAAACATTCCTTCCATATGCCTTGTGATCTCTGAAGGTGAGATGCATTGTTTTATGTAGAGACGTCAGACATGCAGAGAATGTGGTTGGTAAACAGACCAACCTTGAGCCTTCCTCCTCAATCCATAGACTGAATCTTCCCCTGTCCTGTTGTAAACCTCATATTTACCTAATGAGACCAAGCGTTTTTCACAACCTTTACATCTTCCCAGAAAACCGAGCAGACAGCTCGTTCGACACATTAGTCCAACCACTGCTGTGACTTTGAGCACTATCATGTCATTATATTCAAACTGGATTTACAAAGAAACCCTGGATTCAGTCGGTCTTTCTCGAAGACTCCGAGGGCGGCAGGCTCATTGGCCCGGGATGACTCCATGGCCTGAGCTGCTGGAGCTCGTCGTGGGTTCAAAAGGTGATGCGATACTGAGTCTGGCAGCCACATGGTTGTATTAAGCTCTTGGGAACTTTGCACACCGCATGTAAGATGAAAGGAAGATTTTGTGGAGGAACGTTGTACATTATCCACAGAAATGTTAAAAAAAAATTATATTAGTGCTCTGCTGAGAGCAGGAATGTAATGAGGAACGGAAACCATAACTGTTCTTGACTACTCCTTCAACTCGAGAAAAAACCTTCGCACTTTGATGGAAGTAAACTTCCAAACAAATCATCCTGTTTTTGTTCCTTTACCAGGCTGCATAATGATGGCAGAATTCTGGACGTGTACCATCGCCTCCACAGCCCGGAGGGGGCATTTTTTATCCCGGACGACTTGGAAGTGTCCGTTCAGGAGCTCAGCTACATTGTGAAGAAGGCAGAGCAATGGCGGGGATTCAACGGAGAAAGGCGAAAGGTGAGCGGATTTAGGTCCACTCGCTGATCTGGGATCAGCTTTGCTGTTACACTTTATAATGCTTACTATTAGCATACATGTCAGCAAGACTCATATGACATATCAGCTCAGATCTTAACCAGGCCAAGGTTCAGGCCTGATTTCTACCTGCTGGTTTTCAAAATGATTGCTGACTGTCCTAGAATTCTTCAATTGACCTAGGCTAATGGCTTATTTCAAAAGTCTAGAGAAATAGCTTTATATTAATCCAGTCGATGGTCTATGCTAAATCTTCAGATTACTGCCTGATAGCTCATGACATGCCTATTAAAAGATCTGAGGAAGAAAGTCATTGGTGGGATTTTTTCCCCAAAATTGACTCTTCTAACTGGATTTTAAACACAGTTATGATGCTGGTTATTAAAGCCAGTCTCTCAAAGCAGAAATTGTATTTCAACGTATTCTATTGGCTGTGGTAGCGGCTTCCTGTGCTGTGCCTGGAGAAGGCTTCTGAACACGTGGAGATGAAGATGTTCAGTAACACGTGGAGATGGAGGTGTTCAGTAATGGTAAATGACAAGGAGACCATGTGTACATTATCCTGGCCTTTCAGTGAGTCACTGATTCTGCAGCATATTGCACACAAGTAAAAGAAATATAGAGTAAAATGATACATCATTTCAAATTATTACATTTCATTAGGAATATCTGGAAAAAAATGTACATTTATCCAATTAGTTTCAGCTAATTAATATTATATAATTCCCCAGATAGGACAACTGAAAACAGGAAAATCTAATTCTTAAGATATTTCACTCATGAAAGATCATTCACTTGACAAAAACTGGTGTGGAGACCCCAATATACTCATGCTGTCTCACATTTAACACAGTCAACCCACCCACCCAAACACACACACACACACACACACACACACACACATACATACACACACACACACACAGGCACCCCCCACACACACGTGCACACACTCACACACATGCACCCCCCCCACACACACACATGCAGACACACACGCACACATGCAGACACACACACTCACACATGCAGACACACACGCACACATGCAGACACACAGACACACATGCAGACATACACACACACACACTCACATGCAGACACACACACACACACTCACACGCAGACACACACACACACACACTCACATGCAGACACACACACACACATACACACACACACACACACACACACATACACACACACACACATACATGCACCCCCACACAAGCATTTCGGAAGGTCACTACTACAGAAAAACTTTGCTGTTACATAAAAAGTGAAAATTCCTTTAAAGTCTTTATTTTCCTGGTTCCTCCAAGGCACTGCTCAACCTGCACTTTATGAACATTAGACCCCAGCACTGGTGTCTGACTCCTAATTTGATTCGTTTATTCGGAGAACATTGGAATGCCTCGAATGGTAGGACTTTCATTTAGCCACCAGCTCTTCCCAGTCTCCCTGTCCCCTGCCTTCCGCCGTCGCTGTAGAGTTCTGCTCCGGAATTACAACAATCACTGCTTTGCTCATATTGCCCCTAATTTGCCTTTATTGAACTGATAAAATGATAACACATTAAACACATTTGCCAGTATGATGAAAATTTAGGGTTATTGCATTGCACGATTTTTAACATTATTCAGCCAGGCGATTTTTCATTTAAATAAGACGGCCTGGGCCATTATTTCATAATTATTATAGCAATTTCTCCATGCAGAAAAGGGTCACTTTCCTAACTCAGCAAAGACATATCCCTATTAAACTAATTTGCCTACATGCAAATTTTTTTGTCATTTTTACCTCATTAAGTATTTATCATCACCATGGAAAAAAAAATGTGTGCAAGGTGGGGAGGGAGCTGTGAGACAAAGCTGAAACTAATATTTTGCAACTCTAATGATTTTTTGCATCCTTAATTAGATAGGAGAAGGTTGATACGACTAGGTCAGGATGTAGTAGTTTTCATTAAAAATACATTTCAGAAACCGTATTCCAAAACGTGCCCTAGCAATTAAATAATGAAACCAACGTGTTTCTTATTATGGACCCAATTAATATAGGGGAGAGAGAGGCACAGTTTTAATAACAAGGGGCCACAAGGCTTTCATTAGCAAAGAAAAAAGGAGAAAATGAAGCAAACAGCACCTTCCAAGTACAGCAACACAGCTACAGGACACTTCAAAAGTTCACTGGACTGCAAAGTGAAAGAAGTTCTCATGGGATCAGCCAGCAGGCTTTAACATTGGTCGCACCTTTGCAGTGTCTGAACACACTTTAGCCATAGTCATATTGGATTATTATTATTTTTAGCTAAGACTCTGAATGGACTTTCGGCGAGGCCCCGGCAAAAGGTGAGCATGTGTTTAAAAGCAAGACCGGCTTATTTGATCAGAACTGTATAATTAAACCACACCCTTACACTTTTTACAGAAACGAACTAACGAACAAAGTTGTAAAAGCTAAAACTTAGCAGACGGTAATCGGTAAACTATTTCTAAACTACTTTCAGTATTTCAGAAGCGTTTGACATGGTGATTAAGATGTTCAACTGACTGAACTGTTTACTGAAAAGAACCATTTCAGAAACATTTCAGTAATTAATTTACTTAATTTTTACTCACTGACCGAGTAAAGGATGTGAGTTAATTCAAACTGGTTTATAAAGACATAGACAAATGAACCTGGGTAAGATTTTACTTATTGATTCTAATAAAACACGAAACCAGCTTATTGGGGTTTTAGGTGATGAACCGTTCCTACTAGGGAGTGAGGAGCCAAACTCCAGTGCCAGAGTGTCCGTGTGAAGGTCCAGAGGAAGGGGTCCGACACCCTGTTAAACCAAAGACTTTCAGCTCCACACCAGAGGAGTCGTGAGCTAATTAGCAAGCGTTTAATGAGTTGAGCCATATGTGTTGGAACTGAGCTTCAAGCTGTCCATATTAGTGTGTGTACAGGACTAACCGAAGAAGCTGTATTATAAAAAATATAAATTATAAAACAGAGAGAATAAATATGTATGTATTAAATAGGAAAACTCCCCAAACAACTGCAATATTTCTGATTAAAGTACGAAAAAGATGCAAAAATATATTTACAAATTAACAGTAGTATTTGTATTAACACTGTTATTACACTTATTATATATGACTTTAAGTTCAGTCAGCCTGAGGATGCCCTACAGCAGATGCTCACCATTACAGGAGAAATAGTTGACCTTAACTGGAAGTGACAGTGCTCAATTCTCAGATAATTATAAAATGCTATTTTCCCTATAATTAAGTGCATATATTTCAATGTATTATTTATAAATCACTTCTCCAGTCGTGGTACATCAAAAATGTTTAAATAATTTTTTTTATCTTAATTTATTTAAAAAGTGAGATGGTTAGAAAGTGAAAACCTTATATACTTTACATTTTTAAATAATATAACAAAGAAAAACATCGCTCCCTTCTTTTATGGTACTACAAAGAGAAATTAAGATGAAAAGATCCTTCTCGCTTGAATTCAACCTCCACCTGGAATCCTTCAGTACAGTTTTATTTGAGTACTTAAAATATACAGATTAACACAGAGGAAGCATGAATACGTAGTAAACAGTAGTAAAGTGTTAATGTTAGTTGTTTCCCCCAAGCATTAAAACAATAAAATAATACTTTTTTTTAATAATAAAAAAGGAGATCCACATTCAATAACATTCACAAATAGCTTCCTGTTATTATCGTCAAACTTGTAATTTTCACTGAGCGATTATAAAACCTAATCTGATTTTTTTTTTACTCTTTAATTACCTTTGTAATATGGCTTAGATTCTTTCAGGCCATGCAATCAACATTATTGTTCCTATTTTAAGATATTACACTGCGCTATTAACTGCTGAGGAAGTTAACACACACGACACACAAACGTTCAGCAATGAAAAACAATCTTTGGTATTTAAATCAAGCAAAAAAATACATTCTCGATTGCCTGTTTGCATTAAGAATGTTTGGTATGCTTTTAAATAGGTCTTAGACATTTTAAATGGAGTCAACATCCTTTAATAACCAGACTGCAAGAACGTGTTTGGTGTCAGAGGCCTGTGTGATGAAGGCGAACTCCCTGTCCTTCATTTCCCCTGTTTATACTCTGTGTTGCTAACATCAGCATGGAGCTGTTGATCGGTGACAGAAGGAGCGATGAAGAGTAGAGGAAAGACGGAGAGAAGGAATGAGAGAGAGAGAAAGGAGGAGGGAGGAAGCGGGGCCTAAAATCATAGCATGTGTGTAATGAGGGCATTAATTATGTATAGGCGTTGGTGCAGATGGACCTCATTAATTGTCTCCTGTCACCTTCTTGATTACTGTACCTGGGAGGGAGGTATCAATGCCTGCCGCGCGCGAGCAGGTAACGCAAACTGTTTTGTCACCGCCCGGCTGACAGTGACGGAGCAGGCCGCGTGGCACAAGCCTAATCTTCGCCGTAATTCACCAGAAACTTCGCGGTGACATTGATTGCGCTAATGGCCGCTGATAGCCCCCGAGATGTTTTCGCAAGCGAAATCGCATCAAGATTTGTGCACAGCCGTGCCGTTTGTCTCCGCGCCTCTCCTTAATGTGTTTCCACGGGCGGAATTTGGGGAACACCCAAGGTGCTCTGCAAAACAACGGATCGGAGCGACGAGGTGGAGGCGGGGCTGGAAGGGGGAAGGGGGGGGACCTGTCGCGCGAGGCAGACTGCAGATTGGAGAGCTAATGACGAGCAGACTGTTCCGGTTTTTCTTCATCTCTCTCTCTCTCTCTCTCTCTCTTATGAATTATTAAGAGAGTGATAGGTGAACCCTTTCTTGTGATCTGTGGCCTCAGTCTAGCACTTTGCTACATGGCTCCCAACGTCGTAAGCTGCCATTTACAACTTGTTGTGTTGTGCTGCAGCTCACTAGCCTACAGACACTGTTATGAAATTACGAGAGTCTGAGCGATGCGAACATCGTGGACGTCAGCGGAAAGCTCCATCACCCCGTGCTCCCTTCCACCCTCATGCCGCAGACTTCAGCGGCACACCGAGGAAGATGAGAAGGTGGCCCCAGCCGCAGAGCCCATTAGCTGCGCGGGGTCCACGACATCTCCCAGCTGACCGACAGCCCGTGACCGGCGGTTCCAACTCCGCGGCCAACGGTGCGTGCAGGGCTCCCTAAAATCAAACCCAAAACAGGAACACAAACACAGGCAGAGGTGGGGTGGGAGGGGTTAGGCCGCCCCGATGTGGATGGGGTCATCAGGAGGTGCCCCCGCCTCCACCCTCCTCGTCTCCTACTGAAGCTGTTTGCTTGCACTGGGGCTGAGAGTTGCAGCTTCAATTACATGAGGCTATTATTAGACAGTGGCAGTGAGGGCTTAGAGGCCTGGGGCAGTGGTGAGGCCTGACAGGCCAGAACAGTGGTGAGGCCTTGGATAGTGGTGAGGCCTGACAGGCCTGGGACAGTGGTGTGGTGAGGCCTGACAGGCCTGGGACAGTGGTTGGGGAGGCCTGACAGGCCTGGGACAGTGGTGTGGTGAGGCCTGACAGGCCTGGGACAGTGGCAGTCTGTATAAGCAGCTCAATATTGGACATGAGTGTGGAAGGGACAGGCCCTTCCATGAGGAAAAGGTCATTGACTTCTGATGGGCAGTAAAAGTGTGAACCACAGCAGTTCAACAATGGTGGGGGTAGTAGGAGGCAGATATCAGGGGAGAGAGAGAGAGAGAGAGAGAGAGAGAGAGAGAGACTGGTGTAGGGAGAAAGGCATATGAAGGGAGAAGGTGAGAGAGGGACAGAGAGACCGAGGAATTCCCCTAACCTGACACTATACACCACTCTGATTGTGTTAGTGATCCGGAGGTCATCTTGCAGTCACAAGGTGACTCACTTCCTGCTCTAGAGGACCTTTTATTCCTTGAATTCTACGGTGTCTCTTTATTTTCATAAGAATGAAAATCGTACACAGGAATTTTCTGTTTAAATAATTTCAGCATAGAATCTATGATACTGCTGTTATCCTACTAGATGACTAGTCTTGGTTGTTCTGGGAATCACTTCACTAAATAATTCTGTAACATTTTGCGGTAGAATAATGTTGGCAATGTGGAAGAACAAGGCAAGCCTTTGATTTGGGTGACAGCGCTGCTCTTAGCTCCCCATCGCTGTCACAGATTCACCTTTCTTTTAATGTCACCCTAATATGTTGCTGGTCGAGTCAGCTGTCAAAACAACTGCAGCTGGAAGCAGCAAAATTGAGTCCACATGTTGAACCCCTTATAGATCGTGAACCCCCACCCCAAAATTCTCATAATGTAGAACAGAGGGGGACAAATTGGACTCACCACAGAGATGGCCACGTTCTTTAAAGACATGCTGTGTGAATGGGTTTGTTAAGAACGAATATCTGACTTTGTCTCTTTAACGCAGTGGATCAGTTTTGCCAGAAACCGCTAAAGGTGTTGGTTCAGACGAACACAAATGTTTAACACAATGTAAAGCTGCAAAATTCCTTTACACCTGTGGTTCGGTCTGGATTTAACAGCCTTCTAACGTTACATAAATAATAATAACATAAACAACAACAATTGATATAATTAAGGGGCCAGTAGTTTGGGCAAAAATTAAATGTAAACAAACGACGTTCTGGTTCCATACTGATAAACGCATCCTGCGTTCACACTAGATTGATATGAAAGTCGAGGTATGTTTTTTCTTTTATCTTTTTGTTTTTTTCCCACTCAAACACTTTGACCTTGGCTCTCTTCGGCTGCCCGGGGGGACGGAGCGCCCGTGATTATGTCTTGTGTACTGTGTGGAGCAGATTCCTCCCTCCCCCTTGCTTCAGATGAGCCTCTAATCTCTGATCAGTCCCATGACCTTACAGATAGTAGGCAGGAGAGGACAGTAGGCTGGCCCCTCCACCTGCCTGACTCCATCATTACTCTGCCAGCTCCAGGTCCCACTCACCCTCAGCAACCCTGTGCTGCAGCATCCACATGCCTGACTCCAGGTCAGCTCCAGGCCCCACTCACCCTCAGCAACCCTGTGCTGCAGCATCCACACGCCTGACTCCAGGTCAGCTCCAGGTCCCACTCACCCTCAGCAACCCTGTGCTGCAGCATCCACACGCCTGACTCCAGGTCGGCTCCAGGTCCCACTCACAATCATCAACCCTGTGCTGCAGCATCCACACGCCTGACTCCAGGTCAGCTCCAGGTCCCACTCACCCTCAGCAACCCTGTGCT
>JAOXYF010000028.1:4241862-4255270 GCA_028565775.1 Sternarchorhynchus goeldii
GCAGCATCCACACGCCTGACTCCAGGTCAGCTCCAGGCCCCACTCACCCTCAGCAACCCTGTGCTGCAGCATCCACACGGCTGACTCCAGGTCAGCTCCAGGGCCCTCTCACCCTTAGCAGGAATATTGTGCTTCCTTTATTTCCTCAAATGAGGCCATTTGCTTGAAGTGGCAAGTATTCTGCAACATGCACACACACAAAACATATATACCCATGGATTATAATAAAATATGGAAATTCCTTTCGATATGAACGTTTGATATGAACGTATATCTTTAAAGATGGCTCACAAATCACCAGTATCTGCATAGCAGAGATAAATTACTTCCATTATGTTTTTACATACTATTGATCATTTCATATTTATTGGATTTGTGTTCTCTTAATTTCATAACATTACCTATAGGCTTATTTACATATTCATATAGATAGAACAACAACAACAAAAACACTAACAACATCATCAGCAACAACAACAATAATGAACTACAGCTATGTTATTAGTACTATTAGGTAAACACAGCATTTACGACCTGCTGTGATGAAGTCCTTCCATCTGAGAAACTGCATCGTTTGGTGTGAGTTCGGCTCGTCTGGCTCCAGCCACGTTCCCCAGCTCCACTCGCAGTGCCACTTTCACTTGAAGCAGCCACAGCAGCAGCTAAGTGTGTGTAAATAACCTAGATTTAAAAGCCTTTAGCCGTCAGGCTCTCCAAACAAACCTTCGAGAAAGAATCTCCTCTCCCAGGCACGCGTGGTCCAGGCGGTTGAGTACAGGGTGTCTTTACAGACCTGTTTATGGATTCAATTGGCTTTTTAAAGCAGTTATAAAAGCAGATTAGTAACAGGGAAATATGCAGATGCTTTGGTGAGATAATCCTTAACTGAGATGCTATCTCTCTTTTCCTCTGTCTCTCTCACTTTATCATCTTTCTCAGTCTGAAGTCAGAACTTTTCTTTTTTAGAATATTCTCATCCATTCTGGTCTTGCTTAGAGCTTGAACTTTTATAACTGCAATGACAGGTTTCTCCTTCCTCTTCCAGTTGACTGTAAAAGCCTTTGATTTTCTCAGATTTTCTATAATAAAAGCCTGTCATTTTCTCAGATTTTCTATAATAAAAGCCTGTCATTTTCTCAGATTTATCTTTATTTCTCAGATTTATTTTCTGGTATTTGACAGTCTGAGAAAGATGAAATATGCCTGTGTGTCCATCTCCGTCTTCTGTCTCCTGGCCCCTTCTGACCTCACAGGTCCCTGTGAACACTCTGGTCCCCACTGGCCTGTGTTGGCCACTACTGAACTGTGCTGACCTGTGCTTACCTGTGCTGACCTGTGCTGATGTGAGCTGGCCTGTGCTGATGTAAGCTGGCCTGTGCTGACCTGTGCTGATGTGAGCTGGCCTGTGCTGACCTGTGCTGATGTGGGCTGGCGTTTGGTGGCCTATGCTGATGTGAGCTGGCCTGTGCTGACCTGTGCTGATGTGGGCTGGCGTTTGGTGGCCTATGCTGATGTGAGCTGGCATGCATTGGCCTGTGCTGGCATGTGCTGGCCTGTGCTGGCTGCTGCAGGCTCTGGTTGGCCCTCCATCTGCTGACTTAAATTGAAGACCCAACTCTGCCTTTCCACACCATGCTGCACCAAATCAAACTGTACCAGACTCGCCATGTGCCAGTACCATATAAATAACCCAGGCTGTCCACCACACACACACTCACACACACAAACACACACACAGACTCATTCAAATGCACCTGTCAGTGTGATGAAGCACTCGCCCGCAGGGAAGCATTGTTTACATTTTCACTCCACTCTTTGCAAAAGTGAGATTCTAATTATTTTCCCCCACTGTAAATTAAAGCCAAGCGGGACAGAACCAGGAGCCCAGAGGATCCAGGTACTGTTCTGCTCTCCCTCGCTCTCCACACTAAAGTGTGTACAGTGACAGAGCACTGACTGGTTCTGAGCACTGACTGGTCCTGAGCACTGACTGGTCCTGAGCACTGACTGGTCCTGAGCTCAGAGGCCAACAGCATTCGCTCATCATGAAAGTGGACAAGAAACGCCCAGTGAAGGAGAAAAAAAGAGGTATAGGTGAGGAACACACACACACACTCACACACACACACACACACACACACACACACACATGCTTGCACACACATTCGACTTTGCTGTTGTGCTCATTACACGCAAGTCTAGAGATATTCAGCCGAGTGGAATCCATTATTCCCCACATTTCATACATAATAATGTGCCAAAATTGCATTGCGTTATTTGTCATCCCGGTGACTAGAGAGGGAGATGGGGAGAGAGAGAGAAGGGAAAGATTTAATTAGCCCAAAGAGCAAGCAGACGGGAGGTAAAATTAGGCTAATAGTGAGAGCTGCAGATGAGTAGGTCCTGTAATGACACCAGAGTGGGAAGATTCGAAGTTGGGATTAGACCCATGAATTGTGGTCTCTCTGAAGAATGTCCAGGGGCTCTTGCTCTCACTCACTCACTCTCTCTCACTCTCTCTCTCACTCACTCTCTCTCTCACTCTCTCTCTCTCACTCACTCACTCTCTCTCTCTCTCTCTCTCTCTCTCTCTCTCTCTCTCTCTCTCTCTCTCACTCATTTACTCTCTCTCTCCTTCTCCTACTCACTTGGTTTATGGCATCAATAGGAAAGGTCAGGGTTTTCACTATTTTCAGATACTTGACATTATTAAAAAGTGAATTCAGAAGATTACAAACCAGTTTCCTGTAGGTGAACACCGTCATAAACAGGCGGTGTGTGTGTGTGTGTGTGGCGCGTGTGTGTGGCATGTCCGTGACACGTGTGAGGTGCGTGTGTGTGTGAGGTGTGTGCAGGCAGCCCGACGCAGGGTGATGGAGCCAGTTTCTCCTTTCATTACTGTCTGTGTTTTTTGCTCCTGGTTCTGTCCTTCCAGCCTTAACATCATGTTTATACAGCGTCCCGTTCCTGATGGCCGTCCTGTCGCCATCTGTCTCTCCCTGGTGAGCTAACAGCATACTTTATGGGCCACGCCAGTCCTGTACTGCCCCACAACACCACAATTACGACTCCATTACCCGGCGGCTCGGCCAGGAGCTGCCGTCTTTGTGCACGCGTGCCGCGGACGCCTGGAACACGGAACACACTCGCACTCCTGTGCGACACTTATCGAATTTCGGAGATCCATTTTTGCAAATCTGGAGTCAGGTAATTTGATTTGGCCCGGCGCAGGCCTGCTTCGGCAGAGCCGGAGTGCCGTCTCCTGCTCTTATTCCACTTCCTGGATGTGCGGCTCGTCCGCTGAGTTTGTCGTAATGCCTGTGAGATGCAGGATTTATGCCGGGGCCGGGGACTCGTGGCCCGATGATATAGGCCTCAGAGAAGCGGCGGCTGTCTCTCCTGATGCAAATAAAGAGACTGATACAGGCTCTATCAGATCCCCGCGTACAGACGTCCACAATAAATCGAGGCTAGATTGCTTGGAATTAGGTTAGCTCAGTTGAATGCTATCTGCTTAACCCACAGATGGGGTCTCTGAGAACACCCAGGCACTGAGTCTAAATCAGTCACTTAGTGCCAGTGGGACTGGGACAACAGTAGAGAAAACACACACACACACACACACATGCGCGCAGTCTCACACACACACACACACACACACACATGCACAAACCAAGCCTGTCTAACACAAAGTGATGATCCCCATTACATTTTTATAAGTGAAGATCCATGATGCAACGTGTGAAAAACAAATCAAGAAGCAAGTGACCCATATTATGGTGTGTGTGTGTGTGTGTGTGTGTGTGTGTGTGTGTGTGAGTGTACGAGTTATCTCGTTGACCCAAAAGTTACAGGAAGTTAGCGCTGATCCACACTCACCGGAGATGAGCAGGGTGAGGTTTTAGTGACACACTCCCTGCTAGGTGACGTTCCCTCGCGGTTCCAGAGCAATGGGCGTCCGTTGTGCAACGAGCGAACCACAAACCCCCACCCCCCACCACACACACACACACACACACACGCACGCGGCACGGTGCGAGATCTGACCGGGCACGTGTGCGTGCGCTCAGGGAGACCACACAGAGCTGGGATCTGGACAAAAACAGCACGGACTGTTCTGGGACCAGCTTAGTCAACACGTGCTAAACGACAGGGAAATGGGAGTGTTTCCAATTTACGTGGTAATTTCTTTCTGATGGCTTTAGAAGTCTCTTCTGATGATGCACAATGAGAGCGTTCTCTCTGGGCTGTCTGTACTTAAGAGGTGTCTAATTACGCAGGGTAATGACTCTCATGCTCCAGGCCACCGTGGGCAGTATTTAGGCAACACACTTAAGTATCTAGAAAGGCTGCAGCGATGTTGCACGGTGAAATTAAAGATGTGTTCCGGCCTGACCCCGCCTGACCCCTCCTCTCCTTTCACTGGGTTGTTTTCTGTTTTGTTTTTGGTTTTTTTTTTTCTCTCTCTCCCAGAGAACTCGTAATTACCTAGCCAATTAAAGGGTCACCTTGAGTTTATAAACTCAAAGTGCAACCTGAATAAGTTCTCGGTGCCGTTAAGCCAGGCTGAAGTGGCCATAGGCCCGACAGGGATAGGAGTGAGAGACAAGCAGATGGAAAAGGTGAGAGGGAAAAGAATTAGGATTAGGATCCGTTCAGAAAACAAGGAGAGGGAGGATAGAGAAAAGAAGAGAGAGGGAGGGAGAGGTTGAGGGAGAGAGAGGTGTGAGAGACAATATAAACTTATTAGCAAAAGAAAAAACAGAGCAGAGAGAGAGAGAGAGAGAGTGACTCACACAGTTGCTGAGTCCTTGCCCTGTGTTAAGCTGAAGTGAGGCCTGCCCCGGCCCGCTGGCGTCCTCTGGTGTCCCTGACACAGGCCCCTCACAAGACCTGCTGTCTTCCTCCATCCACTGCCTGGATCAGAACAGCCTGGATCAGAACAGACTGGATCAGCGGGTCTGGATCAGCGGGCCTGGATCAGCAGGCCTGCATCAGAACATCCTGGATCAGCAGTCCTGGATCAGTGGGCCTGGATCAGCAGGCTGCACGCTCTTGCTCCTGAGGGTCGGCCGAAAACGCTTGCAGCTGGCCTGGACCGCCCCTGGAACTCTCCACTACGTTGACACTATACATACAAAAGGAAATAAGGCCTTCCACTCATGTTTTATGCATTACTGGCCAAGTATATTGTTTTCATGTAAATGTGTGTGTGTGTGTGTGTGTGTGTGTGTGTGTGTGTGTGTGTGTGTGTATTCGTTCATATGCATTTGAGTTTAGCATGAGTGTGTATGATGGAGCCAGCCCTAGGTTGTGTGTACACTAGCTCGCCTGGGCGAGAGGCGTCGTGATCTTCACACTCCGATGCCTCTGAGTCCCATGACCTATATAACATGTTATACGCTTGGCTTGCTCCTTGCGTTCTCCTGTCAGAGCGGCGAGGAGCGCTGCAGGGTCGGCGTGGGCTGCGCACGCACAAGCACCACCGAACAGCCGCCCGAGCTGAGACGCGATCGGCCGGGGAAACGTAGGGGGACGGTTCATCCAGGGGCTGGAAGTTCACACGCTGGCAGTGGCGTGACCAAGCCATCGTGTCTTATTCAGTGTTAGCGGCTCCAGGTTAACTCTCCCTCTAACTGACTTCAGCACACCTGATATGGTGAGATTCTGTAACTTTTATGTTTTGGTGTGTGTGTGTGGGGGGGGGGGGGTGTAATCCTACGTGCTCAGGTGACATGCCAGGGTTTGAGATCAGTATTAATAAGAGGATAAGGGGTGATATCATTTATTTCTTTCTTTGCTCTTTTAAGGCCTGGATTTAAAGGCCTTTGCTCTGAGGCTGTGCTCTTTGTGCCAGACCAGGTTTGGGACTGGGTGAGTAATCTGGCAACCCGATCACCCCCCTCCCCACCCTCACACACACACACACACACACACATTCCTGCCTCGGCGAGCTGGGGATCATCAGAAAGGTTGAAGAACAGTGGTAAATTACAGGGGATTACTGTCAACTGGCTCGGGATTTGATTCATCTCCAAAAGCACTGAACTGCAGTGGCAGGTAGGCCCAGGTAATGGCGTCGATGTGAGCACTGAGCATTTGTGCAGGTATGCGGCACTAAGCCCTTCTCTCCTCCGCCCTTTTGTTTTGACTGCGTGGGCATCCACCTCAGCACATGTGGCACTCAGGCTCGCCCTCGCGCCACTCCCCGACTGAACCCAGCACGAACACAGTCGCGATGCCTTCAGCTGCAGGAGTGCAGGACCCTCTCTCTGACTCTCTCTGGCTCTCTCTGACTCTCTCTGACTCTGACTCTTTCTGGTTCTCGCTGGCTTGCTAGTCTACCGCCATTTGATCGTCCGTGTGGGTGGAGAGTGGATTCTAATGAGCGGTCGGGGTGGGGGGTGTCTCACTAGGTGGCAGTGCACGACTACATCTGGACGGAGGAGGATCCGGGAGCGTCCCTGCCCCCTGGGGGCGTGGCTGGCACAGCAGGCGAGACGAGCACCCACGTGTCCATCTACACGCTGTACATGAACGGCTTACGTCGCTGCTACAGACACTTCCTCAGACAGCCCAACGGAGCCATTGTAGAGGTGCACCTCTCTCTCCCTCTCTATCTCTCTCTCACACACACACACACACACACACTCCACTACCAATGTCTTGTGGGCTGCCGGCTACATATAGCTCTGTTTTCCCCGCTCTAACGCATCCTGATTCATCTAATCTGCTAATTACCGAGGCCTTCAGGAGGTGGGTGAGGTGATGTCAGAGCAGGTCACGAGGTTCCCAGGTCTGGCACTCGTAAACAGCACTCTGCTCTCTCCCCGCCACCACGGCCCGCCTCCTGTGGCGTGCTCCAGAGCCTGCTTCCTCAGGAGACGGACAGCGTGACGTACGAGAGAAGCAGGTCGGCCGGGAATGAGAACGACTGCTTGGCTACTCTGTACTAACACTCCCCAGACAGTGACACGGCTACTGAAGAAGGGAGGGATTAAAACAACATTTAAAATGCACACGCACACACACACACACACACACACACACCTGCGCTGGGCGTGTGCGGCCCGGGGGCGTCGCCGTCACTCAGATCAAAGAGAGCGCCAAGCGAAGAGCACAACATTCCCTCGTTCCTCACCCCCGTGACCCAGCAACGCGAACCCCATCTCCCCGGCTTTTAGCTAAGAACTTCCAGCAGGGGTGCTTTCCCCAGCGCTCCGTGTCCTGACTTCACTTCCACGCGGTGCTACACATTACTGCGCCCAGTCGAGCAGCGCCGAGCAGACTGCTGGCCAGATTGCTGTCTAATTAAATGTACTACGGAATCTACGCGGTAACAACTGCAAGCAGTATGAATTAACTCTCATCCCCTCGAGAATAACCTGCATCAGCACAACAAAATTCATATTTTAAAACTTGCGTGTCAAAAGCAGCAGATTGATGCCGGGTGCTTGTCAACAGCTTGCTCGCAGGGACGACGCTCAGCTAATGGTGGATCCCTAGTCTTTTGAGTGATGGCGCTGTCTGCGTCTCGCTTCGTATCTGTCAGGGTGGAGGCCTCGCCTCCGAGACCCTGCAAACGCACCCCGGAATGCAGAGAGAGCTGCACTGACCCCCGACCACAGAGCAAATCAACAACAGAGCGAATCACTTTTGGCGTGCAGAGCTTTTCAAGCCTTCATGTTATGGCCATAGTTATCCCTCTAGAGGTTTATAGCACAGCAAAGAACCCCACAGATTCACACATGGCTCCTGGTGTCCGAGATGGTCATTCCTGACTACGGCTGTGGTGTAGAACGCCGTCACATCACCATCGTCCCTAAAACAAGACCTCCACCTGCCCTGCCACACCTCCCTCCACCTCCACAGTACTTCTGACCGGTCAGCTTGCTTACATTGGAAGGAGAGAAGAGCTGCCATCTCACTGTCCTGATTGGCTGATGGTTGCGTGAAACCCAGGGCATGTTTGAGCCCCGCCCCCTCGTCACTGGCCAACGGGAGAGAGACGCCAAAGGCAGCAGCACCCACCCAGCCTGTAGGAGCAGCCACCCCCACCAGGATGGAGGCTGGCTACTGCACCACCATAACCTTCCCCCGAGCAACTACAGTCCTAAACACTGAAAAGCTTCTTTACATCTTGGAGCCCCAAAGAGAGAAAAGGCTCTATGCAAATTCTGACTCTTCCTTGAATGTATATATTACTGGCTTTATACACCAGAATGCATCTCCGAATAACTAAAGGGCATCCCCAACATGTTGAAGGACACTTGAGCTGATTGTGTGTGTGTGTGTAATTCTGTTAGCAGTGTAACACTGCACTGGTGCACAGACTGATTTGAGGTGGTGGATTCTCAGAAATAAGGGACTCCTGCATTCAGTCTCTTCCCTCACAGACTCACAAAAAGATAGAAAACAAGAAGTACGAACATTTTAATACATTTTATATAGAAAAATGGAATGGATAACAGTATCGAACTAGTCACTGTTATATGTCAATATTTGTATTGACACGGTACACAAGACCTTGGTTAGACACCTGCAGATAAGTTAGTCCAAAGGTTGAATCAGTTCCTAACTACCCAAGGGCCCAAATCTGTTAAAAAAAAGTTAAGAAATGTATTTATTTGTTTGTTTTAAGGAAGAAAATAAACAGCTACTGCTATTAGGAAGTTTTTACTGAAATGTAGGTGTAAACTCTCAACCACATACTGTTGTTCCGGGACATCGGTGTTAAAAGCCGATAAAACTCATTCCCGCTATTGTAATGTGGAGAAGGCTGGTTTTAAGCATGCGGCAGTAGAAAAGACGCTTTCTCAGCATACGGACCGAACGTGTGCTGGGTATAAGCGGCTGTTTAGTAATTCCAGCCTACCTTTATTGCGCCACAATAATGTTAAACCCAAAGTTAGAAATTGCTTCTGAAACCAAACCGTTATTTAAGCAGATGTTTACCACCTTATGAATGGCTTGGAACTTCACTTTATAACAGCTCGAACTCGAACGCAACCGTAAGTACTCAGCTCCCGAATGGGTGCGCTGCCGCTTCGTCTGTAGAAACAAGATGGCGTTGAACGTAAATACGCGTGGATTCATTAGGCTTTGCGCTAAAATAGCAGCGGCTTTATGTGTTGCCGCGCGCCTTTTCTCTCGGGCTACAGTTTAAGTGTCTGCGGCGTAAGAGAACGTCATTCTGGCCAACTGCGCAACGTTGTTTCTCCTCCCCATATGCCGAACAGAGCATATGCGAAGCCTGGCGCCTGTTCTGTGAAACGTCCATTAAAAATGCGCAACTAAAGCTCCAACAGCTTGAGTATTACCTTCACACAAATTATTTATGCTTCTCTGACAAAAAAAAAAGAAAGGAAAACAAAACGACAACAAACAACCTGCACGCGTTAAGCACAGATACTTTGTTCCCCCTCCTGTTTTATCATTTCCCGGTTCAGATTGTAGATGTCTGGGGGATCTACGGATGACCTCCTCACCATCGGTAAACATTCAGGTTCACTGTCGGATATTAAAGGAACAAATGAATAAAGCCTGTTTTTGAAAGAGTGGAATTTGGTGAAATTCTGCATTAAGCATCGAGCTGAGACTCGATTATCTGCCACGCCAGTTCTGGTACCGTAATGCTTGACTTTTACTAAATTATCTTGAATTTACAAGCTAGTTATTAGTGACTGTGTCATTGTACAAATTCTGTCCAAAGGCAGCATCTCTGTCTGGAGGTGAGTTGAACAGACGAGTGAGTGCTTGTCCCATTTAGCACGCCTCCCTCGGTAGGGAAGTTCCTTATCTACCATTAAGAGCCACCCTCCTGTCAGTGAGCTGCATCCCCCATACAGCGGCGTGAACCTCCTCACACACACACACACACACACACACTGACCCAGCTCTGCTTTCAGAATATGAAAAAACTTAACCTTTAAGAAGGGACCTCGGAGCTACGTTAATTGACAAACGGCATCAGTTCTCCCTCGGCCTTGGCCAGCTATCGTAATTCACTCCTGCGTGTGCTTGATTGCACTGGCGCGTAGCTGCACACCGCGGTTCGTTTGCTGTGGGCTCGGCATGGAGCTTCAGAAATAAAGAGGTGATTTATTCTGCAGACGTGTTTTGTTATCTTCCCGTGGTGCGCGCCGGAGTGTATGCATGTGCGTAGGTGGCGATGGGCGTGTGTCTCTCAGGAAAGGATGTCCTTGGCTGTGCGCACACGCATGTGCGTTGCATGTAGATTTGTTTCCCTGTGAGCTGCAAGGCTTAGCAGTTGCACGCGGAGGAGGCCGGGGTGGATGGGGTGTGTGTGTGGGGGGGGGGGGTGGGGGGGCGTACTTAGGCGAGTGAATAGTGCAATTATCTTGCAGGTTTGTGTTGGTCAAAAAGGGCTATTCACTTTTTCAGAGCTTCCTCATCTACAGAGAGAATAAGCAGAACTTCTCGTACACCCAGGGGTTTCCCAGTTCTGCGTATCGAGCTTCATGCGAATGTTTCACTTGTTTTGCCAACGAAGGCTTGAAGAGATGTGTAGGTTTGTTCTCTAAGAACGAAAGTTGTTTTCGAAGTTTGCCTTCAGCGTTTGTGATCGCGCCCTCTTGGTTTTGCAGGTGATTGGAGACTTGGACAATGCGGAGGCTCTTCAGGTTGTTGGCGGTGAAAAGATGAAGCAGGAGGAAGAGGAGCAGAGGACGAAGAGCACGAAACACGCCCTCAGAGCAAGGAAGTGCAGGAGGCCCGTGTGGCGTGAGTTTTTACTTCTCGAACGGCACGGTCACTTACAGATATTTTGCTCTCTACTATACCTGAAGTTTGGATGTCTGGATTTAGCATGTGTGTGTGTGTGTGTGTTTCAGGCTCTAACCGAGTGGGACCTGTTGGAGCAAGTGAATGATACATCACTGACAGCCCATCATAGCCACTGTTCACCCCCCCCTCCTCCCTGCTCCCCCAGGGGGAAACACCCAGCTCTGACAGGAGGGTCTCAGCGCCACAGTGACATCACTTCCTCTAGTACCATGCAGTGTTGGGTCTTCTTCAGCCGTGTCTCTGCTAAAGCTAAAAGCTACACGTCAACTCTTACTGTCAGAGCTTGCAGTGATGCATTAAATTACCGGTTTCAAACATGGCAGAAAGCCCATTTTTTCCTGCAGTATCTAAAGAAAAAATATCTTACATATAAACTGTTTACGCCCCCATTTTCACAACCCTTTTAACATTTAGTGTCCACATAACCAACCCACAAATCCTATAAGCATAAACACTGAAGTGGCGAAACAGACACCCCCCCCCCCCGCCCACCACCCCACGTGGTTCGCTCCACCCTGCGCCACGGTTACCCGATAAACAACGTAATGTAAATGATTCCATCAGGAAATAAATGCTGGTCGTTACGTCCCCGCTGCTGCCTCCGCACCGTGAGAAATGTGGATCCTAAAAGTCACTTATCAGCGGCCAGTGATAAAATATCAATATTGGGAGCCCATTAGGCAGGATAATATTCCTGCTGCCTTGATTTGTATTGAGTATGTGTCTGCTGGCTGGTGCTTTGATGAAATGAACTGGCCCACAAATCAGGCCTTAATGGGAATCTACTTATACATACGGCTTAATTAAAGGTTGTGGGCTTATTAACATGTGTCGGTAGCTGCAGCAGAGAGAGAGAGAGAGAGACAGGCAGCAGCTCTCATGCCAGGCCAGGTTGTAAAGGTTTTATAGATAACCTATCATTATTAAAGCCCATTGCTTAATATCGGATCTTAATAACCTGTCATTTTCATTGATGATGATTCTCTTTATGGGTGGTCATTACGGCTGAAAGTTGCTACTGGATTACGGGATGTGTGTGTGTGTGTGTGTTTGTGTGTGTGTGTGTGTTAGTCGGGGGTGGTCTGGGACTTTGTCCCCTCTACAGTCATTCCACTTGGTGTGGCTACTGAATCCTCTCCTTCCATTGAGCATCTGAGTAGAAGGGCATTTAGCTATTGGATGTCTCTCCTTCTCTTGCCCTCTCTCTCTCTCTGTCTCTGTCTCTCTCTCTGTCTCTCTCTCTCTCTGTCTCTCTCTCTCTCTCTCTCTGTCTCTCTCTCTCTCTGTCTCTGTCTCTCTCTCTCTCTCACCCTCCCACTTACAAACACAGTTCAGTAGCATTTCTTTGCACCAGTGCAGTCACGTAACCACCACTGGTCACGCGGCTCATCCCAGTGCTGCAACACAGAAAGGTGTAGACATTAAGATAAATAACTAAAGGAATCTGGGATTTCCTGACGTCCAGCCTCAGTGGTGGAGAACTTTACACGTCTGGTGTCATCACAAATTTTTCTCTATGTGTTGAATTTTCCTAAAAAAAAAAAACCCTGCATAATGTTTCTCATCAGGCAGGTCACCTGAATAAATTCCATAATTGTATAAATGTAAAGAGCTTTAGATTGTATTGAATCGTTAAGATGCATTTTAATTTTGCAGTGGGTTTCTCACCCCTCTGGGGTTATGTTGTTTTCTCCGACTCCCTCGGTATGATGGTGTGGTGATTCCATTCAGCCCGGCAGTGTGGTACCCCCTCATAACTCCACCATCCTCTAATGAAGACTAATTACGCTTGAGGGGAGGAAGGCATTGATTGGCACTCGTCATGATTTGATGTTCTCATAGGGTCGGGACAGTACGTTTCATCGGCTTTAACTTTGCCCTTAATGAATGCTGCTTAATTCAGATTTTCGTTCTTTCTCCATGTCTGATAACAGCTCCTGATATTCCTGGCTCGAGCTGGTCTCTCTCATTCCGCTGTTCTCCTGCTGCTAATTCCCTGTATTACTTCCATCCACACTTGTATAGCTGATTTCCTATTGAATGTTCGTTTATGGATGCAAAGAGATATTAGGGGGGGAAAACTCTTCTTTTCACCCTGGGGCGGCGTGTCCTGGCTGTCTGCGCCTGGTTCAGATAGCTCTGCGTCTCAACTCAGTGGTGTGCGAGCTTTTCTCTTCCCGCCGCAGAGCGGTGGTGTTCCTGTGGTTCAAATATTTGATTGTTAATGACAAACACCATTTCACCGTGATTTAAATTTCAAATCCGTCCCTGCGAGCAGTTATTTCTGGAGAAAAAACCGAGAGGACCCCTAGGCCTCTGCACGCCACAACTGCTGATTTCAGTTAAAAGAAAAGACTTTCTGCCGACTGTCGTGTGCACACGGCAACTTTGCTAAAGAACTTCCTCACGTCTGCGAAGTCCAAACCCAGGAAAGCTGTTAGAGGGTAAGAGGAAGAACATAAAAAGAATGAACATATTGTCTAATTCTATATTTATGTACCCCTCAGCTTTTCTTATTCCTGTAAAGAGAGTGTGTGTGTGTGTGTGTGTGTGTGTGTGTGTGTGTGTGTGTGTGTGTGTGTGTGTGTGTGTGTGAGAGAGA
>JAOXYF010000028.1:4255847-4263347 GCA_028565775.1 Sternarchorhynchus goeldii
GAGCAGACTGACACACTCTCAGCACCATATAAAAATGGACAGTAAGGAGATGGAAGCCATGAAAATGAAAGACTATATAAGTATCTCTGTCTCTCTCTCTGGCAAGTCCGAGGTCAACTCTCTTCACGCGTGTGCGTGCGCACTCTCTTCACGCGTGTGCGTGCTGGACACAAAGCCACGTGCTCCATAGCACTTCAAAAAAACACGATGCTGCTGAACCAAAAAAAAACCAAACAAACAAACTAAAAAAAACCCCCACACTGAATTCCCCCGCGCCATGCAGGTCTGTCCTGCCAGCACGTCCCGCATGTCCTGTCCTAACCCAGCTCTTTATTCTTGCCTTCTGTCTTCTTCTCCCGGCAGCCGTTCGGGTGCCTCTAATCATTAGGTAAAGCCATCTTCTCTTCAAATAATCCTGGGTTCGAAAGCTAAAAATGTAATGAAGCTCGCGCTTCATTGGCTCTGACATTGCTTAATTAATGGGTGCATTTAAAGTACACAGGCCCTGCTAATTGATTTATATGCATGATTTGCACATACAGCTGTTGGTTGGTGTAGGAAAGTCATCACTCAAAGTGTGCTCGTGTTACTGATGGGCTGTGAGCAGGAGACAGCACCAGTCACCCACCTCCCTGCCACACTCAGCCATGCTTTAAATTCACACACAGCAAATGTTGCTTTTATAGACACTTGGTGTAAATCTGAAAGAGTGATGTACTGTACGGCCTGGTCATATATTTATTAGGGCCTTGTGTGTTTGTTAATATGTGCACTTCACAGTGGAGTTCACCGTGCTTTTACACACACGCACACACACACACACACACACACACACACACACATTCACTAGTCTAAAATGATTGAAGCCCTATTGATGTTGGTGCTTTTGAGAAACACGGCCCCGTAGTCTTCGCTTCTGCATGACACCATATGTGTTTCAGAATGATATCGTCCAGGAGTGACGCTGTAGTCATTTTTTGTTTTGCATTCATATTTTTTCTCCAACCGTTTGCCCCCTTGCTGGGAACAAAAGAGTCTTTAAAACCAGGCCTGTCTGCCGCGAAGCCCTCCCAGCCCTGAGTAAAACAAAGAGGCATTCGTGGGCTGACTGGCTGAGCCGGTGTGGTGTGCTCAGTGGGATCCAAGCTGATCTAACCGAAACCCGCCACATCTAAAAACGGTTGGCTGTGTTTGGTCCACTGCCTATTTAAAGCACTGTTCACTCATGTAATGCTATAATTATTGGAGGAATGGTGTGTGTGTTTTCTGCTGAGACTCGGAGGTCGCTGGCCTCTAACCATTATTTGGAGTTTGGAGAGAGCCTCAGTGGAGCTGAGATCAATCTTTCACCTGGGGAACCACTGCAGCGTAGTTCTATCACCGGCCTATTGATTTTTCCATGTGTAAAGCCCTTATGCGCGAGAGGTGTTTTCATGTGGACACCACAGAGGGAAAGCAGCCTGCAGCACACACACACACACAAACACACACGTACACTCACTCACACACACACACACATACACATTTATTTATGCTTGCAGACACCCATCGGCATAGAGACCAAGAAAGTGCACACATAGGCATATTTAGTTGTTTTAGATCTCTCTTTCTCTCTTTCTCTCTGTCTTTTTGTGTGTGTCTCTCTCTCCCTCTCTCACACATTTTAGGTCACAAACACTGCTCCTTGCTTCTTTAATTCCTCCACCAGTAGTTCTTTACACACATGCGTTAAATTCTTTCTTTCATTCTCTCTCAACTGCGCACGCATGCCGAGCACATACACACACGCTCTCTCAAGAGCACACACACACACACTCTCACGAGCACACACTCATGCTTCATCCCAGCATTCCTGCATGGCAGCAGAACCCCTGGAATTCTCTCCGGCGCTTCCAGGCTGGAAGCATATCCACCTTGGTTCTGGGTGTCTCTGCCTTCAATGGTGCCTCTAATCAATAAGAGATTGAGGTGATCCAGGTCCAGGTACTGCTGCACGTGTGTCACCAACCACTCCAAGCTGAAACCCCCCCCCCCCAACACACACACTCCCCGTCACTTTGATTCAGAACGGGTCCGTTTTTATTGTCTGTCATACAGCCACGGATAGCCGGGCCTGATTCACGTTTACATTATTTATCAGCTGGGTCTTGGCCAGCAACCACGCGGTAACGGTGTGGTCGGACGTGCGGGGTGAGTGAAGGGCGTGGCCTCTCTGCCGTGTTGTGCGTGTTGCTGAGGGCATTGTGTTGGAGCTGATTGCTTAGCTGTTTGATGTTGCTGTATGGATATATGGGTGGGAAATTAGCTCTTTGGGTAGGCAGGGGTGTTTTTGATGTGACTAAGAGAGGAAAGGAAAAAAAACAGTAGAGAGATTGAGGCTTACAGTACCAACATTGCACAGACCACAGCAGTGAAACTAAGGGTAGGGGGAAAAACCCACACAGGAATCCATCAAAAGCCAATAATCACTCTCTCTCTCTCTCTCTTTCTCTCTCTCTCTTTCTTTCTCTCTCTCTGTGAGCAGCCGTACATCAGCTCTGCGATCAATACTGTATTACTGTGAGTAGCCAGTATACACAATACTCATCAAATTGATTATTTTGATGCTAAAATGGCAGTTTCATTTGCTGTGGAACAAAAAGGTGTCATGATAACTGCTGTTCAATTAGCTGACCCAGACGACAGGACTTCAAATAAGACAAATGACTATTTATTTGCAAAAATAACACATTTGCTTTAACCAGACATGAGGAATGAAATGTCATCGTTGTACCCTGCTTAAAAGATGACTTGTTTCATTTGGACATTGAAATTTCATGAATATATTTCCAAAGGCCCAGAAAAACCGAATTCATCATTAAGTTGCGCGGGCTGGTAATGTCACATTAGGGATTATTCACTTTTCTAATATATTGTGTGTGTCAAGGTTGTCCGTGACACACACTTTTCACGAGTGGCACACCGGAGTGGGTGCTGCACGCAGCTCGTCGAGCACACGGAGCTCCACAGGACGAGTGTCAAAGTCGCCTGGCTCGAAGACGTCTCTGCTTAATGGTTGCAAGTCTTTACGTTGTTGTCAAGAGAATCGAGCCATTCGAACGATTAAAAAGTCATTTTCCTAACTGTCCTCCCAGGACCTGTCCCACCCCCCCTTCCTTCCTTCCTTCCGTTTGGTCTTTCATTCTTTTTTTTTTGAGAAAGCATTAAATTGCTTCAATCAAGCATAACCGTCTCCTGCTCATGGTGTAATTTGTAGTGCGGCTCGCATGGTGTATGCTTATTTGTCATTGTTTTTCCCGTAGCACATTTCCCAAATGCTCTGATCAGCGTCTGATACTCTAAATTGCCCCTCTGTTTCATATGTTAGATCAGGCAGATGTGGATTTGCTCAAACTGCAGCATGCGTGTTTGAACAGCCGAATTAATTACGAAAAAACAGGGCAGAAGCTAACAGATGTCACATAACCTAGTGCAACGACTGAAATTAATTTGGTCTACACTGACAAACAGCATATCGGCACTCTTCTGGAATTTGCTTGTAAATCAGTGTGAAAGGATTTTATAGTGGAGATCTGTCTACGGTATTCTCGTTAAGTCACACCAACCCAACATTCTCTTGTTCTAGGAGCACAATTTCAGGCCTGGACAGATGAAAAGGCGATGAAGTGTGTTTTCCTGCCCCCTCTCTCACTCCGAATGACCTTTTACGCTTCAGAGTGCAAGCAGAAGGGTCAGAGCACTGATGTGATCAATATTCTATTATGATTGTGCGTTAAGCGCAGGGAGGTTTACAACTTCACTGTAATAGTGTATCTATATCATCCAGTGGCAGTGTGAAGCAGCCTGTAGTTCTGGGACATGGCTGACAGACTCCACTCTTTGGCAGTAACGAGAAAAAACACCTCTACATCTGGCACCTTCAGCAGAGGGCACAGCAGATACCCAGCAAACAGGGCACAGCAGATACTCAGCAAAGCTGCACAGACTTTTCATAAAGATTTTTAAAGGTCATTTAAAGATTTCTGCCATTGTAGTAACATCCCGGGCCGTTCCTGGGGAAATGCAAGCTGGAACTGAATCTTTGATCCGAACCTTAACCCCTATCCTTAGCCATAACCCTGCTATGAACCAGACAGCTGGCACAACATTCCTGGGTCAGACACAGCAGCCAGCCAAATTACAGAGTTACAGAGAATGAAAACAGAAAAAAAAAATTGAAACACACTTTTTTGTTTTTGAGATTTTTTTTCCTCCACTGTGTTCCCCGCTAGTGTAGTGTAGTGCTGCTAACTGAACAGTGAGCTAAAGGTAAATGTTGAACAATGGCAGTGCCATCAAAGATTCGTGTTATACCTTTCCCCTTATTTCAAACTGTGTTAGCGCACTGACATCCCACTGATCAAACTGTGTTAGCGCCCTGACATCCCACTGATCAAACTGTGTTAGCGCCCTGACATCCCACTGATCAAACTGTTAGCGCACTGACATCCCCACTGATCAAACTGTGTTAGCGCACTGACATCCCACTGATCAAACTGTGTTAGCGCACTGACATCCCACAGATCAAACTGTGTTAGCGCACTGACATCCCACTGATCAAACTGTTAGCGCACTGACATCCCTCTGATCAAACTGTGTTAGCGCCCTGACATCCCACTGATCAAACTGTGTTAGCGCACTGACATCCCACTGATCAAACTGTGTTAGCGCACTGACATCCCACTGATCAAACTGTGTTAGCGCACTGACATCCCTCTGATCAAATGTCCTAAACTTATGTTAAAGCAACCATATTTCCTAGAAGCTTAGAAGCAATCTTGCAGTGTGACATAATGCAAGAAAATACGTTTGTATTTAGGTAAACATTACTGTTGTTTTTATTTATCTTTAATAACAAGTCAGTAATATGGAGAGAGGAAAAGGCACGTCTTTGTGCTGCGGTGTTGAAGGAGCAGCTTTCAGACACTCTAGTGTCTGGAGCATGTCTAGTCTGTGGGCACTGCTTGTCCTGCATGTAACCTGGATTTTTTGTAGTCTAGACAGAGTTTCTGGTCTGCATTGTCTGCAGCCTATAACATATGTCGTCTGTGATGCCAGTAGCGTGTAGTGACTGAAGCCGTTAGGGTATGGAGACGGCAGTATTTAGCCTTTAGCATCTGCAGTCCTTAGTTTTTATAGCCCCCGGTGTGTGTAGTGTTCGGTTTTAGTGGTCTAGAGCATCTGTAGTGTGCCGACTGCAACCGGCGCCATGGCGCATGCTCACGTGCACGCCCTCCCCGCACCACACATATCCGTCATCGCGTTACCGTGAGCAACGGGCATCCTAATCCCCCTGCTCTGGCATCTCTCCAGCTCACCCTATAAATGAGGTAATTGTCCTTGACTATAAAATTAGCATTTTCAAGACTTAATTGCTATCATTACATTTTTCCCCCAATTCTATTAATTTAACAGAATGGGGTATTGGGTTTTATGGTTATCATTTGCATTAAAACAATGCACTCCTGAACAGAGGACTCCCTTATAGATAGAGAAGGAGAAACAGGAAAGGAGTCAAAACAGGGCCAGTCAGCGCTTTCGGGTCTGTGATGATTAAAGCGGAGAGTATTAGTGTACAATAACCATGCAGGACACACTCTCTCTCTCTCACACACACACACACACACACTCACACACACACAAATCGAATCAATCCAACACCGGAGCAACAGCAGAGACTTGGCAGATGTTTAAAAGCAAAAAAAAAAAAAATCAGGCCAGGATTAATCACACTGTTCTGAAAGAAGCGAAGCTCGTGTATGAATTGTGTGTGTTATGAAGCGCCTCTCCCAAAGCACGACCTGAAACAGGGGCAGGTCTAGCTATCGGGGCACATTCCTGTCCTCTCTCGACGTGAACCCCGCTATCGCTCAGCTCTCAGAGGCGGAGCGAGGGAGAGATTGAGTGAGGGGAGGAGAGGAAGACGTGGGGCTCCACGATGCTCACACTGCCCTCCTAAGAACATGCCATTCTTTAAGGGATGATGGTTACTACTATACTGTCACCATTTAACCTCTGCCTCATTGTTGTGGGTCTACTTCCTGTGGTCTACTTCTCATCCAATCACCATCTACCGAACGTTTTTTGGACGGTTCTGTAGTGTCTTATTTCAGTTTCCTGCTTAAAGTTGAGTGTATTGGTTTCATTAGCGGGTCGCTCAAATCCTGCGTCTGCTTCAGTGTGTAGTCAGCCGAGAGGCAACATGGCCGCCTGCACTTCCTCCTGCGCTCAGGGATTGTCACGGTAACAACTGCTGACGTACGCTGGCTTGCATGTCTGGGGGACATGACAGGGGCATACGTGTGCACGTACGTGTGTGTGTGTGTGTGCCCTGGTGCTGGTAGGCTGGGTTGCGTCAGTGTGCATCAGGTCACCCTTCACACAGCTCGTGCACACGCACACGCTCGCACGCTCACAGCTTAAGAAGCAGACGTGAGACGCTTTGACAGCCACCACATACACCGGCTGCCCCGCACAGCGCACATGATGCTGGATGTGACGGAGACAGGATGGTAGGAGGCCGTTGGGATAAAGCACCACCCACACTGGTTGATTCAGGCTGGAGGGCAGAGAGAGTGGGGCCTCACACAGCATGTAGAAAACTACACACCTTTACACAGCTCTTACAACACCACCACCTCAGTCATACTACATCACCACCAGCTCATACCACAACACCACCACCTCAGTCATACCACACCACCACTAGCTGACTATGTGTACAGACCTATTTTCTACGATGAATTAGTATTTGAATCTTAATATCTAATCTTATTTTAAACTTTTAATCTACAATTAATGATATTCTGTATACATTCTTTATAGTGACTTCTAGAGGGCAGTAGATGTAGTTTAGTTTTGTTATAAATGTTGGCCAATCCTACCTGAGTAGAGCACCATAAAGCTGGAACACGACTTCTTACGTGGAGACGTTTTTCTTTTAATTCTCTCTCTCTCTCTCTTTCTCTTACTTTGTTCTCCATCTCTCGTTCTCTCCTTTTGTGTATTTTTAAAAGTGTTTGAATGAAACAACACAGGCAACGAGAAGAAAAAAATTCACTTTTCTTTAAATTCAAATCAGCTTTGACTTGTAGCAGATCTGATCTCAGCTGTGTTCACAGTGACGGTCTTTCCATCTTTGGGACTGTGTTTCTCAGTCCTCCTTTGGAACGGAGTAAAGCGGGACAGGTTGCGCACACATCCTTCGCCAAGGATCGTGCCCCGCGGACGTCTCGCCGAGACGTGAGACGTCTCATCCCCAGCTCGGCCGCCAGACACGCAGGACCCCCAGACTCAGAAAGACGCAGCGCCACGCAGATCATCCTGACGAGGTCTTCCTGCCAACGTTCATCACGTGGACAGCTCAGAGAGGGACGGCAGCCAAACATCGGTGTGTGGAGGGGGTGCGCGCGGGACACTTCTTTACCACAGCTGGCACGTCTGGAGCTTTGGCCGCATGGT
>JAOXYF010000028.1:4268347-4288303 GCA_028565775.1 Sternarchorhynchus goeldii
GAGAATTTGTTAGTGGTGACACCTGGCAACCCGTCGGGAATTCATCTCATTATCGGCCAATGTCCAAGAACATCAGACATTATTAGCTGTCATTAATCTGCAATATGCGTGGTGGGAGAGAGGAAGAATAGGATGAAAGGGGTGCAGGACATGGAGATGAAATAGGGGAGCATGCTGGGAAGGGGGGGCACCGGAGGTTAAAGTTCATTGCTGATGTTAAAGGGCAATCAATAAAATTATAAAAAGAAAGAATGTAAATGATTAATGATTTAAAACACGCATCAACGGTGAGGGACTCGTGACGATTTTGACGATGGTAAAAGCAATAACGTATGGATTCATGTTAATATTCTGCACCTAGTCAACCATAACAGAAAGAAATAGTTAAAGATTTCATAATGATCGTATGTCAAAAAGATCGTATGTCAAGAAACATATGCAATTGAAAAAGCTGCTTCTTAAGCATGTATTCACAGCACAGGGTTTCAAAATTGTTTGAAGGTTTTGTCTGGTTTTTTTTTTTTAATTTGTATTTTTGTCCATTGATTCCTGCATCCCCCCTAAATCCAGTTGAAATAAACCGCCTCTGACAGGCTTAGAGTAGATTTCGGTGACGTGCAGCGATTTCTTGCGCTCTTCTCTCCTGACGACCACTGTTCTCCAGCACCAGACAAACACTGGGTCTTAATTTGATTCAGCATCTTTTGGCTGTTTCTCCGCTGCAGCCACGCCTGAAGACGGCAATATGCAAAAGTGATCGGATTACAGTGCCTAAGCACATTTCCATGGACAAGGGGTTGAAGCGTGGCCCACTTGCCTTGGCGAGCGTTAGACAGGCCGCTGAAGCTCACTGGAGCTCTACTGCGTCTCCTCTTTCTCTCGTTCTCATTAGAGGGAGTTTTAGGCAGGAACAGTAGCTGAGCCTCCTGCAGACTCCTCTCTTTGAGCTTAGCCTGCACTCTTACCTTAATGACTAAAAGTTCCCTTATAAAAAAGTCCACTCCGGAGCTCCCTGCAAATTGAGTTTCCTCTCCGAGCCAATTGAGTGTGGTTTATGCGAACCGCGGGAAGTGCCTTTGAACTCCGCCTCCCTAAAGCTGCCAGCGCGGGGTCAGAGGAAAGAGATGGAGGCCACTGTCACAGACGCCCAAATTCATGCCACATTGAGGGAAATGGCTCCTCGGAGGGAGGCGGTAGGAGGAAAAGACCTGCTCCTCTGGCCATTCGGAGTTTAAGGAGCATGAAGCAGGTGTTTCGCTTCCCTTTATTGGTAATAAATGAGTTTGTAAATGGGATTTCATAACATTAAACTCTCGAATGTTTCGATTATGCCAACTTTAAGGCAGTGAATAGTCTGGTTTTTGTTTTTTTCCCTTCTTCCCCTGATCTTTTAAGAAGTGCTGTATCTTTATAGGGCCACTGTTCACATTTCATTGTGTCTTAACTGGGGGGTTTGATAAGACCCTAAAAATTGCTTGGCTGTAAAACTGTATGTTAAACAGAAATGTGTGCATAGTAACCATGGTGACCTCTCTGCAACTCATTAAAAAGAGTTTTAAATCACTAAACCTACATCCGTCCAGTATGATGCTAATAAAACTGCGGCAGCTGAACTGAATATGAATGTGATTTCAAAAAAAGCAAAAATAAAACAACACATAATGAAGTCTCTCTTTTTTTTTGACCAAAATGGAACACCTGAAATATATCATTATCTGCGCTGCAAGTTAAGATGCGTCCAACATGGCCGTCGCAGAGCGCATGGAGTGGTTGCTGATATCTTTGATGCTTCTTTGTTTCTGTGGTCCTTTGAGGGAGGGAGTTCATGCCAGGAGAACATGTCTGATGGCAGGAGCTGGTGAAGATGCTCTGGGATGGTGTTGGCCCCTGTCCTTAAACCCAATGGGATTGCTTTTGAGAGTCAGAGGCGTGAAAATGAAGCTCCTTCTCTCCTAGTTAAAGCTCTGAAAGCTCTCAGTATAAATCCACACTCTTCTCCCCCCCACCCCCCACACCCTACTTGCGTGCACACACACACACACACATACTCACACACACAATTATGCACATGCAACGCCATAAATCTAATGCGCTTTCATGAACTGCAAGAGCAGAGTACATAAAAAACGTGTTGCGGATTTGCATACAAACATACTTATTCTAAATCCCTCTCAGAAGTTGTAAATGATTGTCTCTTCCTGAAATACATTTCACCAAATTGTATTTAGGCATGTTTATGAATTCTATTATGCCGTGGGTTTGATCATATTTTGTGGACAGCGTTTGGAGCTGGAGCTGTTTCGAGAGGGGGAGTGGCACTCCGAGGGAGAGGGAGAGAGAGCACAAGAGAGACAGAACAGGCCTGCAGCGATAGATTCTGTCATTTGTTTCAGACAGGCTGCGATTTTGGTTTGGTATTTGATGACGGGCCCTCCGTGCTTCTAAGATGGATCCTCAGTGGTCTCCAGTGGTAAAGGTAATTCAATAATGCCTGTCACATACTGTGATTGGCTGCACTAATAACCACACTCGTTTCCAGCAGGTGAGCATTATACTTTCTATATTATCTGGTATCCTTCTGAAAGCCCAACTTGCATTTTATGATTGGCTGAAATTTACACCAGTACACAGTATACTGGTAAACTGGTGAGTTATGTGTGACCCTATTGCATCAGCAGGTCAGATGATAATAAAATTAACAAAATAAATAAAATCACTGAAATATAAAATTGAGTGAAATACAATATATATATATATATATATATATATATATACATTTTCCACATCCAACATGGTCAATATGAACAGTAAAGATCTGAACTAGCCATGGATTTATCAGGCACAATTTCTGTTTCAGCTCCACCCTATGGAATTGCTCTTACTCTCTGTGATTTTCTTGATTAGTTTCCTTAGTCCCAGCTTCAGTGGCTCATGTACTGAGACACTGGACATGAACGTCAGTCGTGAGATCCGACGGCGGTGTGGGAGGAGGCGACCCGGGCCCCTGATGGAGCTTTTTACCTGGCACTCCACCAGCTTGGGGCCAAGAAAGGTCCCACCAGCCTCCCCTCATCCAGCGGACAAGCTGCCAAACGCAGGGGTCATAAACATTTCAAGAGTTATAAAACTTTCATTAAGTTCTCACGATATCTCTCCAGTGTGTGACCCTCTCTGCTCCTAGCTCTTTTTTCCCCTCGCTCTCTCAGAAGAAGCCAGGCAGAGGAGGGGGTTTAACAGCGGAGGGGGAACAAACACCCTCTTTGTGGCACTCAGGCTTTTTCAAACTGTCTCGGCCTCTTGACTTGTGCTAATCCAGAGATCAGAGCTTAGAAAGTGGCAAAACAAAGGGCTTTTTTAATGAGATTGGTACAACATGCTGGGGGATGGGAAGTCCCACAAATAACCATACGCGGTCCGCTCTTTTTCTCCAAAAGGCCTTTCACAAGCGACTCTAAGCCCAGCCTGTATGAGTGAAGAAAATTATCAAAGGACTGTCATCCTCCAAAAGAGTCGGCCATAGGGAGGGAAGATATGGAGGGGGACTGATCCACTGTTGTTCCCACACAAAGGGTTGGAATGGGGGTACTCTTGCATTCCTGAAGAAGATCCTAGCATAGTTGACATTCTAGGAAATAGTATTCACAACTACTGAGATCCTCTGAAATCTCTACAAAGGTAGTAATCAATATAACATTGCCCAAAAGCCTAATTAAATATTTTGATTTTGAACCACTATAAATAATTCTATTATTTTCGGATTAATCCTTATGCATCACAGAGTGATTGGCAGGACTCTTATTTTTTCTGATTGGGTCTTTACTGGCAGACTTAGTGCAACAGAGGAGCCTCTCCACGGCCTGTGGGCACCTCACACATCTGTACGAGTGTCCAAATGTATCCTTTTGCAACTGCAAGGTTCACAGATGCACATATGACATACTGTATTTGACAATGTCTTCCCAAATGTTTCAAACAGCTTTGCTCAGACCTCACAAAATGAAATCCCAGACACACTTCTCCGTTGGCAATTATTTCTTTTATGGATCATTTGAAGGCATGTGTTACTAAAGCAGAGGCTCTGGGTGTTTTTGTGAAACTCTATTCACATATGCAAGATGAAAAAAAACTGCATTATCATAGAAGACATACCTCAAAGGTAATCGAAGCATGACCAAAAGAAAAAAAAAAGTCTATAGTGTGAATGACTGATGTAGATTTGATATATTTCAATAATCACGGTTTACTGGTAGCCGAGGAAACAGCAACTTTGATTTGTTCACTTTTCAAAAGGCTTCATTGTGGTCTGCATTTATTTGTGGTACTTGATTCTAAATACAGAATGAGAAATGTGTCTCTCTGTAGATTTTGTGAGTGAATATTAAAAGTGAGATATAAACATTTAATAAAAAGTGCTGTTCTTATGATGTTTATATCTTTCAGACCCATAATGAAGGCTAATCTGAACAAAACAACTCACTCACTCAGTCATGCGATTAGCCAGGCATGGTTCATAAAAAACACTGAAATTCATAATTACCATCCAGAGCTCTAGTCACTGTCTATTGCTGATGGTTGACCCTTAATACCAATTGCTATTTAAGGAGGTGGGGGAGAGGAATTAAACTTCTCAGGCCTTTTCCTGATAACCATCAGACTTTAACTCCATTATCAGACTTAGGTCCTCACACCCAGGACCTGTCCCCTCAGGCTAGTGGCCCAGCATTCACCCAGGCTTCCCCTGCCTGACAAATGACACCCTACAATAGAAGAAGGAACCTTTCCTGACCTTCCTCTGCCCCGTTCCTGCCCCTAATACCGAACGTGTTAGGACCACGTGCCTCTTCTTCTCCTCATGAACTCACCCTCCTCCCTCACCTAACCCTCCTGCTCGTCCTTCTTTCTTTTTTGGATAAAATAGAAGTTGCTTAGTGATATTTCTTTTTTAATCATTTCAGCCCCCCCCCCCCCCTCCACAACTCCCACACTTTGTGGGAATGAAAACAAACGCGAAAACATGGTGAAATTCTAGAGATTGTTCTGGTCCTCCATGTAAAAGCAGCGACCCTGACTGGGGTTCCTTCACCATGGTGACACTAATGGCCTTCATTGCCACGCTGTCCACAGCTGGTTCTTTTATGCCCTTTAATTTGCTTCCAGGAGAAAAGAAAAGCACCCATGTCCTGAGCGGCAGTAAAACCTCCAGCCAAATACCAAAAGGAACTTCATAGGTGCACTGTAGTTAA
This sequence comes from Sternarchorhynchus goeldii, assembly GCA_028565775.1. Classification (NCBI taxonomy): domain Eukaryota; kingdom Metazoa; phylum Chordata; class Actinopteri; order Gymnotiformes; family Apteronotidae; genus Sternarchorhynchus; species Sternarchorhynchus goeldii. The sequence continues at coordinate 4,273,591 of JAOXYF010000028.1, forward strand.
CCATAGTAATTAACAAGTACATGCGTAATCTGCCAGGCAAAGAATGTCATTAAATGGCGTCCCTGTTGATTAATTCAGGGCCCGTAATGCCGTAACGAACCTCTGCATGTCCTTAATGACCCTTTTTAATCTTTTAAAGAAACAGGAGCCGGGGTGGGGAGAAAAAAAAAACAGTGTGAGAGTTTCACTTTTATGTATTTCATTAATACGATTCTACGGGATAAAGACACAATCAAGGATGTTAAGGCACTGGACTGAAGGGGATGAGCAGCAGCTGGAAGTGTTGGAGGCAGCTTAAAGATCCGGCTGGTTAAGACACCATTACCCAAATCCTTTTCTCTCTAATGGGGACAAAAGAGTGGGAAAGCGGTTGGGGCGGAGGTCGACCGCTCCTTGGTGAGCCTGGCTAGAGAGAGGATTAACCCAAGAGCCGAGCCTCCTGTTGTAAGGCCTCCTGCATAATTCAGTTCGCGAGTGATTAATTATTCAGCGGAGTACATATTTGTCTTGGTAATTTTATATCCGAAACGGTGATAATGCGGCATTAAGCGTTTGAATTAATCATGGGAATGGGGCGCTTTGATTCGGCCCGTCCGCCGCGTCCCGTCCAGCTGTACTCAGGCTCCTTAACCGGCGGAGTGGGAAGCATATGCTTGTATGTTTCGCAGGAGGAAGGGGCCCGGGTCTCTGAGGAGAGCTTCAACAAAAGGGACACAATATCAGGCCCTCAGACGCGTGCAATGACTTAAACGTCCCATTGTGTTGCGTGTGAATGGCGGCCTATTGTGAGGAGTGGCGTGTGAGGAGAGCCTGGGTTGTCCATTAGCCACATGATTAAACAGATGACACGGCGGGGCCGTAAAGAGTAAATAAAGGCAACCTTCTGCTGCTTCCTGCGCGGCGACACATGGCCGAGGCCTCGCGGAGACCCTGTCAGCCTGCTCTCGCCTTAGCGGATCAAGCAGCTGAGGGAGGGAGAGAGGAGAGAAAATAAGAGTGGAGTTGATTAAAAAATTAAAAAAAAAAAAAAGGGGTGAATAGCACAGTCATGGTCTATGTCAGGTGTTAAGTATCTCATTGGCCAATTTGCATGTCAAAAGAGGAGTTTGTGACACTCATTTCATCTGTGCGTGGGTGTTTGTGGGTGTGTTTGATACTCCTCTTCCTGTACATCACTGTGTGTATTTGTGTGTGGGTGTGAGCGTGTGTGTGTGTGTGTGTGTGTGTGTGTGTGTGTCCTGTAAGGAAAGCACATTCACATTAGCAGCTTTTCAGTGTAGCATCATTTATCAAATAGAATGTTATTAACACATTTACCCCAAAACACAACAAATCAGTTGATCAGACAGATAAATGAGTAACCCGTGTGATCCGGACATTACTGGTGCAGTCATGCTAATCAGCTATGGAATGCACAGTACGTACAAAGTTGCATAAAGACTTTACAGAAATCTGAGCAAGGCTAACTTTCACGATGAACATCAGACAAGTAATATAATGCATATTAATTAACTGTGTTAATTGTGTTCATTTTTTGGGTCTTTGCCATTCCGCAGGCCTGTTGCCATAGTGAGCACTCATTCACCTTGCATGTCTATCATCCATCTACTTGGCACTGTTTACAAGCTCTCAGAGGCATTCTCCTTAGGCGGGCTTATTTAATAGGGCTGTAAGTATTGTCATTCTAGTTTTAATGATGATGAGAGGCTAACCTTACCGTGCTCTTGTCTGTTCCTTCCACCCTCTTCGTCGTGGGACATTCAGGTAACTAATCTGCCTTTAAATATGTCTCCAAGGGAACGCTGCTAATTAGCACTGAAATTTACTGCCTTCACTTTTATTGACTTGTCCTACTTCTCCGATAATTAACTAATGAGTGAGCTAATGAGCTATGTCATTCACTCATGCTGCTCAATTAAAGTACAGAATCAATTATTGAAAATAGTTTTGCATTTCTGCCACCTCTTACTGCCGTGGACAAGCGACAGTAAGAAGTTGAGACCCTGCAGAGGGCAGGCGGAGGAATCTGCGGGAAGTTTAAGTGGCGGGGAGACATTCTTCCCGTAAACGGGCTGGGAGCTCTGCTCTTATTGGTTCTCAGGGAAAGATTCGTCGTAGACAAGGTGACTGCTAATGTATCTGCTTCAGAGAAGTAATGAACTCTCGCTTCTGTAATTACAAATCGATTGCTCATCTAATGTTACAAAAATTGTATGGTAAGCACAATGTTTTGGCCACTCACACACTGACTAAATGGGCTAATGTATACATTTATGGTTGATATTTTGCAAGTATGGGATGTCAATATGCACGACATTCTGGCTAATAATATTTAGGGCAGACGTCGATGCGTCTGTGTAAGGGCCGTGAAAGCTCACATCCTGCGCCTGTGTGCTCTGTTTTCCTCTCTGCAGTATCATGTACGTTGAGGCGTTACAATCCTTTGTAAACAGTGCATTAAACAGCTAATCCAAAGCTTTGGGAAAACACTGACGTCATTAAAGGAAAATAATTAGAAGCAGTCATTCCCATGTGTTTTCACAGATAATCAACTCTATGTCTCGTCATTCTGGATCACTCCACCATCATCCACCTACATTATGTTTATAGCAAAATCAATGCAATAATGTTCAAAGTGTTGATATTTAGGGTAGTGTCATACGGTGTGGGCTCATGTTCTAAAACCACTTATAGTATAACTCCTCATTATTAGAAATAAAACAGATCTTTTAATAGCTATTTTATCTTTCTCCATGGCATGGAGTGTTTTGTGTTTGGCAAAATAGCTGTGATAATAATGCCATACAGCAGTCTGACAGCATTCATAGGACGAGTTTTTGAGGAATTACGTTTTTGCAAAACAACACCACACATTGTCATGTATCTTATCTGCTCATTGTACTGATAACAGAAATTCTGCTTAATCCCAGAAAAATCCTAATTATGGTATGTTTCCACACCAGTTGCCTGCTACTGGGAAGCTGAGAGGTGTGTCAGTGCCCCAAACTAAACACAGTCTACAGATTCAAGCAGGGTATGGAGGGAATAGCACGATAGCCTCATATTTAAAGGCCATTTCCACAAATATGTTGGATTATGGCAATAGCATACCACTCACTTCCTAAGAGAAATGTTACTTTATATGTGCACCCTTCACCATTATATATGCACTCCCTTTCCATCCAGTTGATCCGAAACACTTTAATTCAGGTAAATGTCACCGTGGAAGTATGCATGCATGCAGCACGTAATGTATTCAGCTAGCAGCCGGCAGAGAAAGAGAAAGATGGAATGAAAAAAAGACGGGGGGGGGGGGGGGGTTCAGCCTTAACATTCTCACTCCTCTTTCAGAATCCAGAGCTGAAGCACCATAAAACCCCCTCTTGGATAATTGAGGCATTAAACATGCCTATATTTTTGCTTAATTAATAATTAATTTAATGAGGGGATGAGGCTGTAAAAATCACTAATTAAAATGCTTGGTATCATCAGAGCGGTGCTACAATTCAGGCGCTAATAGCAAAGAGCAGAAAATAGTGGAGGTGGAAACGGAATCTAACCACGAGAGGCACGTGCCGGCTGTCTGTGGCCTCGCTCTACATCTCTTATTTGGGCTGTATCAATATTCTAATAATACCCTGCATGCCAGAGGTCCTGGCTGGAGCGCTGGATGGAGCTGAGTGGATGTGACAGGCTTGCAGAAAGATACAGCGGCCAAGGACATAAAATTCATCCTGACATCAACCTTGGAGAGCATCCCAGGCCAGACTTCGCTGCTCGAATTCAGGGGAATAAACTCAAAAGAATATAATGGATTCGACTGTGTGTCAGCACACCGACAGCCGGGTGGGTTTCCAGAGAGGGCGGAGCCACACTCGACGCAAACTCGCTAAAGCGACAGCGGCAGGAGCAACGGGAACTTCACAGCAAGCTTAAACTTCTACTGCACTCTAGCTCTGTTTGTGCTGTTTTGGACGCGGGCAATTCTTCCTAAAGACATTTTTAGAGATGTTTACTGGTAGCGTTTTTTTCTAGTTCAGAATTATAATCTTTTTTATACAATAAGTGTGAAGTGTGCAATGAATTTCTGTACCAAGATGTTTTTTTTGTTTGTTTATTTTGTTTATGTGTTTATTTATCACTGCCATAATGAGACTCCATCTGTCTGACGTCGTCACTGAGGTTACAACATACTAACGCACAGGGAAGTTAATACTGCCAGAGGACAGGATGTATTACAGTTCTCAAGCTGACATTTTTCTCCGATGTGTTACCCATTAAAGTACCATTATAAACATTAGTAAGACTAACCTAATGCCATACACCTTAGAGTGTTTAGCTCAAACCTGCACACACACAGTTTGGTATAACAGTGTAACACTGCAAAACAATATCAGCTTCAATGAAAAGCCAGCACGTGTCCGCTCACGGTACGACCCCTCCACGGACAACCTTCTTGTACAAGCAACTAGTTAATACAGAGTCCTATCGCCACACTGTCCCTTTAAGGACACGTGCGTTACTTCTCCAGAGCCCATAAAGCTCTACAATATAGTGCATTAAGTCTCGTGTTATGTTGAAATCATAGTAGGTACCCAAGCCCTTTAGCATGCATATCAATCAGGCTTGTTAGCAAATCTTCCTTGAACAGTTGTGTAGTAATATTGGCCATTTACGCTGCTGTCGCAAGTTTAGCGTGATTAGCATGTTAGCGCGTGCCCTTTGGGACTGTTAGCTACTTATATGTGTCGTCTTTATAAATCCAGGCAACCATTTCCAGGCTCCTTGCCAACCTTGCGCGTGTAGCAAAATAACTAGGTAATCAGTGGAGTAGGTCATTAATCAGTGTTTACTTGTTTGCTTTTTTGTTTCAACCTCTTAGACTGTTGAACCATATTTGCTCTAATCGCATGAATAGTATGACAATTACCAGTGGAATTTGAACATCTATCGCACCGTCTATCTATCACCTTTTATGCTGCAATATTCCCCAATTAGAGTATTATCGTATACTACTTCATCAAGGGCTAAAGTAATCAAGATTAATCTCGCTAGCTGACACGCGCCGTTTGCTAAGGCTTACACAGTACAATTGCTCAGGGCAAGCATCATTAGGAAACGCAATAAAATTAGGCAAACTGATTATATTTCAAAACTCGGAAGCAAAATAAAACACAATTCGGGGGCCTCCAATTAGGGACTCGTGCTCGCCGAGCGCCAGACGTTACGTGGCAATGCCGCGATGGCTGGGGAGCGCGAGAGGAGGGAGGGGATTTACAGATGCGGAGTGGCCCGGGGAAATAAAACCCTTCATTGTCCGACTGCGACACTGTGCAGCATACCTTTCAGTTGTAGCCATAGCCTGAAATCAGATTTCCTGATATCAATCTCGGGCAAATATTTGGATTAACCAACAGGCCTACCTTACATATGTGACGGGAGTTTATCGCTGTTGTTTGTTAGTCTCAATCTGTGTTTTCGTAAAGGGGGCTTGTCAAGACCCTGTTCGTGCTCATGTTTGACATTAATATCAGGTTGGTGCTTAACTGTAGTCTAAAGAAGGCGTACAGGCTGTCTCGTGCCAGCTGCCATTTTTAAAATGATTTTAAATTCAATAATTCACAAATGGCCTCCAGCGTCTTCCATTCTTAAATTGGAGCATGAACAAAAATATAACAAGATTTTTCCCCACCATCACATAAAAAGTTATATTATTCTATACTTAACTGAAATAGATTTTCAAAGGTTTAGATGATTGCTATTTTTGAATTTCTCTGGTAAAAAAAATAATGTATTTTGAGCTTCTCTTAAATAAATGGAAATGTCATTGTCATTTATTAAAATGTTGTCTCTAGCAGTGTTTGTAGCACCATTTTGATAAACTAATAGACATTAATAAACAAATATCTAGTTTGTTATTAATGCACCTTTAGGTTTGAAAGTAAAGCTGTAGCTGTGTACTGTACCAGGGACTCCGGATGCTTGTGATTTTTTGATGGTACCAACACAAAGAGCCCTGTTTGTGATGGTACCAACACAAAGAGCCCTGTTTGTGCTACATCATAGGAAATAAGAGGGAGGTCAATAACAGGTCAATAATGTTGTAATAAAGTGTGTCCAGGTGGCTTTTGCTGCAGGACTCGTGCTGTGAGTGGGTGCTTGTATGTCCCCCTCTTATAAACATCATTGTGCAATCAGTAAGCTCATCAAATATACACAAGCATCTAGAGACACTTGAGCCCAAAGGTCATTATTTTGCCTCTTCGAAATCGCTCTCTCCTTCTGACCTGTACCCCCATAACTCTGGCTTCAGGAATTATGGGTATTAAAGTAATCGATGTCCATGTGTCTCATTTCGGTTGGGTTTCTAATCTATCCTATTCTGTTCCGTTTTACTCTATTCTATTGTATTCTATTGTATTTATCTATTTAAACTTTAGCCTGAATAATCAGCCGCCGTTTGCCTCCGAGACCCCCCCTCTCCTCATACATAGACCTCCAGTGATGGGGGTGGTGGGGGAAGAATAGTTAACAAACTCTCGGATGATTGATGGGCTAATTTCAAGCCCCGGATAAAGCAGCTTTCTAAGTCTGTTGATTTTCCATTTATTAGCTAATAGAAACATTTATCAAAAAGTCGCAATTTTTTTGCTTAAGCAATAATTGCATTTTTAAATCCTCATTAGAGCTCCCATGCATACATAATCCAATTGAATAAATGCAGAATTGGAATGAAGCATTAATATTGAACTTTTCCCAGTGAAAACAGAGAAGTTTGGGCACTTTTGCCAACATTGAACTGTCACTGAAGCTTTGATTGTGTGCATTTTTCAGAGACTTGAAGATTCACACTCAGTCTGCAGCTCCACCCTTTAAACAAAACAGATGAATGAACTAGACCTGTACATCATAATGACATGGTGGGCAAGCTTGCAGGCTCATAGACCAATCATTTTATAGCCCATACTAGAGGTCTTGATTTCTCAGGGCTAAGAACAGATAGCTGTGAGTCTTTTGTTGGTCAAGAGTGTGTCGTGTGTATGTGTGTGTGTGTGTGTGTGTGTGTGTGTGTGTGTGTGTGTGTGTGTGTGTGTGTGTGCGTGGGTGTGTGTGTGGGTGTGTGATGCATGTGATAATGTGTTGCAATTTTAGCCCTTCGCTGATGTGGGCCTATCAAGGAGGAGTCACATCTAGTTACCTGGCAACGGTCCCGGTGGCCGAGTCTTGCTCCAGAGCAGAGCTGGTTTTAATCAGGCACCAAATTCATGGTGCAGGAAACAGACAGGCACTCTCTCTAATCTCGTTAGCATGACGAGGCCGTTTTCAGATATCACTGCAAATCAAATCATCCCACAGGCTTTGAGCTGGGGGTCTCCATGGTGGAAAACGTGTATGTGTGTGTCTGTGTGTGTGTGTGAGAGAGAGAGAGAGAGAGAGAGAGAGAGAGAGAGAGAGGAATGAGTGTATTTCAGTGTATGCGAGTGTGATCTTTGTGAAAGTACTCTGGAGGTTTGTAAAGAGACACTGCATGGAGTATTGGTTGGTACTGCATGTGTTTATATGTATGACTACTTTCATGAAACAGATTGCTTTTGAAGTGTGAATCTAAGGTATCTTGTGTGAATGCAGTTTAGGTATAGTACATCAGTATGTAACTTCAGTTATATCAGTGGGAAAAACAACTAAAACAAAAAAGTGTGTGTGTGTGTGTGTGATAGCACAGTCTTTTCTAAATTCTTCAGTGATTGGAGAATTGAGTTAAGACAGAGAAAAAAGGCACGGAATGCTAATGACCATGTTTAACTCCCAAAACCTCTCTCTTCCAAAGCCCCCCCCTTCTCTCTCTCTCTCTCTCTCTCTCTCTCTCTCTCTCTCTCTCTCTCTCTCTCTCTCTCTCTCCTCTGACAGTACTGATTTTTTTCTCCTCACACTAAACCCTTACTACCCCCTTCCCTGAGTCTTTTTTTTCCCTTTTAGTCATAAGCTCAGTTCAATTTGAAAGCATCCATTTCCCAGCAGAGCGCCTGTGCGTAGCCAAGAGCCATGAGCAGCACCGAGGGCTGCCGCTCTGGCAGAGCCCCGAGAGAGCGGCCCGAGCAGAACAAAAAGAGCGCACAAAGTGGGAGACTTGAAGAGATGGACTGTGATAGCCTGACATACCTGCTGGAGCACTGATCCAGAACGTGGGGAGAATGGCTAACATCACGGCTCGGGAGGGGGGGGGGGTTAGGTGAGAAATGGGCCGAGCACATTCACTCAGGTATATTTAGTTAGACATTCTGTAAAGACAACGTCCACTAGTGCCGCCGTAGAGGATTCAAGGCTGAGTCTGATAACCATCTTTGAGGTCTCGGCTTTATAAGCTTAAACCCGTGATCGTGTCCCTTTTCTTGTATGTAAAACAGCTATTTTCATTTGATATAAGGGTATTTTGATATGATAATGCTTAAAAAATGCTAAAACAATGAACACCATAAACATTAAATATTTCCAAAACATGAAGAACAAGTTTACACCCAAAAACCAGCTGAACATCACTACCACAGGTTTTATTACCTGCTGGTGTTATGCAATAAGATCGTGTAGTCTTGGAAAATAACTCACTTTAATATATGTCTCAAATATAAAAGCATTTAGCATATATGATATTGAAAGATAAAATGTTGAATTAATGCACGCGACATCTTAGGTCCGTTACATACCTGCTAACTACGTTTCCCCAGTGTTCATGGATACAGCATATTAGAGCAAAGCTACAGAGCAGCTCCAGATACAGCATTTCAGAGCAAAGCTACAGAGCAGCTCCAGATACAGCTTGTTCTTTTTGGTATGCTCATGCTTCTTTCCTTTTACTGAGCAACAAAGAAATGCACTCACGGCAATGGTTTATTCCAATTCCCCATAGAAACACATTGGTCCCTGTTAAAAGTGTGTGTATGTGTGTGTGTGTGTGTGTGTGTGTGTACGGTTCTATGAACCTACTATTGACAGCCATCAATCAACAAAAGAACTTAACAACATCTGATTCACACTCAGGCGTGATAAAGGAGCATTGGTAATAACAGCATAAATCCCCCCCCCCACCCACACACACACACACATTGTTCCCTTCTATTATTAAACTTGCCTCTTAATGTCCTCTAAGGGTTGGTTGACATTAATGGACGGGTTGGGTGTGGAGGCAGTAGAAGCTGAGGGCTTTATCCTCTCTGGGCTCACTGCTCATGCTGGGTGCACGAGGGCCTCGCTGATGAACGAACACAGAGAGAGTCTGTTCACCTCAGCTAGTAACCGTTATGGACTTCGCGTAGTGTGTTTTTTCTATCTATAGGACGCAGCCAGAGGACTTTGTTACATGCTTCACACAGCTTTAAACGCAAACAATCACACACACACGGCGTAGGCCGACAGACAGCCCTGTCACCACATCGTTCGATGTTTGGGAAAGGAGACTTGCTGGTGGAGTTACTGTAATATTATATCTGACTACAGTACATCCCCATCCTAAGGGTCAAATGCAGCGAGGATGTTTTTCTCTGTGTCTGCCAAGGCAAGATGGCTGGAGGAGCTTAGCTTTGACATCAACAGAATGCATTGCATGGGATATAAGGGTTTCATAACATCACTGGAATTGTCTCTCTCTCTCTCTCTCTCTCTCTCTCTCTCTCTCTCTCTCTCTCTCTCTCTCTCTCTCTCAGTCTCGCTCTGCATCTCTTTCTTTCATTCATGTATAGCAATTCTATTTGACGAGAACTTTACAAGGAAGATCAACAAAACATTACTGGTGTTCCTGCTTGTGTTCAAGTGAAGCCACCGAGAGTGTTTGTTAAGACCAGCAACCATTCATGTTTGTGCCTCTAGAGCTGAGGGAGTCTATCACTGGGTCCTCCCCTCTCTCTCTCTCTCTCTCTCTCTCTTTCTTACACCCCAACACACAGAATAAAAACAGCTTGACAGTTTTACCAAATGAATTTAAAAAAGATTAAATACAGTATGTCTGCCCTCTCCTGGCCACCGCCATCACACAGACACCCCCCCCTTTCTCTCTCTGACTCTCTCTTTCTCTCTCCCCTTTCTCTCTCTCTTTCTCTCTCTCCCCTTCCTCTTGCTGACTTTCTTTCTCTCTCCCCTTTCTCTCTCCTTTCTCTCTCTGACTCTCTCTTTCTCTCCCCCCTTTCTCTCTCTCTCTCTCTCTCTCTCTCTCTCTCTCTCTCTCCCTCTCTTTCTCTCTCCCTCTCTCTCCCTCCCCTCCTCTCTATCTATCTATCTATCTATCTATCTATCTATCTATCTATCTATCTATCTATCTATCTATCTATCTATCTATCTATCTCCCATACACTATAACATCTAGCAGATGGCTAAGGTACTTTAGGTACCTCACTACTTCATTTCTCACATTTCTGAGTTATTATTATTATTTGGAGATTTGAGAAATTATGAATGATACAAAGAAACACATGGGTGGTGCCAAGATGCTAACAATATGACTGTGACCAGGATGCCCAAATTTAAATGTATCATTACAGATTTGAAAGTGGTTGCTCAAAGTATGATAAACAATAATGCAAAATAAAATGAGTAAACTCATCAAAACATGACATCACAGCAAACAATCAAACTCTATATGTTTACTCTTTAATTTCTTTGGAAATTGGCAATTTCACTCTATTATCAAGCCTACATTACCTCACTCAACACACTGCTTAATTTTGCCTGTTTCTGAAATGTAATTTGCCACCAATACACATTAGCAGTGAAACATCCCATACAGCAGGCAGCCAATTATCCAAAGCCTTCACTGACGGCCTGATATTAATAGCATTTCAGTTTGGTCGTATTATTAAAGTGACTCGTGGATCACCGTATGAAAAATAATGAGAATTATTTACTGAGCAGAGATGCAGCACTTTGACTGACAGTATTGTTCTGTGCTCATTAGAGGAGGTAAATTGACTGCCAGCGATAAGCCAGCGTTCATAATATTGGCAGTTTAGGCGCGTATGTGTGTGTATGTGTGTGTGTGCAATAAATGAGTGTCTTGTGTTTGTTAGCAATGTTGGTATGCTTTTGACAAAAGCCATCTGAATGACAGCTAGCCAAATGGGATATCCCAGGAGGCCTTGGAACTCCCACAATGCCTGTGGGGGTACCGAGCAGGTGTATGGCCAAGAGGAAGGACGGTGACTGGACACCAATGTGGTGAAATGAGGACCATTTCAGAGAAATCCGTGTGTGTGTGTGTGTGTTTAAGGTCTCATAACAGGACAAATATGTTTTTAAACACACTGTGTATCTTAAAGTAATTGATGTATGAATATTGAGGTGACCGTGTTATGGGTTTAGACCGTGTTAACAGTCTTATGGGTTTCATTTGTAGCACAGCATATTTCTTAATAAGACTGTGAAAGGTATGCAAAGTCACACCAAACCAGTAGGTCTGTGTTTTGGTCATTTCTGTGTGTGATCGTGTGTCTGTCTACTCCCTTTGGGGCATATGGGTAATCCCACTCCTCAACACCTCCTCACATCGTGTGTGTGTGTTTGTATCTTGAGGCATGGCTGAGGGCTGGTTTTCCACAGTGGATTCCAGAGGGACTTTAGGGACTGCGTCTGTTGGGAAAAATTGCTCCGGGAAATATAGATTCTCTTTCTGCTACCCAAAAAGAGCATATTTCCCTTCTACAGTGTCCTCCCTGCCTCTTTATTCAATAAAAAGTGTGTGTGTGAGGTTGGGGGGGGGTGGCGGGGGTTAATCTGGGCTGAGTTTCCTGTGGCTTTGGCTTTCACAGGGTCGGGGGGGGGAAGTCGGTCTGTCAACACCTCCTCATCTTCCCAGCGCAGGTCACGTGACCCAGGCTGTCACACATTTCCGTCAGGAGTGCTCGGAAAGGGCCGGAACTCCAAGGCTCACCTTCCAAATCTATTGTTCTCGTCTCGGCCTCTTCAGGATCTGTCTGAAATATCCATGCCATGCCACACAGGGAGTGCTGCCAGATGACTAGCATGGTTCTGCTAAGAGTTAACCCCTTAGCTGCATGTCACACCACAGGACAATGCTCCACAAATCACTGCTGCATGCAATGCACTTTTGTGATTTTTACTCAACACTGTGTGTGTGTGTGTGAGTGTGCGTGGGTGGGTGGGTGCGTGCATGTGTGTCCGTGCATGCATTCCTGTGTGTGTTTGTGTGTGTGCTCTGCAGTATTCATCCCACAATCTTGGTCATGTTGTGTGTGTGTGTGTTGTGCCATGCACGGTATTCTCTCTCATCACGGCAGATTCGCTCTACTGCCTGCCGATGAGTCCAAATACACTCCGTCAGTTTCAAAGACGTGGCCCCAATCCATCTCGCTGTTTGCTTCTGTCACTCCAACACATTTTGCTTTTGAAAATATGTAGATGGGCTCAATTTGTGCCAATCTGGAATAATTCAATCGTCTTCAAAAGGAACATCAGTGGAAAAACACAGCTCAAATTTTACTGCCATGTTTGTTTGTTTTTTAACAAAGTGGGTCTTATTCAAAAAAGTCAAAACTGATGGCTGATGAAAAAACGGTGGAAATATTTTAGCACCGTTACAGCCTCACTGTTACAAAATAGCACCATTACAGGCTCACTGTTACAAAATAGCACCGTTACAGGCTCACTGTTATAAAATAGCACCGTCACAGCCTCACATGACTGCAGGATGAAAGGTGTTTCCTTAACTCTGCCATTTCCATGATATTGAAACATGTACCGTTTCTACTATATGAATATATCTTGAAATATTATCGCATTTCGATGGCGATTAACTTGCAGTTGTTGCTCGTCTAACCACCCAGGTTCTCTAGAACCACGGGCCGTGTTTGCTTTCACGGGTCTATCCAAGCTGTTGTATTCAGTACCGTCCCAGCCGGTTTAGGTTCCAGGTTCTCAGTCTCGCCCAGCTCTGAGACACAGCCCAGCCTCTCGTAGGAGACTGTCAGCACTCTCAGATGGTTATCACTGAGCAAATGTTTTTCATGTTGTAGCCAAATAGAAGTGAGAGAAAAAAAGAAAATGGAAAGATAACCCTCAAAAAGAAACAGAAGCACTGAGAGGTGATTTTTGGTAATTTAATAAATTGTTGCTGGCAGAGGGGATTTTGAATGGAGTCTTGTTGAGGACTGTGGGAAAAAAAAACTGTGATCAGAGAGAGTTATGGATGCTGGTGATACAGTTGTAAAGCAGAGGAACAGGAGCATGTTACGCTGGGGAAGTGTGCCGTACTTACTAAAGGATCATGGGAGATTTTGGGGTGAGGCTCATCATAATAACCCTGGATAAGAGGAAAATCCCAAGCACATGCTCTTGTCCCGTAAGACCAGTCTACACCAGCAGCACTCCACGACTTCCGAGATAGATGCAAATAATATTGATGAGAGAGTAACTAATTAATATTGATGCGAGAGTAACTAATTAATATTGATGAGAGAAAAATGTGTGTGTCATTCATGAGAGGGAAGAAACAAACAAAAAGAAGTGTTTAGACTTTTATTATGAAGTGAAAACTTCAGCTCCGTAACTTTTCTCCATTAGAAAAAATATTAATACTATTCATATTATTAGGAAGCAATTAAAAAGATGACAAAGATAACGAGGCAATATACGATAAACCCCAAGGGGTCAATAAATGTCCAAATGTATCAATATATACTGTTTATCTGGCAACACAGACTGACAGGGAGATGATTAGTGAGTATTGGACAAAGATTAGGGAGCTCTCACTGATTGTACTTTCTCTCATGGTATAGGGAGATAGGGGTTAAGCCCCATCTTACAGCAGAAGACCTGGCAACCACACAATAGGGGAGATTTTTTTTTTTTACCTGATTACTTCATCTAATTGTTTCAGTTCTAACCCCATCGGCCCCCACCCCCGGTTTCTGAGGGCCGGTTGTGGAATCGCGGGTCCCTCTGAGGGAATGACTAACAGACTGGAGCAGGGTGTCACGTTGGTTGCGATCCCAGGCTGCTGTTGCCGATGTCACCTGGATAATGTTACCCAGTAGCACAGCCAGTTCCCAGGTAGCGCTCCGAGTGGCGCGTTAGCAACACGAAACGTGAAGCGGAATTCGTTGGCTAATTCCGGAATCACCCCATTAATTAGATTCCGTTCATTAGCTCTATTATTCTCTCATTTGTTCTCGCATCTTTCACACCCAGTGCATGCACGTCCCCTAATCATTTTTCACTTATTCAAAATCACTCAAACTCACACTTGCATAGCCATTCATTCATTCATTCATGTGTTTATCTGACAGTCCAGCATTATCTCATGAATTCATTCATGTATTCATTCATCTACCCATCCATCATTGCAGCATTCAATCACTAATCCCTTACTATGCAAATCATCAAACAAAAAACAGATATTCATATTAGTAGTTCTGTAACGGCAGTGTTGAAGCGGTGTGTGTGTATCCGGTGATGGCAGTGCAGGCTCTGTTATTCTCTGTGGTTGGTTTTGAAGCAGGGGCCTCCAGCCTGTCTGGACGTGGCTGGTGCTGTGAAGTCGTGTCTCCAGTGCAGGTTCCCGCTTCACTGTCCCTCGCTTCTCATCCACTCGTCCTGACAACTGTGCCACTCAAACACAGCAGGAGAGCGTCGCACGCATGTGTGTGTGTGTGTGTGTGTGTGTGTGTGTGTGTGTGTGTGTGTGTGTGTGTGTGTGTGTGTGTGTGTGTGT
>JAOXYF010000028.1:4311665-4329836 GCA_028565775.1 Sternarchorhynchus goeldii
GTGATGTAATGTGTGTGTGTGTGTGTGTGTGTGTGTGTATGTGTGTGTATGTGAGCACACATGTATGCGGTTGTGCGTGTCTGTATGTGTGTGTGTATATGTGTGTATGTGTGTGTTTGCGTGTCTGTATGAGCGTGTGTCTCTGTCTGCTTGTGTGTTTAGTAATGGTTCTCCACACTGAGACCCTAAACAAAGCCATATGAGTGAGTCAGGAAGTCTTTCAGGACTTCATTAGGTGGGTGGGAGAGGAGAGGTTAAGAGCTCCAGCAAGCTGGTACTGTTTAGCTGCTTCACGTCAACAGGAACACTCACGCAGCTGTTTGCCCATGCCCCAAACAACCCCAACTCCCCCCTCACACAGCCCTCCTCCATCCTCCATCCTCTCTTGTCCTGCCCTGCTCCAGGGCTGGCTAGCCTGGGCAGCACAGGCCTCGTGAGATCTCCCCTATCACCTGGCTACGTCTCCCCAGATGGGGGCTCCCTGCCCCCCCCGGAGTTCCGGGAAAGGGTGGAACGAGGGCTGCTGCTGTAGAAGGTGGTGACCTGTCAGCAGCTGGGTGCGGATGCATGAATCCAGGACTCCTGCGAACAAACAGTGAGATGGAAGCACAAAACGGACAAAGGAGTGTCAGAGCAGTGCAGCCAGACCCCTGGGCCTCCAGGTGCACAGGGATGTCCACCACTGTCCCACCTGTGTTATTACAGAACAGTGCAATTTCAGACAGAAACTCTCTGACTGGAGATGCTATCACTGCCTGTCCACATAATGCTTCCCTCAGTCCCAGAAGTTCTGTTTCTATGGGTAATGTGTGTGTGTGTGTGTGTATGTGTGTGAATGCAACGATGTACACATATCGATTTTAAACAGTACTGATCAATATGGTAATCAGAACACCTATTTGTTATGAGACGGCTATTTGAGAATAGAAGGGCTATTTGTGATGAGACAGTTAAACCATGTGTTTAGAGACACTAAACACTGAGCTTCCATTGTGTGCTCTGGTTATTGTTTGGGTGGAGGTTGAGCAGGGTGCTGTGGTCTTTAACAGAGAAGCAGGTTGTGGGGCCATAGGGAAAACCATTGTACCAATGCGCCACCTAGTGGTTGCTGCACACCCACCACCTGCTGGAGATCCGGACAGCAGAGTAGAGCACAGGCCTTGCTGTGGTTTATACAGATGCACCCACATGCACACGCACACGCTCACACACGCACACACACACATGCGCACGTACACATACATACACACATACATATGTGCATACACACAAATGCATGCACACATACACAAACACGCACAACTTGCACAAACACATAAATACACAACACTCACACACACACACACACACACATCAATAGTCCCCTCACACACATACATGCATAAGCACATACACGCACACAAACGCACAAGCAGTGTATATGTGAATAGATTCACATATATTTCTGCCACTTTCAAACAACGAATGTCTAAATGCTACTATGTATAGTCCCAGTGTGTGAATAAGAACAGTAGTGCCATGTGACTCTCATGTGAGTCCTCCACACCTGCTCTCACAAGTCCTCCTCTACAATTAAGGTGGAAAGAGTTGCAGGATGAGCCTCCATTTGCCCTTGACTGCAACTCTTGTCAACACAGATCCATCTGTGCCACTAGCTCGCAGTTACAGTCACCCCCATCAAAGGCCAGCTCACAGACGGTCCACAGTGACGAGCTCCTGTCATCGAACATAAAGGTGATGTTCTGTGTGCCTCCTGTCACACACACACACGGACACACACACTCACGCACACATAAACACACACAAGCACGCACATACACACAAAACAACAACAGACCCTACGGCCCTAGTCCAATCTATTTATTTTTATCACTACAATAAAAATTAGCATTATGTTCACATAACACACACACACACACACACACACACATTTCTGCAAGGACATGGGGGCAGATGAGATTGACAGTGTCACCTTCCTAATCTAGATTAGCTGGCTGAGACAGAGGTTGGTTGGGGATAGGATGGATTTAAGTAGATAATGCGTAATCTTACTTACTGTGATCTGATAAAGCACAGGATTTCCTAAAATGTAATATGTTTAGTGATATGAATTTGAGTTATGATTTATAGTCTATTGTGTGGTTTGATTTGAAGGTGTCTAATGTTTTTCATGGAGAGAAACAGTGAGAGCGATAGACTGAGAGAGAGAGAGCGAGATACAGTGTATGACCTTAATATATAATTAATATAATATGTGAGTAGATAAATAAATAAGAGCATGTTCAAGTGAGTGGAGGTGATCTGAGCGCTAGGAGCAAACAGAAGGACGGTGGAGGGGAAACATGTCTGAAGGCATGTGGTTATTAGACGGTTTGAGTGGCTGGTGAAGTGTTTCACAGCGAGACATGCGGAGACACTCGAGACACGCGGAGACACTCGAGACACGCGGAGACACTCCGTGCTCTAAACACACCGCGTCGCCAGATTCAGCTCAGTTCAGCCACCGGACCTTCCACTTCTGTGGCTGTGGGGGGGGAGAAGGGCAATACACATGTGATCATACGTTTATTCATATGAGCCATTCAGACCAAAACAGCTTCTATAATAGACATACATATCTTTATTTGTTTATTAATTTATTTAATAAATCCTTGATGCCATTCTGTCATGTGGTAGGAAATAGTTTATATTTTTTCCACAGTCTCGTGCCAATAGCAGTAATAGATGTGTTAACAGATATGAAGCTTGGCTTTAATGAGCATCATGTGTACTTCTTGGCTTGATCTGTCCAGGCTGTTTAATGGGGGGGAGGGGGGTGGGTTGGGGTACTGATGTCCAAAGCAACAGAGAGGAAACGTGGGAAACCGTGCTGAGCTTGAGCTATGAGCTACATGCTAATGTATGCATGACTGCCCCCCCCCATGTGTGTGTTTGTGTGTGTGTGTGTGTGTGTGTGTGTGTATACACTCATTTGGGAGGATTATTCCAGAAGAAACATTTTTGGGAGTAGCCTCTTGCGAAGTACTGCCGAAAACAACACTGAGTGAAGTGGAGACAGATGTTCTTCATACACTATATGTACAACAAACACACACACACACACACACACACACACACAGACACACACACATACATACACATAGTCCCATGACAGTAAAATGTCACACAGTCAAACTTTGCTCAAAAGTCAGATTTTCATTAAGCTCTTATTTCTAATGCTCAGATGGGAACTCTTTTCTCTCTGCCGGAGTTCACTTGAAGCCCCGGCCTCACAAAAATGAACATTAACCGGCAAGATGTGTCTGATAAATCTCTCTTATTTGAGCCGAACCGTCTGCTAACACCTAAGACTGGACACAGCGCTGTCAGCTATCGATGGGGGGGACATTTTAGATGCAAAGAGCCATGTGGGAGACCTGGAGAAGGTATTCGGTAAAGTTTAAGCCGTCAATATGTCAGGTCAAAGCCCAGTAAGATGTGAGTGGCTTTTATGTGCTTGGCCTGTATTTACACTCAACCATAACAGACTAACTGGCATGAGTTGCTGCTGACCACTGACAGCCACTAGGTGAAATGAGAAAGAACTACAGTGAACGTTTTGGTGCCTGACTGTCAGTGTGTCTCTTCTGTTCCTCACACCCTCTACGTTAACAAAACCACAAGGTAGGCAATGCTTTGGGTTTGATTAAATAATTCTGCTGGAATATGTTGCACTGTTATTAAACAAGTTCTCTTGTTCTGTGCAATGTGAAATCAGAAAAAAAACAGAGTTCTGCAGTTCTCAAGTTCTGCAGTTTCCATATTACATCCCTGTGAAAATACATATACTTCTAAAAGCATTCAGGACTTAGATCTGTGTATATCTACAGTATGTTTTTGTGAGCTGATCACAACTTATATTATTCTCTCTCTCTCTCTCTCTCTCTCTCTCTCTCTCTCTCTCTCTGTCTCTCTCTCTCTCTTACTTTCTCTCATGCAGACTCTTTTATTTAATTTGCGGTAAAAGTCATCCTGCTGAAATTACATCCATGTGTGGCTGGAGGCAGGTCACCTCTGGCTCAGAGTGTAGCCTCTGCCACAGTGACACAACAAGAAGGACAACAAACAAACAGACAAACAATTACTGCCTCGTTCCCCCCCACATTCCTCTCCTATCTTATTAACAGTAACTCACACCATATTCCCGTCCTTTCTCTACATCTGCCAGTTAATAGACATAGCTTGGCATTCTTCTGTAGCAGAAGCTAAGAAGCTAACCTATACAAACAAGAGAAAAGGATATTGGTGGTTGGTGAGCTAACAGGTTGGATCAAATGTTGAAGGCCCCCCCCCCCCCCGCTAGTTCCCTGTGATGGATTATGTAACCTACGGAGATGAGCAGCTACATTTTCACGTCTTTGAAACAGAGCAAGGATTAAGAAGTTAAAAGGTTACATCATAAGTCAACATTTGCTTTTCAGCTCACCTCAGTCATCTTGAGCTGTAATTATCGAACCTTTTGGTTTGACCCCTGGCACTGTGCTTCACCCTGTTCATCCAAATCAGAGAAAGTAGACTTGAAGAGTATCTCTCATTCTTTCTCTTTGTTTCCCTCCATTTTGTCCCTTTATCTCTCCCTGTCTCTCTCTTTCTCTCATTCCTTCTCTCTCTCTATCTCTCCCTTCTTTTTTCTCCTTCTTTCTTTCCCTGTTTTTCTGTGATAACTGATAATGATTCATGCCTTGGTTTAGTTAATCATAGTATATTATGTTATAAAACAGTTTAACTGGTTAGTATAGTCATTGCTCTAAGTAGGACTTTTAATTTTTAATTTTTGAAGGACCAAAATGTGATTGTTATAGTCCAACATTACACAACTTCCTTGCGAGTTAAGTCTAGACCATTCAAGCCCAAGGTGAACCTTATTTATTACAACTATCTGCATAGTTTCGGTAATCAAATCAGAGAAAGTACAGGTAGAAATACTTTTGCTGTGTATTTTTACCTGGCACCAGCATAAATGATCCCACTTCTCTTTCTAGGGTAAGATCTTGCCTGCACTTGTGTGACATAACATTATATAAAACTTAAAAAATAGCTTCTGTCCAGCATCTATTTTGCTTGGCCAGAATAACCAGTTGCCTCAGGACAGTGGAACAATTGAAGTTTTCTGCAGTAGAGTCCTGGCTGGCCGCCTGGCGGCCCGGCCGGTCATGTGATGGCAGCGTTCTCCACGCGAGGCTGGGGCTGCTCCGTCTCCGGCCCCTGACCAGCTGTCCCGGCTCCTCGGAGGGGCGAGGGGCAGGCCTGCTCCAGGCCAGCGGGCGAGAGGTGCGCCTCCTCCAGGAGGAGGCTTCTCGTCTCCGGGCAGCTGCTCTCGCTTCGCTCCGGAGCTCCTGACCCACTTCTGCCTACCTTCTCGTCGCTCTTAAAGGTGGAGGAGCACCTCCTCACACTTCCCCCACTGCCTCCGCCCACCCCCTCACCACCACCACCACTCCCCAACTACGGTCTCGGCTCAGTTAAGATTGATGGCGTCTGTCTGGCTCTGCTGGGGGTGGGGCTCTGCTGGGGGTGGGGCTACTGTGACAGGCTGGCAGGAAGAGAATGGACGGTGTTGGGAAGGGAGGGTGTGGGGGGGCGGGGCATCCAAGCCATGCTGTGTGGCTTGAGAGTGTGACTGCTTAGCTCCGAACACCCCAGAACTTGCCACGCGTGTCCGTGTGCGTTTGTGTGTGTGTGTGTGTGTGGCACTCCTGTCAGCTGCTTCATAACTCAACTTCTCTTAGCCTGGTTCCTGAACTCTCCTTGCCCTCAGGGGCCTTCAGGTCCAGGAGTGCGCATGGCTGAGGGCCTGCTCTGCGCACGCGGACGCGGAGAGAGAAGCCATGTTGCAACACGAACAGGGCTGTTTGTGCTTAGCAGTGAAGCTGTCAGGAGCATTTGATGTTTTATTTGTGCGAAGGCCCCAGGGCGAGTGTTTGTAAAGTTCCAGATGCATTCGACACAAAAACTTTCCTCACCTATGATTGCCCGATTAGGAGGCCTGCCGTTTAATTAATACTTCAGTGCTCGACGCCATTCAGAATCACTACGGCTCTTTCAAACACGAGATAAACACCTGTGGCGTTGCGTAGAGTCCTTGGTTTAGCAAGAGAGAATGCGCTAACAACAAAATCGTAATGTAGGATAAACATGTTCAGCCTCAGTGCAGATAAAGTATCAATTACACTGTGTACTACAGTAATAAAAAAGAACAAAAGAACAAGGAAGTGAATGCTGGATCCCTTGGAGTCGCCCTGGAAACTGGAACCCATTAATGACTGCCACTCTTTCGACTTGTCTGTTGTTTTTATTGTTTTCATGAGATGCGCTATATTCCGTGAAAGATAATAATCACCATTATTGAAACCTTTTTGAAACACACGGATTCTGAGTCCTTTTATTTTATCCATATAACTATTACCAGAGCTACAGTATCAGAACTATCAGAGCTAAAGTTCTCCTGAACTCATGTGGCTTACATATTCGTATGAAGAGTTCTGTTTCTAAAGACCTAGAGAAAAAACTATTTCCTCTTTTTCCACAGGTAAACTAACGTAAATGGTCCATAGTCTGTTTTATTCCTGAAAGTCCTGTTGAAGCTAATGGTGGATTTCTTAGTCTAGTAAATGTGTGGCATAGCGGCAGGTTAACGATGCTCTTCTAGACATGTAAAAACCCAACGTGCACATAAATTCTCTCTCGCACAAACACGCATGTACACATGCATGCACACACACATACAGACACACACGGAATAATTCACTGCATGGTGTATGCATTTTCTAGCTGTATTCAACGCGGGCATGTTGATGCGTTTGTGTGTAAGGTCAAAGCCATGGCCAGACTCCAAACACACACGAAGAGTCAAAGTCAAACGCAGTCTCTCTCTTCAATTTATGAGATACCTGCAGCAGCTGACTTCGCAAAAGGTGACACTGAACACCATAAACAGACTGTTGCTACAAAACCTTTTTCCTCCAAAAACCAAAGGCCTATGGACTTTCTCATACACGCTCCTGAGTAAACTGATAGAGTCCCAACTGCTTAGAGAGCATATCAAACACAGACCCCTGTGATTTACTGCCTTTGTGAAACGCTACCACTGAAAGCTCGTGTTTCTGAGAGCAGTGGTGCTGTGTGTCAGTGTGACACGGAAGTGTGTGTCGTGGGGAATGTCTCTTAATGACTTAATGCACTGCAGAGAGGTTGGTGTTTCTGCAGCAGGGTAGATCTGGCCTGGGCCGCAGCCAGCTGGCCTCATTATTCTGCTGTTATGGGGTTGAGGAACCAGCTTCTCCGTTCTGCTCCCTCCTCTCCTTCTCCCTCACCCTCTCTGTCCATCTCCGCATCCATCCCTCCCTGTTTTCCCGCAGCAGCTGTGTTGTTTTGGCTCCAGCTGCAAGGTATGTGAGTGAGAGAGAAAGAGAGAGAGAGAGTGAGGAGGAGAGAAGGGCTGAGAGAGGCTGAGAGAGAGAAAAGGAGAGAGCTGAGCTAGATTTGGAGTGAGAGATCTGTATGCATCCGAGTGTGTATGTGCTGCACTGGGAGTCTTCCCATCTCAGCCTCTGTATGATTGTACCTATATATGTGTGTGTGTGTGTGTGTGTGTGTGTGTGTGTGTGTGTGTGTGTGTGTGTGTGTTTGTTTGTGTTTGTGTTTGGGTGTGTGTTTGGGTGTGTGTTGGGACCCTCTTCTTCTCGGCCACACTGAGAAGCTGTAACAGTGCCCAGCAATTACTGAGCTGGCACAGACCTGTCTGTTGACTCACACACATATTCCTACTGGACTTTATTAAAACACCATCTGCTGTCAGCTACCATACACACACAAATATACACCCACACACACCTACAGAGAGAGACAGAGCTAGAGAAAGCGAGAGGCACACAGAGAATATCATTTTTTTTTTTTACTTTTGTCAAATCAAAAGCTTCTTCAGCTGGTCTTAAACCTCCAAGATCCCCTGTAGCCCCTTCCTGTCAGCAACTGTCCCGGCTCCATCCGCAGCTCCAGCCACACTCCACCACAGGGCTGGGGTTCTGTAGCCCACGCAGGCGGAGGTGACCGAGTGTCAGTGGGCTCTCATTATAGCTTCATTTACCTCCCTTTTTGCCTCTTTGCGGTGAGCAACAACAGCTGGTCCTGCGGTGTGCGAGGGTAATAGAGGGACAGACAGGGTAGGTCTCTGTGAGTCATTCATACTCTCTCACACACACACACACACACACACACACACACACACACACACACACACACACACACACACCGTTAGTGTAGTGTCATGCGGTGTGGCCCAGGTGCTAGCTGAGACTAGCCCAGTTCCTTTAATGACCATCTGATGGTAATTTCATTAGGTATAATTTGCTGAGGGAGATGTCATTTAGGATAAGCCACTCGATTGATTGGAAGGTGACTGAAAGGGGTGGGTTGGGCTTGTAGTGGGCATATTAGATTAAGATTTGGATGAAAGTATTGCATGTTTGTGTGTGTGTGTGTGTGTGTGTGTGTGTGTGTGTGCGTGTGTGTGTGTGTGTGGGGGGGGTTTAATATACATAGGAAGCAAACAAAATCAGTATTCACTCAGCCAGTCTGGTACATGTATGAAATGTTGTATTGTCTAGACAAAAAACTATTACAAATATGATTTTTGGTCACATTTACTGCATAGACTGTTGGGTTCCTTTTCATTTTCCCTATCAATCCAGCTGAAAATGCATGAGGATATTGCTATGGTAGTCCTAGGTTGCTCATTTGCATTAACCAAATTTAATTTGCTTTACCATCACGACGCACGAACTTGCAAAACTGCTTTCTGTTTCAGCTTTCATGGCTTTATTGTGAGCCGGTCTCTGTGTGCAGTCCAAACGAATGAAAAAGTGATTATGTATTCTAATTCCTCTTATGCACATGTGTAATCATCTCAGCAATATTACCATAATCACATGCTGATTTGTTAACAGCTCCTGCTCGTGCAGCCGGCTGGCCAGGGGGAGCCAATTGGCTTGTGGTGTGGTGTGTTTTTTTCTCCACATCTCCTTCTATTCTTTCTCTCTCTCTCTCTCTTCGCTGCTGTGTGCGGTCTGGCGTAGGGGGAGCTCGCTGGATCAGAAGGCTTCCAGCCTGACCGTGCGCCTCTGCGAATCATTCTGGACCGAGTTTGCGGCGCTTAGATCGGACTCGTATGTCGGAGGGGAGGCGGTGGGGAGGAGCGGTTAGCCTCTCTCTCGGACGGGAGGCTGTTGGGGGGAGGGGCCTGAGGAGAGAGGCACCTCTACACGCGCTCCGTGCACCTGAAGTGGAAATCCGGATTCGGTTAGGAATCAGAGCAAGACAGGCAGATCCGGCAGGATAGAAGAGACTGTTACAGTGATGTCACTGTGTGTGTTACACCTTATCAGGTGATCAGTTGATCAGCAAGGAGAGGAAAAACGATAGAGTGTGTGTGTGTGTGTGTGTGTGTGTGTGTGTGTGTGTGTGTGTGTGTGTGTTAACGGTCCCAGAAGACAGCAGAGGTGACTGGGGAAAGAATGAGGGTTATTCACGGACATTTGTAGGTCATTCTCACCATGGTGACGTGAGTCTAACATCTCTAACTCACCCAGGTCACACGAGGTCAAAGGTCCATTAAGGACCTTATGCTTGGTCATCCTTCAACGTCAGCATCAATACTGAAGGACAGTGAGAGGGTTTGAGACAATGGAGGATATTTTACTCTATGGATTCACTCCACTAGTGAGGCATTTGTGCCCATATGTGATGAAGAGGTTTTATTTGTTATTTTCCGTTGGAGCTCCAGTCCTGATCAAACACGGGCTATCCAAGCAGGTACACGTCAAACTCTGAACTTGAGCTCGATCTCGGCTTACGAAGGCGCCGCGTTTACTCTTCTCACAGAAACATAAGAAGCGATAAAAAAACAACAACAACACAGTCAGACAGAATCAGCTCCATTCCAGCACGCCCAACGTTCTTCATGCTAAGTCATGTGTTTGCTTGTAGCACCAAACTGCTCCGTTTATTAACATCCTAACACATGACACTGGCTGCTGAGAATGAGCTGGCGAGTGAGGGTGTGTGTATGTGTGTTGCTTTTAATGAGAGCTTATCCACATGCCTTCACCAACACACACACACACACACACACACACACACACACACACACACACACACACTGTTTTATAAGTAGCATGTTCAAAGCGAGCAGCGTGGTCCTGCTACCATGTGTGTCTTCCCACTTCTACTTTTTTTAACAAGCTTCCTGCATTAACCCTTTAAATTCCATAGCTGGGTAACCATAGCAGCAATACCTGACTCACACATCTAGCTAATAGATTCCAGAAACATCGCTGCATAATTAGCATTACAAAGGTTTATATACGAAGAGAACTTAACTATGCACTTCATTAAGAGAACTCTATGGACGGGTTTTCTAATGTCAGATTAAGCCTCCGTTTGGATTAAATTACATCATCCATCTGTAAATTTAACTGAAATGCATTCATAGTCCATCATTAGACTTAATCTCTGTTTTTAAAACTGCCCTTAAGAGTAAATAATGAAGGGCCTACTGATTGCTTTATTCTAAAGGTTTGGTACAACAAGACTGAGTGACTGAGTAATAGAGACAGTGAGAAAAAGAGAAAGAAAAAGAGAGAGAGAGAGAGAGATTAGAGCACCATCTATGTCTCTCGGTCTTTGCTAGGTCTGCTCCCCTTGTCAGCACGTCTCTATTGGTCCTTTGACGGAGTGGGCAGCTGAGGACGAGGTTTTATGGTGTGTGACATGTTCCAGTGCCAGGACCAGCCCCTCCCTCACACTCACCCCCTACAGGCAGCTTTTGTGTGGGCTAAATGGGCTTGGATGCACCCCTTTAACTTTGATTTCCATTCGCCATTGTCCTGCATTGATGGGGAGGCTAACTCCATCTGGGCCCGCCGCGCATGGTGCCTTGCTTTCAAAAGGCATATGCTCTCTGTGTGGAGAAGCTCCACACCCGCTGAAGAATGGGCTCCCGAAACAATGATATACACAAGGAGGGAGGGAGAGAGAGAGGCTGAGGGAGAGAGGGAGAGAGAGAGAGAGAGGGAGAGAGAGTAATATCGCTTCATTCAAGGCTTCATTGTGTGGGTCTTACTTACATGTGATGGGTTGTTTTATGTATGGGCAGGAGTGCAGAAGTGCTGAAACAAAAGCTCCTGCTGGCCTGATAAAGCTTTAAATCGCATTCAGACTGTTCGCCTCCTGAACTGGGTAAACTCAGGCGTGGATTTTACATTGAAGACGCACAGCTTGCTTCAGATGACCCCCCCCCCCCCCACCGGGCCGAGCCTCTGACGCGGCCGGGTCACGTCTCGGAGCGCGGTCGCACCTTCCGATGGAAGCGTTGGAACGGTGATTGGTCACATGTCTAGATTGTTGCCTGATGTTCTTCAGTTTCATCTGAACGCGTCTTCAACAGTCTTCAACAGCTTTATTTTCTCATGTTTGTGTCTTGGTCTGGTTTTGGACATCTTCAAGGCGGGCAGCCACCCTGCTCTGGGGCTCACACTGATCAGCCCTGCTGTCTTTAGATCAGTTTCCACTCGTTCTTTTAACACCGGAGCCCTTTGCTCTGTTTCTCCACCTTCGCTCGATCCATTTCAAAGGCCCTGAGCAGTCTGTTTTAATGAAAGGTCAGTTATAGCAGCCTGAGGGCTCACGCCCCCCTCTGAGACTGAGTCTCATCCCACCGTGGTGGGGGTGGATGGGGAGGTGTCGCGGGTGGGGGTTTGGACCCGCCCGAGCCGGCTGCACGGGGCAGCGCTGCGTTCATCAGGGTATTTAGGTGGCCTGAAAGGAGGCGCGTCGGATCGAGCGGGAGCAAACAGAAGGAGGTCTCCGGGGAGGAGCAGAAGCCCTGCTTCATTTTATAGACTCCCCTGAAAGAAAGTGATTACACATCATTATCCAATTGAAGCTGATTGATGGAGAGGGGTCAGAGCAATATAGCTCATAGCTGAGCGGGGAAGGGCGGGGGTGATGGAGAGGAGGGGGACAAGGGGACAATGGCTGGATTGTCACCCTGGGAGAAAGGGGCGTAGGGGGAGCACTCTAGTCTAGCCAATTGAAAGATGTGGGGTGTTCCTCTCAGCAGAGGTTCAAGTGGAACAACAAGTGCTGATGGAGGGTGAGATGAGGGGCCCACTGCAGGACTGTTAGCATGGCCTGAAATTAGCCCTGAGAGATAAGAGATATCATTGTGTGTGTGTGTGTGTGTGTGTGTGTGTGTGTCAGGGGACAGAGTGAAGGCTCTGTGTATGCAGAAGCCAAGTGAATAAGAGTGCTGTCTGTAATCGGAAATTGAGATTTGGGTTGAACGAGTGAGAATTAGTACAGTGGCTAACCGACATAATACAGTCAGACAACAGCACCAGAGGAAAATACGAATACTGGAAATATTATCAGAAGCATAATGCACTGTATTATAATCTAAGTCAAGGGCAAGGTCTGAGGTTCACTGAGGTCTGTCTGATGGTGGCTGCACAGGCTGCGTGAACCACAGCATGGCGGCAGGACAAATCCTGCACCCCATTAAGGAAGACATCACGCTTCTGCATCTCTCTCTCCTTACTCACACCAACAGTCAAACACAATTGTGCGTCACTAATTTTGATAAAAGTGGGACAAACTTAACAGCATAAAGTGGAGAGTGCAGAGAGGGAAAGAGGGAGAGAGGGAGGAAAACAGAGGGAGAGAGAGAGAGAAAGACAGAGAGAGAGAGAGAGAGAGAAAGAGAGAGAGAGAGAGAGAAACTGCGTCATGTTCTAAAGATACTTTATTGTGAATAGGAGCATCCACTGGCACAAGCTTCAGAATCACATGCAGCCTTAGGGGGATCTATGCAGAGAAAGAGGGTGGAGAGAGACCCAGGGCAGAGAAACAGGCCAGGGTGGCCAGTCAGGGAGGGGAGACAGAGGGGGGGGGTCAGGAAGAGACAAAGCAGAGACAGAGACGCACCACGGTCAGAGAGCTGGAGACAGAAACCAGAGCGTGAGTAAAGGGACAGGACGCACACAACATGGTGCTATTCCTCCCCTCAATGCTGAGAGCGCCTACAAGCTGTGACTCCCCTCAGGAGAGGTGAAAATCTCTCTCTCTCCCTCTACAGACACACTCCTCTCTTAACATCCCGAGACACCCCCGACTCTAGCACCATCACCCCACCAGGGTAATTAGCAGTGTACAAAGCCACCAACCACATCAAAGCTACACAGAGAAGGCTGTAATGCTATGCAGGGGAAACTGTTACAGAGGAGCTCTGAAAATACCAGCATACACAAATAACGCAGGTTTCCTTATTTTCAGACAGGATATGTGAATCACGCTGGCCCGCAACTGGTAAACAATAATCTGTCACTTTGATCTTCTCGTGTATTCAACTTGGGGTATTCCGATGCCGATTTGACTAATCCAGCTGGTCCAAATGACAGGAACAATTCTGCAAACTCACCCATCTGTATGCTGGATGTGAAAATAATGAGAATCTATTCAGAAGGGATGAATACAAAGGCTTTACGACTGTAAAGAAGCACATCTTGGGATTGGAAGAGGCATCATCTGCTTACGGAACACTGAGCCATGAGCAACCAAGACAAGAGTGAGTGACACCCAACGCTGGGGCTCGTAAATCAACTCTGGCACATCTCACACTGCCAGCTTGGGTTTTCTGCTGCTCAGAACATTCCTTTCACGCTGCATCACAGTGTGAGTTGTGAGTTCACAGTTTGCATCGCAGCAAACTGTACCCCAAAAAGAAAGAGCCTCCACAAGCAAACTGGAGCGGCTGGAGTTGAAGACTTGTGTTGTCTGAGCTTTAGTGGACAGATTATTAGATTCTGTGAAACTGGATCTCACTATTTCCAAGCAGGAGGAATGCAAGAACTGCAGTGAGACGTTCTGTCTGCATCTACTGTCCAGAGTATGAACGATGAACTGAGAACAATCACATGAGTCTAGACCCCTCACTAACTACTCTCTCTCACACACACACACACACACACAGCCAAGCCTGTGTCATCCTAAAGGAATCTCCCTAATGAATGAGCCGCCTATTAAAAAAAAAAACCCCAGCAGATCCCAGGACTTTCGTCACACTTCCTGTCTCCAGGGGATGATGGTGAGCAGAGCAGGCCATCCGCTCACCTCAGATCAAGCCCTGTCCTGGGAAAGTCCTCCCCTCCGCCAGCGCGCACGGACTACGTCTGGAAATGTCTGCGCTCTCTCCCAACACTCGTTTTGCTTTCCGCTTCCGTGTGATTTAGCCTTCTTTAGGAAATGCTCACAGCAAGTGAGTATGACTGGATTTGCTTATCTGTTGCTGGATTTGGCTTAGGTTCCATGTTTGTAAAAAGTAGGTTAAGCATATTTATGCGTCTGAATGTTTTTTGTGTAAAATGTGCACATTCATCAGAGTGGGTTCAAAAATAGTGACAGTGTGAACAGTGACATTACTAGTATAACAACTGAAAAGTAAAGGAAGGGGGGAATCACATGTGTAGACGTTGCTTTAACAAAACGAGGTCTTAAAAGCAGTTTGTGGCAAAGCTTTCCTGATTTCCTCCTCGTCACAGTTAGCGGGATAATTGGAAATGGAGGGGTATTAACTCCGATGGGATTAGCAGAGGGAATTAAATATGTTAATCCCCCAAAAAGGTAAATAGCCTTCGCAATACAATAACCAATTTCCAGAATCTCCCCCAAGGACATGCTTGTCTTTGAAGCAACATGGTCTCGAGTGTTCCAGAAAGTTCCCAAGGTCATCCCTATGGTGCAGGCAGGCGCGCTGCCCCTCGGCCGACTCCTAACCTGTTCTTCAAATGCCTCTGCTGTGCACATCATTACTCTCCCTCCCTCCAGAGAACGCTTACTACCATGTGTTCAGCTGCCATCTAATTATATCACCCAGCTGAATGTCATGGAAACAGAACTTTGGAACACGCTATCACAGCAATGCGACAGTGCACCAGGCATGTGTGTGTTTGTGTGTGTGTTTTAGATAGCTACTAGCACACAAATTACTTCATGATGTCAAGAGAATATTATACATAATATTAAGCTTGTTGGCGAGTGCTTTTGCCTGTAGAGAACACTAGTAAACTATGTTTTCTCACACGTTTTGGGATAACATGAAATTGAATAAAAAGCACTGCACATATTTCAGATTGTTGTAAATAACCCGTTTTTCAAACTGCCTGTGAATCAATACTGTACAAAGCAAAAATCAAATCAATGGTGGAGATCAAAGTGCATTTTGATGCAGTTAGCTAGCTAAACTTTTAACAAGGTCTGAATCAAAATACCTTAGGACACTCCCTGGGCCTCTGCTTTTTAAGTTGTGTCTAAAGACAAATGTCTCCACAACAGAGAGACATTAAAAGAGTCAATCACTGAAGAATGTAGCCCATAAAAGCCACAGTCAAGTTCAATAAAGTCATTTTTACGTGGTTATAGTTTGCAGTGGATACTGTGTGAGTACATGGCAGCCCTCTTTCTAACACCATGCATGTTATCTTCTTGAGTCGAAACGATTTACTAGTACTATCAGTAAAAAAATCTTAAAGCTTACCAAACATAACAACAATCATTTCAAACATGTCACTGAAATGTTTTATTGAGTCCGAAGTCATTGGCACTCACTCTGGGCCCAATTACACACTTCTCATCCACGCATGCGTTAGCCGAGAAAATTCCCGCCCGTTAACAATTTTCGTTAGTTTTGCAGGAGAGCGGAAGAAACAGAAGACAGCGACAACAGGAAATGAGGACGGAGTAAATAACAGCCAGCATCGCTGCTTGTAGTTCTGACAGGAAGTGAAGTTTAGTGGACCAGCACGGTCGGAGAGGCCACCAGTGGGAAGCCATTACCAGCTCATCTAATCGTCTCCAAGTGGAGGGACGTCGTTGCACATTTCAGGCAGCTAACTCTGCCCAGAACTAACCGCACATCAAGCTACAAAATAGCAGCACGGTGTTAAACGCTTCCTGTTCCAATAAATATGTATGTCAGACATGTGAACCGACTTACAACTGAAATCGTCCATAGCAGAAGCGAGTTAATTAAGCAAACTCATCGTCCCGTCCACACACACACACACACACACACACACACACACATCATAATTAAAACCAGTGCAGTTCGTCTCACAGACTGTCATGATAGTGGTGCGTAAAGTGTTACTGTAGTCTAGCTGAGATAAAGCGAGTTGGGGGTTTTTAAAGTTCTGGGGTACTGCCGCAGGCAGGAAAAAGAGAAGCACTCGTTTTATTCATTTGGCTGTACAGCCGCATAATTGTTTCTGCCAACCACTGCGGGATAACGGATTTCACACCCTAAAAACAGTTACCACGGCTACATCCCCAGTTACCACGGCTACATCCCCAGTTGGCACAGATACTTCAGCGATGGGAAAGGTGATATCATTTATCACCTGCTTCATTATCCTCCTGTGTGAAAATTGGTTCACACTTCTAATTCTTGCTCCACAGGCCTTTTCTATACAAGATTCAAAATCAGATGAAATGGCAATCTCCATGCAGTATGAACACATTTGATCAGGATCAGTGCACTGGCCTACTGTAACTGGTCAAAGAGAAACAAAACATGGACTCAAAAGTACTCTGGAAAGTTTATTCAGTGAGGGTCATTTGTCTGTCTGAATTTTACTCACTTCTAAATTTAAATTTAAGAATAAATCGACTAAATTTAGACCCAGGGGTGCTGTTAGATCGTGAATCCTAATCCTAATCCCGTTTAATAAATCTCAGTATATTGCAGCAGAACCAGGGCTGGCTTGACCGTTTTTCCTTGGATCTGTCTTTAGGAGAAAGAAAAACACATTTTGTCACCCAGTAAAATCATCTAAAGTTCTGTTTCCATCCGTATATGATGTGTTTAACAGTAAGAAGGAGAAAACCAGTGCAGATTTAGTCTGGGTTTAATCTGGCATCATCCAAACTCTATGCATCCTAGAACTGTAATGTCAATAACTGCTACATTTTTTATTATTTAAACCCAGAACTACTCAACCACCTGTTTTAAATGGATTACAATAGTAAACACATTACCAGATGGAACATGCTTCAGCTGGGGTGGGATAGCCCTCCACTGTAGTACACAGCTACTTTCAATTGTTAGCAAAATGGGGATTTTTTTTTTTTTTGAGTTGTTAGCAAAATGTTTTTTGGCCTTTTCTGGCCTCCGCCTTATCTTTGCCCATGCACACAGTGAGTGTGTGCATTTCCTGTAAGTAGGTTCCAGCACGTCAGGCTGGCTCGACAAGCCTTTCTGGGCTAATGCTCTGAGAGAAGGGTTCTCCTTTCATATACCTCTACAGAGGGCCCATAGTGCACAGTGCCAGAGATCACGGGCCGGGTCAGTCCATAGGCAGGGAACGGCACGGATCGAGGGAGCGCTCTTTACACACACACACACACACACACACACACACACAATGAAAGAAAGACAGATAAAAAGAAAAAAATCTGGCAGAGATTCCTGAAATAGCAGCTCTCAAAGATGAGGGTGGGGGTCATGGGGTGTGTTAGCGGGAGAGGAAGTGTGTGTTTGTGTGTGTGTGCTGAGGGGGGGGGTGTGAAACAGAGAGAGAAAGAGTGTGTGTGTGATGTTGGAGGTGCTTGTCTTCTTAAAGCTACAGTGTAAAGTGCAATAAAGTCCTGGCTGTGAAGTACCTTGACAGAAGTGGATGCAGAGAGAGAGAGAGGCAGGAAAAGTGAGAGAGAGGGAGAGAGAGAAAGATAGACATTGAGAGAGAGAGAGAGAGAGAGAGAGACATGAAGAAGGGGAGAGGAATCACAGTTCCCATCAGAGAGTGGAGTAAGTGGTATGGGGCAGTAACCAGTCATGCATGCAACCATCTCTCCCTTTATTTCAATTCCCGCATACTCTCTCTCTCTCTTTCTCTCTCTCACTTTGTCTTGCTCTCTCTTTCTCCCTTTCACACGCACACATGCACACACACTCTGTCTCTCTCTCTCTCTCTCTCTCCCTCCCTCCCTCTCTCTCTCCCTCTCTCTCTCTGTTTCTGCACCTGTCTCTCTCTCTCTCTCTCTCTCTCTCTCTCTCTCTCTCTCCCTCTCTCTCTGTCTCTG
>JAOXYF010000028.1:4346756-4372506 GCA_028565775.1 Sternarchorhynchus goeldii
AGAGAGAGAGAGAGAGAGAGAGAGAGAGAGAGGGAGGGAGAGAGAGAGAGAGAGAGAGAGAGAGAGAGGGAGAGAGAGAGAGAGAGAGAGAAAGAGAGAGAGAGAGGGAGGGAGGGTAAGGCAAAAAAGAACAATTCCAGTACAACACTAATGGTCCACATCGTGCCAATAAAATAAAAAATGGCTCTTTTAGTTCAGTCAATAGAGAGTAAATGAAAATGTAACCTTTCATTAAATGTGCTGTTATGGTGTCTCTTCCACTTGTTGGCTGTTCTGTTTCACTCTGCTCCTTTTCGCAATTTAACGGTAGATATGTATGTTAATGTCTCCAACCAGGCCTTGTGATTAGGTATAGCTGGGTGAGGTTCTCTCCTGCAGTTCCATGTTAGATTATGTCAGCAGAGCAGCAGACCCTTATAGCCTCCTGCACATGACTAGCCAAATATGTAAACAAACAAATACACATTAATGGGGGGAATATAAGAATGTCACTTTGTGCACTTTGTGCTAAAGGGCCATAGCTGTTGAGAATGCAGCATTAATTAATTTTTAAATAATTGTAATAATAAGAATAATTTCATATGGCTTCTCCTTGGATGGATGCTTTAAACAGATGGATGGAGAACATGTGTAGGTCAGCTGATGAAATCCCTCTGATCTCCATTTGAGACCAATTTTAGCTTCTCCAAATGCTCAAGATGAACCAGTTCAGTCGATTTTTCAGCCTTGAGTTTAAGGGGAAAATATAGCCGCTCTGAATGAGGCTAATCTAGAACAGACTGCAGATATACACTACTGCATGCTTTTTTTCAGTCCCAGACCAAAACTTGCAAAATAATGTAATTCCTGTGGGAAGTGAGTGAGAGAGATAAGGAGAGAGAGGGAGAGAGAGAGAGAGAGAGAGCACACTGAATGCAGTGTTCTGATTAATGAAAGTCAAATCTTTAACCTGATTACAAACATTTCTTTATGTTTTGGTGCCCTATTTTATTACGTGCTTTGGCCTTTCTTAATTTTATGGGAACGTACAGCATGGAGTCACTAAACCATACATGACAGTCTTTTTTTCCTAAATGAGAGTGAGAGAGAGAGAGAGAGAGAGAGAGAGAGAGAAAGAGGGTGATAAATCTGTAGGTATCCTCCGTATGAGCTGAAAAGCTGAGGGCCCAGTTTCCACTGCGGCCAAGTTGCCCTTTTAATTAATTAGCCCTAGCAGGAAGTGCAGCCCATGGGGGGAGAGCAGCTCCTCTGTGTGCTGCCAAGGTGAGAATGTCCTGAAGGTGGAAGGAGTGAGGCAGGCCTCTGCAGATCCTTACGCAATCCACACACAAGCCCGCCGAGCTGCCGGTCGCAGTCAATCCTTCGGCAGCCTGACATGCAAATCAGCGCCTGCACTCTCCAGCTACCAAACACCACAACCCCCCCCCCTTCCCCCTTGAGGTCCCAGGCTGTGGCACATCAGAATAGCATCTCCAGGAAGAGCAGGGTTGCAGAGAGTGAGTGCCCGCAATGGGAAGAGATAATGTATAAACAAAATATCGATGGGAGTCACGTTGACTTTAGCTGTTTACCGCCGCCAGACCGTCCCGGTGCCACCCGACAACCTCCGTCTCGGTAGCAGTCCGAGCGCCGGTGAGCCCCAAGATGCCTGCAGGCTTGGAGGTGTAGATATCCATGCAGACGCGCTTCAGAAATAACGCATAGATTTCTATTTGCATTCAAAGGCCAATCTGTAACAGCACTGGAGATATTGGATGTTCGGGGTGACATGTGACCCCATGTTTGCGCGTGCGCATGCAAGTGCAAAATCGGGCCTTTGTTTTGGTTAAGAGAGATAGAGTTTGTGAGAGAGAGAGAGAGAAAGTGAAGGAGAGAGAGAAAGTTCTTTTTTCTTCTTCTTTTTTTGTTTCTAGTAATGAGTGAGTGCACCTTTTCTGCCCCAGGCCTTCATACACAATTTAGCCAGAAAGCCAGTGCGGATCATGATTTAGCTTTTGACACGACTGGCCCCTGGGCTACGGCAGACTAATACAGATATCTGACTCTCCCCCCACTGTGGAGCCAGAGGAGAGACAGCTCCAGAGCCCTTTTATTGACTAAATGATAAAGAGCTTTGTAATGATAAATAACAGTCATTTTATTGTGGAATTCCCAGAAAAGACACATACTACATATATATATATATATATATATATATATATATATATGACCACAGAATGTCGCTTGCCTCTCTAAAATACTCTGAGCACACTGGCACTGCAGATCAGAAAATGGAAAAAATAGGTTACAACCTTCTCCTGTTTGTCTGGCATGCAGGAGATGCTTCATTCAGTCAGGCTGATTCAGCATGTTCATAACTCTCTACCATTCACTCACCACCTGACTTTCACATAAAGACACACACACACACACACACATATATATATGCACACAGGCACGCACATCAAAAATCATCAAAATTACTTTTCCTATTCATATTTGGCAGTCGGCAGCACCAAATTATTTCCATAATTATCAACACAGTTTATCATATTATCATACAGAACCACACCCCAGGAATCAGTAGCATTTACTGCTAATACATTCACTTTATAGAGTAGAGTGAAGACTGATGGCATTTACATTATATTAAATGAAGTGTTATTATTCAGTCTGAGGTGGTGTCAGTCACCAGTGCAGTTCCTTTAATAGACTAATCTGAATTTTGTTGTGAAAAGAAAAGGTTCACTGAGATGGCTCAGAGTGAACAATTTAATAAGCGAGAAATAACCTGTAAAGACACACATCCAGGGCAAATCAAGAGAGGCCAATTAACACACGGAAGAGTTCACACTTTGCGTATGGATAGCACTTGTCTAAACAGAGGTCTGTAACGATCTTGCTGTGATAAAAATAATTGGCATAAAAATGAGAATATCCCAGGACGAGGCCCCAGCCTGAGTGTTGAGCAGAAGAGACCCCAGCATTGGCCTGAGTGTTGAGCAGAAGAGACCCCAGCATTGGCCTGAGTGTTGAGCAGAAGAACCTGAGGCCTACAAGAACAAGAAGAAGAAAAGATCTTTCAAGAACAGATTTTTCATTTGACCAACCTAAAAAAATAAATGATAAATTGGACAACATATTTTTTGTTTAAATTAATTAGTAGTGGATAATTTCCTTTGTAACATATTTGTGGCTGGCATGTGTGTGTTTGTCTGGTGTGTGTGTGTGCGCGCGTGTGTGTGTGTGTGTGTGTGTGTGTGAGAGACCAATTTTCAAACCATTTTTTCCACATAGGTCTTACAAATATTCAATGTTCAAATGAATCGGTTGAACCAGCTGAATCATTTTAATAGATCCACATTAATTATTGATTATTCTAATTAAATAAGGATAGAAATGTCTGCACAAGCATGACTAAATAAGCTTTTCAATATAAGTTTCTTAATGAGGAGAGCCTGTTAATGTCTTTATACTCTCTAAAACAACTTTCTACATAATTGTACTTGAGACTTTTTGACCCTTTTTACATATTAAACTCACTTTTCAAGGTGCCTTTCGAAGGTAGTATCAGTGAATAATGAGTTTAGAAATAAGCTCGTTAATTGACTCTTGGTAAATTTAGATTTTCTAGACCGACATATACATTTTCTTGCCTTTTAAAAGTGAACTATTCCAGATAATAAAGTTATTAATCTTACCCATATAGTAATTATCTCTGTAATTATGGTGTAATTGCACATACATCAAGGACACTTGCACATAAAGAGTAGCCCATCGCGATTAGGCTGAGTCAGTCCAAGCATCAGTCCTTATGTGCTTTACACAGCTCTACACAGCTCTGCACAGCTTTGTGCAGCTTTACACAGTTGCGTGACGATGCTCTAACTCCAACGCCCCCCACGCCCAGGACCGTAAACCTGCTAACAGGATAATGCTGGTTTAATTACCCTTGGTCAGCCCACTTACAAAGCCATCAGTGCTGCAGTCAATATCCCAGAAGATCCATTTATGCTTGGGCTGATGGTTAGCATGGGAGCATTTGCTGTGCACTTTAGCCTAATTGATATCCTTATTTAGCAGTGGGCCATGGGGAGAGACACAGAGATCAGTGGAGCAGTTTACAGTATAGAAAGCTGATCCCTGGACTACAACTCCCTCACACCCCGTGTCACTCTGCCATGTGTCCACGTGAGCATGCAGCGTTTGGGATTGTGTGTGTTTAGTCTTGACTTACTTGACATTGTTTCACAGTAAAATCAGAAAAAAAAAAAAAATCTACCTGAATAAGACCTCAAGGCGTTTCTCAAGACTGCAGTGTTTCCATCTGACCTGAAGTACCCTGCTAAAATGTACCGACAACAAAGATACACCCAAACGCCTTGCCCTTCAGTTAAAAAAAAAAATTAATCCATAAGATGCATAAAACAGATTCATATTCCTAGACACATTGAATACATATGCCTCATACATAGAGTTAATCAGAAGGGACAGTCTAAAGCTAAGCTTCACCATAAATGACTGCCGTTAAATATAACTGGGCTGGATTTCCAGACACAGATAAAGCAGTTTGGGGCTTAATTACACAGTAGAGATTCTCCACTGAAAACCTGACAATCACAGTAGCCCATATATGAAAGCCCCAATCAGCAGTGCTCTTTTAAAAGCCACTGTGTTTATGCTTTACTTCACTGATTAAAGCTGGTACATTCACCCTCCATTTTCATTAGTTCAAAAATGATTATCATCATCATTATTACTACTGTTATTGTTGTTGTAAACACTATGTTGTTCAAGGACTGAGGCTGCAATGCCGTGTTCTTAATATAAATGTGTGGTATGTGTGGTTTGACTGGTAAGAGGTTGGAAGAATACTTTTCTTTATCTTCAGAAGAAAAATGACATGACTACTATGTTGGCCTTGGATACCGATTGTATTTTTTATTTATGTACAGAAAATCTGTCTGTGATCCCTCTGTTACCAAGGTACCGTAATCTTCTTCCAGAGAGACATGTAAGTGCAATAAAGGAGGTCACCTGTACCTACCAGGTCATAGGTAACCATGTAAATAAGACATGATGCCCAGGAGGGTGGAGGAGGGTCAGGTGGGGTGTATAAAAGTGTAAGGTGGGAGTAATCTAACTGCCAAAGATCAAACAGAATGGGCAAATGATTTTCGTGCTTCAAACAATCAATTAAAAAGGTGCAGTGAAAAAAAGAAACGAAAATGTATTATCATGCCTTTAAAAGTAGGTTTTTAGGTCTTGCATGCTGAATGGAGGTGTCACATTTTTAGTCAAAATTAATTAGCATGCACTGTGCACCGAGTGTGATGGGCCATAAAAACCAGCCTCTCATACAACAGCATATTTACTGTCAGAGCTGCTAAGCTGCAGACATTTTTAAATTCGGTTCTTCTGTCTTTAAAAGTCAGAACGTCTTATTTAGCAACTCATGCAAAGTGAACATGAAATGTGATGACATTACTATAACAAGTGATAGCATGGAAATGTTCTCACACCATAAGTATAATTTAAAATGAAAGAACAAATTAAAAGTAAAGTCAATGAGTTTAAAAATCATTTATAGCAACACTACACAAAAGTTGCACATTTATCTATATATTTCAGATTTCCTATGAGTGATATCATACATTCTATACCTCCAGGCTTGACTATTTGTCACAAGTTTGAGAGCCAAACAGCCACAAATGGCTTCCAATTTCCACAGAGTGCAGGCAGGTCATTTGTTTTACTGTCAGGATGAAGAAGAGCCCAAAATCGGAGTCGATAGTCATGTGAAATGTTTGATATGACCATTCAGAGACTGATTAAGAGTTCAATCAGAATGCGGAGAACAGGACCCCAGAAGTATGCTGTGGGTGGGCACTGGGCATCACACATGTTAGCAGCAGTAACTTTATCGTTGTTTTAAGGTAGGGAATAAGTTATTACTAAATCAACAACAAGCTTATAACGCTTAGGGCCAGTTTGCTGGATGCCAATTGTGTCCTAGACATTTTTTTTTTAGTCTCGGTTCCCACTGACAATGTAATTTATGCTCACAGTCACTTTGTTCGAAACACAACTTCATTAGAAGCCCCTCGTAGGTCCATCTGTTGCAATGCTCTGCTTGTGTTAGCCGTCCCGCCGTCCCGCAGTCCTCCGTCAGCGGTCAGGTTCGAACCGCAGGATTGCAGGTGGCTTGATATTTTGGTGTTGTAGGCTACTCACTGACACCGACATGTGTAAATAAAAACAACAACATCAACATCAACAGTAACTGTGAATTATAAAGTCACATCAGCTCAACACCCACGACCATGCTGTGAGCCTGCAGGTGTGAAGGCTGTGTTTCGAATCCCTCACTTAAACACTATCCAGTGAGTGAAACTGTGCTCAGAAACTAGAGGAAACTGGTTAACACACAGCAAAGGATGGGCTACAGACAGTAATGACCTAGAACATGTCTATGAGACTGGTGTTCCTCACAAAGAAACTCAGTACAGGTGCATGGTAGGTACACTGAGAACAGCTGCATGGTCCTTAATACTCTAAATAACCTGAATAAGGTCCATAGCACCTTCACCAGATACCATTTAAGTCAGGGAAAACACATTTACCCGAACTATGTATTTGGAATACAGCATATGCTGGAATGCAGCATATCTGTTTAAAGAATGCTGACAGTCTTAATTAAATTGCAGTGCTATTTTGATTTATGCGTGTGAGAACTACAACACTTTCAGAACTACAACAGTTTACAAACATGATTAGAACACTTTTGCTCAGATGTTACATGAGCAATAACAAAAATCATTTTCTAATCAATTTTATGGTCTGTCCAAGTACAGTAGATGGTAAAATATCATAACAGCACAAAGACAGAGGGAATTTATTTGTGTTTTAAAATAGATCTTTTGTAATACCTTATGTAGGAAAGAATGTATTTTAAATTTTATTAAATTAGTCTTATTAGACTAGAGTTGGGATGTTTTGGTGACTAAGAAACTATTAGATGATCCTTTTAATAATATCAGATTTGCTTATTGGGTCTATTAGATATTATGATGTATTAAATATTATGATGTTTGTTTTGTTTTAGATATGTCCTGTCCATTTTTATATTTACGGACTGGAGGTGCATTATTTTAAAAAACACGCAATAAAACTGTATACATTTGGATACTATGTACTATAAATATTAATGAATGTAAAATGTTATTCATATAAAATAAACTAGTAGGTAAAAGTTCCTGTATTTATTTCTAAAACATCTGTAAGTTTGATTCAAACCAAACAAACAAATTTGATCCCACCAGTGTCTCTGTAAACAGAATCAGTTACAGTGTGACAGTTACAGAATTTTAAAACCTTCTGACCTTTCTCAGTCCCAACTGAAATAAAAGACATAACATCCAAACTACACACAGCAGCAGTCTAACAAAGTTACATCTGTCCACATTTTACAGAGACCATCTCACAGAGGGCTGGGAATGCAATCGAAAATGTAGCCTGTACATAATACATAGTAGAAAGCTAATGCATTTTTATTGCAGTCAAAAAGATTTATTTTCTTTTGCTGGGTAGATGCAAGGGCTGTCACAGGGGATCACAACATCCAATTTCTGTACATTTCAACAAACATCAGTCATTATAAGTGGAACCACACAACAAATAATCATATATACACCATTAAATCACATTCTGGTAATCACTGTCTGACATTATCAGCTGCGGTTTAGAGTGAGGAGAGAGAAAACCTCAACTAATCGTCAACTGACTGAGTGGTGGGTTTGTGTTGCGTCACTTCAGGTTGAGAAAGACTTATAACGTCAGACCATCCAAAATGGTCTGAAGTTATAACGGTCTGAATGGTATGTTGCAAATGGTCTGCAGTTATAATGCTCTTATAACTTCGAACCATACAAACATATATGTTTGTAAAATCTTCACTTAATCTGACATCCGTATCTCACAAAATATAAAAATATGAAAAACTTAAGCTATATTTAAATATTTGTTTTTTCGAGATAAAACGTGCTGAGTCAGCATTCTGTACAATTATCTCCTGCACACGACAGTGGGCCCTGGAATGTCTCGCAGAGGGCAAAGTGCAGGACATACTCTTGCAGAGGTGTAGGGGTATACTCACAAAAACAAGACTGTCATGCATGTTGCGTCTGCGAACGTCATCCCTCCGGATCATGCGTGCGCACTCATGCGCGTTCCTGGCCGGACACCCGCCCTATATGTTTATGCGATTGTCAACCGCTAAAGAGTTAGAGAATGGAAAAAAAAATTGTGTTTTCTTTCAAATCTTCTTTCCTCCCTTAAGGCTAATTGGAACCAGTCGTGACGAGCAGAGGTAGGCAGAGGCCGCTGTGGGGGTAAGGCTTTCAGTATGAAACTCAGATGCTGATCATTTTCCTGCCCCTTGGTGAGCCAGTCAGACAACATGTTTTCCGTGTTTAGCCGTTTGTTGTTCGTCGATCTTCTTAAGTGGCATTTTGTTGGGTTCCATTCTCCTGCAAATGGGAGTCTGTGGAAGACATGCCTAATTCGCGTTGCCACTCAAATTGAAACGGTAACGAGGAACCAGTCATTCAATTTGCTTTATTGCTCTGAGGCAGATTTATCAGTGGGGAGAGTGCATCAGCGGAGGGGAGGGGGAAATCGCAGAGCAGCCAAACATAGTGGGACGCAACTCAGCGGCCCTGCCGAACTCTCGACCCGCCACATCTGTCAGAAACAGTAAATGACAACAGCGCTGACGGAACACGGAATATGACACCTTTTACAATTATAACGAAATATTTCGTCCTGACCTAGAAAGAACTCGAAAAGTCGTGTTCGCGATGGTTGAATTGCAACTTGTTTTCACATCTGTTTGAAGCCCGTCGGAAAAAGCGATTTTTTTATATTTGCCATCCAAAACGCTCGATTTTACTCCAGATGCTAAAGGCACGTGTCTGAGCTTATTTCTGCAGGAAGAGGAGATGCCTGTCTAAAGCGCACGTGCTCGCGTGCCTCGCCGCTCGGCCTGTGCTGAGGAGCGGTGTTCAGGACCGGCAGACTTTGCAGTGCGAGATCCGGCGCATCTTTGGACCGTCTGTTAACGCTGATTAGCGCTCTTACCCTGCCATCTGCTGGCACTGCTGCTCTCTGGTTCCACACATGCGCGATCCCTTTGTCTCTTCCTCTTGTTTCTCGACCGCTCTCATGTCTGTCATTTCTCTCTCTTTCTTCCTTCATTCTCCTGTATCATTTCTCTAAACTGTAGAGAGAGAAAGACAAACAGAAAGAGAGAGAGAGAGCGACACAGAGACCAAGAGAGAGCGATTGTTACAGAAAAACAAGTATAGTGTTTGAAAGCGACTTTAATTGAGGCATTCGTTATATTTGAAAAGGTGAACTCCTCCGGGGCGAATGAAGGAAACTCGACCCATTTCATAGCCTTAGACATTAATAAAGAATGGCATCTTTTGACTTTAGCTTTCAGACCACAACCTTAAATGGTCTAAATATAGGAGCAGACATGGTAATTCCCTCCACCTTGGGGGATGGGACTTAGGATGGGACTGTGGACGAGGGGAGGCCTCCAATTAACAGTACAGCAGGACCCAGGCCCACACTCACAGCAGCAGTCACAGCCACATGTACAAAGCAACAAGCATACACACATCCATCACACACACACACGTACATGCACACAAAAACACATGCGCACACACATACACTCACAAATACACACACATACACTCACAAATACACACAAATGCATAAACAGACATGTCTTGAAAGGGTTGGAGCACTGCTCTCTTCTTAATAATTGTACCATTAATAATCCAGAGAGGTCTGATGCTGGCCCTAATAGGAAACATCCGGAGTGAGCTTTCTCTAGCTAATATAGAGCAGGAAGTGGGGTTGTTTTTGTCTGGTTGCATGAGAACATGCCCACAGAGGCTGCTTCCGTTAGGAGCCGCAGGAATACTGGTGTGCTTTTTGTGTGTGTTTCTGCTTGGGTTTATTTAATCTCTTTGACTGCTGGGATCAGTCCAGTATAAAGTACACACATGGGGGCCTTTTCAGCATTTTACATTTTTGCTGAAAGCGAAATACCCAACCCCTTTACCTTTTGTTAAATACTGTGAGGCATCTGTAAAGTTGCTACATAATAACCATTTGAATGAAGTTCTATAACACAGAATCTTTTATAATCAGGTTGTCAGAGAACAATCAGGTACCGCACCTGTATTTTTGAGCCCCTTTATTTCAGGTGTGTTTTTGCACATTTGTCTTGTGAGGGAAACCCCCTTGTGTGTGTGAGATAAGTTAGCTAACTGGAGAAGAGGGAGAGTGTGTTTGACCAGTGATGTGTGTGTAAAACAGCTCCCTGTGATATTCAGGACACGAAAAAACCTCCACGGAAATGCTGATATGCATCAAATGAAACATTTCAGCTGGAACAGCTGTTTACTGGCAATACATGAATGTTTGTACCATTGTTATTGTGATGCCTGGTGCTGGACAGAGGAGGATGCCCCCCCCCCTCTCTGAGTCTTGGTTCCTCTCAAGGTTTCTTCCTCATGTTCTTAGGGACTTTTTCCTTGCCACTGGAGGATTGGACTTGGACATCTGTAAAACTGCTTTGTAACAACAACTGTTCTAAACAGTGTTATATAAATAAATTTGACTTTAATATAATCTGTCTAGTCTTGCTAGATTGATTACTTGAATTATTATACTTTGTGATGGAGGTAGGTATGTATTTGGTTGCAAAGGTTGGATTGCTTGTAATTGCAGGCTTTCACAGAGGACGTCTGGACCTCTA
Source organism: Sternarchorhynchus goeldii (assembly GCA_028565775.1). Taxonomy (NCBI): domain Eukaryota; kingdom Metazoa; phylum Chordata; class Actinopteri; order Gymnotiformes; family Apteronotidae; genus Sternarchorhynchus; species Sternarchorhynchus goeldii. The sequence continues at coordinate 4,357,570 of JAOXYF010000028.1, forward strand.
GCTGCCCAGCTGGCTGAGATGGATTTCTGTGGGAGAAAGACGACCAATAGTGTTCCTGGACCTCAACCTCCCTCCGAAAGAATGTACCATGTCAGATAAGGCGCGTCCTTGGTCCGCGTGGGGTCAAGCACCACCGAAGCACACGAGCCCTTGGAAAAAAAACCCTTTATATCATGTTGGGAAGCATGACGAGGCGTTTTTCCTAGGTGCTGTGCGGGTTTTAAACTGGTTTATTCTGTCTTCCTTTAAAGAAAAGGTCACTGAGGTTATTGCGCAATAATGGTATCAGCGTTAAGTTGCGTTGGGTGGATGCTGCTGTAGCCGACTGCTAAGAAAGTTTGACATTTAACTGTCAAAGACACAGATGATAAGGGCTGTCCTGGATCTCCGTTGGGTGGGAGCTGTGGGCTGTTCTGTCAGAGCCATCTCTGCAGCTCACACTTCTGAAGAGAGACATCGGACTTTAGGCGAAAACCTGGAGTAACAAATATAAACGTGCCCACATATTCACCACGATTGGAATCAAAGATATCCATACCATGTGGAATTCCTACATGAAGCCATGAAAAATGACCCCGTTTAAACTGCACTATGCCAATCCTGTCTGAGTGGTTCTAATTTGTAAGTACATTTCCTTTCACTCTCCATCTCTGGCCTGTGGATTTCACCTCAGATTTCACTCTACCTCAGGTTTCATTTTGTTACCACCTAACGCACCGTGTGTGTGAGTGTACACTGTTTACACGTGCTGGCATGTGGGTGGCTCAGCACGTGTGTGTGTGTGTGTGTGTGTGTGTGTGTGTGTGTGTGTGTGTGTGTGTGCACGCCAGTGACCAGGTTGAGGTGTGATCTGTTATTCGGACAGGTTCGCTGTACCGCGCGCTGGAAATTTCCCCCGAGGCAGAGTCATTCCTCTCCGTCATGCATTCAGATCCGTCCAGCGCTGAAGCCCTCAAATCACAGGGCAGACATCACAGCAGCCCAGAGAGGCACCTCAGCCCACTCCCTGCTGGTCGGCCAGAACCAGACGCTCACATCAGAACACTGGTTCACTCCAAAACAGGACTTTTGTAAAAAAGGTAAGCATTTCAGTTGTTTGCTTTTATCAGAATCTCGGATACCAATAATACTGTCGTTGGAGTTCCATAGGGGATATGTTGATTAATCTGTAATGGTTTTGACAGTAAATCCTTCAGTTAAGCCAGAATTCTTTTTGTTTATTTTTTCTATCATCTGTTGTTTCATATTTTACATTGTTATTTATTCTGTTACTTTTTTCAATTCTGTTCTTTATTCCATTTTTCTTCCATTTTCTACAATTGGTAAAGTTTCCCAGGTAAAAAGAAAACAGTACTAACTGAACACACATTTGCACATTAAACTAATGTTAAACTGACTCTCTCTTTCTCTCTCTCTCTCACACACACACACACACACACAAAGAGAGAGAGAGAAAGAGAGAGGAAAAGAGAGAACAAGAGAAAACACCCATAAACGTTTCCATCTGTTCCTTGTTCCTACCTCATCTTATCAGGATCCATCATGTTTGAGTGACATTCGGTGAGCTGCAGGTTGTAGTTCAGCGGAGGCAGCTGCACAGAGCAGCACACGGAGAGACCGTCGCGCTCGCGCGTCTCGCGCGTCTCTCGCGCCTCGCGCTCGCGCGTCTCGCGAACAGCGCCCCTCCCCATCTCACCTCCGCTGCTCCTTCAGCTCAACTACACCAAGCATAAATATATTATAATCTCATCAACTGTCCATTTATACAGGTGTCAAGCACAGACATGATTTCCAGTGAGCGCAGGCTCTCCGTTAGCAGGCAGCAGAAGTTGCAACATTATTATCAGTGCAAAATGTATTCATGATAGCAGAAGTCCAAGAGCCTTCTGGGCTTTGTAATATAATACTGGCCTCTTTATCAAATTTAACAGTTTATTGGAAACAGCTTGTACACATGATTTAAAAATCACGGAGGAAAGGCTCCAAGGACCTCTCCCTTTTTTTCTTTTTCTTCTAACCCCTCTCCCTCTCTCTTTCTCTCTCCATCTTCCTATCCCTCTCTCCTTCTCCCTCTCTCCTCTTTTTCTCTCTCTCCTTCCACCATTCTCTTTACAGATTCCGTGTGGAGATCTCAGCCTGGTCCTGCAGTCGCGCTGAGGTTAACGGTCACTGGGGTAACGGTCACTGGGGTAACGGTCACTGGGGTAACCCCCCTCAGTTACACCCCCCCCCCCTTTATCAGTTACACAATATCACTTTGGTGTCGACTAAACCAAGATCCATAAGAGTAAAAACATAAAATATCAATTACCTGAACTCAGATTCTGGAGTTATAAATTCATGCCTTTCTGGTATCATCCTCACATTCTTTGACTTTAATTTTATCACAGTCAGGAATATAAAAGAATCATGGCTGTCACTTCTGAAAAGAATGTGATGACAGCAGATTTACATAAACACAGTCACAACACTGTCCTTAATTTGTTGTGTTCAACATTTCCTTTTCACGCAGGGGTGGCTGAGGAGGCTCAACAGCGCCCCACGCTGGCTCCGACATTTGATGGGTTTGACAGGGGAAGCAGCATCAGGTGATGCTTCTGAAAGGGAGTGTGTGTGTGTGTGTGTGTGTGTGGTGGTGGTGTTGGGGAGGGGGGGGTCGGGTCATGTTCTGTCCACGGCGACTTTCTCCGTTCAGGAATGTGAGAATTGCTGGAGATGTGAGACATTCAGAGAGCGAACAAGAGGGAGAGAGACAGAGAGAGAGACACAGAGAGAGAGTGACAGACAGTGTGTCTTCTGGGTGAGAGACTTGTGCTGGGTGTCAGGTCTCTCCGTGTCACCTCCGTTGCTGTGTTCTCACTCTTCCACGCTATGCTTGCCCACTGCACCTGGACGTCTGTTACTCTCACGTGCGCCCTCATTTCACGGGTGGAGACACGATGGAGGCACCTCCTGGAGCTACAGCTGTGTCTCAGCCTCTGCGCGACTCTCTCTGACCGCAGCTCTCTCTCTCTTCTCAGTCTCTCTTAGGTTTTTGGTGTGGAGCTATTTGGCAGTTGACTACACAGATGAATAATTCGGAAGAGGAAGTAAAGGGAGAGAAGCTCGGTCACGTGACTGACCACGTGGATATGACCATGCGTAGATGTAGCTCTGTCCTTCAGTAGTAAGTCAAGAGCTGTAACGACTCCTGAGGGGCAGCTAAACACAGCCAGCAGGTCTTTAGCATTGACCCTCCACTGTCCCAACCCCTGATACACACACACACACAAACCTAATGATTTAAAGTACACAGCAGAGGCCAGAGAACCAGCTATTAATGATTTGCTTTATCACCCTCTATATCTATTGCCTCTCTTTCTACCTCTTTCTCTCTTTCTCTCAGATGGAAGCAAAAGAAGATACAAGAATGGGAGTTTATGACTGCAGAAGACAACTCTCTATCTTTATGAGAAAGTGTAAAACAAAGAGTGAGTTTAATGTGCTCTCCTGATTCTGGACTTGCTAACCCGGTCTTTTATATACATCACGTTCATAGCTTGTGACGGAAGGATTGTGTTATGACAGTTCGGTTAACATACTGTATAGTGACAAATTAGTTGATTGGTCACACCTGTTTTGCAACTAACAAGGCCCTTGTAGCCAGGCTGCTAAAGTGGCCGAGTCACACTGTGTCCCAGGGCAAGATAAGAGAAATAACAGCGCTTGTTCATGTTAATTACGAGACCATGGTAGACTGTCTGTGACAGAGAAGAGAGATCGGTAGCCGAATCCGCCTCAATCTGCATTGCATTAGGAGAGAGACAGAGGGAGCAGGGGCGATAGAGGGAGGAAGAGGGAGAGAGACGGAGGAGACTGTGGCGGTGTGATGAAAAGCAGGTGAAAGTGCTGGCAGGCATGGTGTTTATCATGCAGGGTTAGCATGCACATGTGAAAATGAACGACTACGTTATCTGCATAGGCTGGCTGAGCTTAGCTTTGTGTACAGTCATTTGTTGTGCGTAAGTGGCAGGCTGACGGCACCTGCAAGGCCGTGATATATCGGCTCCGTCCTTCCCCCGCAGCAGCGGCTGTGGCCGACGCTCGTCAGCCTCCCCGCAGCACCAACGACTTGTGCTTAAATAGCAAAACGTTTGCATCGGCGATGTGTGTTTTACCATTAGCCCCCTAATCCCAGTGTGAAGATTAAGGGCCTCAGTCTCTTCAGGATTGCGTAGAACTGTTAGGGTCCATGGTATGATCGTCCTGGTTACTGCGGAATGCTGTCATGTGGAAATGCACGTTTGACTGATCAGGATGCTGTCAGTGGAGGAGCAGTGGCTGTCTGGGACTGACTGTTCCCACTGCTCTCTAATGAGCTGGTTTTCACTGTCAAATAAGGGCAAAGGAGCAAGGGTGGGAGAGATGAGAACTGTCAATCCTATACAAGATTACCCAGTCAACCCGGCTTGAGGCAGTTTAACACAGAATCACATGTACTCACACGCACACACTCACAAGTGCATGCACATGCATGCACACACCCTCACCCACACACAAACAAAAACATTCGTGCACTCACACACACACACACACACACTCACACAAATGCACAAAGGATACTCGGTCGTCTACAAACATTTACAGACACACAAACTAGACACACCCACACATGCAAAAAGACACAAACTAGTAAGCACACACACACACACTCTCACACACACTTGCACACACACAGACAAAAACATACACATACACATGCATACACCCACATACTAAAGAATGCAACACACTCACACATACAAAGAAAACGTATCATATGCACTCGTATGAATGGTGGTGAATGCTTGATTTATGCTCTCACTGATTTCACTCAACAGCAACACTCAGCCTGTACTTCACCTCAATTCACCTGTAGTATCTGATTGACATCTATAGAAAATGACTTTAAACCTACCAAACCACCATGCCTTCACTAACTTGTAGTTGATAATAAAATTATACAGTGTAATAGTTTAGAGTTATACAAAATATCAAACAAAATTTTCTTTGGACAAAATAATAAAAATGTCTTTGCCTCAAGGTAAAATCACAAGAACTTTACTGTGAACAGTCCCATTTATGAGACCGACAATAAAACGGCCAGCTAGACTTTATCATGTTAGCTAAAGGAAATTAATCACTTAATCTGTCTTTCGTACCTTTTATTATTTAACATAAAACATTTAACGCATTATGACATCAGAATGATAGGCGGAACGGCTCAGCCTCGAATTTAACGCAGGAAAAACCGAACATGTCCCCTTTAAACTGTCCATGTGCAATGCAGGGAAAGATAGAGAAAGAAAAACAGAGAAAGAGAGAAATACTGGCAGTGAGAGAATGTGAGGGAGAGAGAGAGATAATCATATCATAAGGAATAATTAAAAAGTAATTACAGAATTTTTCATAAATGTTGTGAAAGTATAGTTTACAATTTCTCAGTGCTTTACAACATTATGCAAATTTCCACGTTAAAGCCATATAAGACTTCTCGTGCGTCTACATACGTGTATTTATATATTAAAGAAAATCTGAAAATGTTCTGTATCTAAACACACAGTAGGTGTGACCCTTGGAAACGACTCATGATGATATCATTTCCTTTATGTCTGTTTTCATTTGCTTTATGTCTTGTTTTTTTGTTGTTGTTTTGTTTGTTTTCTTTGGTTTCTTGTTCCTCCGATGGCAATACGGGATCCTGCGCAGGTTGGGCCCAGTTGGGCCCTGGGCTCACGTTAGGGTTCACAGCCCAGCCGTAATTTACTAAACAGCCGCCTCCAGCAAACTTCGAACCGAAAGTTTACAACCAGCAGCCTAGGGTGTGCTAGGCTAAGCCGCTAGCATAAACCTACAATTAATCCTGATTAAGTGCGTTTCAGCACCAAAATAATTAATGATAATTCTACATGCTACATTCCTGCCATATACTGGATTGCTTGTATAAAAATGTGTTCACACACTAATTAACCTAATTAAGGGCTAAGTGGATATGCTCCTAGCTTAGGACATTTTCTAGGCTTCTCCTGGTTCAGATGTGTTTGCACTGCCAGAACCAACAAAATGGAAGCTACAAGACCACAACCACAAACTGAGTTACTGCTTACATGAGGAGGGAGAAAACAAAGGAAGACAGTTGTGTGACAGAACTGCACCATAAATGAATTATTAAGCTTGGCAAGAGATCAGTTGTTCCAGAGATGTGATTCAATTTCTTCCCGGCGTCATAGTCAGACACCTACGCAAATATTAACCGTTTACCACAACAGATGAATTATCCCCACGTGTAATTAGTGTATGTATTAATTTATTGTAAATGAGTGCTTTCTAAACAGGCTTAATTATATAGTCACATTTAATTATATTTGGTTTCTTTCAGACTCGCAGATGGAAAAACATATTTATTTTGGGATCTGAAAGTCCACCAGGGAGCGGTTGGTCTCGGCAGGGCCGAGTGCCGTCTGCTAGGAATTTGCCGCATTAGCTCGTTCGCTAAACGTGAGATGAACCGTGTTGTCAGTCAGCCCCAGGGTGCAGAGTCAGAGGTAGAACTGTCACTCACAGCGCAGGCTTCAATCCTCTCATTTATGTCTCTGCAGTTCCCCCTCTGATGGCACACGGTTAAAGTTTGAACATTTTTCAAGACCTTTTATATTTAAGAAGTAACACCTGCTCTAATATTTTTAAACAATAAAATAAAAGAAAATTACATATTTTTTTAGTGTATAAATTAATTTTTAATCTCTTTCAGGACCTTAAAACCAGTTTCATTAAATTGTGTAATATGCGATCACACTGTGGAATATTTGATCATTTTAATATTAAATTAAACAACTTTTAAGCAAGATTTATTTAGGTATGTGGAATGTATATACATATCATTTGCCCCAAAGGATCAATAAGGACATGCAGACTCATAAAACATACCCAAACATTTCCATGGAGGGAATTAACTTACTGTAATGCAGTTCATCAACAACATATTCAAATCGTAAATTTGTTTAGTTCTAAATTCATGGTAATTTTGCAATAAAATGAGGGTGGAGGTGGAAGAGGACAAGCAAGGATACACCAGTTGATTTGTCACTGGTGTTTTCTCAGTCTGCTTTGTGTTTGTAAATTCCAGGCAGAGGCGCCGGTTAGAGTCAGGTACACACAGCCATTGGTCTTGCGGATCTGCCTGTGACACGTCCTGCCCCCCAGTGTAGTGTGTTTTAGCTCCACTCCTGATCAGCATCTTTATGGCTTCTCAGCCCAGGGCTGCAATTTTGTCTGGCTGCTTTTACAAATGAACACAATCTGCAGTGAGCCTCCACTCTCTGATTGCAGAAGGAAACAGTTGAGAAACTTCACTGGATTATCATGCCACTTGAGAACGAAACAAACACACGCACCCACACAAGCACGTGCGCGCGCACACACACACACACACACATGTATATATGAGAGCAAACAGATGAGAGCTGGCCCATGGTGTAGCCCTGCCACACTATTGGCACTCTCTGTCTGCACTTTGTCTTATTTCAGTAGAATAATATAATTGTTCTTCATTTTATTGCTTGTAAAGCCATCTCCTTTCTGCAGGCGATGTAGGTGATCAATGTTCCACCTAACCCAATCAGTTCTTCTAGGAATACTGTTTGTTTGGAAGATGATCCAAAGCGGGACAGAAGGGGAATGATTCTACTCTGTTTGTATTAGTTTAGTGAGTTGGGTCCCCATGTTCACTGCCAACGACACCATTTTTCACCTTATGAGTGTTTTATACCGCAGCCTCTCTGTGGAATATAGTGGATGAGGCATTACTTAACCGGAATAAATAGTCATGTTTGTTAGTCCTGACGTGCTTCGAGATCAGCCTACACTAGAGGGTAAAAAGCGAATAAAGGCCTCTCAGCGCTAGTAATAGAAGAGACTGGGCATCTGATGGTAGTGAAGGGTGGTAGATCACTGTCATCTATGCTGTGTAATATCTACAAAACCACGGCAAAAGGGGAAAAAATAGCTTTTAACATTGTATATGTGTGACACCTCAAAGTCTTTTTTTTGTTTATTTTCTTCATATATACCTGTTTGCTTCTACCTGCAAATAATAAATGATCTTCCAGGACAACATTTTCCAGGTAGCACTGCACAACTGCGCCTGTGGAATGTTTGTTTGCTTGTAGAAAACAAGCAAGACTTGATGGTTTAATTAAATCCTTTAATGTCATTAATAAATCAAAGCACGATCACCCTCCTTTTGAGTTGCACTTCTTACATTACACAGTGATTTATGTTACACAATACATTCATGATTATTATAATAGTCCCTCATTGCAATGACTGACAATTTATGAGGATAATTGGTGTAGACATAATTTGATGAAACCTTGTGGTTGATGATGTAGTGTTTATAAAGTTCCATCTGTGAACCTGTGAAAATGACTTTATTTAAGTTCGGCACCTGATATATTCACTCACATTCATATTCTGTGTGATGGAGATTCTTCTGTTGGTTGATTTGAAACTTACTGCTCTGTATCACATGTGTATATTACTCAACATGCAGTAAGAAGTTGTTTTTGTACAGTAATAACTTATGTCTCTCTCTTCCTTTCTTTCTCTCTGTATTTGTGTCAGTCTCTGTCTCTCCTTCTCGGGCTCTCTCCCTTTTTCTATCTTTGTCAATATTTTTTTCTCCACTTGCTCCTGAAGTGAAAGAGGAAGTGAAACTGTAACAAAGAGTTCAGAGGTAATTGGCTACGGTCACGCTAAGCAAACAGGAAGGAATCTGCAACTGATTAGAATTCTTCCTCCCGCAATAATAATAGTCCCAAAATTAATTATGTTTAGGGTCTATTCCCACCATGGCTTTCCTGTTTTGAAGCTGTTTTATAGAGGACAAATCCCCAGACAACAGAGGCTAGTTTTCAATTACAAAAAGGAGCCAAACAGGGCCCCTGAGCCAGAAGTGGCACATCTATCACCTGCCTAGACCTGTTCCCAGTCAGCACACCATCTCCCGAAAGTGTCGTAGCATGGAGATGATCCTAAGCGAGAGGGCTCACAGTGACACTCAGGCCACAACATTATGACGAAACTCTTGGGAAGCACATTTCAGGCCGACATTTGACCATCACTTAGACAGACCCTCAAGTGCTGAGCAATTCTCCTCCTCCATTTCCACAGTTCCCTGCCACTGGAGTGACACGTTAACATGTGTGTGCATTCTTTCTATAGACCGGTGTACCTGTGTAACTCTTTCAGGAAGCGCTGCAGTGTAGAAACCACAGCAACCTGCACTGTAAAGCTGTTAGTTCCATCAGCATTCCATCAGTTACTTCCATTTTGACACGAGCTGTTTGGGTGCAGTGTTAAGAGTCTGAGTGGTTAAGGTATTTCTAGGTCTGTGTACACTAGATTAATGTACATTTTTGGTATTGTTTTAAAACAATTTATATGATTTGTTTCACTCACCATTAAAACCTAGCCATGCAACCGATTCAACGCAAACAATGTTTTTGAAGTCATGCTGAATGGCGACAGTTGCGGAGTTGAAAAATGTACTCAGGAGGATCCTCTCATTACGTAATCCTCATTAGAATAAACCTGTCATTACGTAATCCTCATTAGAATAAACCTGTCATTACGTAATCCTCAATACAGTAAAGCAAAGCATTTTAAAACAAAGCAGTTCTTTCAGCGGCAAGGTTAGCTGTTACAGCAAATACACTAAAAATGCTAGACCAGACAACACCATGAGAAACACAACTGAGATGTTTTCATTTTTATTATTATTATTATCACCATTATTGTTAATATTATTCCCACCTTCTATCCAGCAGAGGTCAAGCATTTTCTCGTGCGTTTTGGGCTTTTGAAGACTTCAGAAGTTTTCTGAAGTTTCCTCATATTACTGCAAGACTAACAGATGGATTTCCTGAAATGCACCGTATCCTCCAAGCCCTGATCCTGTAGCTTTACTCCACCCGTACGCAGCTGCTGCTGGTCTAATGGCTGATGTGGACTCAGTGCTTATAATGGCATGACGCTGGAGCTTTAATCTTGGTTTACACATGAAAATCTGCATCAGATTATAATGTTGATTTCAGTGTACTTAAAAAAAGCAATTAAACAAAGAATTATAAAAAAGCTGCCAGCATTTTGTTGAGGTAGTGCTCTTCTTGTTTTCATCAAATCTGGATTTCCTTTGTGCTAGCCTCTATATTCACTGAATATAGATAATTGTTACTCCTCAAGAGAGCACAGCAGTAATATTGTGTATTAAGCATCCAACAGCGTGCAATGAAATTAGACGCAGCTGAGAAGATAGAATTTGTATTCCTGAACAGTTAGAGCAAGAATATATGCTTTTTATTGTTAAATGGATCACACATGACTTAAAACCCCTACAGATATACCTTACATGATCTTATTAAGTGAATACATATCTGCCATCACAGTTCATGAAGGGAACTTCACTGAATGTATTAAGAAAACTTATATTGGAAAATTAGATGCTTTAGGGGACAGAATATGGTTATTATATCACACATGCTATTAATAAATTTCAGTGTCTGATTCTCTTCAATCAATGCAAATAGTTAAATTCAAATCGAATGTTTGTCTTAAAGTAAGCTGCTATTTTAAAAAGTGCATCTTGTTTGATTTATGCTGGAAATAACATCATACCTCAGCGTTATTGGCTAACATGGATATACGATGCTTGTAAAAGATCCCACGTGTACGCGCTGAACTTGAGCTGTGTAGAGATGGATCCCAGCACCTCTGAGACACGCACAACCGAACACCATGTCAGATGTAGCCCTCTTCTGGTCTTTAGCTCTCCGCATGGTTTATTTCCCGCAGAGCTCAAGCCTCGTAGACAACACTGCGAATCAGGACTCACCCACACGTTACTTCGCCTAACTTGTACGCCTGACGGACGCATGTTTTCTCTCTTTGAGGCTCGAAAATTGGAGAAAGAATTAGAAATTGGAACCATTCCGCGAGCAGTCCTGGAAAAGCAGCCTGAAATGAGTTCATGCATGCCAAGGAGCGTTTAACCATGGGGCAAAAAGGAAGAGGTATAGAAGGGAAAGGGAAAAAAACACTTATGTAGCCTTAAATGAAACTGTTAAAATGGTGGTTTCGACCGTGCGCGCGCACATGTGTGTGTACGGTTGTGTTTTGTTCACTGCTTTTTGTAAGAATGTTTGAGAGTAGCCTTTTTCCAAAACACGTATTAATAGCTTTGAATCACTGAAGGAACATTACAGACATAAGTCTAGATTTGTAACTGTTTTTGTTAACACTTTTTAGCGTGTTTGTGTGTGCGCGTGTGCATAAAGAGCTATTAGCGACATTCAATAGCTCATCTATCTTAACTTGCGTTAGAAGTTGTACCTCTCAAACTATTAATCATACGAGTCTCAGGGTATTGGATTCCAATGATGCAGCTCAACGATCTCACAACAGCAGCTTCAAAGAACTGCTTCACCTGAGTCTGTCAGAGAAGCCCCTCCTTCTGCTGACAGACTATGGTTAGAGATTCATACCACGATATGGATTGATGTTCCAGTTCCAGTCTATTGAAAGAAAGATCTGTTAGTTTGGCAGCTAGAACATCCAATTATTAAGTTATGCTATGAAAGTGCATGAAGAAGAGTTGCAGTTATGAACCTTTTTTTTTGAGGGTGGGGGGGGGGTTCTTATTTGTCTTGGCCTTTATCCTGAGCTGAGGTTCTGGTGAGATCAAGAGATTCCACAGAGATCTTGTGAACTTTTCGTGGAGTACATCTCACGTCTTCAAAATGTCAGTGTGTCGGCAGACCGAGCGAACGCACTGAGGCTGAGAACGTGGTGACGTGTGTGTGTGTGCATCAAAGAGCTGGATGTGGAACCCACACCTCACTGGTCTGTAGAATCAGTAGAACTTCACAGCGTCTGCTAAATACGGTCAGTGTAAATACATGGAGACAGATAACCTCATGCAAATCTGTCTCCGTGTATTTACACTGACCGTATTTAGCAGACGCTGTTGTCTAGAGTGACAGGGATCAAGAGAATGGTGGCATGACAATGAATGAAGGCCACAGACAAGGTTAGGATTTTAAAAAGAAGGAAAAGCTGCCTGGACATGTCGAGAAAGATGCCTGCAGCCCTTAGAGAGGACAAAAAGACGACAGACTTGTCTTATGACAGACACACACACACACACACAAAACAATACAGAACATGGATTGAATGTACATTCTTCTAGTTCAGAGTATTATTTTATTCTGTCTGTTTTATATTATATAGGCAACTCAAATTAACAAGACGATTTTGTATAAAAAGTATGATTGGTGACAAATTATTCTGTACATGTAATGTCACACAACAATTCAGAGGTCAGTGTATTCATTCCAATTGAAATAAATAGCAAGTCAATAAAATGCACAACTATTTAAATGTACCATATAAGTGCATTTTATGAGGGAATTTTCAATATACTAATTTAAAACATAGTTTAAACACTTTTGTCAAAACAAACTAAAATGTTTAATTCCATTTTGAGGCAGGCATCTGGTTTCTTGAAAGAAGTCATTTCCTGAGGAAGTGTGAAACTGAGGTTCGGGCAAAACTATCAGGGTCTGAACACAAGAGGACTTGAGAAATGTTAATGCATTATTAATATTTGAATACAAATGTGTCTGAAACCCATAAAATCTTTCTAAGAAATCCAGGTAGTTGAAAGTGTTGTCAGTGATAATGGTTTTCAATTATTTAGGGCTCCATCTGGCAATTGGAGTTGAACCGTATTCACTGTATGCCATGGTAAGACCCAGATCTATATTGGTAGTGGTGTACTTTATAAGATTTAATTTTCTTATAAGTGGTTAGGACTTGAATTTACAGGCCTAGTATTACTTTGATTATTTGTTCCTCTGTGTGTGTGTGTGTGTGTGTGTGTGTGTGTGTGTGTGTATATATGAGCATGTTTAGTGCGTGTGTGTGTGTGTGTGTGAGTAAGTAGATGGCTCTCTACATTGATATCCCACTGTGCGGAAGACTTTAAAATACTGTCTCTGTGAAATGCAAAATTTATGAATCCCCCCCCCATGCCCTGCTTGATTTATGTGAAATAATAATACACTATTTAATGCTTAAACATGGCTGCAAGCAATCCGTGGCTATCAAGATGTACAATGGAGTAATGACTGGGGAAGACAAATCACCTCATGGACTGAGGATGCTTGTTTAAGGTTGCTCAGCAGATATATTAAACTATATGTAATTGTACACTAACTCCACGCTGTAGGCAGAGAGAGAGAGAGAGAGAGAGAGAATATAAATGTACATACTTTACACTCTTTTAAAGTGCTTGAGGAAAGGTAAGCTATTACCTACTATTGCATTACCAGCAATTACCTCACCTAACTAAACCATGAAAAAGGAACAATGGCTGCTACTCTGAGACAGTTTTAATAATAAAATCCTCAGACTTAAGAGAGGGTTCTTGGACTGCAGCTCATCTCTGGTATGTATGCCAGCATAAACGCCCAGATGTCAAGGCCTTCCAGATTGGACCAATTTCCTTTTCGGCAGTCTTACTGTTATTTAACTTTTCACGATCAACTCAGACTGAGGTTCGTTCCCAAAGCAACTCAGCTGACCACAGATTTAAGTTCAAGATTTTTAAGATGGCCTTCTTTGGGGCCATTGTAATTTTGAAAGAGTGCATTCTGAGGCAAGAGGCCTGCTGACAACAACCTTTCGTGTGTGTGCTGATTTGTGGCTCCTTGACACCCATGTTTAATTAAAACTCATTTGTGTGAAGGATCTGGAAGGAAAGAAATGACTCCCCCTGTTTTACAGTTTGTGAAACGTTTTAGCAAAAGCTCAGCAAGACAAACAAATGGAGTAATTACCAGCCCAAACGAAACCGCCGTTTGGCAACCTGCTGCACTGTGCGATTTTCATCTATAATGCACTGATCCCCTCCCAGCTCATCTCTCTCTTCTTTGCTTTCTTTCTCTCCTTCTCTTCGTCTTTTTCTTCTTCTTCCATTCCCCTGCTCTCCTTGCCCCTACCTGCCCATGCCAAGAAAAACACCTCTTCTAAATCTTGTGACTCACATGCAATTACGGCTCATGTGAATCACAGGTGCTGAATTCTTTTTGGCAAACCATAAAACATTACATGCGTGATTTGCACAGCTGACGAGGTTCTATAATTTCGTTTTCTTTCCTCCTCCGTGACCACATGATCTGTTTCAGGGCTTTTTACTAAGGCAGCACCCAGCGAGGCCTTCAGTTATGGAACGGGCCACTCTGGTGCCCTGCTCACCCTGCTGTGCCCGTCAGGGAGGTGACACCACCCCCCACAGCCCATGCCCCCCCCCCCTCCATACCACTGCACCTCCTGTCAATCAAAATCACATTAAAGAACTCTGATGTCATGCAGCTGAGCACTCAGGTTGCTGCCCCAGGGGCAACAAAATACACTTCTCATGCCCCCTCGAGAAGGGCAGTTGCGGAATGTGCATTTGTGGGGAGGGGGGCTCAGACATGCTTCACAGAAGCATATGGAGGTCAAAATGGGAGAGCACAGAAGTAGGAAATGTATTTCATTAAATAACTTATGATAGTTGAATACTTTCTTTAGGATAGTTGAATACTTTCTTTTTTCATTTACTCAGGAATGAAGATCAGAATGGGGAAAAAATGTAGACAAAGCATTATTGGTGTGATAATCATACACACACACACACACACACACACACTATCCGAAGATGATTCGGTGGACTGTAGATAGCAGAGATATTTAGAAAGTTGAGATATTTAGAAAATGTAGTACACAAGGATTCCAAAAACAGAAGGAACATCATGAAGGAACACAGATGAAGGAAACCTTTTGGCCTTCCTTATGCACTTTTAAATATCTCTACTCATG
>JAOXYF010000028.1:4393363-4416199 GCA_028565775.1 Sternarchorhynchus goeldii
CTCTCTCTCTCTCTCTCTCTCTCTCTCTCTCTCTCTCTCTCTCTCTCTCTCTCTCTCTCTCTCACTCACTCACTCTCAGTCTGCTTTTATTGTTTCTTTACTGATAGGAGAAGGTGGCAAGAGAAAGGCCTGAACCATCAGCAAAAAGACCCACAGTTCCCAACTTCCTCCAGATACACACACATATACATCTCAGAGAAGTCACGGAATAGATCTCTCCGTTATCTTCTAAGGTGTGTTTAATCATTCTCTACACTAAAGGTGTGTCTGTGTGTGTGTGTGTATTCCATGTGCTGGAAGGTTGTAATTTCTGACTCTGCGGTGCTCTAAGCAGACTGTTGTGGTGTTAATGTGGGTGAGGCAGCTCACACTAATTAGATGAGCCCTCTCTTCAGTGCTATAATCATGGGCATCTGGGTCCAGCAATTACTTAATATGATATATTAACATATTCCTGGCAGGCGCGTCAGAGGAGGCTGCTCGTAGGAGACAAATTATCCAAATTAATTTCTAATTTAAAATCCTATGCCTTTTATTATAAGCTGTGGGCACCCCTCAGTATAAAATGAAAGGAGGAAGGGTGGAACTGAGAGAGAGAGAGGGAGAACGTCAAGGATGTTCTTTTTGGATATTCAGGGAGGCTTTAATGTTCCGGGCTAGTTTCAGCCCACAAAGCAAATGAATAAATGGGTGGGCGAGGGAGAGAGAGATAGAGAGAGAGGCGGGGGGGGGGGGAGATGTCAGTGTGTGGATGAGCAGGAATGTGTGGTTAAGAATAGGAAATGATGGTTTCTGAGCCATTTGAGAGGGTTCCTCAAGACCCAATTATGGCCAAAAGAACCACAGAGAATAACAAAAATATTCTGCTTCATTTTTGCCAGAAGTGAAAATTTCTAAAGCAATTTCAATAGGTCAGCCTGTGTAGTACTTGAGTCAGAAAATGGTTTTCTCAGCTAGGGATGGAGAAAACTGTTGGGCTGTTACAGAGTTAGAGTTTACACTTCCTGGTGTCATGCCACTTTGAGGAGTTCAGTATTATACATTTCTATTAGTATTAATGATACAAAAAAATCAAGATATAATATATAATATTCTTTCTTTCACATACCTAAAGCAATTTCTGCCATATATTTTCAGTAAAA
The DNA here is from genome assembly GCA_028565775.1 of Sternarchorhynchus goeldii. Lineage (NCBI taxonomy): Eukaryota > Metazoa > Chordata > Actinopteri > Gymnotiformes > Apteronotidae > Sternarchorhynchus > Sternarchorhynchus goeldii. The sequence goes on from JAOXYF010000028.1 coordinate 4,394,506, forward strand.
TAGTTTTTGAAGTGTCTTAAGCGCCTTTTTTCAAAACATAGTAATTCACATAACACCAAAGTTTGTTGTATAAATAATATGCAAAATGTCTTTGTGTTTTCAGTGGAAAAGGAAACGCTGTTCTCATTTTAATTTTATTGATAAATTTCAGTCAACCTACCACCCTGTCAAAATGAAATAAATATAAATGATCCCACAACGGCAAGAAAATTCAACGAATAGAAAAGCAAAAAAAAGTTGTAAAGTATGTTTGGCTCCCAAATTAGAATGGTACAGCCCAAAGTAAAATTAGAATGGTACAGCCCAAAGTAAAGTACTGATGTGGATATGTAAGGGAGAGAAAGAACAAAGGCTCTGTGATGTGCAACCACTTTAAATATGTAACCAGTCTAAGAGAACAGCCCTCAACATCTCATACAGTCCCAGAACATCTGAGAATTAAACTGAACATTTAGTAGAACCTAAGAGAAGAAGTGGATTACTACAGTCTGGGTAAAAATATGGAAATCACACAAACATATAGAGGTTACACACACACACACACACACACACACACACACACAATTTTTAGAATTAAAATTAGATGCTGCACTGTAATCTGTAGAAAAGTTTTTAGTGGAAAATATTTTCAGAGACCCTTAAAAGTACATAAAGCAAGAGTATAAAAGTGTTTAGTTTTTGGGCAAATGTAAGAAACACTTTGTGCGTTAGCTACAGCAAACACTGATGTTTGTAGCTGCACTCACTGCCAAAGCTCAGGCTGTGTGGAAGCTGCAGGAGCAGAATGTTCCAGAACTTTGAAGCTGCAGGCATGGCCACTGGTGTTTGGTATTTTTTAACTTACTTGTTTTTTTTTGTTTTTTTTGTTTTGGATTTTATTTTACTTTTTCTCCAATTAATTCAGAACGTCTGTGTATTCTGACTGTTATTGCAAGAATCAATACTTTTGTACCAGTTTTTTGGTCTCAGTGTGCTCCCAAGAGTGGATATACAGGTTTGTGTATGCATCCTTTATGTACGTATATGTATGTATGTATGTAGGTATATAATGTGCATTCAAGAGAAAGGAGGACCTATAAAACAAAGGGTCATCGCCACACCCATGTTTACTCATGTTCAGCTTAACTATGTTCATGTAGATGTTGAGCACATAAGCTGTGAGAGTAACTGCTTCTGGACAAAGAAAATGTGCAAACACAGCTACTAGGAGTAAAGAAAAGAAATACTGAAAGATAAAACGAAAGGGGGAGAAAGAGAGAAAAGAGAGAAAGAGAGACCTATTATACTTTCTTAAATGATGTATGGTAGGAAAAAGGCAGAAGATATAGATGTGGGAGACAGATGGAAAATAGACTACGAAAGCTGACAGGAAGAGAGATAGAATAGTGACAGAGGACAGGGAAAGAGAGAGAGAGAAAGAAGGAGAGAGAAAGAGAGAGAGAAAGAGGGAGAGAGAGAGAGGGGGGAAATACTATTTGCAGCAGCCAGTAGCACTCACCCAGTGACACTGGTAATATGACATTCATCAGAAGCTGAACTCATATCTCATCAGGGCAGGAGGGAGAGAGAGAGAGAGAGACAGAGAGAGAGGAAGAGAGAGAGAAAAGCAGAAGAAGGCCTAAGGACCCTTAGGGCAAAAGGCTGAGAGAGAGATTGAGAGAGAGAGAGAGTGTCAGGCCCAGGCACACAGGTATATTGTCAGATGATTTAAGGCGATAATAACCTCCACTTTGCCAGACAGATGATGTTTCGTGGTGGAGGCTGCAGCTTAATGAATGATACATTAGTAAACACTGCCGAAAACATTATTAGAGGCCGCGCCGGTGCTGCTCCTCACAGGAAGGGGCGCTCGGCGGAAAAAAGATGAGCACGCAAATGTGTCTCACGTCCCTTCATCCACACTCCCTCTCCTCCGCTCTGAAGTGGTGAATAACAGATGAAAGAAACACGAGACAGCGGGGAGAGAGCCATGCCGTGCCGTGATGTGTTCTTTCAGCGGCAGCTTGGGAATTTGCACATCATATTTAATGTGGTTTTAGACGGCTCGGAAGACGTCTGCGCTAGTATTAAAGAGGTGCGGTCCCACACCGCCATAAAACAAACAGGTTCTGACTAAACAAACTAGCCCTCCGCCAGAGACGAGAAACCAAATATTCTGGCTGAATCCACTAACGGTGTTGCAGCACGAAACCATCAGAGACAGAAACGTAAATGATGTTGATAATGTTACCTGGTTCATTTGATGCATTCGTTCAGGCCTCTCACACTAGTCCATGCGTTTATCACCTCAAGGTTCGATCGTCTCAACTCCTTGCTGTCTGGATGTTCCCACAGGTCAAAACAAGCCCCATCTAGTCCAGAATGCTAGAAGCCTGACTAGAACCCAGCAATTTGAACCATGATTGCCCCATTCTATTTATGCTGCCCTGACTGACACTTAAATTTCATATTGACTACTAAGCACTATTATTAACCAATAAAGTGCAAAGCGATCTTGCACATAAGTATCTAAGCAACCTTATTGTCCATTCTGACCTGCGGCAAATACGATGACTACCCAGTGCAGGCTTCTCCAGAGCCAGCGCCTTCCTACAAAGCCCTTCAGCTATGGAACAACCTCTCTGGAAGTGTGTGTGTGTGAGAGATTCACACACACTCTCAGTCTTCAAGTTCAGGCTGAAATGTGACCTGGTTTGCTTATCGTTTTGGTCAGATAAATGCATACTTAACACTGTACCTACGCATGCTTAATATACCTAACATACTTAATGAACATACTTAACACTGTACCTACGCATGCTTAATATACCTAACATACTTAATGGTCTGACCGGATGCAGGTGTCAGGTCGTAGTTGCTGTTTCTGGAGTTGTGCCTGACTGGTGACTGCAGGTCATGACGTGGTGATGTCAGAGCTCACTCGCTCACCCAGCATGCTCTTGTGTCCTCCTGCCGAGTGGTGCGTGGGCCCCTGTTGGTTGATTGGATGCTGCTGTGAGAACGTGGCATCATGATGTCATGATGTCAGTGTTGCTGGGGTTCCCCCCCTCTGGACCGGCTGGACTTGGTGCTTACCTAGTGCTGTGAACAATATTTATTTGCAAATTTTTGCAAATTAGAAGACAAAATAATGCATGGAAGTAATGTTTATTATCATAATGTACTAGGCTATCGTTATTTACTGTGTACCTAATTTACTTGTCATCTGTCTCCATTTATTAGAGCTGTCCAGTGTTGCCCAAAGCAGGATGGGTTTTCCTGAATCTGCTCCTCCAAGATTTTTTAAATCCCGAAGGAGTTGTTACCCTCAGTTTGCTCACCAGGGGTCTAGATTTAGTTCTGTAGCAGAGTTGTCTAGATCTAGCTCTGTAGCGGGGTTGTTTCTGCTAAAAGCACTATAATGAAATGAATTCAATTTAACTGAACTGAATTGAATTGAATTGAATTGACTATGCACTGGCCCCAGATCTCTCTAAAGTAGAATTGAAACAATGATGGCATCTTTACACTCCAAGTGCTGTGATTTTGTGATTTATCCAAACATAATGTGAAAAATACTGTTTTCGTTTTCTCATTATTTGTTACCTTAACAGAAATCAAACTTCCATGATGGTGAGCGGTTTCCTGCTCTAGTCCAGTCATGTGATTCATGGGTTTGTGAATGAATGCTCAAAGGAATATCTGAACATTATTTTCTCTATAAACATATGCATGTGCATTTTTTTTACAGCTTGCCCTAAATGCTCTAAAACAAGAAGAAAATAGTTATCCCTCATTGGTCTTCACAATGCATGTGAAATTAAATAGCAAAGTTGCCTTTATATGTTACTTCCACAATAACCATGCTATAGTACCACACACCGTGCTATAGTACCACACACCGTGCTATAGTACCACACACCATGCTACAGTACCACACACCGTGCTATAGTACCACACACCGTGCTACAGTACCACACACCCTGCTGTAGTACCACACACCATGCTATAGCACCACACACCATGCTATAGTACCACACACCCTGCTATAGTACCACACACCCTGCTGTAGTACCACACACCATGCTATAGTACCACACACCCTGCAATAGTACCACACACCCTGCTGTAGTACCACACACCATGCTATAGTACCACACACCATGCTATAGTACCACACACCCTGCTATAGTACCACACACCGTGCTACAGTACCACACACCCTGCTGTAGTACCACACACCATGCTATAGTACCACACACCATGCTATATCACCACACACCCTGCTATAGTACCACACACCCTGCTATAGTACCACACATTTGTAGGAAGTGTTTAAATAAAAAGCACTTATAAAAAAGATAATATAGAATAAAATGTATACAAAATGTGTGAATATATATGTAAATATATTATTTATAATGTTAAATATATATGAATATATATGTAAATATATTATTTATAATGTTAAATATATATGAAGCCTGTTTTACAGAGTTAAGGTCAATGATCGACTGTACATCTAAATATCTGTGTTATGTGTTCTGTTTTCACCCAGTCACATGGAAACACTGCTTCACATTATGTGGTCAATAGGATTTTGGCTTGGATGCTTTAACAGATGCTGCACTGCAGTGATACCAGCGCATATCAGGCTGATCTGGAGCTTAGGACAGATGTCCGTCTATGTTGAGGAGAGACCGTGCAGCCAGTGAACGCCATCGCAAATAAACGATTAAATAAATGAATCTAATAACAATAGACGTCCATGAGCAGGGCAGGCCGGATGGATGTGCAGCTTATTTAGGGCCCAACACTCTCCCTCTGACAGGCAAAGGCAAAACTGAAATGTACTTAAACTGAACAGGGGTACGTTCTCTCCCTCGCCCTCTGGCACACATCATAGAGAGGATACGCTCACCTTCACCTTGCCCGGGCAGAGCAGATGAACGAGAGCTGCAGCAGAAACCCGGGCCCCTCCATCCCTAGGAAGGGGTGGGATGGACGGTTCACACCCAGGGCACACAGAAGGACCTGTGCGTCAGACTGCTGAAAATCGACCAAGTCAAAGCGAGGCCTGGGAAGTTCCACACGTTCCGGGCCGTCCTTCTGCTGCGCAGATGTGAGTGTGATGTCCTCCACCGCACCTCTTGTTCTCTCAGCTAAGTCTAATCTAAATAGCACTGAACATCACCGGATCTCCTTAGAAAACTGAGACCCAGATGAACCTTAAAAGGCAAGTACTGCAAGCAAGACCCTTTTACAAAGGAATTAGTAAATGTTTGCAAGGGTTCATGCGAATACGTCCATAACCATCTGGTTTTGATCGGTGTCTAGCCTGATCTCAAGCACACCCTTTGTTTCAACATAATACAATAGAGCTTTTGTAAAGAATGAATCACAGTATATAAAATCCATCCACACCATCCGACTAGGCCAGATTTTTTCCCGTGGGTTAACAGAAGTTTATGGAGTGAATTTGCAATTAATCCATTTCTTTGTATTTACCAACATGACCAGTGACAGTTTCCACAGAAGAAAATAAAGCTATTATTTAAGCTTGTATTAAATGTGTTGTATGTACAAGAGAGTGTGTTGTATATATAGAAAAAATACTTCTAAAATAAATTTAAAAAAAAATTTTCTAATCACTTCCCTTCCTAATACTGTGTATACCAATCTTGCCATCTCTTCTATACACTTTTAAAACAAATCTTTTCCCCAAAAAATCATGTGCTACCAAAATATATCTCTACTGTCATGAGATCCATAGTGTCAGTCGCTCTAATATATTAATCAAATGTTTCACAGTATCAAGCAGTGTGAAATATAAAATATGTCCATAATTTCCCCCCCCCCAAGTAAGGCTGCTGATACAGGGTTGGCTGGGATCAAAGGGACGTTCTGGTCTGAATAGCGAGTGCCCTGTGTTCGGGTCCAGTGTGGAGCTACCGCTTCACGGCCGAATGAGCCGGCACTAAAGAGATAATATTTCAATAACATAGTGGCCTGATCATAAAGTAACTCAATGGAAATGTGGTAGAGCCTTAGGCTACCCAGCAGGACAGTCAGCAGTCAAATGATTTCACAGCCCTTTCTCATTCCCACCCGATTCCTCGTTTTCGCTCTCTCACTCTCTCTCACTCTCTCTCACTCTCTTTCTGTCTCTCTTTTTTTTCCCTCTGTCTCACATTTCTAAGAGCACACACACAGACATGCCCTTACCTCTGGACAGATATTTGCAAAGTTCATATTGTACATACTGAAAATAGTACGTACTCACTGACAAAAGACAAAAAAAAACATATATAAATAAAATAAAATAAATCCCACTTGCTGTGTTTGAAGTTTCTGTAACTTGCTATATGTCACCATGTGGGCAATTTATAACCACAAATTCTTCCAATTCTTAGCTCTAGCTTTTCTCTCTCTCTCTCTCTCTCTCTCTCTCTCTCTCCCTCTCAATTTCTTATTCACTCTCTCCATTCTCTGCCACTTTATCATGCACAGAAGAAAACTCTTGTGTTCTCCATTCAAATCTGTCTCTGGTGTTCAAAACAGAAGGAGAAACTGGACATAATGACTTGCAGCCAAGTACTGCAGGTGAAAAAACAGGGTCTTGCTTTTCATACTGCCATCCTGTCCATCATTCAAACGTACTCCCCTCCCACTTCCTCTTTGGTCTCCTCTGTTTTATCCCCTCCGATCCATCTTTTCCTCTGATATCAGCATGTGATAACAGGAGACTGGGCCGCCCTGCGTGGCGGAGCTGACGGCGCTTCCCTTTGACATCAAGGCTTTTTTTGAGGCCACGGCGAACGATGGCGCTGCGGGCCTCGTCCAGGTGATTCCGAAAACTCGAACGCCACGCCTAGCTCGCTACGGCTCGCGTCTACAAACGGCTTCCCTCAAACTCCAGCCGTGCGCATGCGGCGGTTCGTGCGGCAGGCTTTAATTGGTCGATGACGGCCGTCCCGTTTCACCCCGAGCGTCGGAGATGAGAGGAGCGCGGCAGCCGCGGTCCTGCTGACGTGGTCAACGAACAGCGCAAATTAGCACAGCGAAGGAAGACAGGAGGCCTTTCCTGAGAGAGGCGTCTCATATCCCTTCCTCTCATTCTCTCTGTCGGGCTTTTCTTCTCTCTCTCGTTTTATCTCAAAGGCACTTTTCTCTCCTCTCTTTACCACCAGATTTGCACATTTTGCTAATGGCTTTCTACTGTTGCTTTTCCAAAGCTTCTTCCTCTTTCCTCTGACAGGCTTGAACCTCTGCTTTTCTCTTAGAGGCGTCTGTGTGTCATATCCGCACACTTAACATGACAGTTGTGTGTAACACACACACGCGTTCACTTTAAAACACAACAAGGCCTTCCTTTTGATCTCCCTTTACACACGTACACATCCTCCATTAAACTGACACTCATTTTTTTCCGGTGTATTGTACTACAGTGTTTGGCTCTGTCAGGTGTGCAGTACAGTGACGGGACACGCGTCAAAAATCCCGCCAGGTAAGCAAACAGTAGCACTGCTGTCTTGTCTCTCTTTCAGATTTTCACCTACTACATCTGGCCATTCTTGCGTGCGTGCACGCGTGTGTGTTTACATGTCCCTGTGTCCACTGTGCGTGTGCGTCCGAGTGTGACAGTGAACGGTCTCTCTCATCAGTCTCTCTCATCAGTCTCTCTCATCAGCGCCTTTGATACTTCATCGTTCTTCACCGCAGATGCCTCAACGACACTGACGTCAGCAAGAGGACTGGGGACAGTTTCATAGGTTTGCTGTTCCATCTCTTCCTCTCTCTCTCTCTCTCTCTTTTTCTCCCCATGTATCCCTGCTGCATCTTTATGATGTGAAGCAGGGCTCGCAGAGCTGTTGGATGAATTGTTTGATAGCCCAGGGCGAATCGAGGGGAAAGAGTGGCCGTAAATAGGATTGAAGTTTAAATGAAATAATATGTCCAGGAAAAAAGGAGGGATGGGGACAGAGAAGGAGAAAGATGGAGAGGTAAGAGGGAGGTGAGAAGTTCGCGCCGAGAGCACCAGCCTCTTTCTATCGCTTTAGAGCAGGAGAGAAGAATTACTGGCCTTGAAATAAAGTTGTTTTGGTCTAAATAGGACTTCTGTATGGTGGAGGTGGAGACCATTCAGACTGGTGCCTATAGATAGAAATGGGGCAATGTGAAGGGCTAAATAATTAGTTCAGGGTAGGTGTGGGTACATATGTGCTTATAACCTTTTTGATTTTTCCATGAGAGAGAGAGAATATGTTTTGTGTGTGTGTGTGTGTGTGTGTGTGTGTGTGTGTGTGTGTGTGTGTGTGTGCGATCTTAAATCAGCAGTTTCGCCTCATTAAACTGTCTTGTAAAGGTAGACGTGTGAATGATGAAGATTAATAAGCAAAAAAAAAGGATCCATTATACGCCGGTTTCTGTCCCATAGGTCACGGACGTAGAGTCAGGTGCAGGTTCAGACTACTGAACATACTGAACATACAAACATACTGAACATACAAACATACTGATTCAAACTGGAGGAACAGAAAGCAACAGTGCAGAGGAAGCAAAATGGCACAGTGCTGGCGATTCAAACAGACACAAAAGACTCAAATCAGTGCTGCACACAGGCACTCATTTGTGATCCAAACTCATTACTGCCATGTTTTACATCCAGAGCAACAAATAATACTAATATGACTCAACATCATAAGATCCAGAGTAGCACCTCTGCGTTGTCTTCATACGCGAGTATCATTATCCATGTAAACTTAATTTATTAATGTTAACACTTGTGAATTTGTGTTATTTAATGTTTTATTTGCCAGTTTATAATATCCTTGAGGATTCTGCCCTGTCACAGTGAAAGAAATGTCAATGTTAAAGTTTTTCATACCTCAGGTATGCAGTTCAGGTCTCCAAATTCACAGAGCTTTGTCTGGTCTAAAGCTGTTTCAGGGTTTCCTGTCTACCTGCATGCATGTTGTAGTAAACTACCTTTGTTGTATGTGGTCGCTGTTTATACTGGATTTTCCTGCTCTTGAGCACTGAGGTAGGTGTTAGATCTAAGTCAAAGGGTCTTTGGAGCTTCTCAGCTCAGGTCCCTCAGAAGCCATCACAGAAGCAAGGTTCTGCAACTGACGGAAAGAAGTGCTTCAAATCTGAGGCAAGGCAGTGAAGGTCTCATGCTTCTGCTGTGGTAGGACACACCATATAAGGGTGAACTCACCCTGAGTCATGTCTTTCATGTATGCAGTGACAATCCCTTTTTCTCTAATGGTCAGTAATGGTCGCTGCTAAAACTGCATCTTGACTCTGGAGCAACCCAGGCCTTTTCCCTTCAGGTCCAAAACATCTGCCTCTTCTCTGAATGCGCATCATTCTTGAATGGACATTCCTGTGCAATTGGCTGCCAGACCTGTCCACACAAGACACATGTCCCTGCTGGTGAAGGAGTTTCCATGGAGATCTGGGGCTTCCCTGCCTGCTAGAGCAGAATGTCCACAATTCCGAGAATAAACAAGAATTCATTGGTTGTACCAAGTACCACGATTCCATGTACATTTATTTCCTTCCCAGGTACCCTACAGCCCAAGAACGTCCCCGAAATTATGGTTCCCATCAGCATAACAGAATGTGACTTAGGGTTTTTAGCAAATCCAAGGCAATACAGCTGCCAGTGCATTAGGCCTGGTTTGCACTGCACTTCATTGCCAGGTACACCACTTCTCGGATAAGGACAGTGGAGCCATGAGGGAGTACATCCATCTTGATGTTTACGGAAGTAAAACATGAGTCTGGAGGAGTTTATGGAGCAATGGAATGTCCTGGCAGTGCTCATTTGGCACTCCCCAAAAATGTTGAAGAAATTGTAAATGTTTCTTGGGTTAACCAACCTCTATCATGGATTTATGAAGCGGCTTCCCCAGGCCCAGATCCTGGCCCCGCTTCTGTACCTCTGTGTCTAGCCTGTGTTACTCCAATAGTTACTTCAATAGTTACTTTGATCCATAACTGTGGTGTTCTCCTTGGTGATGACACACACAATGTCAAACATCAGTTACAGAGATTCTACAGGGTTTTATTTTTATTATTATTATTGTTGTTGTTGTTGTTAATTAGGTGGGGTGTTTTTTTTGCAGAATCAGGTTTAGTGCATCCTCTGACTACCATCTACAAGACCAATGAATGCGCTTTTTTTCCTCTCTTCTGCTACTAATAAAATGTTTGATGGGTTTCATTCACTACACATAGATGGCATGAGGGAAGTCCCCAAACATCTCCATCCCAACACAAACTTCACAGTAAATTAGCCACAATTAGCAAACGCGACATTGGCGCTCCGGCCCCGCTAATGCCATTATGAACCCACCCAATCATAACTTACAGTGCACTGGATCATTTCTCAAACCAATGATCTTGGTAAGTACTTGTAAAAGGGCCCTATTGCCAAATCAGCTGGATGCGTCCAATTAAAAGGGAATGGGGGTGGAAGGGGGGGGGGGGTTAGGGTTGATTAGCACTTAGCTTCAGGGCAGCTGCATTATTATGCAGCAAATGAAGCTCAGTCAGAGTCAGGTTAAATGCTTTTAATTCACAAAACCTCCCCCCACTGGCTTTCAGAAAGAGATGCGTGATAATGATCAGCATGGATCGAGTGCACAACACTAACAGCAGAATCAGACTGGAGGTGCAGAAGACCACGACGTGCCGTAGACTCAGACTCAACGGTAGCCGTCATTCTGAAAAGGCTTCAGCATGTTCTTTACTTTGACTGAAGCTTTAAAGCCAATGGATCCAGCTGTCCTTCTCTCTGTAGCTGAATTTTCATAGCTAGGAGCATCTCAGCTGAAAACCCTCGGTTTAGCATAAACCAAACAAGCACACTGCTGCTCTGTATTTGAGCTTTTCACATGAAACACCGCCAGCAGTAGAGCAGAAATCCATAATCACACCTAGCTGTTATTCGTCCCCCACCAGCCCACATACAGACACAGACCAGAGTACAGATCCTCGTCTCTCTCTCCCTCCGCAGGCTCACAACCCCATGGGAGTTTTATTAGGTGGCATAGTTGTCCTCCACGCACCAGCACTCCATCACGGCACCAGGTAGCCAGGCAGCACTGCCATGAAATTAAGCAGAAAACATTCATGCCGGCGGATTAGCTTTTAAAAAGCGGCCTAATGTAGCATGAAATGCTGAGGCTATGCTCTGGTGAACAGATGCACGTGGGTATGACCTATTTTCACTGTGTTCTTTCTCTCTGTGCTTCATGCCCGACGCCCCCCTGTCTTCCCCTCCCAGTCCCCATTCCCTTGCATCTCAACATCTGGATGCCGAGAACATTTAGCTGGTAATTGGTTTGGGCTTTTATTATTCCGATGGCGACAAAGAAAGAGTGGGGTGAGAGGGGGCCGTTGGAAAGGGGAGTTTTGGATTGGTGAATGAAAGAGGGATGGTTGGGTAAGATTGGATAGATCCTGTGAGGTGGGGGGAGGGAGGATAAGAGACATTTAAGGACTGATGGAGTAGCTGTCTTGGCATTATGGTAATGTACTATTATACCCGAGACAAGACCTTCCACATCTCTTATTATATGTCTCAATGCTAAACATACCATCCACTTGACCCCTAGCGAAACTAGAAAAATTATATTTATGAACTCTGCAGTACTGTGTGAGAGGAGACAGGCTCTCTATGATCATCTGCTCAGTCAACAAACCTACTTTTACAACTGTATCTGTTCTGAGTGCAGGCTTTTGTACAAAAGGTACAAATGGTGTTGTTATAACATGAAAAGCCAGAGGCTGTGTTAGGACAGACACAGCACCTACATCCCTCTACAGACGGATAACAGACCAGTTCACTTTGTATGGTAATTAGCAGGAAAATGCAGTTTTGAGATCTCGTTTAAAAACAAGGACACTTTGAAAATGCAGAAGAGTTAAAGTTCTCTGTGCCAAACTCCAATGGCTGATTACTTGACCAGGTTGTCATATATCATACTACTGCAAATCCAAGTTCACAGTTCACACACACACACACAAACACACACACACACATACACACACGCATACACAACACACATACACAAACTATATATCTGTGCATTCTGTCAACACTATTTGCATCCACAAAGATCTCACCATGTTTTCCCATATATGTTCACTTGTCCTTCTCGTTGTGTGTTTCTCCCTTCGTGTGTTTCTCATGTGTTAGATAGCTGCATCCAGTTTCCTGTCACATGTGTGTGTTGCAGGTTCCTGTCCAACAATGCTGGCATATGTCAGGACGACACGGACACCAGCTGATACACTGTCGGGGTGGGTGGGAGGGCGGTGGAGCAGGGAGCCTTCCACTTGGATGGCTTGCTGGTCTGTGCCACGCGTGCCACCCTCTGAGAGCCTGCTTGTTTGCGAGCCATGTGCCAACCAGGGTGCCCACAAACACAGTCTGGGCTGCTAGCGGATGCCATCCAATCACGTTACACAGAGACAGACAGCCAAAATACACCCCGATAGGAACAGGCCACACAGACGGAGACAATAAACAGAGAGAGAGAGGGAGAGAGAGAGAGAGAGAGAGAGAGAGAGAGAGAGAGAGAGAGAGGAAGATGATGTGGAGGAAGATTATAAAAGAGAAACGGAGAGAAGAAGATGATGTGGAGGGAGATTGCACAGCACACCCTCATGCATGAGATTTAAGCTGTTTCATGTATTCATGTCTTCTCTTCATGACATTGTGTTGCTCTACGTGATTTGACAGATGTTGCAAATTTATTATGGAATATAATTAACCTACTATGTACCTACTATGTTCTCAATTTCTAACCTGCTGAAAATTACAGCTGTGTCAACAGTTTTTTCACTAAATGCAGGGAAGAGTATTTTAGCAGTTTAATGTCAGAAGTTTGGAAAGGCATCACGCAACAAAAGACTTTGGTACAGGTGATGTTTAGGGTGATAAAAATGTATTTCTCGTCACGGGTATTTTATATATTCTGAATACGGTCGAAAAGTTGGCTTTCTGCTTGTTTGTTTTAATAATTCCAATACTGAAACATAAAGAGCAATACAATAAATATAAGTAGGATATTTCTGTATTATTACACTGTTCTTGGATCAGTTACATCTCCCCCAGCCTTCATTTTCATTGCTGTTGTTGTACTTCTCGTGATACTTTCATGTCCAGTCTAATTTCTAACAAAAGCACTTGTACGGCAGTCTTACAGGGAACAGGGTGCCATGTCTCATATATTTCTCCATTATTAAGAACCAGATACATGGCGGTCTTTGTGGCAAACAAAATAGTGAGATAAGCCGTTTTGTAGTTTGCTCTGGGGCAGTGTTAGACTCTGGGGTTTGCCCTGTATGTAGTTTGCTAACCTCAATAATAATAATCCAATATTGCAAAATATGAAGGTTCTGTGTAGTAAGGCAGGGATATTAGCCTATATTATTTCCCATATGTATAAATAAATGTCTGGAAATGTGTTTGTCTGCTGTACAATGCTGAAGACTGATTTGGATAGATTTACTTCTCGCAAAGTGGTACTGGCTGCATATTTACACTGGAAGGAGACAGTGGAGGTCAAGGGACAGTGACATGATGAAGGAGATCATTATAGTTATTATTATGTCATATTATGATGTCATAACCTGAATCACTTGCATCAGTTTCTCAGTACGTGACACAGTGTTTGCTCGTTCCTGATACTTGGATTTGTTTTCATTTTTTTCTTCCTATTTTTCTTTTACCTTTCATTTGTAATCTATCTTTGCTTCAATTTCTTTTTGGAAAAGCATTACCATTGTTTCAGGAGGAATATAGTTCTTATATAGAGGACAGGAGTTTCAAAGATTTTGTAATTTTGGGATTTTTTTTATTAAGAAACATTTAAGAATAGAGTAAGAATAATATAAAATAAATATATATTAAATAATTTATATTTTTTACTTATGTAGGAACTAAAACATTAATATTAAAGTCAGGATATCTAAAATAACATTGCACCTTGTCCCATGTGCATTTGGTTTGGATTGGGGGGTGAGGAGTGGTTTGTTTCACGATTGATGTTTGTACATTGGAACAATCAAATAATTGTTGACAAAAATACCGAAACATTCTGAGGAGTTTTATTCTGAGTATTCAAAATGGCAAACATTTTTAGACATTTTATTAAACTTTTTATTTTGTAATTAAATTTCAAAAACTAGGATAAAAAAATAAGCAAAGAAGTGATGCCTTGAGTATCATTCCCATATAGTGTAGGCACATGTAATTCAACAAATGAATTCACAAGTTCTCTTATATATCTATTTGCAGTTCTTTCTCAATATGTATAACTCATATGGGACCAATATGGAACTCATATGGAACCAATATGTATAATATGTATATAACCTAACGTTGCACAAACATAACTCACTAATTGTGCATAAGCAGTATTTTTTCAAGCATGTCACTTTACATGTGCTTTACATTTAGAGCATTCGGCAGATATTTTTTACTTACATTTACTTTTAAACTGTTCCACTAGATTCTTACCTTGACGGTATGCCATTAAGTAATTATTAACGTGCAAAATATGCAAACATTATTATGAACCAATAAATCTGTCAAATAAACCTGTCCTCTCCACTGACCCTAAAATCTTGTAATAATTGTGCAATTCAAGTTTAAGGCAAGAGATTCATATCAGTCAAAGTGTCCATATGGACATGAAATCCTTCTATAAGGTGACAGGGATTCTGCATGGAACTTAATAGCTATTCGATGATAATGATGCTAAAGACCCGAACGTTTCTCTCCGCAGGCTGTCGTATTGTTCCCCAAATGCCATTTCGTTCTCCTTTATAAACAGGCTATACTAATGATGTTCTTCCCCAGAAACCAGTGTGTAAAAACGCAATGATAAATGGGAAGATTTGGGCAGTATGGTGAAGATAGCGCAATACCAGTATGGGTCTGAGAGAGAGAGGAGCGCGTTAACCAGTCTGGGGTGCTCAAATGACATCCACGGCAAATAATTATGATAAACACGTTATTTTGCTCCACCAGCGACTGCACATTACCTAATGATGTTCAATGGCAGTGGTAAGTGCTAAAGACAACAAATACATTACTGCCACGCATCGCAAATGGGAGTCCCCAAGGAAAGCCATCTGAATTTCAAATTTTGTTGCCGTTGTCATTTTTCATAACAGAAAATGCACGCGGAGAGGCGCATTCCAAACAACTGTGTACTTAATGTGCAATGTTTAATATTCGTGATGCAGGCCACTTAGGTGTATATGTATTTATTCATATAAAATATACACTACTTACAGTTGTCATGCAGTGTGTATGGCCAATGAAAAATACGGGCCTACTCCAGACGGAAGCTCGAACACCGGCTGAAGTACTGGGGGAAGTCCAGGAAGTGTTAAGTAAATCCAAAATGAAATGATACTGAAACGTGCAATTTGATTTGGATTTGAAGGTAAATCCCTCTATTCAGAGCGTAACAAAGGCGCTTTCTTTCGCCGGTGAATTAGTCATTAAAGTAAAACATTTGTGCACTCTGATCCTCTTTCTAAAGCAAAAGCTGGCAGAGCGCAAGTCAAGGAATGATCGCGCCATGTCCTCAGAGACACTGACCGCGGCCAGCATTAGGACTGGACAGCCATTGTGCAGTGGAATGGAAAGGAATCCTGGCAAATGGATATGACATTGGATACAAATGGGAAAAAAGTTGTTGTTATGTGTGTGTGTGTGTGTGTGTGTGTGTGTGTGTGTGTGTGTGAGAGAGAGAGAGAGAAACTAGAGAGAGAGAGCGATCAGCGGCGTACGTGTGTGTGTGCGCGCGCGCGAGCGTTCGTGTATGTTTTTAACAGGATATTTAGGAGTGAATGTGATCTGTAATTAGAGTAAGACTGGGTCCGTACAGCACGTCTTTGTTGCACCACATCCACGTGCCTGTCAGCACTCTTCGTTTAAGCAGTGCAGGGAACCTCCCAGCGGGATCAAGGCCTGAACATAAAACTCCCTGCACACAAAACTCCCTGCTGCGGAACATTCACTTTTGGGATACAGGCAAAGAGGAATTATACATTAATGGAATGTGTGAATGCATTTAAAGATTGAGAAATTTAATGTATTTCTGTCACAGGCTTGATATTATTTTACAAATAAGTCTGAGTAATTTCACAGCTGATCACTAGTAGACTGTAAACGTGTTTCTTAAATTTCTCATGTAGCCATCAAAATGCTCCTACTAAAGTTCATTGTTTTCTATAAACGTGCATGTATTAATAATTTAAAATGAAAGCACAATTAAAAGCTGGACAGAAGTAGATTACTACACACTCTTTCATGCATTTGAAGGACACACACGCACAAAGAAAAACACGGAAAGGCACAATGCCTTGTTTATTATGGGTAAGTTATATATAGGTATTGGCCTAGGGTTGTATTATTTATTTTCAGGTAGACCTATCTGGACATTGATTCAGGCCTAATAAGTTATCTTACAGACACCAGTTGATGTCTGACTGTAGTCCTGCAATGTCTTGCTCTAAGGCAAACCATCAGTAGTGGGGCTTCATCAGCTGGGACCAAACCTCTTGGTCCACAGCCAAACCCGATGACCACCGCCCCACTTCAACCTCCATGGTCTTTGCCAGAAGGAGGGTGGTGTCATCTGCACTGCAACTTTTTTTTTTTCTTTCTTTTTTCCAGTAGGTCAGTTGGTTGCCAGTTCCTCGCTGTGAATCCCTCTTAAATTCGCCATACAGTACATACCATGCAACACAAAGCCTGGCATGTTCTTAGTTGTCATCGGTATAGAGCTTAGCTTAAGCAAATATTAGAATATTAGCATAAACAACCATAGTAGTAACATAATTCCCCTTCTAAACAAGCTGGTGAGCTACGTTATCACATTCAATCACACGATCACACTCATCATCTCTTGAGAGTCTAACATGAAATGAGAAGGTTCTGCATATTCTTAATCAGTCTCATCCTTTTACGTTTATTACATATGACTAACAAGACTTTTTGATACTTTAGTGGAAAAAAACCTCAATATCTAGTTAATTAAAAACATTTAAATATACATCTAGAGACTATATCCCATATTTTGCCCTGCACGACTTGTGGAAACCATCCTCCAACTCTTTATTAGTGGTCATTTTTGACCAAGGGCTTTTACTACTGACTACTGATCAGTACTACTGACTACTGATCTTTTTGCATGGCAAAGCTACCAATTCAGCAGCGACCCTGACATGATGTTACTACCATGCAACTTCTGCTTCTGTTAGCATCATAGCCATCCAACTAACAACAAGCATGTGATTATAACTTGACAGTATGTTTTTTTGATATATAAGAGTGTTTACCAAAGGCTGTAATGCAGAGGGTGACTGGAAAACTGTGTGCCACTACAGATGGGCATCTGCCTGTAAATGTACACCCATAAAAAATACCTGTAAGACAAATGTACCTAATAAAGGGGCCAGAGAGTCTGCAAGGTTCGAGTTTGTAATAATGTAGATGATGAGAAGGAGGCGTTTTGTTGGCTTTTAACAAAAAATCTACAATAGGCTTTTAAAAAGTCTACACTACTTTTTTTTTTCTAAGACCAAAATGATAGGTAGGTGGACTGTGTTGAGTCTCGAGACAGTCTCCATCAAAGTCTCCAAACTGTCTCAAGACTTATTTTGGTTCTTGACTTTCATGCATGTGAAAGTCAAAACACTCACACGCACTCTAAACAATGATTTTCAATCTAATTAACAAAATTCTAATTTTACAAAAAATGAATTGCTGGGAAAGGGCCCAGTGCAGACTGAATCTAGCTCACGCAAAAGTTGTTGCTGTGGTGTGATCAGGCATGCTTTTTCCTCCAGGAGTGCCTCACACAATCCATGCAAGAGATGGTCCATTCCCTAAGGTAAGGCAAACATATTACATTCTATATTTTTGCTCTGTTGCCCTTTGGATTGTCCTTGATGCAGAAAGTATGTCATAACAATACCAAGGAGACAGCCGTTAATCTGTCACTCGGGAAGAGCAACCAGGCTAAAAACAGTCAACCACTATCAACAAAGCACTTTGCCGAATGGCCGTTACCATGGTCTCTGTTACCATGACAAGCGGTGTAGTAATATGGCGGTTGGTGTCTTCCAGTCAGGAAAACCCTACTCATCTCACCACTCATCCACCATTCCATGGGGATCACAGTCGATTCACGTAAACCACTGACAAATACTGACCTGACAGAAAAATGGCAGAATCACAGTTGATTTACGTAAACCACTGACAAATACTGACCTGACAGAACAATGGCAGAATCACAGTTGATTCACGTAAACCACTGACAAATACTGACCTGACAGAACAATGGCAGATAGCTGAAGAGGATTGTGGGATGGGTATCTAATGGAACAACGAGGGCCTAACTTTCTACCACTTGTCTTTTGTCCTTTTCATATATTAAACATGAATGAATCAATGACACAGACAAAATAGTAAAATAATATGTATTGTAGCAATAAACCTAATGTGTATGAATTGCCCTATCTGTTGTGGATTTGGCCCACTTTAGCCATAACAGAGAGGGCAAAATACCACATACCAATTTTTGTACGTTAAACATGATGGTTAAGGTTATTGTTTCAATATGCTGTACAGAGATTCATATCATAATGTACAATAAGGAAGTTGAGCTGAACGAAAACATGCGGCAACACATAACAGGCTCATCTTAGCATAAACAGAGATTTTTCCACAACACATCCTACTGTCATTCTTTGTTGTATCGGTTGAAATCTCTTCACAGCGTCTGCTGTTTAGCATATATGACCCAAGGAAAAAAAAAAAGCTATATCAGTGATTCACAGCCACTCAGCCCTGAGAAAGTTTCTATCAGAACTCACAATACAGTCTGCAGTCCAGTGTTTGTCCGAGGCACTTTTCAAGTGCATGTGCTGTGTAGCTGTGTCCCTTACAAACTGGGGCCTTGAACCCTTCCATCTCAGTCTCTTCACCAGGTCTCTTCCCTCCACTAATTATCCCACCATCTGTCCCCTTCTCCCTTTCCACAACCCTCATTTCTCCTCTCAGTAGGACTGGGTGGAGTGTGTTCACGTCACTGAGAGACACAGAGCCCCTCATGACATCAGCTCACGCTTCACTCTCACTTCTGTTTTTCTACACCCTCAGTCCCAAACTGATACGTGCTGTGTCCACAGCAGCCATGTCACCAGCAGGTGATTTTGGCATAAATGTGGTATTACGGCTTATTTGCGTGTTTTACCAAAATCAAATAGAACTTTTTTCATTATATATCACAACAAGTTTGAGGCTAATTACTCATCAAGCAAGGGATTTCTGACTAGTCATCATCCATATCACATGTTGAGATGAATGTAAAATGTTGCAGGGGTGAGAACAGAACGGTATTTTAACATTACAACTTTATTTTCAGCACATCGACAGAGCAACTACTTTTGATGCTTAAAAAAAGATGTAATTGTGTAATATTTTTCCAGAGAAAGGTTACGTGTACAGTGGCTGTGCACGTAAACACACAATGGCATAACTTGATAAACAAGCTCTGAATATCTTCTTGATATTTTTTTTTACAACAGTGCAGTGACAGGCTGAACAAAAGCATAGCCAACGCTCTGTCATTATTAGTCATGTTGTGACCTTCCTTTACCCGAGGCACAACAAATTCTTGATGGTGATTTATGCAGATATGCTTTTTCCAGTGTCTGACGCTGAAGTCAGTCCAGAGTTAACTAGCGCTATCACCATGAGCAGGCTAAGCCATGTTTGTGAAGAGACTTGCTGCATGATAATGGGTGGGTAGGGTGGATAATCTTCCATGGGGTGAGGAAGGGGGACCAAAGTTCGGGGGATCAGGGATCCACTGGCCTCGGTTACCCCACCGCCAGCCGCAGAGATGGGGTCAGACCTACTCCAGAGATGGCAGTGAGATCTGGGGCCACAGAGAAAAACACAGACCCCAAACAATTAGTTCAACGAGGGGGGTGAGTGGGAATAGGAGACGGGTCAGTGAGAGGGTAGCGATAATAGTTGGGGGTGTTGGCTTGAGAAGGACAGAAACAGTGGATGCTCCACTAAGCAAGAAGGATTAATTGCAGTGATGTTTTTTTTAGTGAGATGGGTTGTGAGGGAGAATGGAGTTAATGATGCATGGTGATGGTCAGGTTTGTAATCTCAGAGCCTGCTGCCTTAACTCTGCAGGGCAACAGGAAGCCAGAGACAATGATATTGACACCATCACTATGACACAATCTTTTACAGTGCATACAAGGCTAATATAGATATTTACTTATTAATGTGTTTGTCTGACTAGGAAAATAGCGTTTTCAGTATTTATCGCCCTAGTCAAAATGTTAATATTATAACTGAGCTTTTTATTTGGTGGTGTCAGAAGATCTGGATAAGACAACTGGGCCAACGTTAATCTAACTTGGGAAGCAAAATGAAATGAATGGAAATTTAAATCTGTTAAATTCATTTTCCATTGGTGGTGTTCAGCTCATAGATGCACAGTCAGTTCAATTCTCCAGTCCAAACAACAGCTGCCTTCTGATCATTCAAATGTCCTAGTGAAAGTATGTGGTGGGTGGTGTTTGGCATTTTCAAATCAAGACTATTGATTCAGTCTAACTTAAGACAGTATTACACAGTTATTTTCTAGATCACTCACCCATTCATTGATTTTATGCACTTTATACCTGCTTATTAATTAATTTTAAGTCTTGTGTACAAAATGTGCTACATAAATAAATCTGAGTAAAGGTAGCATTGCTAAATGAAACGTGGAACTGGCTAAACTATACACAATATCTATATGGTTAAAAGGGTTGGAGTGATTTTGAAAGGTGATCTGGCTGGGGTGATATTGGTGGAGTGATCTGGCTTCATTTTCATTTAACATTAGTCTTGACACACTGACAGAAAAGCACAGACTTCAAACTTAGTTTGGTTAAAAGTACAGTCATGGAAAGTTGAACTTTGAAAAAAATGTAAAGCTTTGTGTTGGTTGCCACACTGTATAAGGTGTACACTTTATCTATCATCTGAATGTTGCCTTTAAGTTAGTTGTAAGCACATACAAGTCTGTTACCATAGTCAGTTGTAGGCATACACAAGTGCACTCAGCAGATCCAGCAGCAGATCTAATAGCCACTGACCCAGACAGAGCCCAAGGTAAAATACATTCAGTGTATGAAAATTAAAAAGATAAGCATATATCACTTCAGCTCCAACTGGAGTTTATTTAAGGTGAGTAAGGTGTATTGCTGTAAGTGACTTGGGCCTCCAATTACTGAACTCAGCCCTGAACTGGCCTCTGGGCTGGTGATTATCAGCAGAGATATTCTACACAATCTGAATACTGTTACACAGGATGGCAGTGGCTATTGGGTAGCTGGTTGCCCCCTTCATCTGAACACAGACCCAGTGCTCGCCTGCCCACTTCTTTAAATGCCCTCCGTTTGTAGGGTCCTGGTGCACCTCTGGCCATCTTGCCATGCCCGCGTCTGATGCCATCTGAGCAATTAGCTCCAGAAGACTGAGGAAGTCATTTTCAGTCTTCAGAGTCTCAAAGCCTTGAGGTCCTTTTTGAGACTTTCCTTACCAAAATAATAGCAAGTTTGGGGGGGGGGGGGGGGGGGGGGGGGGGGGGGGGGGGGGGGGGGG
>JAOXYF010000028.1:4423027-4439277 GCA_028565775.1 Sternarchorhynchus goeldii
TCTATCTATCTATCTATCTATCTATCTATCTATCTATCTATCTATCTGTCTGTCTGTCTGTCTGTCTGTCTGTCTATATATCACTGTATTTTCACAGTCTAAGTGTGTGTGTGTGTGTGTGTGTGTGTGTGTGTGTGTGTGTGTGTGTGTGTGTTCATCATGGCCAGAGCCTCAGCTGTCCCACAGCTAAAATTGCCAATAAAGCTGAACTCATATAGATCATCTCAGCAGGGAAAGTGTGGACTTGTCACCTACACCATCTCTTTCTTTCTCTCCCCTTCTCTTTTTCTCTGGCACACACACACATTGACTAAAGTGTACTTTCTAACAGAGTTGAAGTGGGCAGAAATGAACAGAGAGGGTGCTGTGTTAAATATTAGACAGTTAAAATAGTCAAACAAGGGACTTTGAGTCACTGCGAGCACATAGTTCTGCCACTTATAAAATACATTCAACAGAAAAGCTATAATGGCAATTAGATTTGTATTAATCACAGTATTACAGATTGTACCCAAGGTCATTAACCTGATCTATTCTCTAAAGAATCTTTCTAGATAACATGTTGCTGGCCCCATAGCTTGAAGTCCAATAGAGACTGTACACCAGTACATTATCATCCACTCTCCTATCTGAAAGAGCATAAATGTCTTGACAGAAAGGTTATATTTTAATCGTTTTTTCATTAATGTACCTTTGGTCAGAGGCAATGGGATGACAGGCATTTTCCTGCTCCTTATGAGACTTTGTTTCTCTCATTAATTCTTGATTTAAACAGAGGTTGTGAGGCCACACAACAGCTTGGCAGTGCATTTTAGAAGGTTTTTCATGCATGTTAAAAAAAAAAAGAAAGGGAGGGAAGGAAAAGAACAGAAAAGAAGAATCTTAGTTGCTTGTCCAGAAAGAGTGTCTCAGAATGCAAAGAGTTTGAAAGAGCCACAGTGCCCCCTGATGGTTAAATATTGAATGACTTTAGTGTGACAAACTGCTGGATCTAGTCTCATAAACCTTACATCTGGATAGTGAGAAAGGTTTCTTTGTGTGTGCGCGTGTGTGTGTGTGTGTGTGTGTGTGTGTGTGTGTGTGTGTTCATGTATGCATGTGTACAGTGTACAAGTACAATTATCCTAGCAGGCATAGTAAAAGTATGACTGTAATAGTTTCCTCCAAGAATTTGTCTAAGACATGCACAACCTGCATGGCCAATGGGCAATTCCAACAAAGATCATCTGACTTTTCACAACATATAATAATCACCATGTTCCCTGTAGTTATTCCTCTTATGAGGAGGCACCAGTGCTCCAGGCCAAAGATTCACAGTGTAATTAAGAGACTTTAGTGAGTGTTGCCGCTGGGCATGAGGTGCAGCGCAGCTCCTGAGGTCTTCTGATGAACCTCGCCTTCCGCTGGCAAGCCATGAGGAGGAAAAAAGTGTCCTTTCACAAAATCTTTCTATATCTCTTTCTCTTTCACTGTCTCACACACACAGACTCACAGTCTATGTTTTCTCTCGAGGCATTTGCCTTGCACCAGTTGTCACATCACAAAAAAAAAATAAGCAAACCAAATTGACTTTGTTTATCTGTCATCTGCGACTTTTTTGTGTGTGTCAGAATGTGTGTGTGTGGGGGGGGGGGGGCAAGTGTGTCAAGAAGCAGCAGTTGTTTGACAAGCACTTCTAATGCTGAGATGAAGCAGGTTGATAGGGACATAAGTCATTAGCCTTTAGGTGCTTCGGAAGCTTCTGGAAGACTCCATGATGGTGCTTCATCTGGCTCTTTATCATGCAAAAACAGCATAATAAAGAATTCAAGTAATAATGAAATATACGAAAAATATATACAATATAATATACAAAAACATACTTGGGAATGTTTCAACATGGGAACTTTACATTAAATTATTTATGTAATTATACATTATAATTAAAAAAAAAAATCTAAATAGTGTAAATTGAACCTTCTGATTGAATGTGAGTGATTTTAAAAAATTAGATTTTTGCTGTACTAAAATTTATAATGTAGTTATTTATTTAGATTTTTTTTAAAGTTTCTGACTTTGGATATTTTTGACATCCAAGCCTTGTGTATTTGGCTGTATGCTTTAGTGTTTCCTTAGCTCCTAAATCATCAGTGTGGATGGGCAGTGCTGCCTCTACACAAATGCACAACCCAGCTGTCTTCCATGCTGTGGGAGGCCAGGTGTAGAGAGACATGCTATGACCACAGCGGCTGACAGGCCGGATGTGCTCTCACAGCCGGTCAGATGCTGCCTGCCACTGTTGTATGTTTAAATATACTCTAGCTACTGCATTCACAGGTTATGAAAGGCAGCAGGAGAGGCTGCTGGAAGCGAGTTATGCAGCCTGGCCAGACAAAATCAGAATGAAGGGAGAGAGAGAGAGAGAGAGAGAGAGAGAGAGAGAGAGAGAGAGAGAGAGAGAGAAGGAAAAAGGAAGGGAGACAGAAGGAAAAAGGAAGCGAGAGATGGCAAACAGACCGGGGTGAAGGCACAAGACCCTCGTGGCGTTATCAGTGACCCATCAGTATATTTTCTTTTGCAAATCTGACCCCGTATTGTGCATCGCAATCGGCATCAGCCAACCCCCCCAGGCTATGGACGCTTCCTGGGAGTGAGGATCTCTGTCCTCCCAACCTGTTTATACATACAGGAAGTGGCAGCTCCAAGGCTTTCTGCTGCTGCTGCGTGTTCTCTCACCGCAGGCTTGCATTTCGATTAGACCTGCTGGCTTAAAAGCGTGTGACGGGCCTCTGCATACAAACAACAGCACAAAGGAAGCCAAGCACACAAACTAGGCTTGCCTTGACTTCTGCCACCTAAATATGTCTGAAGGTCTCTGTGTTTGGACCCATTATTAATGAGCTAATAGGGACAGATGCTTTGTGTGGTTGTTTTCATATACAATAGGAGCGTCTTTTGAAAGGATCAGCATATGTGAGGATGCTGTGATGGAGGACTGCACAGTGAAGGGAGCAGACCGAAGGAACGCCACGCAACCTGGAGCTGTACTGAGTTCAGCCTCAAACTTGAGCTACGCTGGGAAAAAAAGGACCAAGGAAATGTGTGGCTACACATCCCATTTAAATTAGACACAGGATCAGAGATGTTCCTGGTTATTCTGTTTAGAGTTTGTGGGTTTGGGCTCAGCTCTTTCATGTTGTTCCTGAGATATTATTTCTTCAAAGGATGTTCAGCTGTGTCATGAAATAATGGAGGCACACAGGGAAGAAACTGCTAGACTTCATTTCCTTTCTCTCTCACACTCTCTCCCCTTCTGTGTATCTTTTTCTTTTTCTGTGTACCCATCTAACAGAACCAGTTTGACTTTGGTCTCTTCATATAATGACACATTGTGATTTCACTGATTGTAAGGAAAGAGATCTACATGGAGCTCCTGTCCCTCACTTATTTCCAGGATGTCACCTGCCTGGCCCCCATACAGTTAATAAGATCCGTCCCATAAGCTCCAACCCATCTGATTGACAGCTGACACTTTATTATGGGGGAGTCATCAAGTGAATCTTTAAATCCAGACATATGCAGAAAAAAAAACTGCAGGAGTGCAGACCATTTTGTCAGTTTAATGCAGATGAAAATGTACATGATTTTATTAAATGCACTATAAACCTCTCATCTGCACTCTTACAGTTGAGACTTGACTACTGGCAAGCTCTTCGGCAAAGGTTTCATTATCCTTCGCCCATTTAGGAAATGGTTTAGATATCACAAAAGGGATTTAAAGAGGTTACCTGTTTGAAAACATACATCTAAATTCACAAATTCACAAAATGAAGTGCAATCAGTGGAAACTGAGCTGTGGCATAATAAAGTGAGATTTATTGTTGACTATTATTGTTCTTTTTAACAACAATAGTCAAGACAACTGTTTAAAAACTACATAATCTCTCTCTCTCTCTCTCTCTCTCTCTCTCTCTCTCTGTGTGTGTGTGTGTGTGTGTGTGTGAAAGAGAGCGAGAGAGAGAGAGAGAGGGAGAGAGAGATAGAGATAGATATTGAGACCACGAAATTCAGTGTTGGTTTTATATTTGTCAGCATATAACAAATTATAACAAATAACAAATTATTAATTTTATTATTTATATTGGTTAAACTCGCTCTGGGTTGATGGATTTAGGAAAAATAATTATTTTATGTACTTTTAATGCAAGCAAAAAAAAGCGGTAGCTTTGAAAGATAATCCTAAGAATTATTCAGTCATCTTGTCAAAAATTGCACTGTTTTTGGCTTCGCTTACGACAATGACCTGTAAGTCACTATGGGGGCGTGGCCAACCCCTTCCTCCAATCACCGTTTGCGTTTATGCTGCGTTCCTGGTTCAGCAAAGATGGCGTTGAGAGAGCTGTCCTCGTTGGAGAAATGTCTTGGCTTGAAAAAACCAAAAAAATACAGCACTCAAGGAGAAAGGAAGGTGAATCTGCACAGCACACTGTAGTTGGTTATTTTTGTTGTAGGGAACTACTGGTATTGAATTTTATACACACGTTATAAAAGTATAAAATGTAGTTACCTCTACCACTAGCTAGCAATAATGTGCACTAATGTTAGCTCACTCTCGCTAATACATAGCTAACCTATAATTCAATAATACAACCTTTACCAACAGTGTAAAGCTTGACAAACCGGCAGGACTTGTGTGTTCAGGCGGACATAAGTAGCTCGGTAGCTAACTAATACGACCAGCCAAACCAGACGGAGAGTGTACTTCGTGATGAATGGAATGCCTACAAGTTTGAGGTAGCTCCTCACTTAGCTAGGTAGCTAGTTACCCAGAAACCTGACTGTCCCCAAAACGCCGAATGTAGTAAGAATATCAGTATAAACTATAAGTAGTTTACATTTGTCCTTGGATGTCATTATGTGGGTATGGCCAGATTAGATTTGGCAATGTGATTAAGAAGGAACCAAGATCAGATGAGATTAGATGTCATCAGTAGGTAGAATGTTTAGGGGAGTTCTTATTGTGAAAGCTCTTGTTATATTTCAAGAAATAGTAGCCGATTAAAAACGTGGTGTGCTGGAAATATGAAATTTGATTATAGTATAGATTAGTCGAATTTAATTGAATGATAAAGTATTTTTATTCAACATGAAATATTTTTTATAAACATTATGATCTGTGACAGTTTATTCATGTATTTATTCACTTGAGACCAAGCATAAGTTTATCAAATACCAAAAAGCATAAAATGTATACATCAAACAGCAACTTAAAATGTAAATTTCTGCTTGACAGTGCCTTTGTCTTTACTTTAGGTTCCGGTTCTGCAAAACAACAGTGGCCCAGCCTTGGTTGGCCTGGTGACCATAGCTTCCCACCTTGTCCGTGAGGCCCAGAGAACTGAACTGCTAGGGAACACAGCTGAGCAGAGAGCAGTGGTCCAGCAGTGGCTGGAATACAGAATAACACGACTTGACGGCTGCTCTAAAGATGAGGTCAAGGTCATACTCAAGGTAACCGGGGCAGTCGTTATCAACACGGCTCAAAGACCGAAACCACTGCGGTGGACGTAGTAGGCCGTACGTCGTATATGGCTGTATATCAGTATGAATAGCCTTAGCAAATGTGTGCGGTTAGAAATGAATCTGTTTTACTGCCTCTTGTTCCACCAGTCTCAACTTCTTTACTAGTTATGGTGATGCAAGGTGTTGCAGTATAATAATTGTTAATCCTTTTTAAAACCACTTTGTCTGATCTCTCTCTCTCAAAAAAAAGTCCTTTTGCCAAGGGAATCAAGCGTTCACAATAACCACTCTCATACTTTTTCATTGGTAAAATGATATGCCCGCAAAGTAATCACTCGCCCACTTAAAATTAAGTTGAAATTGTACCTGTTCCTGACGTCATCCTGGGCCCATTCATTATGTCTGAAGTGAAGAACACGTCATAGGCTTTTGTGTTGCACTAGCATGCATTAGCACTCTTAATAGTTCAATTTATTTTGTGCTGCTTTTGTTCACAAATTGTTCCTGAAGTAATGGCACATGTCTGGCCTGTGGTAAGTTGAGTCATAGGGTAAAAGCAACAGTCTAATCGGCTCACGCTGGTAATAATAGTAATTTTAGCAAACATTTGTCCTAACTTGCAAATACCTATTCCCGGAATCTATCTTAACTGTAAACACATTTCCACAATCTTAAATGCTAGAAACGTTCATTGCTTCGGGTGAATACATTTTACATATTTACATTTTTAAAAGACCATAGTTTTCCCATATTGTAAGTTTTTAGTACGTCCTGTAAAACACCTCCTTGATTGAAGTAGGAATTTGCTATCTTCCTGAGAGTTTGAGGAAGAAGGCAGACCTTGGCTCTAGCCTCAGTCAGCGGGGTTTAATGTATCTTCACATTTCCAGAAACTGTAAGGCCACGCGAGATTCTATCTGGAGCAAACCGGGGTGTTGAAACCCCCCTCCAGTGGGGACGCAGGAGGGAGCGTAGCTTCGACGCAGGTGGCAGGTGCAAAACAGCTTCTTGTCGCTGCCAGCCACAGTTGTGGCAACTGTCGTGTAATAGTGTCCATTTAAACAGCAGTGACCTATCAGGTGCTGCCTGCTGCCTCTCGGCTTCGTAGCTGAGACTGCACCTTTCATCCCTAAGTAGAGGCGGGGGTCTGTGTCCAACTGCCAAACACAGCTAATGCAAGGAAGGGCTTTTTCTGGTACCAAGGCTCCCTCTGGAGCAAATTGGAAATTGACTACCTATACTTTAGTATTCATTCTGTCCTACTTTTTTGACTTTGTTGTAAAATCTGGGTCATAGAAATGTGTCCATTTGGAGAGAAAAGCAGTTAAAATCTTTTGCTAAAAAATATTGTAAGCCGATTAATAAAAATGCTCTCAAGATAGACTGTTTTACATATACTTTCAGATGTTGAGTGCAGTTTTTCATAAGCTTCAGAGGAGCCTAAAGCTTTGCACTGGTGCGCTCACTCTTCCATGCTAATGTTTAAGCACATCGGTGAGGTGTGTGTGTGTGTGTGTGTGTGTGTGTGTGTGTTGGGGGTGGGCTGGCTGTGTAGCTGCAGGGCCGCATGTTGGACAGGGGTGAGCGAGTGAGTCTGCCTGGCCAAGCGCTGCTCTTGCGCAGAGCACCAGAACCGCCACTGCCTCCTCATGCCCAACTTCCCACTGAGCGCTCACTGACTCCATTAGCCCTCCAGACTCGAACCCGACCGGCGCACGAGTGCTCGCCGCGCTCCTGTCCCATGGGCCCCGCATGCATGCATGCATTACTCACACAACACCCTCACACTGCATCATCTGGCCACTTCCAAACTGAGCTGAAAGTTTTGCTTGGTTTAGTCAGTTTGACAAGGTAGAGGGCAGCGTTAACTCACTAAACACCATCTGTGCTCTGCTGCAATCCAGATTATATGGTAATATACTGTGTGTATTACTCTTGCGACTGGTATTATGATTTCTTCTAAAGATGGGCTGGCATCTGTATAGTGATGAATATTACATAAAAGTAAATTATGAATGTAATGATTCCCAGGAAGCAGACATTTTAAGCAAAAGCTGTTTAACAAAGGGAAGATGGACAGTTAAATGTAATAATTACTAAAAATCCTGAACAGTGGCATCAAAATGACCATGAAAGTCATGATCGGTGTGTTTTAATGTGGTTAGCAATTATAGTTTGTATGTAATTATCCCTTTGAGGTAAAGCAAAAAAGTTATTTTCTGCATATGAATCAACTCTTTAAATATTGCAATACCTTGTTCCTATCAGTGTGCTTACTCTGACAATGCAAAATTAATACATAGGAATTTACTGGGCCGCAGTTCAGAGTCTCAGTTCCTCTTGACTCAAATCAAACACTATTTCATATCAGAATGAGCTGTATGTGATCTCAGTTCCATTTTGAACAGTGCGCTATTGTTGGGAAGCTGCCATACAGAAGCCAGAAACCATCACAGATGGAGCTCAGCTTTTGTGTGCTGATGCAGTTTACTCTGTTGAAAGTACATTTCCATCCTCTGCTGGTATAATCTTTCCCTTTCTAAACGTAACCCAAAAAGAACATGTGAGAGCGGTTGTTTAGGGTCATTGACGAGATCCTTTGGATGATTGAATTGTTTAAGTAATAGAGGCATCTTTGTCCTATAGGAATTGAACCAGTACTTGGAGGACAAGGTCTACATGGCAGGGAGCTGCTTCACCCTGGCAGATGCTCTGATGTACTATGGCATCCACCACATCATTGTGAGTCTCCACCTTTGGCACGACTATAGGTTGCACAAGATGGCTGTAGCAACACGAGAGAGAGAGAGAGGAGGGTCGAGTGACTTTAGTCAGGCGAGAGAAAAACAGAATAAAGTTCATTTAGGAATTGCAGGATGAGAAAAAGGCAGAATGACCACGAAGTTAAGAAAATAAGGAACGTGGAAGGCAGACCAATGACAGAAGCAGGAGAGCAGAGAATTACAGCTTATTGAAGTGTTCGTGTTGTTCAGTCACACAAAATTGAAAAAAGTAAATGAAATGTGTAGCAAGGAACAGGTTAGGGATGGCGTGAATAGCTCAATCAGGAAAGCCTGTTCTGATTTACCTCTGCAAAGACTTCACTGCTTGTATCTCAACTCGCATGTCTGAATTATTATTTCTTTCTTCTTCTCTGTCCACCTGTGTATGTGCACCATCTCTCCTCTCTCAGATGGAGCTTGCAGTTCAGGAGAAAGAGAGATACTTGAACGTAACCCGATGGTTTGATCACATCCAGCACTGCCCAGGTGTCCGTCACCACCTTCCACCGGTGGTGGTCCTGAGGAACAGAGTGTATCCCAGCAACCAGCACTGACCCCCTCCCTCATAACCCACTGGAATGGGTTAAGGAAGTCTGCCCTGCGTTCCCATCTTCCCCTTATCCTCTCTGGTTTGCCCTCCCACCGCCCCCGCAGATCAAGTTTGATGCCCCAAAGCCTAAACATGATAAAACACCCAGGAGTTGCTGGTCATCAGGACAAGAGAAACAGACCGGTGTTGAGTTAAACTCGTTAGCTGTTTTGGGTTTTTGGTTTTGGTTTTGCTTTGTTTTTGTGTGTTTATACTAAGTTGGGCAGGTGGATGAGTGATCGCCTTTAATTTATGTGTAGTAGTTTGAGAAGTGTATTTGTGAGAGGTCCAGTATGAGGTGGGTATCGGTGCTGATGTCAAAGGCAAAACTGACTGTTTGCACGAGTGTATATTAATAAAGTGACTTCAACTAAGATCTTATAACTCTTCTGAAGGCATGAGCAAGAGTCTGCAGTGGTGGTAGTTTTCAGTGAAGCGGTTCTCCACAGAGCAGAACCCAAGTGCTGCACCAACACAATGGTGTTGCCAGGATCAGCTGTACTCTTGAATATGTTTAAGTCTCTTTTTTCTGTTGGACTCCTTCGGTTCTCCTTCTTTCTCCTGTTCCCTTCTCCCTGTCTGCCTCCTGACCTGCAGCAGCGGTTGTGTGGGCAGTGTGGGGCGCAGAGCCAGCCTTGCGCTGTGGGACAGAGAGGGCAGGCTATCGGCTGCAGAGGCAGCGCCTCTCCTCCCCTCTCCTCCACAGACAGCCGCCAGGAACTCCAACCACGCACCACCGACCTCCACCGCTTCGGGTTGGGAAATCCAGCGAGGCGCAGCACCACAGTTGTTGTTCAGCCCTGCCCAAATGTAGACAGGCTGAACCTCTAGCTCAATCACAGGTTTAACCAATGTTGGAATGGAATGATGTTTCAGGACCGTCCTAATAAAGATGATTTGATTTGAGGAGCTGCTGTTACTTATGGAGTTGCATTTCTAGAAGTCAAAACATGATTGTGAAGTTTAAAAAGAGAATCCTGGGACGAACAGTTCTCAGAAGGAGGTTTATCATCTGAGCTGCATGCAAGAGGAAATGAATGCCATGTGAGATCTGAGCCTTGCTTCCTATCTGCGTACACAGTGTGGCTCAGCTGGTTTGGAGCCTGTCTGTCCACGGCCTTTGTGGTAGCAAATCCTTCCATAATGAAAATTTGAGGGCACGTGGTTACGCCTTTCCCTCTGTCCGATGTGTGTACGCTGACAAACATTTCCCTGTCCTGAAATGGATTTTATTTCCTCCCTCATAAACCTCCTTGATGAAACGGCTGGCGCTTCTCAAGCTGCAGTTTGTTATTTAATGTCAACAGAAACTTGTCTTGTGCCAATAAAAGAATGAAAAAGGGAAATTAGCGAATGTCCCGTGTCCTCTGTGGCTGCCCGTACTGTCGTGTCAGTGAGCCCCCCTCCCTGGAATTTGATGAATTTCACGTTCGACACTTTGCGTGTCTTGAAAGAAATGTTGGGACAAAGCAGCATGTGTTTGGAAGTGGTGTAAACTGGTGAAGGAATACAGCTCGAGCAGTCATCAGAGCAGGCCTTGTGACTAGATAATGGATGCAAGCACAGTGGAGACTGTGTTTGCCTGCTTATTTCTGGCTCAATCACCATTTAATTTTAGGGTTACTTTTAAAAGAAGCTTTGCACTGATGAGGTGTAGAAAAAATGTACCAAGAATGTTTTGCTGACCTCACTAATTGCACATTTTTTTTCATGCATGTAACTTATTTTTTAAATACGGCAGCTGTCCAATACTAGTATAATAAAGCTTCTCTAGGAATGTCATCTTTGCAGTCACGCAATTAATGTGAAAAGGTTTCTTAAATGTTCAGCTGGAAAGCAGAATGTTTTCGGCAGACTAGGTCCTGGAGAATTGTGAAAACGCCGCAGATATCCACAGTTTTAGGGAAGCCCATTTAGCTTGGCCTTGTGTCCTGTGCTCAGTGGTAGCACTTCAGGGGTGTGCTGCTTAGTGCAGCTCAAACCCCTTCTTACTCCACTCCATTGAGACCCAACTCATTTGACTTGCCCCCTGTGAGGGCTGGGGGTCGAGGTCCAAGTGGTTTGGGGCATCAAGAACTGGTGGCAGCCCAGGCTCTCAGCAGGAGCTCGTCTCGGAGCACAGCGCCATCAAGCCACCTGTGGCGCTCTCACCGTGGGCTTCAGGAAAGTCTGGGAGAGCAGAGTGAGTGAAGAGGTAGAATGGCAACCCTCAGGCACCTGAGCATCTGTACTGTGACATTGTGATTTCTGAGGTAACAGCAGGTTCAGCTGAAAGGTGAGCTCCACTGTGAGGTGCTGAATGACCTTCCCAGCCTGCTCGGGAAAGTTTGAGTATTTAAACACTACTGCCCAGACAAGGTTCTCTTTCGTTGGAACAGACAGGCTTTGAAGATGCCACTCTGGAGGCCTGGATGGACAGGCTGTGTTTAGAGCCATGCGTTTACATACCAGCACCTCAGAAGTTTTCCCTAACTGATGATTATATCTCATTAACAAGATAAAGACGCGCAGGTGCCAGATGAGTAGCGGAACTGGCAAAAAGGAAGTACATCACGTCGGAACATCATGTTAGCAGGGGACGTGTGGCTGAGACGGTTCCCATGGTTACCAGCTTCCAACCGGTAGCGGCATTTCTAACATGCACCCTTAAAAATGCCATCCAGTTGTTTTCTGCAGTTAGACAACTGTGGTTGAATAGGGAGACCCATAGAAAGGGATAAGGACTGGCATTGATACTGGTCTGAAACGGTAACAAGTACCAGCTGTTCATTAT
Organism: Sternarchorhynchus goeldii; assembly: GCA_028565775.1. Taxonomy (NCBI): domain Eukaryota; kingdom Metazoa; phylum Chordata; class Actinopteri; order Gymnotiformes; family Apteronotidae; genus Sternarchorhynchus; species Sternarchorhynchus goeldii. The sequence goes on from JAOXYF010000028.1 coordinate 4,434,675, forward strand.
GTTGTGTGTGTGTTTGTCATTTTACATTGATTCCCTTTTCATTTCCCAACTTTGGAGAATCGGAAATGTAGGGAGAATCGTGAGAGTAGCGTGTTGTGGGGATGTCGTCCCTCCCCCCCGTTTCGTGCAAGTAGTGTCTTGCAAATATCGCCAGAGGATCCCAGGTGTGTGCAGAGGAGTCCATGAGACGCTTCTCACTCAGTTCACCCATCAGAGAGCATGGCCGACGCGCGGGAAGGTGCTAACGAGCATGTGCGTGTCCCGAGGCACCAGCGCGGGACTTCAGCTGGAGTTCTGGATGACAGCTTGTTCCTGGATTCACCTCTGCACTCCACTGAGGCCTGGCTCAGCTGCATGACGCTCTGTTCACTCTGGAGGAGGTGGAGGCTCGGGCCCCAGCCGCACACTGGAAGGGAGTTGTGGGTATGGCTTTAGGGCACCAGGGGTGCAGAAGGGTGGATGGGGAGTATACAGGGGAGACAGCCTACCTCCGACAGGATGGAAGTTGAGATTAGTCATATCTGTGTTTGTCGAAAAATGAAGCCTGTGTTGATAAGGTCTTTGGTCTACTTGGCTCCAAGCGCTAGATGAGGTCATGTCTTGGAAATGGTTGTGACAAAGATGGTTTGCTGCATCTGTTCCGTGTTTAATTCTAGGAAATTTCCATGCATCTTTAGGGGACCTCAAAGAGGGCTAAATCAGTCATCTTAAATTCCAGACAGTGGCTACATCCAATCCAAAAAGTATATAAAAGTTCAGCATACGGATGTTCCTTTTTTTTTTAATGGAGCCACTAAAATAGCAGCTCGCTCAGTTTGCTCCCACTGCAGTGGCATTTATAATGTATATCATTACAAATGAGAAGGTGTATGTCTCACATTCCCTCCTGCCCCATCTACACTCCCTACCCTACAGGTCTTACCAGGGAACTTATCCCATCTTAATGTCTTCTGATAGGCTGTCTCAGAGCTGCATTGGGAGAGAGATACAGGAACTAATTGCAGCTGAAGCGGTACAACAAAGAGGATCCTTTTTAAAAAGGTCTTTCAGGGCTCCTGAAGCTGACTGATCAGACTCCAGCCTGAGGTTATGTTTCGGGGTTTGGGTGTTGAGACAGAAGGGCAGTAGAGGGTAAGCACCCTGAGCTACCCCCTGTAACGACCACCATGAAACAATCCCCGTGAAAACGAGCCCTCATTAGCATAGTGCCAGGCCTCATCTGCATATGCGTCACACACTGGCTATGCAGGGATTTTTAATTTGTGTTTCTAGAACAAGCTTTAATTTGGACTAATTTATTTAAACCTGGAGTGAAAATGAGGTCCTCTCTCTTGTTGCCCCCTAAACGCTCATTTTCTATCATGTTTCTTTAATGAAAGAAACTGAAAACATGCCTTCTTGGCAGAGCAACACGATGATGAGTTGATGTAATTAACTGTAGTAAAGTGCTACTAAACCGGACTGTGCTTCCGTGCTTTTGTTGTTGTTTCATTCTATTCCCAGGTTCACAGTGTATCACTGATGCTTGTACCTGTATCGTTGACAAGTATGTTCTCATGTTTGCATCTAATTTAAGTTGCATCATTGCTGAAAGCATTGAAGCTGCTTTCAATGGCTTGAATATATAAACCTAGGAGGCATTTCACTTCATACTTCAATCATAAAAAGTACATCCTTACATTTAAAGATGTAAATCTGTTATATGTTCTTTCCTAAGTAAAGGATCATTTAAGACACTGTCGAACTTAGCTTTGGCTTGCAGGTGTCCTGTGCCCAGAGGCCATGATGTTCTGGCTTGTTCACTTCCCCCAAGTGAAACAAGGCAAGCTTTTGAATTGGCATTCAACCAGTGGCTGATGGTTCGAGGCCTGCAGAGCCTGTGCACTTCATATTTCATGCTTTTCCATCTGTTGTTGTTTTTTTTTTCTTTCCATTTCTTCATTCCACTCATTAACCAGCTGCGGTAGTGAAGTGAAGCTCTGGCAGGTGATACAGGGGGGAAACATTGAGGTGGCCAGGCCTCGAGGGTTTGGACTAAAGACTGCTAGATCCAAAAGGATTAGCATTGATGTCAACATACACAATGGGGTAAGATGGCTGCCACAGTACTTATTTTAGCAATTGTGAAAACAAAGGCTGGAGTTCTCAGAAGTTAACAGCTGCATTGTAAGCTGTATCCAGGTTTCTCCAAAGGATCATAAACACAAAGATTGTCAAACAGTTGAGTGAGTTTCACACTTAACTATCTCTCACTCTTTTAACATTATCTTAACACTACAGCGCTTTTAGGAAAGAGGGCTCTGAAGATTTAAGCCCTGAGTTCAGAGAGGAAAGTTGGTTTAAACCTGTGTAGTGGATATGCTCTCCAGAAATGTTTGTGTATTGGACCTGAAAAGTAAAATCAAACACAACAGCATAGTTCACATGGAGGGGTCGACCCAGGCCTGGAACAAGTATCCAGTGTTTCGTGCTTCATGTCCCTGTGATCTCCATCCTCCATACGGTGTCACTTCCCTAAAGTTGTAGTAAAGCTTTTTTAGCATGTCTTTGATGGAACACCCTGGGCAGGACGTGTTTATGAAGCACACGCGGCCCCTTTGCTGCCTGAGCCCCCACGTGGAAACGTTGTCCTCCAGACCACACGCTCCCCTAACACCAGAACATGCTCATGACCTGCAGGTGCAAAAAAAAAAAAAAGACTGAGCGAGTGTGTGTGACAAAATTATAGAAGTACCGGTCTACTTGTGCGATGGTGTCACTGCATAATTGTCTAAGGGGTGGCTAAACAGATTTTTTAACACTCTTAACTGTGTCTTGTGAGTCCTCATCAAAGTGGTTCAGAAACCTAGCTATGTGTGTCTCCTGAGAGACATGGAAAATACCTACGAGGAGGTTCCTCAGTCTTGGACCAGGAGCAGAAAAATGAACGTTCCAGCTAATTAACGTGGTACTTCAGCATATAGTTTATGACCAAAATAAACCTCAGTTAATAAACCCAGTCTATTAATGTACATACATACTGTGAAATTAGTTATAGCTCTTTCCATAAACATCTTGACAACCATAGCATGCTGGAGGGTTTGTGTTTTGGCTTTGATTAAAGGGATAGTCACTTGCCATCATATTCACTAACCCTAAAAGTACTGAGGAAAAGAACCTTTGGTCCACGAAAACAAGGAAACTGAGGGTGTCTGCACTATCCAGAGAGTCCTCATGTCTCTCAGCCCCAAGTCATCCATTTCGAGGGCATCTTATTCATAAAGGAGATCATTTTACCAAGATAACTGCTTGCTTATTGGGGACTCCCAAAAGAAAATGGATCTTTCAGGCTATATTTAGGTGCACATGACACACTGCTGATCGCTGCCTCCTTTGAAAAACCCACGTGTTCGAGGCGGGTGTGAAATCGACATTTGCCCCCAGGAGCGGCATCAGGACGGGGGCACAAAGACGCGTCATTGTGGCGAAGGACAGGAGGCCCAGGGAGGGGCGGCTGCTGTCCCGTGTTTCTTTACGTCCCTCTCTAACTCCCCATCTCCTCCCTCTTTAGCGGGTGTCGTTCTCAAGGGCAGCCGTCCCCAAACGCAGAGCCTTTGAACCGGGCCCTGCGGCCCTGCCCACAGCCGGTGCCGCAGGCGCCGTGCTGGTGTGCTGTCAGCAGCCGGATGAACGCTCTACTGTTGGAGGTTGTATCGGTGTTTTATGCCATCGACTCATCATCACAATGGAAGCCACTGTCCTGCACACATCTGTGCGATAGAAGGTTTCTCTCACACTCTGTGGCTGTAACATGTCATTTTGTTTATTTTAACAGGCCACTATTCATGATTTCATGGTCCCCTTTATTGGAAATGGTTCTACATTCCATAATACATGAAGACGCCCATTACTTCTCCACTGCCAGATTTTACTCCCTTACAGTTGGGGACTGCCCCACTGCAGTCCATTTGCAGCCTCATTGGCACTAATGTACTTCCATGGCACGTTGCTAGCCTAGTAGTAAGAGTTGTAAGAATATATAAGAATGGAAGACCAAGCAGTGTCCCTAAATGACCTGCAGTACTGTGTCTGTGAAAACACTGGATTCCAAACCTCTGGCACAGTAGTGCGCATTTGATTGATTAGTATAAAATGCAGGTGTGTGTGTGTGTGTGTGATCACTTTGTTTTTTCACTATGTCATGGGATTTCTCTTTTTTCCTGTTCACAAAAACATTTTGTTCCTGTGAGTCCAAGTTGGCAAAAAAGACTTATAGGGACATGAGGAGAGAGACAGGAGGAGAGGAGGATAACGTGAGGGAAGAATAGCGCTCACTCCATCAGGGGGTTTCAAAGCTCTTAATGGCTCAAGGCTGCAGTCAACACAAGGCTCTCAGGAGACAAGTCTCTCTCTCTCTCTCTCTTCCCCTCTCTCTCTCTCTCTCTCTCTCTCTCTCCCTCTCTCTCTCCCTCTCTCTCTCTCTCTCTCTCTTTCTCTCTCTCCCTCCCTCCCTATCTCTCTCTCTCTCCCTCTCTCTCTCTCTCCCTCCCCCTCTCTCTCCCCCCCTCTCTCTCACTCTCTCTCCCTCTCTCTTTCTCTCTCTCTCTCCCTCCCCCTCTCCCTC
>JAOXYF010000028.1:4441711-4480140 GCA_028565775.1 Sternarchorhynchus goeldii
TACAAGCAGCTGTGAATATGCTGCTTCCAAAGCTTCCTCTGCCTAGGCAGGCTGTTTCCTTGGAATCATTTTATCAACCCACAACCTTGATTTATTGGTGGTGATGCATTGAAATTGGAATTTGATTGGCTAAATAATGATTCCTTGGTTGATCTTATATGAAAATCATAATCTGATATTCACCATTATATTAACATATACCCTGACGTTCTGCAAAATCCCAAGGTTTTCGCTGGTGCCACTGTTTAAGATAGAATAAGAGTATATATTCTGCTGACTGGTGTTTTACTGAAATAATAACTTTTACTACACACCGTAAAAACAACCTGTCATCAGATATTGCAGCACTGGTTTTACTCATATGAGAACTAAATGACCGCCCGAATCCCTCCCATCCCTCGCTGGCGATGAAGTCTCTGATTGGTAGTACCACTATAGCGCAGTAGGTGGCAGTATTTCCACCAGTTCTATTTTTACAGCCATACCGTCTCTGAGCTGCAACAGATGATCCTGTTTCTCATTTACCTTCACTGGCACAAGATCAAAATTATTTAGCTTGCGCATGTAATATCCATAAATATCTACAACACATATTACACAGTTTAGTATATAGACTAGTATTAATTGATATTACTGATATATAATACAGATTAAGTTGTAGTACGTAGTAAGGAAGCCAACAACAAACTAAAAATAACCCGTTCTTTTTAAATAGCTTATTTTGTAGAAGTAAAAAATATATTTTTTCACTTGTGTTAACACTATGTGTTAGTATCAGTGCTTCCACAGGAAAGTTACAGTCCAGTGTTTTAATGGTCATAAAAACAAGAGCGTACATTGATGCGAAGCAGTACTGTGCCATAGTACCACTGTTGTATTTTGGATAAAGAATTTACTGCTTACAAACCGTAAGTGCATCTCATATAAACAAACACACAAACAAAGGTCGGTTTGGGCCGTTTGAGGAGGAGGTGGGTTTACGGAGCCAACTGAATTTTCTAGCCTATAATTGTTTATAAAAGGTGCCACTATTAAACTTTATATACACTTTTTGAATGGAATTACTGAAATAAATCAACTTTTTGATGATATTCTAATTTTATGACCAGCACCTGTATATATGCAAGTACCGAGATGCACATTTTCTTTAATTTTATATTTTATATAGTAACGCAAATACGGCGATAGACCGTTTTTTTACGTAAAGGAGTACGGGCGTACCGTGCATCTAAACAATGTGTGAAGACAGTTAATAAAGTACCCAGGAACACCTACGGCAAGTTTCCTTGTTTGTAGCCTAGACTTTCATCTCACACTGTCGCTCAACTCCTCAACCCATCTCATCACCACCCCACCAACACACAAGCCTTCCACACACGCAGAAGCCAAAGCTGCCACATCTAGTAGCAGCAGCCATTTGGTGGTCTGACTGTGTCCAAACGATAACGTTTACGAACAGGAAGTCACGCACATTCTGCCAGTCAAAAATGAAAGCAAATCTAGTGCATTAAAAACGAAACAACATAAGGGCTCATGGCCGACATGAACGAGGAACAGGTTTATTGCGCGATCTGCCTGGACATGTTTAATGATCCAGTTACTATCCCCTGTGGACACTGTTACTGCTTAAGCTGTATTAGAGATTTCTGGGATCAGGCTAATCAGTGGATATTGCGTTGTCCGCAGTGCAGACGCAGTTTCGACGTAAGACCTGAGCTCAACAGAAACACTGTTCTTGCTGACTTGGTGGAGAAACTGCGGGAAACTGGATCCCTACATTGTCCGCCGAAAAGTTCACGTCCGTCCGACGGCGTTGGGTGCGATGTGTGCAGCGGCAACATACTTCAAGCTGTCAAATCTTGCATGGTTTGTCTGGCCTCGTATTGTGAGCTTCACGTTCAGCCTCACTTTGAATCCCCTGCTTTTAAGAAGCATAAACTGGTTACGGCCTGCTCGGGATTGCAGCAGAAGATATGCTCTGTTCATGATCGACTCTATGAATTTTACTGCCGAACCGACCAGGCGTGTGTTTGCTATTTGTGTACAATGAGAAACCACGAATATCATGATATTGTGACTGCTGAGATTGCACGAGCTGAGAAGGGGGTAAGTGGTGGCTGTTGAATGTTCTGTGTTGCTCCCTGAAACTCAGGGAAACAAATTGCGGACTATATACACAAGTAAATGTTGTCTGCACATTCTAAGGAATATGTTGCCTACACAACATTTTGCTGGGGGAAGGCAACAGGTGTGATACACTGCTATATAAATTGCTCTGGAAAAGACCATCTGCCTAATGCCTTAAATTGAAAAAAATGTTGATTTGTTTGTTTATCTTAAGTGCTTTGATGTTTTCTATTGAATTAAGGAAGAGCTGAAGAGACTGGTCAGGACCCTGAACCAGCGGATCCAGCAGAGAGAGAAAGTGAGCCAGGACCTGAATAAGGCAGTAAAGAACATCGAGGTGTGTTTGAGCCTTCCATATAGTTACCCACAGATGTTTTTGTTGAACTGCAGGCATGGCACGCTTCAGCTTACCGACTAAGAGAACTTTTCTCACTTTCATGTCAACTGTCCATATTTTTAATGCGTTCGCTTTTTGTGTTGCCTCTGCCAGCATTATACACAAGAAGCCTGTAGAGAGGTTGAGCAGATATCAACAGAGCTTCTCACCACCATCAAGAAAAAGCACTCTGAGGTGATGGAGTTACTCCAAACGCAGGAGAAAGCCGAGCTGAGAGTGGCTGAAGGTCTCCAGGAGCAAGTTGAACTGGAGATTGCTGATCTCAGAAAGACAACTGCAGAGCTGGACAAGACCTTGGACACCAACGATCACATTGACTTTCTTCTGGTTGGAGTCTTAGCATTATTATTAGTAATTTTTTTCTGAAGAACAGTTAGATTATTACTGATTACATACTGCTTTTTGTGTTCTTTCTTTTTTTATGGTGTATGTTTTGTTTGTGTGTGGTTTGTGGGTGAACATTTGTAAGAATTAGTTACCTAAAAGAATAGTGCTTGTATTTGAAAAATCTACATAACAATTATGTTGTATTTTTAGAGTTATCTCTCTTTGAAATGTCCATCTGAGCCAGAAGCTTTTGATGTCCCAAACCCTCATCATAAAGTCACGTTTAAGAAGGTCGTACAGTTTGTCTCAAAGCTTCAGAAGATCCTGGAGAATATCTGTGGCACTGAGATCAGCAACATCTCAGAAACAAGTGAGTATAATGGTCCTCACCAGTCTACATTTTGGCTCTGTCCCCCATCCCAGAATGCTAAGAACATTTAAAACCTGGTCTCATTGTGCTGGTAGCTAGATGAAGGCAAACAAGGGAACTAGTCCCAAACTGTGTTGAGAAACACTGAGAAAGATTTCCAGCAGGAGGGTTAGTCTGAATTAGCCATTTAAGGTCATTTGTACTTCATTTTGTCATGTACTTCAGTATTAATTAATTTAACCTTTTGCATTTTGTCCACAAAATCCAAGATCAGCGTATTGTTGCATTTTGTCTGCGTCTTGGTAGTTGAGGTTGTCCATATCTTCCATGAGTGTCCAGCTATGTAGTTTATACATTTATTTTAACTCTTACAAATAACTTCTCAATAATTGCCGTTCAAATACACCAGAAACACCACTTGGCGTCATGCCAGCTTTGTGATGGTGTGCTAAATGTGGTTGATGGTTTCATTATTTATTATATTCTCTTTTCAGCCATTATGCATATATTTATGTACATCTTCTCTTGTAGAACCAAAGACAAGGGATGATTTTTTGCACTGTAAGTTTATATTTATACACACAAATTCACCCTATCATGTTTTTCATCATCATGGGGACGTTTGCTCCCCACAACGAATATTTACTTGCCCATATGCACACGCACACACACACACACACACACACACAGATATACATGCACAGTTTCAGTAACATTCAAGAGAATTATGCACTTTATCCATATCTGTTGGCCATTCTATCCTAAAGTGCACGTTTGTAATTTCCAGATTCTTGTTACCTTACGTTGGAGTCCGTACCTGGTCACCCCAACCTGCGTGTGAAAGAGGACAACAGGAGTGTAGAATGGGTCGCTAGAGTCTCCTCGGAGAGCCTGTGGCCCGTGGTGCTGTGCAGAGAAGGGCTGACGGGACGCTGTTACTGGGAGGTGCAGTGGAGCGGCACTGGCATTTGCACAGTAGGCCTGACAGAGGGCTGTGGGCGCGGTGGAGAGGCTCTGAGGAGTGGCTTTGGCAGAGACGCGCTCTCCTGGGGGCTGGATTTCTTCCACCTGTCTTGTGTGTTTCGTCATGGCGGTGACAGTGTCACCGTGGCAGTCCCAAAGGAAGCCAACACAGTGGGAGTCTACCTAGATCACAGGGCAGGGATGTTATCTTTCTACAGCGTTTCTAACGAGATGACCCTGCTGCACAGAGCGCAGGCTCGCTTCACTCAGCCTCTCTACCCTGGCTTTGCAATCTGGGCAAATGCTTGGCAGATTCCCACAGATTCAGGTTTTTGGGGCAGTTGTGCCATCACTTCTGAGCAAGGGCACATGTCTGCTAAACTAATAAACCTGTAATGGACATTTCTTTATTACACATATATTATATATACACTTGGGTTTAACTAAGCAAATGGCTATCTAATAAATCCTGTAGCAAGTTTGACATGCATCTAAAAGTTTCTAAAATCAATGTAGTGTTACTATGCGTAAGATTTTTTTAAATGTCTGATATTACAAGGTTGTAGCCACAAACTGTTTGATAATTAAATACTTTGGGTTGATTCTGAGATCAAATAAATAATCACATTTCTGTGCGCAGTGTATGGCGTGTTTGTGAGATACGTCGACGATACTGTAGAGATACTGTGACGATAGTTTGTGAGATACTGTAGTCGACGTTCGTTAGCTTTTCTTTTAATTTTTTTTCTTTTTGTTTTGTGGTGGTGTAGTGCTACGCTTCTACTTGAAGTATAATAATTAACCATTGGAGGGCAGTATTGTACTTTTTTGTAACTAAACAAAATTACAAACGGTTTGCTCTAATGTTAGTTTTGAATGTTATTTTTATTGTAATTATAGACAAGGAACTACTTAGAATAACACTAGTTAAAGGTATGGATTTTTGGTGTGACCAGAAAAAATATCACGAAGATTTTAGAAAACAATTCCAGAAAGCTGTCTTCAGTTTTCTCGCCCGACTTTTTTAATAATAAGGAGGATTTTCTCAGAAAACTTCTTTTCCCGTCAGCCATCTGTACTGCACGCGAGAGCAGTCGTTTTACGCGTGAAATTTGACTGGTTGTTGAGCTTGTCAGTTAAACCAGAGCCAAGTAGCTACAGGGCTCAACGTGCAAGGACGTCTTTGACAAGTAAATAGCTAGCTAGCTATCTGGTTTAAAAGGTGGCCATTAGAAAGTAAGTACATTTAATGATGAATCGACTCATTTTGTTTTAATTCGTGATTTTCAACAACACGTGTAAGGTAGGCTGAGTTGGATTAACTACCCAGCTAGTTTGTTAGATTTCTGTCTAAGTAGCTAGCTACCTTGATAGGATAACTGAAGTGGGGCACTAGCTAGCTCACTAATTAGATAACTATCTATCTATATGTACCGCCCAACTTTCATACTCTTGGAGGTTCGAGAGTTCTTTCAACTGTGCACGTATGGTGTGCAAGTCACTGACTTTATAGTTATGAATAATACTGCGATTGCGGTCTTTTTTAAGCAGGTGTGCACCGTGGTAACTGATTTAACGTTCACTGATTTACTTCATTAATGCATTACTTCATTAATTCAGTTTTCATCGTCAGGCACTGATCATGGCCGTGGACTGGATGGGATATGGGTATGCAGCCCTCGTAGCTTCTGGAGGAGTGATGGGTTACGTTAAAGCAGGTAAGGTGTATCTTAAGTTTGTTAAATCCGACTTAAAATACCATAACCGCTGACGAAAGAGTCCATACAGTAAATATAGAAACGCGTTGCCTGTGCGTAGTCATCTTAGTATTAGTTTTCTGTAAATGTACTACATGTGTAACTTCTGTACCTGCAGGCAGTGTCCCTTCTCTGGCAGCTGGGCTGCTCTTTGGAGGTCTGGCAGGTTTTGGTGCCTATCAAATATCACAAGACCCCAAAAATATTTGGGTGTCTTTAGGTTAGTGCTTTGTTTGTTTTTGTTTTGTTTTTTAATGAGTGCTTTTTATATTTGTGTATTATTATTATTATTATTATTATTATTATTTAATCATATTATATATGATATAAATGATTAAATAATAATATATTTAACAACAACAAAATAAACAAACTCATGAAATTACAGTACTTCAATACAGAAGTAGCAGAGAACTGCATCAGATAGTCAGAGAAATGCCAGGCAGAGGAGACCAGATCTGCATCACCTTATACATTTATTAGAATATTTATTTATTGTGTCTTATTTATGCGTGTGTGTGTGTGTGTGTTTGTTAGCTACATCTGGAACCCTGGGTGCCATCATGGGAAAGCGATTCTACAACTCTCGGAAGGTCATGCCCGCGGGTATAGTGGCTGGAGCAAGGTACGTTATGAACATAGTTCATAGCATGGAGGTCCCCCTCAGGATGGATTTGAGAACCTCTGCACTAAACCATACAATCCATGTTTGCAATGTGCACTTTAAGAGGGTTGTGTTGATTATGTAGTAACTTGATAATGCTGCTACATTATTATATAGGAAATGCTATATTTTGTCTCATTCATCCTTCTTTCCCCATCCCCAGTATTCTGATGTTGGCCAAACTTGGTATTGGAGTTCTACAGAAACCTCAAGATGCATGATAAACTGTTGACTCCCCCCCCCAAAAAAACCCCCAAACAAACAAACTAACAAAAAACATTCATTGAAGGTGGGAAAAAGGGTCCCTATGTAAGTAATTCATTATATTTGGACATTACTGTGTATCCTATTTTGTATAAATAGTTAATAAATGATAAATATGAATTCTGTCCAAGTACAGTATATTCTGTTTTGTTTATCCTTTTTCCATTTATTTCATTTTTTCCAAATAGTATCCATACTTACAAAAATGTACTTTAAAAGTCTTACAAAACTGTCCGTTTATTGATTATAGCTACAAACTGATTAGTCTCATTATCTACATTTTTAGCTGACACAAATCTAGTCACAAATAATGTTACAATTTGGAGAACTGTAAAAGAAACAGCAAGTGGTGATTTGAGTTAAAACACTCCTATAGAAAATATGTAGTTGAAGATGTTATGAATGCAAGTTATAAATGGCATTATTCATGCATGCGTCTTGAAATTGATGTTATGCCATACAATTTGTACTGACCTTTGAATGAAATGTCACTCATTAGTGTGCCCCGTTTTTAAGGCACCTGTTTGTCATTAATTGGTTGGCTTTTTTTCTAATGAACAACTGAACTCTGTAACAAAGTTTTCATCCATTAGGTCAAAAAAAACCATAAGCATGTCGTACAAAAAAGTATATTTTCTATAAAATCAGGTCATATACCAAAAAAAAAAACCCAAGATGGTAAATACAAAATGGTGGACACATTTATCCAAACACCATTGCTTAAAGCCAGACATTACAGGCCCTAACATTTAATTTTTCCCATATGTTTTTTAAATTCCATGGCTCTAAACTCTATCACCAGAACACCGTGAGTTTTAGGACATAAGAATCTTTATGCTGCTAATCTGAATACAGCCATTCATTCATTAAGATGGAGTCAGACCTGTTAAAAATATCTAAGGCTCTAAAGACTTTAGTCTACAGTATAATTTAAGTACATTTTAATAATGAGAATGTAGGAATGGCATTATAGCTGGATATTAAGTGAAGGTTAGAACATTCCCATGTTCCACTAAGAAACTCACACAAGGAATTAATAGCAGCTTCTCATCAGCATCAGATTTTACTCGGTAATCAGTGATGAAGCAGCATTGTAACGAGACCCAGCCTCGGTCCTTATCGGCACGCTTCAAACGGCACCATCTTAGCTGTGCTACCGATGGCTTCCGTATTTTGCTGCCCAGTCCACTCGACCATGAACAGGTTGGACTGGAGCTGCTCGAGAGTGGAGCCCGGCAGATTTTTTCCCCAAGGATGAGTAACTTGGTCCTTTAACATGGGATCGCTCTGTCCGCCTTTTCCAACCATCGAAATCTGAAGAACAGAATTGGTTTTGTTTAAGAACACAGGCCTTAGAAGTTTGTTTCAGATGCGAACGTACAAATCCCTAGTCCAGAACTGGTCGGCTTTTGCCAGCTGTGATAACAGCAAGGTCTCAGGCTTTACCTTCAGAGCGCTCGTTCACTGAAGTGGTAGCAGCAGGTTTTGGCTTTGAAGCTTTTGCTTTGACAGTTTTACAATCAGTAGTGGCAGAGAGATCGACTAAGAGGAAGGAACATGGAAAAAGAGAATGGGAGAGAAAGAAATGGCAAAGACCAAGGCAGAGTCCAATCTCAGAAGTTCACAGAGATCCAGCCAATCCAGTGCTTTGTTCCATTCTGGCTCCTCATAACCCTGAACCAGTTAATGAAGAGGTACATAGTTCCTAATTACCTGGCCAGGATCTACTGAAACACACAGAATACAGGCTAAGCACCTCTGATTTAACTCGCACTTTTGTCCAAAGTTCTTGCCTATCCCAATATTAGTCAACTAGAGGTACAGGACCTTTTGACCAACTTTGGGTTGAGCATTCAAGGACGCAACGCCAAAAACTATGGAATCCATGACCTCTTGATTTCCTTGCCAGGTTCTTAGGCTGCAAACCTACCCCCACTGTTTATATTTTAATTAAGTTGCATAACTTGCTGATTAAAAATGTTAAAAACAAGAATTGGCCTGCAGCGTTTATTCAGAGTGAAACTGATGCCACTGAACCTTAACAAATTGCAGTTAGTTTAGATGGGAAGAATTTGATTGAGTCTCAGCCTTAGCATGAAAGGTTACAGGGCAGTGTGATGAATAAATCAAGATAATGGGTTAACATGCTGATATGTTAATGGGGTTAATTATTAAGACCCAATACATACGGGGATGCTGGTTTCCAATTGGTTGAAGTTGAATCCTCTGACCAACCGACCCAACCTCCTTCTTCTGGAAAGATGGTATATAACCTCCAGACAGGTTGTATGTGGCGCCGATGAAGTTTCCTAAAAGCCAGAGACATTTAAAATGTATGCTCTTACTTTTTTAACTAAGATAATAAAATGGCTCAAAAAATATGATTGGAACTTTATCCAAGTCATAATAAATAAATATCTCCTCTCGCAAAAAACCCAGCAGTACTTCCAGTCAGATTTTAGGACCTATTCATTCAGAAATCCGAAATAATTCCAAACTTTCTCACAACCATAATTATGTATGTATTTTCTCAGAACCATAATTACGTGTGTACTTTTGTCAAATGCCAAAAGTCATTTGATTCATGTTTTTTGGTCAGTTTGTTTTACTGATTGTTCTCGTTTAACTAAACTGGGTAGCAGGACTCTGGGTCCAGTTTGTTCTGCCCAGCTGTGTAATATAGTCTAATTTAGTACAGGTTGGCATACACAATGCCCAATAACTAAGCTTCACAAAAAAATAAATGTAATCCAAAGGCCAATTTTGTGTTTACCTTTGGGCAGTTCAGTTTTCTCTAGTATTCTTTCTCCTGGCTTATATGGGGCTTTAGTGGAGTTCTCTTCTGCTTCCAAGGTTAATGGGGGGGACGAGGGAAGCAGGCAGAGGAAACGGCAGAAATGTTACAGTAGAAGAAACAGAAAAGCAAAGTGCCACATTCCACACAAGAATGTGAGTAAGGAAGTTCTGAAGAAAGTGTAAGAAACGGGATGCGGGAATCTATTATTAGATTCATTCAAATTGTATGTCTTGTGTCTGGGCCCTGAAGCCTCTCCAGATCGTGACCTGAGGATCGTTTGATACTGAGCTCACAGCCTCTGAGTAAAGGGTGAATCTGCAATGGGTTTTTATAGTGATTGTCGATCACATAGCACATCAATAATAGAAAACATGGTCACTCTACAGTGGTGGAACCACTTAGGAGCATTTAGAACAATGCGTTGTGCTTGAAGAAGCGATGAAGATTAGCAGTGGGTCAGGAAAGCCAGCTCATTACAATATGAGCCACATCTATTGTGTGTGCACAACCATGGTGTTCTGATAGCTGCTGGCTAACATGTGACATGTAAGCCTACCTGGACTGACTCGGGTAGCTGATGCTCTTCCAATAGGAGCGAGAGGTTTGTACAGTGGGTTTGACTTGTTGTCTCGCTGGGACTCCTTGTTCCCAGCTGATGGTGTGCTCTTACTTATCAAGCCTGAAATTGATGAGCATATTAATTACAGCTGCCTGATCAAGCTGGTCATGTAATATGTAGCAGTATGCCATCAACACAGCAAACAGGGTGTAAAGCACACCTAGCCAAGGTTTTCAGACACATAAATAAACTACATTTCAAATAAACAAAATACAATCCGGTCACCAGAGAGCGCTAATATACTAATAGTGTGTAACTTGAACATAAGCCTCTCTGCTCTGTTTATCAGTACTCTTTTCATTCTCCCAATTGAATAACATTTAAAGCTTTCTGTGTTGGACATAAGCATAGAGCAGACTTGCCAGGCAGGTATCTGGACTGGCGCAGGTAATGCTGTCTGGCAGAGGAGATGTTTTGTTGATTGGAGTCTGGCTGGTTCATTCTGTTGCTGCTGGGTAATTTTGTCACAGTGCTAAAAGAGTATAAAGGTTTTTGTTCCTTTGGCCTAAAAAAGAGAGAGCCATAAAAAGGGAAAATTGAGATTTACACGTGTGTGTACAAAATAAAGTATATAAAAAAATCTCAAGAGCAGTACGTTTATGTGTATAATTAAAGAAATAAATAAGCACACTCTTACTGATAAGTGATCTCAGTATTGCCCTCATCTGTGGCCATGCTAAGTTTTTTGGAATTAGACACAGTATCCGAGCAATCTGATTCGTCGCAGCTATCAAAGGGCTTGGTCTGCCCCCAGCGTCTCCGCCCACTCTTCAGCCCCATCAAGGTGTTCTCATTCCCAACTGATCTCTGCGGAAGTAGTGAGATAAGCTACTAGAGAGGTTTGCAATAATACTTTTATTTTACTTCAGGATTTCTTAACAAATTGGTCAAAACAGATATTCATGAGCATGCAGCTCTGGTTCCATCACCTTTTGGGTGGTGAGTGGGAGAGGCTCCGTTCGGCAGTCTGCCTGAATCACGGACTGGGGCAGGGGGATCTGCTGCAGTGGCTGATGGAAGTTGCGGCCCTGGGCCTTGGCCTGAGAATGCAGGGCTGGCTCCCAGGCTGACTGCAGCTCTGGCTTGGCTTCGCTGTGTTGCGCTGCTTTCCCTGGCTTGCAGAGATCAGAGGTCTGTGGCCGTGGTCCCAGAACCTGGCCGACTTGGAAGTATGGGTACCTGAGGGCCTGAAACATTGAAACACAGAGACAAGAAAGCGGGTTCATCACGCTACTGTGTGAGACTTAATTAGGAGTAAGACCTATTTAGTGTAAGACCTAATTAGGCCTAATTAGAAGTTAAGAGGGTTTGAGTCAACTAATTGGAATGGCACACATATATATATGTTTAAATAGCTACGTTTTCATTATAGCGATAAAAAAACGAGACTGCAGAAGTAAAATTTAATTAGGTGTAAGCTTAAACTGGCTGGAAGCTATTTTTTAAATTTAGCTAAACTATTTTTATATTTTAATGATCACAAAAATATCTATAGTTCATTTTATTTCTTTTTTTATTACTGTCCTAAGCACTAAGCAATAAATAACTAAAAATTTAATTTCGCTCTGGCTGTATTAACCAATTTTGGAGCTTCCCTAAAAGGGTGCATCCTTTTCTTCCTGTCAGTTGTGTTGAGCATGCACAAATACTATGTACTAAAAGCACATAGAAGTACATGTTTTTAGAGGGAGGGGCTTTAAAGAAAGGTCCGTATGGAAGGTGTGTCCTTGAATTAGTGGGTGGAGTTCTTCAGTGACAAAGTGATGGAAAACGTACTGATTACAACAGCTTAAGATTTAATAACTGAAATACACCACTATACACTGTGACTGAACAGTAAACATCATGGGTCTCATTGGGACAGTGCTGAAAGCCCACCAACCTGGACAGCAGTGGGCCTCTTCTTTGGGTCCCACTGGAGGAAGTCTTTCATTAGTGCCAGAGCCTCATTGCTGGCATTGGGGATAAGTGTCTTTAAGGGCGTGGGCACACACTGAGGGAAGCGGAAGTTCATCGCTGCAGCCAGCTGATAGCCTTCCGGCCAGTCCGTCTGCAGGGCCGGAGAAAGTTAACACTGGATAACCACAGCACAATGGAAAAACAGGATCTAGAACTTGTTACTGCAGATGCATGTACATACCACAATTACCATGCCACAGAAATGTAAACAAATCAACATATCACAAATAGTTTGAACTAAATTTATAAAATGTTTCAAAAGGTAAAAGGTTTGCAGTTTTTCTAAGGTTCTTAAGCACTCTTATGGAGTGGGCTGCCATGTAACTGAAGTACCTCTTCATATTTAGTATTCTCTAATGAATCAGGTACAAAATGTTACAACAGTCGTTATTGATTTACTTCAAAAACAGTTACTGAAAACAGCACTTCTTTTTGCCCTGGATCATTAGATTCTTGTGTAGGATGTGATGTACCTTCTTGACTGTCCCGAGGACCTGGCAGATTTTGAAGATCTCATCAACTTCGCTGTTGCCAGGGAAAAGAGGTCGTAATGTGTAGAGCTCTGCCATGATACAGCCCACTGCCCACATGTCTATAGGTGAACTGTAAACCGATGACCTCAGAAGCACTTCAGGTGCTCGATACCTGTACAACACACCATGTAAAGGCACTATATATCAACACTGTCTATGAGACACATGTCAAGTTAAACAAGGTTGCTCAGTAGAACTGGCAAGATATTTGTGATAAATGTTATAGGTGAACCATTAGCCTCAAATAAAGACTTTTCCCACGAGTTCAAATACAGCACTGTCGCCTGAATGAATAAATCATTTTATCAGTAATTCACCTGTACCATTTTGCCACTTTTTTGTCCAAAGAAAAAAACATTTCTCACCATCGTGTTGAAACGTAGTCTGTGTAGGGAGGCCGGGAACGGATCTCTCTGGCCAAGCCAAAGTCAGCAATTTTCACCAGCTCAGGACCCATGCACAGCAGATTCTCTGGCTTCATATCCCGATGAAAAAACCCTATGTTAGCAAAGCAATTCATGCAAGCCGTTATGATCCACTCCAGCAGAAAGCTGCATGGTTGCATTTCAAACACTGAATTACACAAATACTGTAATTACACTGTAATACAATGTAGGTGAAGGGACTGGTGACTGGCCAATGAGATGACCCAATAATTTAACAAAGATAAAACACCAAACTGCAGTGTAGTGAATAGGGCCTCCAGAACTCCAGGAGTTAGATGACATGGCTATGACATGTTCAGAATTCATTCAACATTTATCTATACACTAATCATTTGCAAGAATCTATTCACTACATAGTATATGAAATATTTTGCTACAGTCACAGCAAACATGAACTGGGTAAAATCATGCAATACAGTGAAAGCCACAATGTGGAAATGTGGTCAAAGAAAGACAAACAATAGCCTTAAAAGCAGCAGTCTCAGGAGCCAAGTCTTCCTGGTCTGCTGGTTCAAAGCACTATCCGATGTCATGCCATAAAAAATGATCATAATGTTAAGAAGCCTGTTTATTAGGATGCAAACTACTTTTAACCAGGTTTACAGATGTAAAATGGGTGGTTGTTTGTTACATAACGTCATTTGCCAAATATTTACTAATATTTCAGAACTGTCTGCAGTGCTTTGAACTAGTAGTGGGAGTTCCACTTTGGCTCTCTTTATGAAAGGGAAAGAAAAATCAGAGAATCAATAATCTTACCATGTTTGTGCACAAATGCCAAACCAGAAAGCACTTGAAATATGATGTTCCTTATTTCATTTTCAGTGAACATCTTATTTTCCCTGATGAAAGAGCATTTCATGCACAAAGGAGAAAATAAAAGAGAAAAAGAAGGCAAGAATAATGAAGGAGAGAGAATTCCAAAAGTATTTCACCCATAGATTGTGCGAGACACTGTGTGTTGTGTCAAATGTGGGTCTTAATATAAAGGGTTATTAGAGCCGGAGCAGTTCTGATTGTGCATCTTTGACACCCCCGGTGCATCGCACATTCTGTCCATGAATGAAGAGAATAGCCGAGTCTTTGTGGGAGTGTACTAAACATGTGACTGCCAACATAATCAGCAGGACATCATCCACGGCCTGTACTCAGCTGTTCCAGTCTCTTAAACAAATATCACAGCTCTAAGTAACCTACCATGCTTATGAATAAATGATAGCCCTTGCAATATCTGAAAGGTTATGTTCCTGATGACTGATTCTGGGAACAACTTGTTTCTGGAGACGAGAGAACCAACACAACTTCAAATTATTCACTTTAGGATGATAATTTATACCAAATCTCAAAACACACTGTGTAGCTACAATTTTAATTTCAGTATCTTGATGGCCACTTAAAATGCATACTCCAAAAAAGAAAACTAAATGTATTTTATATTACAGAAAAACATGATCAGATGAATTATAAATAGGTCCGTTGGTGCTCCATGAAGTGAAGGTTAATGTCAGACTTTATTGTAGAGAATTGGCTTTCTTAAAGTCAAACAATATGTGCAGTTCTGATGTCAAAAAACCTTCATAGCCACCTCATACCTCTCTTTCATCAACTGGTACAGGTTTTCTTTCATGTACTCAAAGACAAAGTACAAATGATCGTTTTCTCTGATGACCTCCTTCAGTTTCACCACATTGGCATGGTTCAGTTTCTTTAATGACTGAAAACACACATACAAATATTAATTTGAAAAAGTTTACAGATTCACAATGGATAAGTGATGACTTCAAAGAGCAATACAGGAAGTAAAAATCCAAACTTCATAAGCCACCTGACTCAAGTTAGTTCATTTCTGAAGTAGAATACTTCAGAAAGAGCTGCTTTTCTCACCTTCACCTCTCTTAGGTTCATGCATTCCTCCCAGGAGTAGAACTTCCTCTTCATTCTGAGACAAGCAGAAGTTTCACAGGGTTCAAACAATGACTGAGTTCAATCTCCATGGTTTTATTAGCAACAACATACCACACTCTACTGCAGCAAAATCATTCATCAAAATACAGCTCACGCTTATCTGGAATGTTTGAGATCGCATTAAAAGCAGGTTGAGATGCTCAAAGTGCATGTTAGAAAAATGCATGTTTGCAAGCGTATTGGATTTTACTTGCCGCCCTTTCAAAACTAACAGCTATCAACAACTTTGTCAAGATTATTTTTGGTCTGATGGCCAATTTAGCCAAAGCCAATGTTAGTCACATTTTCCAACAGATCCAACCAACCTAATTATTTATGGAAGCATTCAGCAGGTATGTCTAATTACCCTTTTAACTAGTGGGTTCACAGAATGGGCAATTTGCTTCCTTAACTCTGCTGATCAGTTGATTTACTACTTTACACACAAAGAGAGAAATGAAATGAAAATCATACCAAAAAAAAATGATACTGCTCTAATTGCTTTAATATGATTTCCAATCTTCAGGTTTAAGTCGGGTCAAAAAAAGTTGCATTCTGAACAAATCTGACAGAATAAATCAAACCATAAAAATTTCCTTCCAAATCTGTAATGACATTAAACCTGGAAACACCAAAGTAATCTAGGCTCATCTATTTCCACTAGCAGCAGTAATACAATGGCCTCTGTTGCATTATAAGACAAGGTTGCTATGTACAGTAAGGGGCTGAGCCAGCAGGTTGGTGTGCAGAGTGGTGTGTGAAACCTAGGGACCTGAGCAAGCCCCCGGCTGGAGAAGCACCGAACCCGAGGCACGCCGTGCCGATATTGCACATTTGTTGACGGAGCACTGGGGCAACACAATGCCTATGCACTTTCACTCCTTTCACCGTCACTGCGGTATCGCTTTGCATGGTAACTGTCTTTTCCTGGACGGCTACAGCGTCTCAGTGTGTCATTCATAATTCATCTTACTCACCCCCGCTGAAAGAACAGACTTCGTAAACTGGAATAGCTCGTGCTCAGGTCAGCTGTGAGCAAACTGGGTTTGTTATGATCTGCTTAGAGCTGGAGATGGGGGCCATGCTGAAGGCCCTGACAGCGGTGTGACCAAGAGCATGGAGGACATGCTTGTTTGCTCAATATACTATTTATATAAAGAATAAAGGCCTCCTTGTACTATACACCTGACACACCTTCCAAGACCTTTCCCTAAAAACAACCAACTTCAGGGCATTTCCCGAGCCCTCTGTAGCAAAATGGGACAGACATCAATTCATACAAATCGGGCAGGAAAACAATCGGCTTAATAAGAACTTCTTACATACTCCCGTCATACTGTACAACAGTCTAGCTCTTCTTTATATATATATATATATATATATATATATATATCTTCTTTATAACCACTACCTTCCATCTTATTCCTTACCTCTTTATGGCCACCAGCTCGCCAGACTCGTTGCTCTTCCCCATGAGGACGCTGCCGTAGGTACCATCGCCCAGCTGCTTCAAGGTGGTGTAGCGATTCATCTTTGTCGTGTGATGTCATGCAGCTCCGCCCACTCTCCCGAGCCACCAGCACAGCTAGCCTCCCGTCCCCCCCAAGTCCCAGTGATGCGACTCACTCAGACACGGCTGTCATAGCCCGCCTCGGGATGTGCTGTTCACTATGTCTTGTAGGCCATCGTTCAGTTCGTTCCAAGACTATCAGGAGGAAAAAATCAATCAGATGTCATCTGCTGTTGGACTCTGGTGTAATTTCTTAATTAGTTTCCCGTGAAACTTTGTTGGAATGGCTGATTTCATGGAGCCCTGTCTAAGGCCAAGAACTTGATTATAACTCGATTATAAAGTGTCCAAGAAAGACAGTAAGACACTAATCACAAATCAAGTCACTGCGAGGTGAACCGCAAACTACCAATCAGAAATAATACCAAAAAGCTTTTCCTTTAGCAAAATGTTGACTTTTAGCAGGTGCTTTTGTTGTGCAGAACCATCCTTATGTTGGTGAACGCTCAAAAATCGAATCCAAATGAACAGCTTACTTGTGCAGACATAGCTTGGCACATGCTAGTGAATTAAGGGACATTGGAAAAGAAGCTCCAAACAACCAGTGACTCAGAGGCAAAGATTTTCCACCTGAATATTCAATGACACCCACAGGCAGTCGCATCATTTTCCTCATCACCCTGTCCCCTTGTGTTTTATTCTCGAGGTGCAGAGCCATGTCCTGAGGGGCCTATGATTAAGCCAGGCCAGGCGATTAGGATGCATACTGAGAGTGCAAATAGAATCTTACATCAGCAATAATGCTTTTGGGTCCTGAACCGTTCTTAGTCACTCCATCTGCCAGCCAACTGGGTTTTGAAAGCATAGCAAAGTCCTGCAGGGTTTCAGCAAACTGAGGAAACTGGGTGCCCACAACACTATATTACTGTCCTCTAAATGGACTTACAGACCGGTTGTAGTCTGCTTTGCCATGATGGACAGTACAGTGAGACTAAAACTGTTTCCCAATGCTTGTCCTGTAGGATCCTTCACTGCACATCTAAGGGATTTCTGCCACTCCAGTCACACTAGGTTTAGCTAATTTAACAAACACTTCAAGACCATGAGGTGAGGACACACAGGTAAATTGTATTATGCGAATACTCACACAATCCAGCTAAAATAGTATAGTTTCCTAAAACATTAATTCTTCTATTGTCAAAGGCAGAGAGTATCACCTCTTTAGGTTAATGACTCCCCACTGACTCTGCTTTGGCCATTAGTAATCTGTTAGAAAGAGATTTAGGAGGAATTAGAATGATGCATCAAGAGCACATGGTATTAGCAGCCTTCTCAAGGTCGACGAATAAGCCTTGTGAGTCACCACATAGAAACAGTGGTAAACAGTGAGGAGATGAATTCCATGTTTGAAAAGTAGCTAGCTAGCATGCCACCTTCCATGTAAAACTTGCAGATAGTATCTTATGAACTTTCGATCATAGCCAAGATAAAGTTAATACATTTGGAGAGCTTTAAATGTGATCAAAAATATAACAGTGTTAGACATAAATTAAGATACACATATATTAACTAGTTCGTTATAGCAAAGTTTATTTGAATTTTGCTATTGCAAAACGTCAGGTTATGTAAAATAATACTGCAGGTTAGCTTTTTACGTTATTTTAAGGTGTTTAATAAAGATATCAAGACGAAGCAGAAAGATAAACCAGCATAACAATAATCTGCTAATCGAATTAGGATTGCTGGGAAAGACAACATAAAGCAATGACAGTTAGCTAGCTAGCTAGTTAGTACCTAGCTAGCTAGTTCAGCCTGTCAAAAATATTCTTTTAACTGATATGTTCTTCGCTCTTTGCGTTTTTGAAACTTACCAATTTGTAGAGCACACCGCCTTTTTCCGTTGTCTGTGCCTGACGATAGTACAGCTATCTCGAAGGCAGATAAAGTTGAATTCCCTGCTCTGTCCCGATAAGGCGTGTACCATCCTCTCCTTGGCAACGACAACGACAACGTAGTGCAACAAATGGGACAGATGGAGGCCAAGGGATTTGTGGGATTTGTTGTCAAAAACAACCGTGATCGCTAGCGATAGACTGGAAAATTTAAGGGACATACATTAATACTTTTATGTTTAGGTTGCCATCTTAACGAGGCAATGAAATTTGTCACGATATGTATCTGCAAAGCATTTCGATGTTCTGTTTTTGTAGCACTGGCAATAATTTAAAAAATAGTCACAACAGCAAATTGCTTGCTATAATCGCCGACAGATGGCACAATTGCTGTACAAAAGCTATTAAAATGGACAGTTATTTAGTCTTAACATCGCTAATACAGCAGTCCATGCTGTAAGACTAGTACCTAATACAGGAAAAATACTCCAGCCTCACAACATTGCCTGATTACAGTAATAGCTAGCCTAAAGACATAGTCTAAAAAACTTCTATATTAGTGATTTAAATAATTAAATCTAACCCGTTTATGTTCTACAGTCTATTTGGTCCATACTAAACTTAGGCATGTGTTGTATTCTAGGCTGATTTCAAGAATATAAATACCTGCCCACAATGCTAAGCTAATGTAATCACAACTGCTTTACTGAGGTATTAAAGTGTTGTGTTATAGACCGCTTTTATGAACTTAAGAAAAAACTAACAGTAAGTAATTACGAACATATCATAAATATTTAATTGTATTTATTATCAGTGTTAATTATTACATTTTGAGAGCTTATTTCTGATGTTTCCTAAGTCCTTTATATAGTGACCAATATGGTACACCCATTCCATTCAAAAGCATTCACATATTTCAGGAGAATCACCAGCAGACTCAAAGTGCCTCTTTAGGTTGGCTAGTACTAGCTTCAGACAGAACTCAGAGCACTTTCACTCACTATAACCAGTCAACAAACACAAATGGACTCCGGTTTTCAGGTCCTTCACCAGCTCTTTTCTATACCTCCCCCTTTCTCCCCCTTTCTGTCTGTCTCTCTCAGTTGTGTCTGTATTGTCACAAAAAAAATGTCAGGGGTAAAAGCATAGACCTTAAAGAGGGTGCACAGGTGCACATAGACTGAGCCTTCAAAAGAAAAAAGTCAAGGACCACTGTTACTACTACTACTACTACAACACACACACATACACACACTTGTGCACAGCTGATGAAGGACTTCTATCCAAAATGTCCTGTATATATATATATATAAGAGATAGAGAGCAATATAATATCTGTACATGCGCACCGATAGAACACCGGTTGTCAAAGAATCCATACAAATATCTTTACTACTTTCATTGCAAGTGTGCTTGGGTGCAGGTCACTGTCAGATTTGCTGATTTCACAGAGGTAATAGTAAGTGTGAATGTTAATTGATATTGCAACATTAATTAAAAAAACTTTATTTTAATATGCACACGATAATATCCCACATTTTCCACTGACACACCATGTTTTGTGTAAATAGATAAATCTGTTGTCATAAATATTTTTTTTAATTAAAAGTAAATAAATGTATGAAATGTATACATTTTAATGTTGCTAAAATTACAAATGGTGCCATACTAGTTACTAGACGTGATGTTAATAGCAGCCCACATTGGACCGCAAACGACAGCTTCATGACTTTAATATTTAATAAAGCAATTCAGTAAGTCAGAAGTCATGTGATTTATCTGGAGTGGGTCTAAAATGACTGATATTAGATTAGTCTACCTTGCTTTTCCCTGGCGCCTCTGTGGATCATCTTATCCAATCATGGTACTCAGACAGAGAGATGCAAAAGCAGAAAAAAGGTGCACATTTAACCTGTTTTGACTTGGTGCGAGACCAGTGCATCATTCGTGGAGAAGTTAAGCGTGATCTGGTTTTGCAGTGGAATTCATTAAGCATCAGAATGAAGGGGGAACATCCTGCAGCTGTCTGGATTAGGTTTCATAGGGGCGTTCTTCACTCCCTCACCTCCTTTTGCATTGTATAATAAAGGGCCACACACACAATATGACCTGAAGATGACATACACAGTATATATATATATATATACTGTGAGAGAGAGAGAGAGGCACTTTATACATACATATACATATACATACGCACACACACACACACATATATATACATATAAATACATATATGTATATAGGGTGCACAGATTTAAGGCTAAATCCAGAGCAGCTGCAAATTCTGTACCAGCAAACATGTTGGGCCGGGCGCTGCTCGATGAAGACAAGGGACGTCAAAGGATCCTGAAGGCACTCCACACTAACTGGGCAAAGGCGGTAGCTGACCTGCATGACTTTCAGGCACTGGTGCAGAAACACCTCCAGCAAAGCAAACAGCATTCAGGTTCAGCTCAAAATAAGTCAACATCTTCAAGCTTGGAGTGGCTCAGGTTTGTTGCCTAAACAGAACAGTGGGCTGAGTTTGCTGTTTTACAGCAGCCATGACGTACAACATCCTTTCGGCTTTCTCATCTCAGTGTGCCTTACTAAGTTCTCCATTTATTTCCATGTAAAACATTTATATATAAATGTCCTGTTTCTCTGGAAACCTTGTGTACATCACTATGTAAGTTTTCAAAACATGTTCACTTATGTACATTAAATGTTTTACATTTTATAAACATGATATGAACCAGACCTTATTATCAGTATTATCAGTATTATTAGATGCGTTCATCTATGCCCATGTATAATGTGAATGAATTTGGTGATGATAAACAATTCTCCCCAAGTCTAAAGAAGCCAAAAACTAGGAAGCTTTCTCAAGATCAGCCGCCCGTCCGACAACCCTGTACGCATGATGCAACAAAGCCCACAGAATAAACAAATCACTAGCGAAGACGCTGATTAAAAACTCAAACCCTTTTTTTTTTTATTTGGCAAGCTGAAAAGCTTAAGCGTTGGTTTATGTTCAGTGTGCAACTCACCCACATTCTGACCTTGAAGAGGGGGAACCAAAGGGGCAAAGGAAAGTAAACCTGGGGGTGAAGAGTGGCTGTTTTGAGGCTGTGATGCCAGTTTGCGGATAGGCTGAGTGTCGTTATTTTCAGTGGAAGGTCAACACCTGAGCTTTGTATTATTACCAATAAAGGGATGCCTCTCAGGGCTCAGTGCCTCTCAAAAGCCTCAACTTGTGGCTGATGGCACACACCAGTTGAGCCCAATGGCCCAACCTGATTCTTATCAGGCCTTAAGCTAGCAACCTTCCCCTGCCACCTTTCCCTAAGACAAGCAAAGTACTGACAGCTCTGTGAAACTGGTCAGCAAGAGAGAGAGAGAGAGGGGGGGGGGTGGATACAGAGAGAGAGCAGAGAGAAGGAGAGAGATACAGAGAGAGTGGCAAGAGGGAGAGAGATACAGAGAGAGTGTTTGACCCTACTGAAGTGATGTCAAATAGATTATTTGGCCTAAGCACTTTGGGACTCCTTACATAGCTGTTTATAAAACAGGAGATTTAGGCCATTTGCAACTATTTCAGAGCTCCGTTTATGCAAAGCAAACTTGATACCAGGGCACTGTTACTGCACAGTGCTCTTATTCTGATAATACTAAACACACGTCTCAGTCTGACATTTTATGAACGATAAATAAATGTCTTAAAGGAAAACAGAAATACTGATAACAACATTTGTTTAGATGTCCACATACGTTTAACTTTATTTATATATTGTATTATATATTTTTATTTCATATTGTCAGACTGTGAAGGTGAGAGTTATTTAAACAATTTGTGAAAAATAGTACAACCTTCCCCCAACCATTTCTGTCAATGTCAAGCCATCACCTCATCGTTAATCAAACCCTAGTGACCCTCCTTTCACTGAAACACACCTGAGAGCCAGGTGCGCCTGTTCATGTTGGGGTTTTCACTGTCCATCCTGTGTGTCTTCGTCTATGTGTGTGCATGTGTGTGTGTTTGTGTATGTGTGTGCACGTGTGTGTGTGTTTATAGTACGCATCAAATTACAAAGGGCAGAATTAGGGGCTGTTGCCTGAACTAAGCAAAGCGCAGTTTGCGTTAAATACTTTCCCCCGGTGTGTTGGTGTTGGGCAGCTTCTGCTTGTTGCCTGTCTTTCCCCTTCATTACTCTTCCACTCAAAACACTCAGCACAGGCGTCCCTGGGGGTCACAGAAGCCCAAAGGCAAAGCAGTCCACTGGAGGTCACCACAGAGGAGTCCCCTTATCACTCAAATCATTACGCCTCTGTTTGGAAGGTAAACGAAGAGGCAATATCAGAAAAGCACACAGTATTCATGTATTTATTCATTCATTGGTCTACAAATATTAGACCATTAAAGCGTATTTGGAGCAAAGCCATTTAATATAACTCGAATACAAGCATTAAATTTATCTAACTGGATTATGCAAACAAGCCTGAAATGGGTCCATGGACCTTAAAAACGTAATAAAATTTGACAAAATTTAGATAGCTAGCTAGTTTTGCTCCTTAAAGTTCAATAAACACATATAGAAAGCCACCAAAAAAATCTAAGTAACTTAAACAACGTGGTACCTTTACTTTTCAAGAGGTCTAGGATTACGCTGTATATAGCAGGCCAGCTCCTGTGTCTGATCTCTCTCAAAGGGCCAATTCTAACAGTCCACTTTCATCAGTACAGAAAAGAAGCATTATCATGTGAAATTCTTATCGCTCAGTACAGTCCAACATCATAGTGGACTCATCAAAGGCCTGGAAGCTGAGATCAGGGCCCTCATCTCTGGCAATCAGCTATCTCCCTATGGAATGGCATAACAGTAGCTGACATGAGCAAAGGCCCAAAGAGACAAACGTGGGCACAGTTAACTGGGCACTTCTGAGATATTGGTATTGCCTAAAGAAAAACAGAAATTAGGGGAAAGCCTCTGATTACTGCTGAATGAAGTCATAGGATATGATATGGTTTTTTTTGCAGGAGAAGTAAATGTACAGACATATTTAGACATTTATGTCATTAAAATTTGCCATTGTGTGTTTCATATTTGTGTTAACTCTACAACCTTTCACTGCTTCAGTACAGATCCTCCCCTGTCATTTCAGAAACATATAACCTAAAATTCTTAGGACAGCTGGGTGAATAAACTGCAGAATCTTGTTGAACATAGTTCAGAAAACTAATTCACAAAACAAAGGAACCATAAACTTATATACACAGAACTACCGAACTATCTGCATAATGTTTATTCCAGTTCCAGTCTTTGTGCAGCAAAACGTAACTCTTATCTCTGTGGATCCTAATGGTGTTCATTGGTGAAGGACTTACAGTACGACCAGATGAGTCTGTGTCCCCTCATTCATACCCTCCTCTCATCTATGAGATGCTCTATGCTCCAGAACACAGTGGATGAGTCTATTGCTCAACAAGCCTGCTGTTTTTCACAGGTTTTATCACTCGCCGTCTGTTCACTGATGAAAGGTGTCAAGACTTAATCAGTGCATCTCCCTTGCTCTCTCCACATAAATGACTTTGCTCCTTGCATATAAATAAATCACCATATCTGTGTAATGTGAGCACTTTTCAAAATACCCCAGTCTTCTATAACAATCACCAACCCCCCCCAACCCCCTACTACCCCAAAATCAAGAAAAGAAAAGAAGAGAAAAAACCCCACCTATTTCCCCCCTCTTGTGTCTCAGATGTGGCTTCCAGCTTCTAGCTAATGGTTGTTTTGCTTGTAATGCCACTTGGTGATGATCAAAAACAGAAGGACTCAAAAGAGAAAGAGAGAGAGAGTGAGCAAGAGAGAGAGAGAGAGAGAGAGAGAGAGAGAGAGAGAGAGAGAGAGAGAGATAGAGAGAGAGCATAGTGGAATCTAGTGTGCAGGAGAAGCAGCTGGGAGATTGCTTATCAGGAGTGATGCACAATATCCTGACAGTATGATGGCTATCAGAGAGGCAGGACTATAGCCAGCAGATTCATGCCTCTTTAAGAAGACAGTACATTTTTGGCTCTTGCTTCCTACACAGATAAGGATTCTCACGAAAAGGTGTCCTCTTTAGGCTTATCTCTCTGGAGTATCGGGCATGCTCAGAATTAGCCTGTTTTTGAAAAACCATGCACAGACACCAAGCCTGCTGACGTTATGACATAGGCTTCCAGAGGTCTTCTGCGTCAGCATCAACACAGATGCACAAGTGATACCACCAAATGAATTCATATTAACATACACAGCCTAAATAAATCAAGCAAGAGTAGCTACAAGTGTTAGCTAAAATAGATCAAATAGATTCGGTACCCCGTAAGAGAAAGTCAGTTTTCTTACATGGCAACATGCACTGTCTTTTTGAAATTTGCATCTATAATTGCCATCAAATTAGAAGATTTGTGGGATTTATTTTTAGTGAGATAATTTTAGCATCATTCTGACAACATGTTGACCTTCTTAGACAGATACTTAAGCATCTATTTAGCACATATGAAGGTGAGCATGTGAGTCTGTTTAGCTTCTCTGGCATGTACAGAATAGTATTCATAGGGTTTAAATAAGTGTATAAATCAATGACTTTTGGAAATCATAGGGGCTACAAACTTATATATAGCTCTGGACAAAACTGGAAGCTTTGGATAAAATTTCAGACCTGAACTTCAGACAATTCAGGTAGGTGCTCCAGACCACTAGGGGCAGAACAGTGTCGATACAAAGGGCACTGCATTTACTTTCTCACCTGGATCTTCAACCCCTATGAGACTTCAGTCAGGCCCCTCCCAAAACCTCTGGTTACGCTGTCCAAGGCAATCAGTACAACCACTCAGTGGGGTGGCAGTTGTAAAGACCCAGGCAGCTTTGTCACAGCCTCAGGTACTGGAGAATTAATGGTGCTGCCTCCAGGGCCCTGCCTGGTGTGGTAGATCTTAGCCTCTCATGTATTCAGAGCTTGGTCTTGTGCTGCTGTGATTAGTGTGTCCATGCTGTCTTTCAATTCAGCCTTTTCCTGTTATTGGTTGAATTTTTCCCATCAGCCACCTCAACTATTTGCTGATGGTACATACTGTGGAAGGGTTTATCCTTCCTGATGTACTCCTGGATCTAGGTTATTTCATCCTGGATAGTGGCTCTGATGCTCACTAGTCCTTGGCACCCTTCCTTCCGCTTAGCGTACATGTGTACACATATATTAATTATATATTGTTAGCTATGTAAACGCTATGTAAAGGACTATTTCAGTTCTAAAAAAGGTTGGACATTAGTAGAATTTGCAGATTGCAACTTGAACATAAGCTTTGGAAAGTATTCAAGAAATTGTTGACATGAGTGTCTTGGTGGCTTCATTCCAAGTGTGGCTTTGTTTGTTAGACATACTCATGTATAAATTAAGCTACTTGACTAGACTAACAGGAACCACCATGTATTTAAAATAGTTATTCACTTAAAAAAATATTAGACTGTGAGTCTATTGTTGTAATATGTTATTGTAATCTAGTGTTTATGATACCATGTCCATCACGAAAAATCTTTGCAAATAAAAAACCTATAATGGTAGTGGATGGTATAATGGTAATGGAGACTTAGCACTGTACCTTATAACTAACAATGCCTGGATCATGGAGATGATTCAGAAAAAGAAAACGCAAAGCAACATGCTTTCATTTCTCAACTCCATATCGCCCTACGGTTCCCTGCGAACTGTGAACTGGTTTGTCATAACTCCCAGCCCCCTGCTCGCTACAGAGCTTTGTTACTCACCCCGAAGAGAATGTGCATGCAGTGATACGGTGCCGAATGTTTATTTTGAACGCAGCAGCCACTGATGCCAAACTGTTCAGGTTAGACTCGTTGAAATGCCTTTTATCTCTCTGGGGCCGACCTCGGCACTGCCAGTTACGCTGCATAGGTACGGCCTGCACGTAGGCACCTCTCGTGGCCCCGGGCTCTTTGCCAAGACGCAACCAAGAAAACTATTGTTCATGCAGGTAGCTTTGATAAAGTATCAGCTTATACTCATCATCTAAACAAGTGAGCACGTTCTGCGCATCATTGATGTCTGGAGATTGCAAAGAACGCAACTGTATACAAAGTCCTCAGACATAAACTAGCAAAAGTCTTCACTGCAAAGGCAGCCATCTTTCTTGTGCCTAATTTCCCATTGTACTCCTGTAAAAGAAAAAAAAAAACTTACAAGCATTATTTTCCATCCACTCCCTCTGGCTTGGGTTACACAGAGGTCGGCAAAGTGTTTTGGCACAATTTTCAGGTTGGCTTATAGACCATCTGGAGTGTGGCCAGGTTGTGTTCAGTTTTTCTGCCTGACAATGACAAATTTGAGGAAAATCAGAGACAAACCAGCAAAGATTAATCAGGGGGCACCTGAGCATGTCAGCATGTGTGTTATGCCATTCTGAGAGAGAGAGAGAGAGAGAGAGAGAGAGAGAGAGAGAGAGAGAGAGAGAGAGAGAGATAAGATTAACTGAGATTCTCTATTTTTCTTTCAGTTTACATACCTAGAGGAATTGTCTTCTGTATCACATGTCTGGTGAATGTCAGCCTAAGTATTATCCATCCTCTCAATCGGGGAATTTGCCCACAGATCTGAAAAACAGGCTGTTAAGAAATTCAAACATTTGCATGCTAGTTGTGTGATAGAGCATTCTGATCAGATTCAAAACAGCAAAAGAAAAAGAAGCCTTACTACAGAGAAACAAACTGAATTGTATCTCACAAAGGACATTTGTTACAATTTTTTTTTTACCTCTTCAGGAAATATATCTATATCTTTGTAATTTATAATTAGAAAAAAAATAAAATATTAAAATAATTTTATTTGTTGCTACCTTTAATTTCTCTGCTTATACCTTGCTATTTTTATATTAATTATCTAAATGATTAATTAATTTATTCATTCATTTACTGGTCATGTATTCATTGGAATGTGACCTGGATTTTATATACTTGACAATGTTGGTATTAATTGGTACAATCAGGGATATGTAAAGGTTGTGAGAGCATGCATCTATATATGTACATAAGTATGTATATTTTAGAATCATATTGTCTCTGAAAAACGGACAACTGTGTGTATGTTTAAAAAACAGTCCTGAATGCCCTAAACAAACAAGCATTACACTGGTGAAGAGAACAGCGATGTTTTCATGTCAGACACATAGGGGGCAGCATCACAAATCATTCCGAGAGCAGCTTTCTTACATCAGTCGCACAGGTAGTGGCCTAGAAGCAATTGCAAATAGACTGGAACTACAAAAAAGCCTTGACTCATTCGTGTGCATTCGGGCATTGAGCACTGTAATCTCTGATCTGAAATCACGGTCAAATGTTTATCCTCTCTCTTGGACCCCCCCACCCCACCTAATCCATGACCTCAGATCCTGGCGAGCCTTGCTGAGAAGAGCTTCGGAAATGAAGAGATGCCAGGACATGTACCAAAATATATTATGCATGAGGTTTCCATAGTGTTTGGATTTCAGCCATTATCCATACTGCTCCGACATGACCCTAAATGGTAGAATACCCCACTAATTTACCCCTAGTTCGGTTATATACTTCAAGCTATAGATTTGAATATTGTTTTTCCAGAGAAAGGCTACACGTTAATGATAAATCTCTGATTCAAAAGTCACGACAAGTAAGGTCCGAAGCTTGCGCTAGCAGCGGCTTGCTAACTCGGTTTCCGTGTTGGTGTTGGGCGGCAGCCACGACAGAGTTATGGGGTGATGAGAGGATGGCTGCGCCGTCGCCGTTATGAGCTCACGGCTGCTGCTGATATGGGGATTACTTGGCGGCGCTCGGCCCCTTTTGCACAAGCCCTCGCTCGTGTCGGCGTCTCCCTCAGAGGATGCATCATCAGCGTTAGCACAGGGCAAGTCTTCTGATTCGTCAAACACGCGCTATTATTCAAACACGCCGGCAGACAGCGACATACTCTCGCCGTCGCAAACACATGCTCCCCTACATACACACGAGCACACACACCGGCTTTCAGCACCTCGACGAGAATTAACTGAAGATTAACTGGATGCTTTTTCAAGTCATCTTATGTGTACACGCGTTCATGCTTGTGTGTACTTGCTCTCATCAAAGTCATTTTTTTTCTTTAAAATGCCAAAAATCTTTGGTCTTTAGTTTTTTTGTACGTGTATGCATTAGCAGGTCACATATGCAAACGAAAACGTATATACCACATTTTAAAAGTTACCTTTTATTTTTAATGCAGAAGTTGTTTACATTTTTATATAGACCTTCACTTACCATCTGTTTTATTAGAAAAACCTACTTTGAAAATACATGTGAGACACACAATTCGTGAGACGTTCTGCAGCTTGCTTACTGTAGGTTTCCTCACTCCTTAAATAAAATAAATATTATTGGGGAAGAAGACCATTCTTAGTCCATCAGTGACAGTGACACATGACCATGTCATGGTTGTGGTATGGTAATGACATGACAGTGTCATGGTAGTGGATGTTGCTCAGCTGTGAGTGATCATACAAAGGATTGCTGGAAGATTTTACACATGGTGAGGTCAGAAACCAATTTTGGAAAAAGGGTGGCATATCATTTTTAGGGGCGTAACACAAAAAATCTATCTATAACAAAACCTTAACTCTAAAATAAACCCTGACCAAACTGTCTTGCCTTTGAATGTTATTCTAGATGTTCAGTGGAGAATGACATTGACATGATCTTATGCCTTCAGAAAAAATTGAAGGGTCCAAAGGCACGTTTACAACAGACTCTTTATCTGTCAACTCACCTGTTCTTTTATTACTCTGCTCTTGCATGGTGTGAGAAGGACACTCATATATTAAATGTAGGGAGGGAGGGCATTGCCACACTTCAAACATGAATCCCGCACCTAGGATCAAGCAAAAGAGACAAGAGTACGGGTCGATGCTTAGCCTAGATCCGTTAGCACTTCATATTAGCACACAGACAAAACACTGCTAATGTGCTTTGCTCTCTCCCTGAACCAGGAAGCTGCTGTGAGAATGACATGAAGAGGGGAAGAGAACGAGCTATTGGAGGGTGATTTTATGTGTGTGTGTGTGTGTGTGTGTGTGTGAGGGGGACTCTTCAAGATGGTTGAAGACTTTAAAGGAGCAAGTGACTGGTAGCAGACACGACATACACACACACAGACACACACATACTAGAAACACACACACAACACACCTGGAAACCTTCTCATCTTACTCAGGTAATGTCCTGGTAAGGTTCATCTCCCATGAAGGTCATGTACGAAGCATCAACTCACTAAGCAAGTAGAAAAGTTGTTGTAGGAACAGCTAATCCAGTTACAGTGATTTAGCAGACACAAGGAGACACAAGGAGAAAATGAGTCTTACATAAATATGTACTTTTCAGGAGAATATTTCAGGAGAATACAGTCAAGACCCACAGGTCCCAAGATGCATTTAATCATATATGGTTTAATAATCGCATATGGTAGGAAAAAACACTGCTATGAGCTGTGAGTAGCTTTAGGGGTAAGAGTACAAAATAACATGTTACTGTAATCTAATTACTTTTCCCTGTAATTAATATATTACAGTTAATTTTAAATACATGTATTAGAATTGTATTACTTGTGTGGGTCCGTGTGCATCTGAGTGATAATAATTTAAAACTAATTACATTACAGTATAGATATTCTGGGTATTACAGAATAAAGTAGAGGTAAAGTAATGAATTGTGTCATTTTTTTCCAGCACCTTTAAAAGTCATTCCATTACAGTTTGAGAAGCAGATAGTACTTTGTAATAGAACACTTTCTTTAATTAATTACTCCAACATAGTGCTCAATACTTATGACAATCAATAAATATTCATGTTAGTGTGTCATTGTTTGATATGCTATGTTCGTATTTTATTGACCTGTATACAGGAAGCCTATGATGGCATCCTTGATGACAGCTGTTGTCAAGGTGTTCATCACTGTGATTGAATGGTGGTTATATCACATTTGTAGTGTGTGATGTTTTGTATCTTATGACTGTCATGAGTACA
The DNA here is from genome assembly GCA_028565775.1 of Sternarchorhynchus goeldii. Classification (NCBI taxonomy): domain Eukaryota; kingdom Metazoa; phylum Chordata; class Actinopteri; order Gymnotiformes; family Apteronotidae; genus Sternarchorhynchus; species Sternarchorhynchus goeldii. The sequence goes on from JAOXYF010000028.1 coordinate 4,472,346, forward strand.
GAGATAATATGAGCTTAACCTCACCAAACATCTAATTAAACAGATACGATGAAGAATGCAGACTGAGGCAAAGAAGGCGAACAATCACAGTTATACCATTTAGCATCACATGCTTGTTAAATACCCCTGTTTGCACAGGTAAGTTTAATTGCATGCTTTTATTTCCTTGATGTCTGTTTTTAACCGAGGCCAGGCCCGACAAACCTGTACAGCTGAGTCACACTTGATATGAGAGCTGATATGAGCACTGTGGCTACTACAAACACATAAGTGTAGAAAACACAGAACACAACTCTAAACACTTTAGCATGGCATTTCAAGGGGTAAGGAAACAGGATAATTAGACGGTTCATGTCAGTAATCACATTGCTTAGAGGACACTTGTGGTTTTTCAGGTAGTTATTGGATGGACATTATAATCAGAGAGCTGGTTACAGATGTTAAACATCCATGACCCCTTATGTTTCTGAGTAAGAAATACTTTTGTACAACCTTGAGAAGAATGAAAGGATAGCATGAAGACGCCACCAAGATCTCAGGCAATGATGAAAAATGTCACCGTGTGTCAAGACATGCAGGAAAAATGACATTTTCTGACCGGCGCCATTGTTCTGAGCACAGACAGGAAGTCACACCCTGAAACAGCATCTTCACATGCATCCAGGCTTCAGAGGTTTGCTGCTAAATTTGCACTCAGGAAAATATGTCATGTATTAAGTCCCTCCTTTTTTAGATAATCCTTTTATTAAATCATAGTTCAGAAATAGTAAAATAATATAAAATGGAGAATATAGAGCTTTAAGAAGACATTTATGTCATGTGATCATTAACAGCTGCAACTTTTTTTTTGCCTATTCAAAATTTTACTATTTTTAGTATTTTTATATTTAGGATTTGCAGTAATGTGTGAAAGAAATGGCACCTTAATTTTACGCAGTGTCTGAGTGATTTTGAGCACTGGTCTGTCTATTCAGTTATTATCTTATTTGTCTTTAGTGCTGTTGTTTATTTTCTTAAGAGTCTTAGCTGGAAAATTATAGAACCTGTGTGTTGAGCACCTGGACCCAAACATTTTTGTATTTCAACTCATCGTGCAAGTGTTTGTGAGTGCGTATGAGTAGTTATGCATTTTTTTTTTGCTAGTGTTTCTATTCGAGGTAGAGGAAGTGGTTATGGTTCAGTGAAAGCCCATTATGTGGGATTGTGCAAAATCTACTCATTGAAAAGATGTGTAAGTCATCTTAAGCTGTCTTAACTTGTTCATTATGTGTCAGTTTGAGGTGATCACTGGCCTGAAATGTACACTATCAAAGGCATATCCATGGAATACATTTATGCATCATGTTTCTGGTAATTATGGATCATACTGAAACAGATGATAACCATCAACAACCAAAAGGCCAGATACTTGCTGTGCTCAGGTGCAATGGAGCACACAGGACATACTTGATGGCATGATAAAGGACTTTCAGGTACGTGCCAGTCCTGAAGGACATATGTGTTCTCACACACATTTACATTATAGTGCAGAATTTCCAACCCTTGTCATAATGCTTAGGAGACTTATACCAATAATGTTGTTCAGTTATTGTATTTAAAACCCCAAAGTAACTGTGCTGATTTTGCTATTCAAATCCACTGTAATTAAATTCAATTCACTCTGTAATACTATTCCAATGTTGGTTCATACATTGATCTGTAGCACTGGGTGTTTTCCAAATTAGGTTGTTAATACCCAGGCTAAGAGCTCGAGATACCCCTAAACCTTAAACCGCTGAACGTTTACCAACCAAGCGCGCGTCAGGTCTGACATTGGTTCCTTCATAATTTACTTCAACTAATTCAGTGCAAGCCTCCGGGAAATTCATATATTGAGTCACATGTTTAAGACCCTCTACATACCTAGAACCTCCACATACTTGAATAACATGAATAACACTGCTTCTTAGTTCTGAAAATACAGGATCTGATGCATTGTGAAGATTAGATGGTCCTCTACGTAACAACACTGAGCCTCAAGTATTTTATATGTCATGAGAACATATAAAAAATTAAAGCTGGTTGCATACAAAGCTTGAATGTTTATATTGGACATCCATATCTGAGAACTATCCTGGCTTGGTCATAACCTAATAAAAAAGCAAGATTGACATCCTCGTACAAGACTACTGATCCTTTCATGCCAGACTACATGATAAAGAATCTACACTGTTCAGTCCTACATGTAGAAACCTATCGTGAATTTGAGAATGACTGCAGTAGGCCATGCTTATGCAAACCTACATGTACAAACCCACCGTGATTTTGAGAATTATTTTGCCGGATTAGCTTTAACTTGCTAAATTTCTTATGCGAGTGCTACCTGAGATTACACAAGCCATACTCCTGTTCAGAACACTTTCTGCTAAAGTGTATGCAAGCATTGTAAAGTAACCAATTCTTCATAGTTTTGTGTAACCAAATTTTGTGTGCACAGAAGACCAATATTAAACTAATTTCCTGGGTATTTAATCTGGATGCCCCATATTATTAACATATAACATGAAATATTAGTGCACTTACAAATAAAGTATCATAAACTATAGTAAACATATCTATTGTGCATTTTAGTGGGCGTGTGGTCATAATTAAAAAAAACTACTGCTGTTCCTATAAAAAATAAACTTGTTTAGAAGATGGTCTTATTGGTTTGTTATTTACTTTCTAGACACTTATTGTCTGGTTACTGTGTGCAAATAAAGAGTTACTGTATGTGCAATCCACCTCCCTTGTCTTGTGTTGTTTTAGTCCTTTATCAGTGTAAAATTCAGTACATTCTTGAATGCTCTCTATTCTGAATGCATATTAAAATACTGTAACTGATGGCTAATGGCTCAAAGCTTTACCAGTGTAGGTTATGCCTTCAAAATAAGCTCTGATGTGGAGGTGTTGTGAAGTCCCATGTGATTTTTAAAATAATTTATTAGAAAGTGTTCAGATCCATGTTCTTGACCAAATCTGATCTTAGCACCAGTGGGGATTTTTTGTTTTTTGTTTTTTTTTTTTTCTTTTCCTTAAGCTCACCTGAGATCCATTAAGCTATCATTTGCTGCTAGCTGTGAGATGAAGATTGAGCCTCTTGTTCCTTTGTGCCACAAGCACAAGGTGTGACCTCCTGGTGGAGAACTGTCAGGCGAGGCCCTCCTGCAGCAGGGAGGCCAGCCTTACATGTGCCTGCCATTCAGATGAACTGAGCTGGAACATGGATGGCTCTTGGTGTGCAGGTGCTAATCCTCTTCATGTACAAGAAGAGAGTAGAATGTGTGTGAAGGTATGTTTAGGAAGTGTGTCTGTGTTTGTGTGTGTGTATCTTTGAGTGTGATAGTCAAATGCTTTTGTAAATCATGCTTGATTGTCTGTGTGTGTGTAAGGTTTTGTGCAAATGAGTATGAATGTGTGTTTTGACAGTGCTAGCACTGATAGCTGTAGCCGAGCATGTAAATGGCTTTATCCTAAATCAAACATTGCCCTGTCTTCCTTTCTGCTTTTTCAGTACTTAATGATTCTTTTGTGGTTAAGGAAGTTGTGTGTGTGTGTGTATTTGAAACAATTATATAATATAAACCTTCATGAGATTCTCTGAAATCCACTGTCTCATTCAAATCTTGGTTTACATTTTAAATAATCACAAAGAGGTGGCCCCGTGTGCCCTTTTAGTACTGTAAAAGGCTTCCTTGGTTACATAATTTTAACCTTCAAAATTTTAGTCTACATAATGCACTTGATAAAAGTAGTCTATATTGCTTTTGTTTTGGTTGCTTGGTTGTTCCTTTAAACGGAAAAAATGGCTGAAATATTTAATCGCTATAAACAGTTACCTTATTCTGGCTATATTAAAATAACTGCTCCAAAAGTGAAAACCTCAGTGTTTAGTAGGCTTGCTGTTTGCCTTATGGTTAACCCTGAAGTTACTCATCCTGAATCACAGCGCTGTCAACGTTAATAAAGACGATAAAGTGTAGAGAAACACAAACTAGTCAGTGATTCTTCTTTGATATCGCGGTGTCTTTACACACACGGCCCCACGTTTAGCGCCGTCTTTAATCAGATTAGCTTGCTTTATGTGCACAGTACATAGATCATTTCGTGTGCATTCCGCCATCTTTCAGTTGGTAGATATCGACCATTCTGGAATAAAGAATAACCTGTCGCAGACCAGTCACTCCAAACAGTTATGCGACTTCTTCGCAGCTGCATTGCTGACATTCCTAGTACGGTTCAAGACAAAGTTAAAAACACACACAAAACAATATCTATCAGGTGAGATCGTTTTCTTTACTGGAGCCTGAGTAGGTCAGAACCAGAACGTGTAACAAGGTTGACAAAAATGTCACACCGTCGCTCGATCTCACGGTCATGGGGATGGAAAAACGATGTTAAGGTGCATCTAAAGAATTTCCAGAAGGGCCTGTGCACCTGTCTTATTGGGGACGTTTTTAGTGAACTACATCAGCAGGCTAAACTTTTGCCCTCCGTCGAATTTCCGCTTTTAGGCGCACGAGACGCTGTTTAATGGCTGGAATAATCTTTTATTGCTATAAAAGATGCTGAAAGAAGGTAAACAAGTAAACGACTTTTGTTTTATTAACATCGCCAATTCTAATCATTAAAAAATATGTTGGATGAGAGGCCCTTTTGTGTGCACACCTAAAGGAGTACAAGACTGCCCAGTCAAAAATTATTCTAGCTCAATCAAATTGTGTGATGATCGATGTTTGATCACTGAAGTTGCTTTATACACTGTTATGGAACTTTCTGTTTCATTTGGGACTCATTTGACCAGGACTCATTTGATCAGGCTAATCAAGAACTTTCAGCTTCTTGTTCTTCCACCACTGTGTTCTGTCATGTTGAAAGGTGTAACATGTTTCCATTTTCAGCTTTCCGGCTGAGGGCTGCAGGCTTTCTTTAGGAATTTCTCTTTTTCTCTATCCATCTTTCCTACTGTCCTGACATGTGCCCTAATCCCATTTGACAAGACCCCCCCCCCCCTCCCCCTGAACACAACCATCCCCATGCGTTGCAGGAAAAATGTTGTTCTTTGCATGGTAACATCCACCCAAAAAATGTTTGATGTTATAATCTGACCAGAGAACCTTTTGCTCTGGCTGAGAATCATTACCTCAGGAAAAACTTCATGTTTTGTTTTGTCATTTTCATGTCCAGGTCAGATTTGTGAAGTCGTCTCCTGAACTCTCCTTAGCTTCTTGGTTGCTTGGTCTCCTTCTTGTTTGGGGAGTCGAGGTGGTCTAGTCATGGTCTGAATGGTATTACTTGTTAATGACGCCTTTCATTAAATCCATTATAAATCTTATTTTCTATTTTCTGTCTTTTGTTTCTCCACAACTGTACCTTTTTTTGAAATAACCTTTCCAGACTTTTTTTAATTGAAATGTACTTCAAAGCAGTAAACTAGCACTTCTAAACTAATTAAAATCGCCAACTGTTTTTTAAAAGGAGCGAAGCATGTGTTCAGGAGTCAGGATAGTTGTAAGGAAGCAAATTAAAGCAAAGAAGATTCTTCTTAGACAGAAGACAGCAGCCAAGAATTATCTTCAACAACGCTAACATCTTGTTCAGGTGGGTGATTGGGAAGTAACTGGGTGCTGGCATTGGTGGACGAGTGTGTGTAGATGGTGACCAGAGCATGACAGTAGGAAGTAACACGTGAGGATTACAAGTGGGGATTTATTTATCCAGATACAGTATTTTTGATGGGATGTGTTTAACACTTATATTTGTGTTGTAATTCTGAATGAAATGTTTTAGAATCTGTGACGGCGAGTGCGAGTGAGCAGGAGCAGACGATACTGGAAACATGCTGAGAGGTTTATTAGCACAGGGTTGCCAGTGGCGTACAAACAAAGCAGTAAAGCAATGCAGATAATAACCAAAAGATAAAGCAGACGATACCGGACTACCGGAGAGTCAGTTTTTAAGAGATGTGAGTTAACGCAACGAACGTAGAGCAGCGTGCAACAGAGGCTGGTAGCAGTTCAGCTGGTTTGCTAATGTGCAGCACTGAGTGTGCTGCACGAGGGCTTTAAGTAGTTAATCGGTGATTGGCGACAGGTGCGCTCAATACACCGGAGATTGAGAGCGTGGCAAGGTGGGCGTGGTTTGGGAGCTGGGTGCCCAATGAGACGTGACAGAATCAGATTTTTACCAGCAAAAGTGGGTTAGTGCGTAAAATATTAGTAGTAGTAATAATAATAATAATAATAGTTTTTAGTGTTACAAAATGTACAAAATTTGAAAGGGTCTGATGACATTCTAAGTGCAGTATACACATAAACAAATGTATTAGGAATCATAAATCTGTTGGTTTATTTTCATGCTGATTTATTTTGATGCAAACTGAATATGTTAGACCTACTAAATTTTTTATGCGTATATCAATTTTTCACTGGACAATTAATGAATTAATTAACCAAACCCTTTACATTCAAAATAATTATATAATACTTTATACATTTTCAAAGTTTAATTTTTACCAAATCACTTTAAAGTAAAAAGTTTTAAGTGCTTTTAACATCTTTCAAGGGGAGCTGAAAAAAATCTCTTTACTGAGCACTTCTCAATCAAAGGCTTATCAGACTCTATAGGATGGATTGGGTCCAGCTTGAGCAATGGGGGTATGAAAGGACTTTACATTGTAAAGGGAAGAGGGAGGTCCTGAGGAGGAATAAAAAGAAAGACACATGAGAAAAAAAGACATGGTGCTTGTTCTCTGTGCATCACAGCGTCTGAGTACTAAACTCTTCTCCTACTTCAGTCAGAGAACCGGGCTGGTCTAGACCTCAGTTAATGGCAGTGATGAAGAAACCCTGGCGACTGTAAGGGCCTCATCAGTCTGACTGATGGAGCACACACCACCTGTGCTCCACTCTTGCTTAATACAACAGAGAGAGAGAGAGAGAGAGAGAGAGAGATGGGGAGAGGGACAGGCTGAAGAGGAGAGAGAGAGAGCATAGATGGCCGTATACCTAAAGAATCAGTAAAGAACAGATCATATAATATTAGCCTCTTCTGGGCACATAGCTGTTGTACAGAGCTGTCAGTCTAACCATGGCCAAAAAAATCACATTTTGCCTTTGTCTTATGTTTATTTGTTTGTGATGCATATTTTTAGATCAGGTTTTCATTAAATTCTAGACACACATCTTAAGCCTAAGATTGACAACAATAAAGTACATTGTCCATAAATGCATAATAAATGGTACATAAAATATCACTTCTATCCCTAAAAGAACAAGTGAGGAGCACACTGATAAAGATGATGCAGAATTTAAGGTTGTAAATTTATCAGTGTGCTTCAGCCCTCTCCTGATTTTTTCAGAATATTTAGTTAGAAGATGCTCAGAGGACTTTGCTTCCACCAATCTGTTTCTAACCTTGGTGTAGCTTCAATGTTCAAATTGTCCTTTACTATGATAGTTTTAACTCTCATGTTTCATCTCAAACCTTGGTTGTTTTCTTCATCTTAAGAATATTCTATTCTAAATCAGTGTCATACCACTCAATAAATCCAGTTAGAGCAGGTCACTGGCTGCACCAGACAACAGAGTGAAGATTACTGTATTTTCTACAGGCTTTAATATGGATTAGGAAGAGTTCCTACAATCAATAAAGACTAAACAGCAATGGAGGGAAGACACAACGGGGATATACCTGGGGAGAATCTGTGACTTTAGAGATTAACCCAGGATATACCTGGGGAGAATATGTGACTTTAGAGATTAACCCAGGATATACC